>CP114483.1:31041974-32268641 GCA_027186245.1 Coriaria nepalensis | reverse complement strand
GGGGTGATCCTACTGCTTTCATTAGCAGTTATGTTTAGTGACAATCCGGATTTAACCCGATGAACTATTCATGTTTGCTACCTTCTTGTTGTGCTATTAACTTTGGTTTTTTTTTTTTTTTTTAATGGTTTGAATTTGAACAATTGTTGTGTATTATGCTTTTGTTTTGGAATCCTTGTTTGGAATGGTTAAATGTAATCCACGTTATGGTGTTTGAACTATGTCGTGTGGTTTGCTTAACTGGGACTATTGTTTGAGTTTATTAATGGATATTTGTGTTGTTGGTGAATTCAAGTCATTTTTTTTTTATTTTCACCCATTATATGAACTTTATATTAAAGTCCTCCTATATATATATATATATAATTTTTTTTTTAATTCTTTTTTTGCACGTGTAAACCTCAAGTGTTAACATGGTGTGGTCACATGCTTTTATGTGGACCTCCCTCTGGAGTTTCAATTACTGTATGAGTTTAATTGCGAAGTGCTATGATTGCACGTACAATCATGGGTATGGATACTGATTTTGAGGATTACTTTGATGTTCATGGGAAGAACATAGTGACGATTAGGAGTTTTGGAAGGATGAGTGGGAGTAGGAGGACTTACCGTATGATTTGTTCATGTTTGACTACTTAATCATGTATTATAGTAGAATTTTGATAAATTAATAGTTTTAATTAAATATTTTTTTTATTATAATTTAAAAATAATATGTTAAATTTTTTTAATAATTTAATATTTAATTAAATTAATAAATTTTTTTGATCCCAACAATATTAATTTATTAAGGTTTTATGTGCAAGATGTCAATGCTTACATTGTCGCTAGCGGGATCATAGTATGTACAAGAGTTGTTAGATTGTCATCCGAGGGTTTGATTTGAACTATTTAGGATTGATAAGTATACGTTTATGGACCTTTTGTAACTTAATAAAACTTGAAGGTGTGCTAAGAGAATCATATCATATGTGTTCCGAGGAGAAACTTGCTATGTTCTTTCTTATTATTTCTCACAATGCCCATCATAGGTTCATTACCGACCGTTTCCAACATTCGATGGAGACCGTTAGCAAACACTTTAGAGTCACTCTAAGGTGTGTATGTTCTCTAGGAAAGAAACCCATTCATCCACTGAAACCTAACAGCTACGTGCAACATCTTAATGGAACCCAAAATATTATCCTTGGTTCAAGGTACAAGTAATATTCATATTTTATGTACTATGAGTTTTTCGCATATAATTACAGTTACATTTCATATCATATATGCTAATCTCACTGTGCTTCGTCTACGGATCAGGACTCAATCAAGATATCATTGGTGCAATAGATGGAACACGCGTCAGCATAGTGGCCCCCGCTAAAAAGCATACAAATTTTAGAGGTAGAAAATCGACAATGACTTGAAATGCCATGTGTTCATGTGCATTTGACATGACATTCATATTTATTTACATCGGATGAGAGGGAACTGCTAATAACTCTAGTGTTTTTTATGACACCATCGGTCTTATTTAGTGATTCTCAAGTAGTGATTTCACACGTGTGAGAGGAATTTGAGGTGAAATTAGAGAAGATGAGAGCTTATCAAAAGATGACCAAAGTTATGTTGAAAATATTTAACAAGTATGAAATAAAACATGTCTCAAGAAGTGCTAATATCGACCCTAATGCACTAGCGAAACTTGCAACTCTTCAACAAGCTGACTTGTCTATTAAGGCCTTAAGGAGATACCTTGACGTGCCTATTATTTCCGTGGAAACTATTGTGATGATGCTAGAGGATGAGGGGTGGATTATAACTATAAAGAATTATTTAGTAAGTGGGGAGTTGTCATTCTCGAGAAAGGAGGCGAGAAGGGTCAAGTCTCAGGCATCTAGGTGTGTCATGGTGAGAGACGTATTATTCCAAAGAGGGTATTTGTAGCTAATGATGAGGTGCGTCTCAGAAAATGAAAAAGAGCTATTGCTAAGGGAATTCATGAGGGTATGTGTGAAAGTCATTTGGATGGGCAGACAACTGTATAAAAGTTGACGAGACAAAGGTATTTCTAGCCTACGATGAGGAGGGATGTTAGGAGCCATAGTAAGCGTTGCAAGAACTGCAATGTTAATGCCAATATTCCTCGGAAACCTCCTGTGGAAATGACCTTAGTCAGTAGCCTTGGACATTTGCAAGATGGGGAATGGATCTCATTGGACTCCTAATACAAGGGGAAAAACATAAGAAGTACGTTGTGGTAGCTATTAACTACTTCACAAAGTGGATTCAGGCCGAGCCGCTAACGATGATCACAGAGGTAATGATGACTAAATTTGTTTGGAAGAATGTTGTATGTAGGTTTGGAATGCCGCAGAGTATTGTCACGAATAATGGAAGATAGTTCGAAAACTTAAAATTTAGAAAATTATGTGCCGATTTGAGGATCATGCACTACACTTCTTCCTCTGACCATCCCAAAGTGAATGGCCAAATAGAGGCAGCTAATAAAATTATCAAAACTTGTTGAAGAAGAGATTGGAAGATGAAGGAAGCTAGGCAGAAGAGCTTCCCTCGGTGTTATGGGCTATTCGCACCACTCTTCAGAGCGCAACGGGAGAAACCCCTTTCAACTTGACCTTCAGATCCGAGGTAATGGTACCATTAGAAATCACGTTACCTTTGTATATGAGGCTTTCATTCGTGGAGGAGGAAAACAATGTAACTTTGGTGGAATCCCTCTATTTACTTCAAGAAACAATGGAGGAGGCTTGGATTAGAGAGGAGCTGAAGAAGATGATTGAGCGTCATTACAACAAAGGAGTAAACCCTAAACTGATCCATGTGGGTGACCTAGTGCTTAGAAAGATCGTTAATCCTATGCATAAGGGCTCTTTATGGCCAAATTGGGAAGGACCCTATAGGGTTATACATACTTTAAAATCAAGTGGGAAATAGGCTACGCATCCCTGGAAATCAAAAAACCTCAGTGTGTACTGATCTCACTATCCACTATAGTGATGACTAGTATACTGCTTATATTACTAATCTCACTATCTAGTTAAAAGGCGCTCAAATTGCCCACCCAATGAATGAAATGAATATATGTTTGTTCACATCCATGACTTGGAGTGCTTAGTTGACACCAAAAGTAGTGAAAATCTGACCACCCGACAGGAGCTCAGTCACTTGGAGCGCTTATTAACGCAAGAGATAATGAAATATCTGAACACCCAATATGAACTCAATATCCAACAACTTAGAGTGTTTATGTGATACCTAAGACAATGAAAACCTAAGCACTTGATAAGGGCTTAGCAACTTGAAGCGATTATTTAGCACTCGAGATAATAAAAGATTTGAGTACCCGATAAAAGATTCAATATCTAATAACTTATAGTGCTTATTTAGTACCTAAGGTAATAAAGATCGGAGCACCAAACAGGGTCTTAGCCACTTGGAGCATTTCTTTGGCGGCCAAGATCATGAAGGATTTGAGTGCCGAACATATCACAATGTAAGATATATGCATTTTTTAGATAAAAACTCTTATTATCAATTTTCCTCTCATACTCTCTTAAAAATTGACTAAATCTTCGGAACAAAATTGGCTGACCTCAACCCCAACCACTCTTTATTCGTGAATATATCTGTTGATCTTGAAACATAATATTGACTGTAGAGGCCTTCTGTCGGTGGATATTTATAATTATAATATTTATAATTAAAAATAAATTTATTAATATTTTGTTTTCACATTTTTAAGGGAATTGAGACTTAAATCGAAACCATTTTTTTTCCCATTCGATTAGGAATCCGTGATCAGGTACCGGCAGCGGGACAGGATTGGGATTTCGATCGGTACGGGAAAAACACCCACCTTATTATTAGGGAGCCAAAATATTTATTCAGGTAGGCCCAACTGAATCGGCAGCGATTCAAAACCACCCGCCACCCGCCACCCGCCACCCGCGATACTCTCTTCTCTCTCAGGCTGAACTTCTACATTGAGGATGCTTCACCTTCTCTTCACGGTGATCGGAGTTGAGATGACTCTGATTCTGACCTTGCTTTTCAAGACGCCTCTCAGGAAGTTGGTGATTCAGCTTTTGGATCAGGTCAAATGCGGGAGGGGACCGGTCGTGGTGAAGACCATTGCTGGAACCGTGTTCGTCGTGCTCTTGTCCAGCCTCTATAGTCTTCTCGAGATCCAGAGTCAGACCGTCGAAGGCATAGGGCTTAATCCGACGGATCAGGTTCTTGCAGCGAGGCACATGCTCGACGCTTCTCTCATGGGTAATTTCTGTTTTTGTTCCTCAATTTCTGCTTCTCTTTTCGTTGTTTTGGTAATTTTTAGTCCAAACGTATGTTTGGATGCTGGGAAAGCAGAGGAAAACGAGAATAAACTGTTTGTTTTGATGTTGAGATTTGGTGAACTTGGTAAGACGTAGAGAGGGAACTTGGTGATTAAGTAAACAGTTGTGATTATTTCACTTCACTACATCTCTTAGATTTAATCACAGAGTGATTTTGTGTTAGAAGCGTCTCTCTTTTTGTTTTCTGGAGAAAAAAAAAAAATCGTTGAATTATGCGTTTGGATGCTAGGAAAGCAATGTAAAACAATAAACGATGGAAATGATCTGATTTTCTGTTAAGATTCAGTAAACTTTCAGGGAAACATGTGGAGCATTCAGTGTCTTTCTAGAGGTCTTTGATATTTCACAATCATTCTTAGGCTTAAGTGTGAGTATTTATATCATATAAGCTGTAGTTTGTGTTAAAGGCCTCAGTGTTTGGTCACTGCTAAAACTCGAAATTGCATATTATAAGGCCAATGTGGGCTCCATTCGAATAATTGAGCGACATATGACTTTGCCTATTGCTGTGTACTTGGGGATTTTGATGCTTGTGCATGGCCAATATGCCACTTATTTGGTTGCTTAAACTTGGATATTCTATTCAACTTGTGATACATATAAATTGATTGATCAAAATTGTGGGGTCTGTGCATTATGTCCTGGAGCAGGCATGTTGGTTGAGATTGCAAGAACAGAAAAGGAAGGGAAAAAGAAAACCATTATGTGTCTAAATATTATACATTCTTTCTTGCATAGGAGTTATATGTAAAGAAAAACCCTTGGAAACCTTACCAAAACATTATGAAGATGCAAAGGGAAGAAGGATGTATTCGAACTTAGACTGTAATGTAGTAGGAAGGCTTTTCCTTGGCATATATATTTGTAAAACATTGTGATTATCACACCATACATGGTGGTTGAGAGCGTATAAGTCAAGGTATAGATAGATTAAAGGGAAAGCAGATAGTAAGAAATCTGGGGTACCTACTTTGGTGTTGCTCTGAATACAGCAGCAGAATTTTTTAGGACTATTACTACCTAAGAGCTTTAGTTTATAGTTTACGCGTTAATCCCTTAATCCATAAACCCACACCTCACCTCACATGTGGTGAAGCTCCTCTATTGCTGGGTTGTCGCAAACATGCACGGTTAATATAAATTAGGACTGAGAGATGAGACAGGAATTCCTGAGGATCTCTTTTTTTGGTATCTAGCTAAGATCAAAGAGACTAAATGGCTAAATACTGAGAGGAAAACAAATTATAACAAGCTTTCGAGGAGAACTGTCATCTGTAAACCTTTTCTCAACCTTCCTTCTTGAAAAGATTTTGTATGTTGGCTATATGGTTTGATCACATTAATAGTCTTACAATGCCTTATCATGCTTTATCCTGCTTGTTTAATTAACTTTGGTGTATTTGAAATATATTTGTGTATTCAAGCATTTTCTTGTCCTCTCTCCTTTTCGACAACTTGGCATGTATAGATAAATTTTACTACGTTACCCTTGAAGACTTAAAATGTATTCTTTCAATTTCTGAACCACTTTTGAGACTACCTCTTAAGGGGAGTAATTTAAAGGTATTTAACCTTTGCTCCAGGAAACTGGCCATTATCTTGCCTGAACGTTGCATTCTGACTATATTACATGTTCTTGAAAATTCATGGCTGGCATAAATGATGAAAATTTCAGACTGCTTACCTTTTCAATAATATCATATTCTTCCTTTGCTAATATATCTTGGAATTTAGCCATGATCATGTATTATAATTTGATCGTAAAATTACATTTGTATGCCAAGCAGGATTTTTGCTGTTTCTCTTACTGATGATTGATAGACTACACCATTACATAAGAGAACTCCGTCTGCTCCGAAAGATGATGGAAGCTACAAAGAAACAAACCCAAATAAGTTCAGAGGACGAGAAGAGTAGAAATGTGAAGGAGCTTAAAGCATTAGAAGAAGAGATTACTACATTGAGGTCAAAGGTCAAGAAAATGGAAGGTGAAAGCGAGGCAAAAGGAAAGAATTCAGAGACAGCAAAAAGTGAAGCGGAGGTGTTAAGAAAACAATCTGAAGGATTACTTCTTGAATATGATCGCTTGCTCGAAGATAATCAGAACTTGAGGCATCAGTTAGAATCCAGCGATGGCAAGAAGAACATGTAAGGACTTGTATGAGATGAGACAGATTGTTCATCATTTTTCCTTCTGTGACAGTCTTTCGATTTTTGCTTGGAGGTAGAGATTTTGTGAAGAAGATAATGAGATTCAGCTTTCATAATCTTAGTACGACAGACAGAGCTCTTTTATTTTTGATATTTTCTTAATCAAACTTCAGTTTTAGATTCTAAGATTCCGTTTGAGTGTGTTTATCTTATGAAACCAAATATGCTTCAAATGGGTATGGTTTATTTTCTAAACAGTGTAAGTGCTTCAATATTTTATAATTATGAGGAAGACACAAAAATCAAACTTCAAATATAATATATCTAATATTTTTATAATTATAATAAATATGAAGATTATACAACAAGCGGTGTGGGAATGATGCCAACATCATTCTTGGGAAGTAACGGGGGGAAACTGACAGTGTTGGTATGGAGCTTCAACAAGATCCTGGGAAGCAAGCATAATACGGGCAAAAAGAATAACAAGAATGGAGGGAACTGGAAAAGAATGGTGGGAGAGAGGCCCATAAGAAATGACCCAGTTTGATGGGCTACAACAAAAAACATGAATTGGAAGGCAATGGAAAGGTGGTGGGTGAGGTCTTTTTCTCAGGTTTTTTTGCCTCTTCCCTGGGAATAGATGAGGTGGATAGGGTAATGAAGTGTATTCCGATGACGATTAATGGTGAAATGCATGATGAGCTGATCAAAACTTTTGATAAACGAGAGGTGAGGGATGTGGTTATTTTGATTGATCCGCATAAAGCTCCGGATCCGGATGGTTTTCATGCAGTTTTCTACCAAAAATTTTGGCACATTGGTGGCGAGACGACTTCCAATGCTTGTCTTCAAATTCTAAATGGTGAAGATTCGGCTTGCAATTTCGACAACACATGTGGTCCTCTTAGCAAAGTGCAAGAATATGAAGTGTATTACCCAATGTTATCTATAAAATTGTGGCCAAAGTGATTGCTAATCGATTAAAAGGGGTTCTTGGCAGATCTTATCTCCCCAAAAAAGTGCGTTTATTCCGAGGAGACTTATTCTTGACAGTATAATGGTTGCTTTTGAGATGATGTATTCCCTTAAGAGGTAGATGAGAGGGAAAAAAGGGTTCATTGCCCTTAAACTGGATATAAGAGTAAGGCATACAATAGGGTAGAATGGTGTTTTCTAGAGGGGGTCATGAGGAGAATGAGATTTCCTGAGGGTGTGGTTAGGATTATTATGGACTATGTTTCTACCTCATGCCTGTCTTTTCTCTTCAACGGCTCTTGCTCCAAAGAGATCTCTCTTACATGTGGGTTACGTTAGGGATGCCCCTTATCACCCTATCTGTTTTTATTATGTGATAAAGGTTTATCTAGTTTTCTTCATTACGTGGAGTGAGATGTGGCGGTTTCCGTGGGTTTTCCTGCTCTCTTAGAGGCCCTCAAATTATCCACTTATTATTTGTTGATGACTGTCTAGTGTTTTGTAGGGCTTTGGTGTCTGATTGTCTTGCTATTAAGACCATTCTTGAAAAATATGAAGCTGCTTCGAAGCAATAAGTAAGCCTCCAAAAATCAAAAATCACTTGAAGCCCTAGTGTGCTTCCAGATGTGTAAAATGAGGTGACGAAGATTTTTAATTTAGAAGTAGCAGCCTCCCACAACACCTATTATGAGTTATTTTTTGGGGTGAAATAGAAAACAAGCATTTTTTGGGGGTTAGGGGAAAGTGGCCCAAAAACTTCAAATGTGGAAGAGAGAATTTTTCACCAACTTTTCCTATGTGCTCCAGATTTATTTTTTATAAGATAAATAGAACCTTATCTAGAACATTCAATATAGGGTTCAAAAAATATTATATTTAACACCCTTTTCATTCTCTTTTTAGAAATATAGCCTAGACTCTAATGCCATAAAACTTGTTCTTTGAAGGTGGGTTGATAGGAGGTAAGTGTTTAGCATTAAGATATATTCCGTTGAGAGAGATCAAATTTATACAATCATATAACAAAATGGAAGAACCAACAAATTTGGAATATAAATGCAAAATAATTGTATTATTCCCGAGATTGATAATCAATTTCGTCAAACTTAAAAAAACCAAAAATCAAAAAATAAATTATATTTAACGATAGTCTATAAAAGAAAAAAGTTCCTCAAAAGTTATTCAATCTTTAAGCTTTAATTCATTCGTCATAGGTTTCCATCTCCTCATCAACACATTTTTCTTTGTCTTTCTTATACTTTTCTAACCGTGAAAAATACATAGTGAACTCAGCTTTCTTGTGACCCTTTGTGTTGTAGAAAAAAATACTTAAGGTCTTTCTTAAAAGTAGCTCTAGAAGGCTCCTACCTTGTTAGTCTAACTAGTACCATCTTCATGTCCGATCTTAAAAGTATGATATCTTGATTCATTTGATATAAATAAGGCAATTGTACTGCCTTCTTTCTTTAGATTATCCTCCTCAGCCACACATTTAGAAATAAGCTCTTTAACATTCCAACATTTATTTTGTGCATTGTAGGTAGTTTTGGACTAACAGAGGAGGAAGTGAATTCGGGGAATGATAAACAATGAAGTTTTTAGGAATGTATATCTTGTAACTCTTGAGCTTGGATTGATAATAAACCAACCTGAGGATGTATTCTCTCACACCTATCATAGGATCATATTTCAAACTTGTCATTTCTCCCATCGACTTTCTAGCCTCGACCTTATCAGATGTTTGATACACTTATTCTACTACTGCAAGCAATTCTTTGGCATTTTCGGTCTTTGGCAAGCTCCCCTTAAGTGCTAAAAAATGGTCTTCTTCATCGTCTTATGATTCAAACGATTCGATCTCTCTCACCTCTCATAAAAAGCTTTCTCATCAGCAGTACTCGTGGAAGTGGGCTTCGTAGGCTCATTGATCCGTAAGGTGAGGTCGATATCGACAATTCCAAGGATAAACTTAATATCATCTTTTCATTTCTTAAAATTACATTCGGTCGGGACCTCCATTACAGTATTGTTATTGTTCAATGCAATGGAGATTGCATTCACTACAAAATGCAATATTTTTATATTAATTTAGAATAGTGCAAACTGGAATAAACTTTAACACCGAATAAGCTTTATTCATTAAGAGAGTACAGATGCATTATTACAACTCTCCTGTAGACAGAGAATATAACATGCTATAGGTCCTCCCTCTTATGAAGCCAACTAATGATTGTTCTTAACGTTTAAAGAGTTTATCTCCTTTGACAGAAAAACCTTATAGGCTAGTACACATCATACCCTTATGCTTCAGGGACTCTCTAATTAAAACATACAATAACTCCCATTAGGCAATCAATTATATGCAATAACCAAAAGATATCTCATTCTTTAATGTTTGAGAAATCTTTAGAGTTTCAACGAATGAACTATTTTTCCAGTTAATATTTACATCAATTCATAATAACTCTAAGAATCGAGATATAAATATTAATGGAAGCCTTATAATAACTAGCATACCAAAACTGTATGTATGCATGCGACCGATTTGAATGAGGTTAAACCTCTTTTGATCTCTTTATGCATTTAATTTTTCACTCTTATTTTATCTTAATTAATGATGAATCTGTTTATTTCAATAAGTTATGCATATGAGAGTGTCCACTATATTTAACCTCTCCATAACAAATTAATTTCCTATGAATTTTATTTTTAAAATGTATTTATTTCCCTAAAGAGTGGGGTTAGTTATCTTACTTTTATAAATATTTAATTAGCAACAAAAACCTAAAGTATTGAAAAAATATTTTAAAATTCTTAATCTAATACTAAATCACACAACATAAATTTTGGCAGTTTTAGAATCGCCATCAGATGGCGGACGCGCCCTTATCGTCTTCTTCATCTAGCGCCTGGCCCAATTTGTTTCTTACCCCATTTTCGACTCGTTTGCGGTCCAAAGTAAACTTTTCTTCAATCCTGTGATTTAACTCCTAATTCTTTCAATTATGGTAAGATTTGGATCCTTGATTTCAACCACAATCTAATAGAATTGTTAATTTCACAAAATCTTTTGAAAAGTACCCTTAATTTAAGTTCTTAATTCGCGGGTTATAACTAAGAACCCAAAAAAATTCCAGATTGTAATTTCTTGCTCCAACACCCGAAAAAATCAATAATGAAAATAATATCAATTCAAGACATCAAGTAAACATAATTGATCAAGAAATAAATCAATACATCAATCTTAAATAGTGATTCAAACAACGGTTATGTTTCAAGAACCATTAAATTCCTAAATTGCAATTTAATATAAAATCGAATCAATTATTAGAGGTAAATCGATTATAAACATTACTCAAACAACAATCAACCCAAAAATTCAATAATTGTTCCCAAATTGAAATATTTACTTTTAGAAACAGAAAATAATCCGAAAATATTAAAACTTGAAGTTCTCCTAGCACATATCACATTATTCAAAATCAAAATATGAGTTTTAAGGCGAAACAAAATCCATTTCTAATTTTACAAAATAGAGAATCCATAAGTCTGGCATCGATTTCATAGATTGATGTGTATTCAAGCAATATCATTACAATCCGATATTTTTATTTTTAAAGATTACATATAAATATACGTACGTGAGAAATTAGAGTATCAACAATTAACATAGACATCATACAATCACGAAATTTGATCTTGAATCTAAATATAACATGCTCTTTGATACCACTTGTTAGAAATATTATATAACTAATATATAAATCGTACTCGAATCAAGATACAAATTAAACAATAATTAAAGAAAACGTACTTGAATTCTCCATGGATTTACAGAATAGCTCATTAACTGAATTCTCACAACGAATTACTCAGGTCTAGACCTTCCTCTCTAGCATGGTAAAACTTTGAATGACAACTCTCAATGAGACAAGACGCTAGGGTTACCAGTACAGAAAGGACATAGCCAATTTATAAGCATTAAAGTGGACCATTCTATTATAGGTCACCACTCAACACGAGTCTACAATATCGTCCTGTTAGTCTACAAGTAATCCATAAGCGGAAGTGGTAATTTAAAATTTTCAAATCTAATTCTAAACATGGATTAAACTCATAGATATACACTAAAATCGATCATATAAATATATATCAAATATATATTTAGTGGAAAGTATAGAAAAGTTATAGAAGACAAAAAAATTAAGATTTAAGAAATCTTACTGATTTTAATACATAATCGAAAAAATCTTTTTGCTCCTTCATCATTGTTGAATTCAATAAGAAGATTGAGCGGCTAAAGTGTTCACCCTCTACTCATTCTGTTCGCTTGTCTACTCTAAGATTCCTCATTTGATTCAAAGAAATCGTGGAAAGGAAAAGGAAAGTTTCACTTTCTAACACTAGGGATTTTGATCAATAATCTATGAAAGCCTATAATTTTTTGCCACCATAAAAAGGTATTTAAAATACTCTATTAGGTCTCGAATTTACTAATAGCATTAAGTTTCATTAAATCTATAGGTCAAACCCACCTAATGTATGATTGACCTTGTCATGGGTTTTTAGCCTATGTAATTTAATCAACACTTTGATTAGGTTAGCATATGAAATTCAATTAATAAATTAGCTCATTAATAATATAATATCTAATTAATTATGAATTTTTGGGATACTTTTGTAATTAAATAAATAGTCTAAATATAAATTATTAATTTTTAATTAATTAATATCATACATAGTTGTGCTACCAGAACTGTACAACATTATATTTAATAAATTAATAATTTTTCATTTTGCCCTTATAGTCATACAATAAGATGAATTATGATTTTACCCCTCAAATCAAAACTATCGGTTTTAATTATTCTCATAGAAAACTTAATTGAATTATGTCTAAATTTTAATGCTTATGACCGATTATGTTGTACATCATGCTAGTAGGAGGATCTCATAGCACTTTTTGATTTTATCTAATTCATAATTAGATTTGTTTAGTTTTAAAACATATTAGAAACTAAATAGTTAGTTCAATCATCTCATGATTAATTAATTTAAAGCTCCAAAGCAAAATTGACTTCTAGTAAAATATCAAAGTTATAGAGAGATGAGAAGTAAACATTTTCCAAAAAAACCTGTTAATGTTTCGATTTGTCTTAGGGTATGATTTATTTATTTAACTTAATAGACAAATCATATGAACTGTTATATTTTTCATGAATATAGATAATGGATTTACTGAAACTCGTTTCATACAGTATTACCTTGCAAGGATTTCATTGTTCAATAAACTATACAACTCATAGGACATATTTCTAAATATGGAAGCGATGTATTCCCTCTTGATCACTCACAACCTTTATGTCTAATACCTAACGATTCACCCAATGTTCACCTTTATGTAGAGCGGATTGGAATGATGTCAAAGTAAGAAACCCGACGCATAAGACACCATGACAATCTCAATTTATATAAATCAGAGAAGAGATCCAATGCAGTATTTTAAGCAGAAAGTCAAAAAAAAATTTAATCATTTAATTAATAATGAAAATTTATGTTTCTGAAATGATGCATTGGATCTCCTCTCCAATTCATATGAATCGTACAAGAATCTTATCCCTTTGGTTTCTAAAATCAATTACACACAACTAACGAATTTGTTTAGATTTATTTCCAGCTAGCCTTCAAGGGTGATCAAAGAAAATTAATTTCATGATATTAAGAGGCAATAATTAATTACAAGTCAAATGCTTGTCAACTAAGGATCTCACGAAATAAATTCTCTTTGTTCGACCAAGAGATTTTAAGCTTAAACCGAAATTCGCTATAATTATTATTACCGAGAGAGAAGGAGAATTAGATGAGGTCAAATTAACAAGCCAAACTTAGAGACCAATTGATAAGAAACCCTAACGTTCGCTAATATAACTACAACTAAAATGTAACAACACAACACAAACATAAGTACACAGAATCTTTCAACTTCAGTTTTCACTACAAACAAAAGAAGAGCACCTTTGTTTATTAACTGCTTTTGGTCAAAACCTAAATTTAGGGTGGAGGTGCTTCGTCGGATAATATAAACAAATGCGCAGTCCTAATCACCTCTCACAGTAAGATAATATTAAAAACAAGAACAAAAAAAAGTTATACGAAAGAAGTAAAAAAAATTATACATTTTTTTTAATAAGAAAGGCGGGCTAAAATTAGTATATAATTTTTCACACAAGGAAAAGTTAGTGCAAATATAATAATGCTTGTAGAATAAAATAATGAACGCAAATGAGGCTCTCATTATAGCCACCCCTATGTATCAGCTTCTACTACGCATCTACCATATAAAAATTTATAACCTATCATGCTAAAAAGGTTTTCGACCACAAAAACAAAAAGGGTTGATTAGATAAATGAAATAAGTAAATTATTATATTATTTCTTCTAAAAAAATGATTTTTGTTCTTGCCTTGTTTTCGTTTAAGAATCGAATTCCATTTTTCTACTTTAAACATTTTGATTTTGCTTAATCTTTCGTCCTTAATCATACTTTCATTCCATTCAACTGATATCTTGGAACACTATGATTGAAATATTTAGAAAATAATATTTGATTGAAATACCTTGATTGATCATGATTTCAGACTAGTTCATCTTAATCGAAATTATAAGTCGAAATAAAAATTCTTAAAGTAAATTGGCTCCAATTCATAATCATTCGACTGATATCTTGGAACACTATGACTGAAATATTTAGAAAATAATATTTGATTGAAATACCTTGACTGATCATGATTTCAGACTAGTTCATCTTAATCGAAGTTATATAAGTCGAAATAAAAATTCTTAAAGTAAACTGGCTCCAATTCATAATCAAGATTTTAGATTAGTTAGAGATATTATGAAATCATAGAAAAAATATATTATAAATTAGACTCTTAGAATTTTTTATAGAGTTTAAGAATAACTCAATCTGAATTTTATAAGTTAAAATAAAATTTTTTGAAGTTGATAGACTCCAATTCACGATTATGATTTCCGATTGAAACCAGTCCAAAATCTTTGTTAAATAATTTTGGACCGATTATAAATGTTATAAAATCATAGAAAATATATATAATAAAAATAAATTATTATAGTTTTCCATAGAGTTTAACAATATCTTAATCGGAATTATATATCCCGAGACAAATTTTTTTGAAATTAAATGAATAATTTTAGTCTAGGAATTTCAATCCAAGACAATCATTTGAAATTTTGGTCCAATAATGACATTATAAATCATACAAAAAATATATCATAAAAACAAACCCTTAGAGTTTTTTCAAAAAGTCTAGTAATAGCTCAATTAGGGTTATATAGTCCAAGATAAAAATGATTAAACTTGACTGAATAATTTCGGTCAAAGATTTTGGTTCTTGACAATAATTTCAGACCATGACTTTCGGTCTAACAACGACATTTTAAAAATATAAAAAAAAATATATCATAAAAATAGACTCTTAGAAATTTTCAAAAAATTTAGGAATACCTTAATTAAAATTATATAAGTTAAGAAAAAAATTCTTGAAGTTTATTGAATGTTTTTTATCAAGTATGATATTTCAGAACATGACTTTCAGTCCAACAATGGTATTTTAAAATTATTTAAAAAGAAATAAATAAATAAATATATATATATATATATATCATAAGAATAAACATTTATAACTTTTCATAGAGTCTAAGAACACCAATCGAAGTTATATAAGCCGAAATAAAATTTTTAAAATTGATTGAATAATTTCAATTAGTTATTTTGATCTAGAATAATAATTTGGGACCATGACTTTCAGTCCAAAAATGATATTTTTAAATTATTTTAAAAAATGTATAATAAAAACATACCCTTAAAGCTTTCCATAAAGTTCAGGATACCTTAATCGAAGTAATATAAGTCGAAATAAATATTCTTGAAGCTAAGGTTAAAGAGTAAGATGTATGTGTAGGGTTTACATTTTAAGTTCAAGGTTTAGGTTTTGGATTTAAGATTTAGCATTTAGGGTTTAAGTTTATGATTTAAGGTTTAAGATTTAGAGTTTAGAGTTTAGGGTTTAGTGTTTAAATTTTAGGATTTAGTATTTAAGGTTTAGGGTTAGGATTCTTGTTAGACTTATTAAGATTTAGGTCTATGGTTTAGATATTATATTTTTTAATCTACAAATTCTAAATCCCGAACTCTAAAACCTAAACCATAAAGCTTGAACCCTGAATACTTACGGTTTCATCATAAACCCTAAACCCTAAACCCTAAATCATAAATCCTAAAAATTACAACAAACACAATAAATTACAAATATTAGGGTTCGGAGTTTAGAATTTGTAGACTCGAAAATATAATATCTAAACCATACACCTTAAACCCTAACTCTAACAAGAGCCCTAAACCATAAATCATAAACTTTAAACCCTAAATCCCAAACCCTAAAACATAAACCCTAAACTCTAAATTCTAAACTTAAATCCTAAATACTAAACAATAAATACAAAACCAAAAACCTTAAACTTAAACCTTCAACCCTAAACATATGCCTTAAACCTTAACCTGAACTTCAAGAATTTTTATCTTAACTTACATTACTCTGATTGAGGTGTTCATAAACTCTATGAAAAATTCTAAGACTCTATGAAAAAATTAAGTCGTTGTTGGACTTAGAGTCATAGTCTGAAATTATTATTCTAGACTGAAATCCCGTAATGAAATTATTCGGTCAATTTTAAGAATTTTTATAGTTGAAGTGTTCCTTAACTCTATAGAAATCTATAGTCTATTTTTATGATATATTTTTGTAATAATTTTAAAGTGTCGTTGTCGGATCGAAAGTCATGGTCCGAAACTATTGTACTAGACTGAAATCCTGCACCAAAAATATTCAGTCAACTTCAACAATTTTTATCTTGACTTATATAATTCTGATTAAAGTGTTTGTGTATTTTATAGAAAGCTCTAAGAGTATTTTAATAATATATATTTTGTATGATTTTATAATGTCGTTGTTAGACCAAAATTCTAAATGATTGTATTGGACCAAAATTCCTAAACTGAACTTATTCAGTCAATTTTAAGAATTTTATCTCAAGTTATACAATTCTTATTGAGCTGTTCTTGGTCTCTATGGGAAGCTACAAAAGTATTTTTTATGATCTTATAACATCTGTCACTAGTAAAAATTATTGGATAAAGATTTTAGACTTGTTTCAATGCAAAATCATGATCACGGACAGGAACAAATCCAAAATCATGATTGTAAATTGGAGCCAGTCAATTTCAAGATTTTTTATCTCGACTTATATCATCTGATTAAGATGTTATTGGACTCCATAGAAAGATTTAAGAGTCTAATTTTATGATATATGTATTCTGTGAAGTTATAAAATCTATAATCAATTCGAAATTGGTGGACAAATTTTTCGGACTGAAATGAGTTTGAAATCAAGATCGTGAATTAGAGCCAGTCAACTTCAAGAATTTTTACCTTTACTTATATAACATCTTATTGAGGTGCTCATAAACTCTATGAAAAACTCTAAGAATATAATTTTATGATACATTTTTTCTATAATTTTATAACATTTATAACTAATCTGAAATTATTGGACAAATATTTTGGACTTCAACCAGTTTGAAATAATGATGACGCCAATCAACTTTAAAAACTTTTATCTCAACTTATATAATTACGATTGAGATTTTCTTGGACTATATGAAAATATTTAATAGTAAAGTTTTATGATTTATTTTTTCATGATTTATAACATTGGCAAGTAGTTCAAAATTCATAGACAAAGTTAATGGATTGGAACGATCTAAATCTAAATCCCGGACTGGTACTAGTCTATATGATTGCAGCCTGATCTTCATCTCGAATCGTGGATTAATTGAAGGTTTATCTTCTCTTTCATTGGATTGATGAAGAAGAAGGCCTTGATTTGCTATTGGCTTAATGAAGAAGAAGAATCAAATTATTGATGAAAAAGAAACTTACTTTAGTTTAGATTTTGAATGTTTGGTTTCGTGAGCAGGAAGGAGAAGAATGATATTGTTCTGGTTCGCGGTAATAAGAAGAGGGAAGAAGAAAAGAAAGAAAGAAGGAAGAATACTATATTTTTAGGTTTTGAATTTAAAATGTATTTTAATCTTTCTCATTATTCTATTATTTATCTCATTTTTTTTTATTCAATTTATTCTAAATTATACATTTTAATGTCATGTACAATAAAAATATAAAATGAGATTATTTCAAAAAATCCATTCATCAAATTATCTCAAACAAAAATTATGCTAAAAGGTCTAAAAAAACAAAGAGATAGTAATATATATATATATATAAAAAGGAGCAGTAATACCCAAAAACCTAACCGGAGAGTCACTGTCTGCTTTCACTCTCGCTGTCTACATGTTGAGTAGGGTCATATCAGGGCCGATTGATCACGCATGGTGGAACTAATACCTAACTAAGCTCTATCTTCTTTATCTACATGTTGAGTAGCGTCACATCAGGGCCCATTGATGACGCATGCTAGACCTAATACCTAACTAAGTTCTATTTTTTAATTAGGCAAATTAGATTTAATTTCTTAAATGATTACCTTATTTTATTTTAGGTGTGAAATGTTTTCCGTGAGAATCGGAATGAGTGTTCTCGATCCCAATTCTGTAATTTTGATATTTTAATATTGGAAATAGAGAATAACACTCTTATTCTTGCTATCTCAAAATTGGGATCGAAAATATACAATCTCAATATGAGATCAAAATTCTCAATAATATTTTAAGTAATTAATTAATTATTATAATAATAAATTTTATATTTATTATTTATATAATAATTATAATTTAAAAATATTACTAATAAAATAATAAAAATTTATATAAATTAAATAAATACTTATAATTATATTATTTATAATTAAAAAATAAATTTATTAAATTAATATAATTTTATTCTCATTAAGTTTCGGGATGAAAATAGAATAGAATTAGAATTCCCATCAAAATCGGAAAAACTTCCCACCATTACCTTATTTTAAAGATTCTTTTAAATTAATATGTTTAAAAAAAATTATCCTTAAGTTATAAAGTGAGATTTTACTTCATTATATGTATTTTAAATTCCTTTTTAATTAACTTTTTTTTATATGTTTAGTTATAAAATTTTATTCTTATATTTTTTAACTTTTTTTAGTATTTTAAATAGTTTTTCATCAATCTACGTCTTCACTACCACCTCCACTAATTCTTCCATCACATGAAATAATTTATAATTATAAGTTTGATATATTTTTATACCCTTAACTCTCCTTTAATTTTTATTTTCATATTTTCTATCCAATTTTTAATTATTTATTATTTACTCGCTCTTAAAACAATCTCTTCCAACTTTCACTGCTACCACCCTTCACCACCAAAAGATAACTATATCTCTTGATGGGTTCTAATCGAAGCATCTAGTATCTGATTTTTCTTTTTTTGAGAGAGAAAGTTATATTTTAGTAAAGAAGGACAGCGACCGCATTAGAATAAAGTAGAAAAAATTATTCTAAAAATAAATAAATAAATAATAACTAAAACTCAAACTAAAAATATAAAAATAAAAATTAAGAAATATTGTCCACCTTCCATGTCCAACAAAATAAAATAAAGTCCATTTGGTTGTACCCGAGGCGACTCTTTTCCTTGTTTATAATTTGTTGGCCATAACCTAAATAACATATAAATAGACCACCAAACCAAATCATGCATGTGTTTTGGTTATCTTAATTCTAAAAAGTTATATATGATATTTTTATAATAAAATTTAATTAATACGTAAAAAAAATCAGGATAAATTCATTCATATTGAAAAATACTTATTTAAAATTGATGAATTATTTTTTTATTTAAATATAAATTAAATATCATTCCTACTTTATCATAGAATTAAATAAGGTAACTGATATTTTTATTTTATTCTCAATTATTTTTATTTCATAATGACTTGGGGAAATTTCAGACTTAAGTATTTTTCATTTAATGACAAAAAATAGAGGGACGAAAAATAACATTTAAATAAAGTTTTCGAATTTCATATATATCAATTTTATTTGAAGAATTCAAATAAAGTGAAAATACATGATCAAATTATACAAATTCAAAGAAAAAAATATATATTAATTTGACTTTTAATTGACGTGAAACGTACACCTTTTATATATATATATATATATATTTCAATATGCGAATTTCTCTTCTTTTTCTTCTTCGGCAAATTTGAGAACGCTTACTCGCTTAGTCACTATCCATCTTAAAACTGTTCAAATGTGATATTTTCGGTCCTAATTTAACAAATGTTGGTTGGAGAAAAGCCCCCTTATCTATCACTTAACCTTAAAAGTAGAAATTCGCATCCTAAATCATAAGGTTGCATTGTCATATCTTCATCTCCTCAATTTGTTCGTAGGTTCTTATGAAAATAAATTTCATGATACGATAAGCGATTAAGAGTTTCATATTAAGCAAAGCGACTAATTATAAAATGAATATAATAACTATTTCTGTTAGTACAAAACTTTGATAGAAAATAAAATAAATTATTATTATAAATACTAACTATTTATAATCATTTATAAATATTTTAAATACGTTTTTACTTTTCAATATATGATGCATTGTCTCTCATTTATAAAGCATATTTTGGGTTTTGACCCTTTTATTCTTATTTACTCTTTGACCAAAAAGAAATTCTAACATCCAATTCGTGATTGGACTAATCGTTATACCCCTTTATCACTTATATAAAAATAATAATTATATGTAAGTTGAAAATAAGTGAGATAGCGTGTTGAGAATACATCTCAAATATAAAAGAGAAGTTTTAAGAACTTAATATATAAAAAAACATAAATCATCACTCTTATTATTAATTGATTTTGAGATAAAAAAGTAAATTTCTATACTTTCTTCTTTTAAAAAAATCATGACAGATTGACATATATATATATGGGTTGTTGACGGTAGTACTCCATTACATTGAAATGTATTTATTTGTACCCTAATGTTGTATGAGTCTATGTTCATCGATATTGAAAGCTATGATTTCTTGATTTGCTATACTTGTATAATTGAAATCTTAGAGGCAAAGAGATCGTATGAGAGAATTGCAAAAACATGATGCTTCATAACAAGAGAGAAAAAACCCCAATCCACACTTGAGAGTAGCAGCGCAAAAACAAGATGAGAGTATAAGAGAGGGCGTAAATATAAGAGGGATTTCTAAGGTGTGTTTATTGAACTGGATAGGTCAAAGCTTATAAACCGGAAATCAATTTGGTCTCATTTAGGCTTTGAGCTTCAACATTACACCAGGCTCAACACCTAGGACCACGACTTGAGGGATGGTTTTTCCTCTTTTGATTAGGCTAAATGGCATATTTCCGAATTTGGTGAATATTGTGAACAATGAGTTCATACCATTTGTAGATGGGTAGCTTATTCACTGTCAACTGATTTGACATTTGATAAATTGGTGAATAAACTAAACGATATCGTAAGAAAATTAATTACATATATTTTCATTTAAGTTCAAACTTCAAAATGAATTACACTATTCAAGTTAAACCTAAAATATGAACGAATTAGTAATTTTTTATTTTTAATTAGTGATTCTATATGCCGCTTTTGTTGAATGTCAAATTCAATGAAGTTTTCTGTCATCTTTTCAAAAAAACAAATGGTAGCCGTGTGTGGCTTTAAAGGCTATTTGGATGTGTAAATATTCCAGCAAATTATTCCTTATATAATTTTATGTAATTTGTGATTAGGCTCTTGTTACATTAGAAAAAGGCGATCCGACCATTTAAGTTAATTAAGCCAGCTCAATATGAAAAATGAACTTGGGATGGCTAAGATCAATTTTTTTTTTTTTTTTGACGTAGAACGATCTTGAGTATAAATTATATGGAATTGTGCCAGGTAAGATTATATAAAATATTTTTTCCTATTTGAATGAAGAGGAAGAAAAGAAAGAGAATGAAATATTCTTTATAAAAAGTTTAATTTCACTATTTAGATGAATTTATTGAAAGTATAATGCTAGCTAAGCTAATAAGGTTTGACTTAATATGGTTATTTATTTATGTGAATTAATTTTAATTTGTTTAAGTTATCAACTAAATAAATATTTTATATTTAAATGAGCATTAAGTATATCATATTGATTGTCTTTATATTGGAAATGACATTATATGCATATCGTTTGTATGATATACCTTATAAATTCTAAGATCTTAAATATGTACTTGAAATTGTGATAGTGATCATGCTCAGTGAGATCCAAGTAGTTTGACATCTAAGATATAAACTGTTCTATGTTCTATGTTCTATGTTCTATGTTCTATGTTCTAAGATCATAGCATTATGTTCTATGTAAATGAAAATTCAATGACTTACATTTATATGAAGGAGAATAATATAGATCATAAGAGAGAAAGGAGGAGAACAATTAACTCATTTTTTATTGAAGAAAATAAAAAGAAGCGAAGTAAATCTTTTATTTATTTTTTAATAAGTATTAAATATAGAGTCATGCGTTGCATGGATTTATCGTAGAGCGTACGAATATAAATATGTTTAGAAAATTTTAAGACAATTTTAATAGATTATATTTAATATAGTATATGATCGACCCAATATATAAAGAAACTATTATTAAAGACTAAGTCATATTGTCATTTTTTTATTTTAGATAAAAAATAAAACTAGGATTTTATTATCAATTTGATTCTTTATTTTTTGTTCAACTTGGTTTTTTTTTAATTTTTATTTGATGTTATTATCAATTAGGTTTTACGATTTAGGCTTTCGAGTTTAAGATTTTATGTGTTAAGTGTTTTTTTAGATTCTAAAAAATGATACATAGGAGTGAAAATTAATATACACGTAATTATATGAGTTGAATTATCATTTTTGTTCACAATCTACATTAGTTAAGACAGTGTGCAATATGAACGATAATTCAGTTTTAAACAGAACATCAAATATAATTCAAAATATAGGAGAAATGTCATATAATTCATATAAACGTAACAAAATTCATATATTTATAAACAATGACTAATGCCGTATAGAAACTCTATTGACATAAGTCAAAATAGGGGTTACCCTATTGACCCGATCCAAAATAGTATTACACTAATAATATTAACATTCGTTAACAAAGTCGAAAATATATACAAACACCAATTTTCAACCCCATTAACTGCATCAAAGCTTAGTCATGTTCAAAACGAAAACACAAATCATATCAAATACTTAAATTACAAAATAAGTTTATATATATATATATATATATATATATATTAAGTTCAAATAATCAAAATTTCAAATAGCTGTTATATTCCATAACACTTTCTTTCAGTTATGATTTGGAATTCTTAAATTTACAATCACATTTACAAATAAACAAAATTCTTGAAATCAGTATTTTAAAGCAATTATCAGTTTAGTAATAAAATATTTGATCACAAAAACATGAAATGATGTGTTTTGCAATACTCTCTAAATTCACGTTCTAAATCTATGAATTCTATCATTTAACTTTTAAACAAAACCACATTAATATTTACTGAAGTTTTAACAGAACGTGTTTTTAAATATTGATTAAATGCTTCAAATTTGTACAAAATCAATCATTTAGATTTTTAAACTAAATTATATTTAACATAAAACAATTATAGTGTCTTTTTTCTTTTCTTTTTTTTTAACTTTTAATGTATAGAATGTAACTTACATAACTAGTTCCCTTATATGCCATCAAAACGTCATCCAAAACAAAATGGTACAATTCAAATTTTATGCAAAAAAAAACTTACCACAAGAAAATAAGTCCACTTACTTTATAAAGTTCAAAGCTACTCTCAATGGTGATCACGGATCAAAATCAAACTCAAAACCTCCTCATAAGAAATAACCAGATATCAATCTGTAGGCACAGAATGACAACTTGACTTGTAACTATTGGTGGCACTAAAGATAAATCTTAAAGAGTGAGAGAGTTGTGTTCTTAGAAATGACTAAACATATGTCTATTTATATATGGATTTAGGAAGTTTCAAATAAATCAGTAAAATAATTAGAATATCATATTTTCACAACAAAAATATAGAGATTGGAGTCAATTTTATCAACAATAATTTTGAAATCAATTTTAAAAAATCTTTACAATAAAAATTTTTGACCTCAAGAAAATACTAAATAATCCATAACTATAACACATAAAAATTTGGGTTCTCAGAATTTCCGCCCCTCATAATATTTTACTGTATGGCTTAAAAAAAACAAGTTGCAATGCATTACAAATTAAACATTTAAACATGAATCGTTAAAAAAATTAAAAAAAAAAATAGAAAAAAATAGACACCCTATTGCATGCCACTAGACTAATTTAAGGATAGCTGTAAAGTGCTGAAAACTAGTCATTAGTCCAAAAAGGCTCTCCCTAGCTATTTCTGCCGCCATTCATTCATTCATTCCTCCTATATAAAGCCTCTACCTCCCTTCATTCTTATGCATCAATGTATCTCCTCCCATGCAGAACCAAAGAAATGGATCATCATGAAGAGAAACGATCCGAGGATCATCACGATACGGTCGTCATTCAACGGTCTCTGTCACTCATCCTCACAAAACTCCATGCAGGCTATTTCAGAATCAGCCTCTCACTCTGCAGCCAAGCCTTGCTATGGAAGATGCTAGAACAACCAATCCAAGACCTACCACATCCGTTTAGAAGAACCTTCTTCTGCGTATTACCCAAAACAGCGTGCATCTTCCTCTGGTCCTTATCTCTCTTCACATTACTCTCCCTCTCGTTCCTCTATGCCCTTCGCTGCTTCTTCCACTTCAACATGGTCAAATCGGAGTTCCTCCACGACGTTGCTGTGAATTACCTTTTCGCCCCGTGGATCTCTTGGCTCCTCCTCCTCCAATCATCACCATTCATCGCACCCGATACCATTTATTACCAATCGCTCTGTTGTCTCTTCGTGGTCCCAATTTTAATGCTCGACGTAGCAATCTACGGCCAATGGTTCACGAAAGGAAAGAAGTTCTTATCGACAGTGGCAAATCCGACAAGTCAACTATCGGTGATCGGAAACTTTGTAGGGGCTAGAGGGGCAGCTAATATGGGGTGGACGGAAAGTGCAGTTTGTTTGTTTTCATTGGGGATGGCTCATTATTTGGTGTTGTTCGTGACACTCTATCAAAGGTTGTCTGGAAGTAATAGCCTGCCTGTTATGTTGAGGCCTGTCTTTTTCTTGTTCTTTGGAGCTCCAAGTATGGCTACTTTGGCTTGGGTTTCTATTACGGGGAGTTTAGACATTTCTGCCAAGATGCTCTTCTTCCTTTCCCTCTTTCTATTCGTGTCACTGGTACGTAATACATACATACATATACGATTTGGGATTTTCTTTTGATGAGATAAACTCTTAGTTGCCCTTCATACACAAAATCTAGCTAGCTAGAACATATAAACACACTTTGGAATTTTCTAGGGTCATTCATGAAATTTTAATAGCTTCATATATACCAAATTGAAAGCTGAGTGGCCCTATCACGAAAACCCCACATTTTTTTTTGTTAATGAAAAGTGACTTGGCGCGCAGCCATCCAAGTCACATTGTCACCAAAGAAAGTGTACCTATACGTACGTCAAAGACAAGAACGTCTTGGAAATTTGTGCACCGCACATTCTTTTTTGGTGTCCACCGCACAATATTGACTCTATACCTTCTAATTGCCTTCAAACTTTTACTACTTCCTCAAGTCCTCAACTTCACATGAGAGGAGATATATCAATATCTCCATCGATTGCTAAATTGTTCTTATTTTTTTTATATGTATACAATATAACTAATAACTAAGTGAAAACAGGTATCTAGGCCATCTCTATTTAGAAAGTCGATGAGAAAGTTCAACGTAGCTTGGTGGGCTTATTCCTTTCCACTAACAAGCATAGCATTGGCTTCAACGGAGTACGCAAAAGAAGTGAAGGGTGTGGTTGCACATTGGGTAATGCTAGTTTTATCCGTACTCTCCGTATTGGTATTTTTCTTGTTAATGGTGGTCACTGCTCTCAACTCCATTATGATCTTTCTTGGTTGCGATCCAACTCAAAGTCCCAAACCTGGTGCTTCTGAAGAAGCATAAATTACATACTTATACATGTATAGTATCTCCTATATCAGATATATGCCACTGATGTAAGTGAGCTATGTTGAGAACTATCAAATGAGATCCACCATCTATATTTACATTGATTGCGTGTATCTGATTTATGAAATGTTTTCTAGTGTATATAATATACATTACTAATAAGTGTTTAGCTAGGCTAAAGCTACGGAAAAAGGAATGGGAATTAGGTCAAATTGACATTTATATATGTAGTACCAAACACTACCCAGCTGATCATGGTTTCTTAGAAGTGGGAACATATCCTAGCCAGCTGGGTAATCAGGCAGCTTTAGTTTGGATAATGAATTGCATATTGAAGTGATACCATCTCAAGTGTAAGATGAAAGGTTTGTTTGTACTTGGACAATTTCATTGGCCTAAGACTGTATGCATATTTTAGGCAGCTAGGACAATGGACCGTACGTGTGGCTAAGACTATTTTAGTTTGGTAAAACAATTATAATTTACTTCTCCGTTTAGACTTTTTTGTTTTGATTTTGGTTTTGGTTTGAGAATCTCCACAACTTTAGATATATTTAGGAGTGTGCAAGGAACTGATCAGTCACCCATGAGCCCGAACAATCACTCGAAAATCACGAATATTGATTGATTTGAGTATGTTCGTCGTGGGTTGCACATTTTAATTTCAAACCCATAAGATTTGGCCGGATGATAAATATGGCTCAAACATAGCTAACCATTTTTATTTTTATTTTATATAATTATTGGTTGAATTTTAAGTGAGTTTCAACTTAAGGAAGCTCATTATATCACTTAATTTATACTTTTTTTTCTAATAAAATTACTAATTAATTTTCTTAATATTAACATCTAGTGTTTATTATGTGTCATTGCGATACCAAAATATAAAGGAACCGAGAAGAGATGATGATGTTGACTTGGAATTCTTCAAATTCATTTTGTAATTTGTATTTTTCCAATGTAATTTTATATTATGGAATTAAAAAATAGTTATTATAGTTTGATTATTAAATTTTTTTAATTAAAAAAAAAAGGGAAAACAAAAGAAGAAAAGAAAAATAAACCCACGCACGCAGGAGCTCCTCCGCTTATTCTTTTTCATCGTCTTCTTATTCCTCCTCCTGCATTCAGAGCTGTCCCACAAGATTTTTAAGGCAAACGTTCTATGAAGCTTTAGTAACCAAATAAAATAAATTGTTGAGAGATTTTGTGTTTCTATTTACTAAGCAGGCAGTAGTCCTAACAACTTCTCCCCATAAACTTTTAGGCAAATTTGAATTGAGTAATAAATACCTAACCTTTTTTTATAATATTTTATTTATTTTCTTAACTACTTCATTTTATTGAGAATAATCATTCTTTGTCTAAAAATTTCATGTTCCTTGCAAAACTCGTCAAAAATAGTATTACAGAACTCTAATTCAGTATCATTTTAAAGTGTTTTTAGTTTCTTATTAACTTGATTTTTTACTAGAGTTTTTCATGTTTTGAACTTTGCTAAGGTTTCATCATTTGTTCTTTATCCTATTGTAATTATTTACAATAGACAAGAAAAATATGTTTCCTCTATGCGAAGTGACCTTCTAAGGTCTCCATAAATCAAAATACACATATGCAAGTTTCACATAATGATAAAGTAGAAGTAGAAACATTACCAAGGAAAACCTTGTTTACTTAAAAGCTTGTATATCTTTCTTACTCATGTGCCATAATCTTAAGTGTTTAAGTATCAATCAGTCTTTACAATATTAGTTGAGATCAAGGAAACATCAGTTCTAGCATGAAAATAATACCCACACAAAATATATAATCAATTTCTCTTAATTCCCTTTAAGACAAGTTTATTGTTTTTATAAGAGATCATACATACAAATTCAGCTATATATGAACAACCTGTATTATTTAGTGTACCTAATGATATAAGAATTCTTTTTAAATCATAAATATATCTAATATTTGTAAACAACAAAATGCTACCATAACGCAATTTCAAAGATATATTTCCAACGCCAGTAATTTTACAAATATAGTTATCACTTATAAAAATTTAGATTCAGTTTCTTCAAAATTTTGAAACCAATCTTTATTTACGCACATATGAAAGGTACATCCATAATCTAATATCCACTCATTTATAGTGATACATTTAGAGACATTTAATACATCACATATTGTATTGTTTCTATCTTATACAGCTTCGTTGCCTTCTAAATTTAGTTGATGCTTGTTCTTAGCATTAAATGCATAGTATTTTTTCATAAGATGTCCAGGCTTATTATAATAATAACACCACCTAAACTCTTCTTTATTTTTCTTCTTATCATTGATTTTTTTTCTTATTGAATTTCTTATTTGGGTTGTTTGAGCTATTTTTCTTCTCTATCCTACTTTTCATAAACATATTACTATTATATCTTTTAGAAGCATTTAACTTAAAATGCTTAAGTGAATTCTTGACAACTATATATTCATCACTTAAAGACTGTAGCAGTATCATAGCCCAAGAAGTATCATTTATTGCTTGATATGTTCCTTTAACCATTAATACTAATTTTACAAATTCATCAAGATTGTCATCCAAATTCTTAGAACTATACATTTTGTAAGAAAATAATTATCATTTTTAAAATGTAAGGTTAGAAGAAGATTGTACAACATAAGTAGTGTTTAGGTTACCCCATAAAGAGATGGTTGTTTTTTCTATATCCACCTTTCTCTAAATAGTTTTTGAGAGATTCAATATGAGAAGGTCATTGGCCTCTTAGTCTATTTCTTCATTTTTCTCCAATTGTGCATCATACCATTTTTCTCAATCTTTCTCAAGTGCAGCCAATACACTTTTCTATGAAACAACAGTGCTTTTATTTTCCTTTTCCATATTCCAAAATCGATTTTCACATCAAACATGGGAATGTCTATGCGAGTAGACTCATCTCTCCTTCTAGGTTTTTCTATGGAGGAAAGCAATTGAAAAATAAATTAACAGTACAATATATATATACAAAAGAAAAGATTTATGAACTTTATAAATTATAGAAACACAAATCACTCAACAACAATCTTTACTATACATTATTTCGTCAAATTGTATAGATGAAGAAAATAATTTTTCAAGAAACCTTAACACAAGAAAAAAATGCATAATAAGATTTTGAAACCCTAAATTCTAGATATGTTAAATTATAAGTGAATCTCCTTATATTTAAATTTCCTAAGGTTTTAAAATTATGAAGAGATCATCTCATTTACCTTAAACAACAAGATGATTATCCTAGATTTTCCATAAATTACAAGTCTATTTATAAATTATCAATATCATGGCTTAGTTTACTAATGTTCACCGATTAATATTATCTAAAATACTTCATATGAACATTTTGATATAATTTTTATTACACTATATAATAAACGAGTTTAGTTATTCTATTACATTATTATTCTTTTTTTTTTTTTGGTAATATGATTTGAAAATCCTAAAGTTTTTAATAAAATAAAATAAATTTATTTCAAGTAATTACATGTTTGATAAATGAATTTTGTAGTTTTTTAAATATATCTCTGAAGAGCTTGTAAAAAATATCACTAACGCAATATTATGGTAAATTCAAAGAATTGAATGAGCGTCAAATTTAATATTTAACCATTAAAAATTAGATTTATAATTTAATTTAAATTCGAGAAAATCTACTTACAATTTAAGATAAATATTAAGGGGTCTCTTCATAATTCTAAAATCTCAAAAGATCAATTTTTATGTAGGCAATTCTTAGAGTATCTTCGTGTAAATCTTAAAACATCAAAAGATTCACATGTAATATCATTCAACACTAGGGGATGCATTAGTAATTTACTCTTATGCTAATCATTTTTTTTCTTTCTAATCAATCCTAATTTTCCTTCTAAATCATCCTAACTCTAATTTTTCCAAATTGATTTCGATTAATCTACTTCTTAACTAAATTTCTCAAAATTCATTTCCAAAACTGCTTTCTCTTTCAATATTTACTTTGATTCAAACACACACATATATATATATATATATATATATAAATATGAAACCTCCATGCAATTTACATCTTATTACAACTTGACCAAGATTATAAATTTAATGCAAACTATGTATTCGACTCTTCAGCCAAATTATGAAAATGCAAAGGTTGGCTTCTATCTTAACGTAGGCCACAAGGCCTCACACAAATCCCTTACTCGGACCTTATTAGGCAGATGAAAACGATATCGAATCAGGCGTAGCTATTGGGTCAGACTTAGGTTAGAAGTGGATAAAGATAAAATCTAAAGGATAAGACCGATACCTTGCTCATCTTATCAGATGTCATAAACATCTACTATAGTAGAGGATAATAATGAACATGATGCCTTGCTAGGCATAAGGATGAGCTCACCTGAAAATTCCTCCTCATCCTCAAGTTCATTCTTCTTCTTATGGCCTGTTTCTTTCTCAAACTTCAACTTCATGGGACTAACAAGGAAGATGACCTAAACATAAGCCCGAATCAAGTTGAACCCATCTTTAATTGTTATGAGGTAGAGTTCTTCATACTTAGGGGAAGCTAAAAAGTCAACTTTCTTGAGGGTTCCTTTGAGGGCCTCATTTTTGCAACAGCTTAACCCAAACTTACATAGGCTAGGCTCAGCCTCAAATCGGTCCAACTTTCCACAGGTCATTCATGTTTCTAGCTTGGTCAAACCTCGCCTAAAACATTCGACCTCTCCTCTGCACAGCCTCAGTTTAGTCTTCTTACCTCTACTCAGGCCAACCTTAAGTCAAGCTAAGCCTCAGCTTGGTCCAAGCTCCAGCTCAACCTCACCATAGGTCTAGCACAGACTCTCCTTGGTCATACTCAACCTCGACATATCCCAACCCCGGCTTAGCCTGATCACTTAGCTAAACCTACGCGAGGTCTTCTTCTTGTTGTAAATATTCTACATCGCCTTCTTTAGTCATTCATTTTGTTTATCGGATTGTCGAGGTCGCAAGTCGCTATGCTTATTTTAATAAACAACATAAACTTCATGAAACTTTATATTTGCATTATTGATTAGTTCATCAAAAAAAATATCAAATTTTTTTCCTATAAAAGAAAAAATCTTACTAAAATCTTTATACTTAAGTCTATGATCCAATAGAACTCCAAAGCAATATAAAAGTAGATTTTCTTTCCAATAGTTTAAGTATTTTATCTTTATTTTTCTATAAAACATTTAGAAATAACATCATCATCATAAGCAGTAAACATTTTAACAATATCAACAAATTGTGCAATAACTAATAGCGAATTAGGATAATAAATATTAGATAAAATCATAGTAGACTCGTTAAAAACTTTTAAAAATTTGTTAAATTTTTCAACTGTATCCCAATTGTTTTCATGCAATACAGTAGATGTAACTTGTTTAGATGTAAAAATATAGTAACCTCATCTTTATATGAAATAGATTGTTGTAACATTATATAAGTCAAATTTTATCTTATATCCATATCAAGTGCAAACTTCCGAGGTTTCTTATCTTCATTCTTGCATAATTGTCTGAATGCGGTTATACAAGGATTATAGCTAACTATGAAAGCTAATGCATCTCGAATATTTGTGATTTCATTTGTTACCGATATCACGAATATTTGTGATTTCATTCGTTACCAATTTCAAACCTACTTTGACAATAGGATTTATTATATTACAAACACACTGTTGATGTAGAAATATTCTAGCATTGTGTCCACTAAGCTGACCATTACACAAAAATATTACCTTCGTATTTGCAGAAGCATTATCCAATGTGATTGATATTATATGTTATTTTATATCAAACTCATTCAAAATTTGCATAATAATATCACAAATATTTTTAACATTATATAGAGTTTTAATAACTCTATAACTTATGATTTATTTTTTTCATAGACTATTCACCATCTAAATAATGACTAACTATAGATAAATAATCTTGCTTAGACCTTACACTCCAAATATTAGATGTTAATACAATACTAATATGAGGTGAACCTAATTCTATTTTTAAAGCATCACATTATTTTTTTAAACAAGCTTTTATATCACTTCTAGTTGTATTTCTACTTACTCTCTTATAGGAAGGACAATATGAGTTTCGAACAAAGTTTTCATAATATTTAGAGTTAGCAAAACCAATAGGAAAATAAAAAATAAACAATCAACATAGCAAGGTTATCTCTAGCTCTCATTTCATTATATGACCACATAGAGACTAAACCACGTTGAAAATTTAATTGAGTTGGATACGTACCTATACGGGATGTTGGATCAGGCATGCATTTATCTTTATGACGTTTTAAGTATGTAGTTTCACAAATCCCAATAGCAGTTAGAGTCTTTTTACATATCTTAAATATATCATATTTTTAAATTTTATCATATTCATCTAGCTTGCAAAACTTCTCAAAATAAAGCCAAACTTTTGACGTTGTCTTCTTGTGTTTTGTAGAACCAGCTGTACTTATTATAATTGTTACTTTATAGTCGAGATCAACCTCATCCTTGTGGAGCTCATTTATATCCAGAAAATGACTATCGTCAAATTCCATATATCCGGAAAATGGTCATTTTGGCTAGTCTTCGAAATCATGAGTGTTACCCAAGTTATCAATTTTTTACATTATTAAATATATATATATATATACATATATATTATAATTAGTTAGTACTTAAAAGATAAAATTTACAAAAAAAAAAAAAAAGTAATAATAATAAAGATTAAAACACATTACAATAAAATATAAAAATTTAACCAACCTAAAATTAGATTTTAGAACTTGAGACTTGAGAGTTAAGACTAGAAATTTTAGATTTCAGATTGAGAGTTTCATATTAGAATCAGGAAGTGTAAAATCTATAATTGAGACTATAAAATAGTAAAAATAAAAATAAATAGAGCATAATTGAGAGATGATTTTTGAAATTGTAAATTGTGATTTATGAAGATGATTTGAGAGATATTTATAGGGAAAATAATTGAGTTATGGAGGGAGATTTGAATTAAAAAAAAAAAAAAGAGGGAGCCATTTACACTATAACACGACTCCCCCCTTTTAGCGAGTGCGGGCGTAAGCTCGGGCCCGACTTTATCGAGCAGGCCTGAATAGGTTCGGGCCGGCTTGATTCATAGTGATACCTCTAGTCTAGAGTTACCTCTTCATTTGCAATCTAAAAAAAATCTTAGATGCTTTAAGGCTTGGCTCATCGAGGTATTCAAGAAACACCAAAAGGGGGAGGTCTGTTGAGGGGGCTGACCTAAGACGAGCTAGCTCGGCCTCGATGTTCTTCCTTCTTGGTGCAAGATGGATTATACTATTGCTCTAAAAAAATGAAGCTGAATTAGTTGTTTGAAGTTCAAGTGATAGTTTACTCTAAATATGAGCCGAACTCTTTCTAAATTAAATAATGGTCAAATTGATCAAGTTTACTAAATATAGTAAAATTATTATTAATAATATAAAAGGGTAAAATAGTCTATATTATTTATTACCATATTTATAAATTTTTATCCTTAATTTTTATCATAAATTTCATTCAGATAATAAGGAAAATAAAATTTATCCGCAATATTTAAAAAAAAAATTTATATATATATATTATAAGAAAGGAAAAAAAAAAGAAGAAAGAAAGAGTATGTATATATAGTTTCACCAGCTTCTTTCTCCTGCCCAATTACATAAATATATAAAAGACCAAAAATGTCTCTCTAATATATAATCTGCTGAAAAACTAATTGCCCATATAACTATTGTAGTTGCTAGTAGAATTGTTCCCGTTACTATATTTATTAGAAGAATGAACGTTTCCATTATTGTCACAAACATTGTTGTTGTCTTGATGAGCACCCCCAATAATAGAACTAATGGCTGCCGCTAGAGCTGCTGTAAAATTAGGGTCGGATGCAATAACAGCCGCAGAAGCTGCACTGAATTCGCTTGTATGGTTCAGTTGATCTTGTGACATCTGAAGGCCTGAGAATTTTGATTGGTTATATAAGACTTGTCCCATGATTTGAGGTATTAATTGAGAGGGTGAAGAGTTTGTAATATTTTGAGGTTGGTTTGTTGGGAAAGGGATTTGGAATTGGTCCTGGGGTGGTCTTTGGGACTCTAGAGGGTTAGGGTTTTGAGTGAGATCTAGCGTAACTGTGGGGAATGGAGCTGAGGCTGAAATAGTGGCCATGCTTGAACTGCATGGGAGGAGAGTCCTTGTTAAGAAATTTGAGTTCATTAGGCCATCTGGGCTCAACATTGAGCCGGAGAGGAGCATATGTGCAGCAGACGATGTTGATGAGGCCATTGCCATGGCGGCTGGTGGCAATGGATGGTTATGGTTGCCTTCGTATGTGGTTATGAGGATTGTTCTATCTTCTGCACACCTTTGCACCTGTTCAATTCGTACACATGAACTCAGATATCTGAGGTTGATCATTATAACAACATTTAACAACTTGTTAAATTATTTCCTATCAATGCAACAATATTGTTTAATTACTACTACTTCCATACTTTGAAGTCCGAGACCTACAACTTAATAGGGTTTTGATTCAATAACGTATCATTTTGGCACAATTGGTATTTATTTTATTCCATATTTTATCTCATATAAAAATTGTTTAGGAAAAAAAAAAAAGAAAAAAATAAAATAAAATATATATATATATATAGATAGATTCATCTCAAATTCGATGGATAATATACATGTAGAAATCTAAATAGTTTATATATTGATTTATGTAAGAAGATGTCGGATAGCTATAAGTAATTGATAGTAGATTTCACTCACTAAATTGAAACAGTAAAATATAAAACTGTTAAAAATGAATGATCAGTACTTGAAGGAAAGCTAGAATTACTTGTTTTCGAACAGGACAGCCAGCAGCCATAGTGCAACGATAATAAGCTCGTGGACATGGATTTCCCTTAGCCATCTTCTGCCCATACTTTCGCCATTGACACCCATCAGTCATCTGGAGATCATCATGATCATACCGATAAATTTCAAAGTAATTACAAAATAGTTTATTGAAATATATATGTACATGTTAGTCTTACCGAAGGAGCCTCCGATCGAGCTCGAACCGAGACACGTGCCTTCCTCATGGTTGCCTCAGTTTGATCAACATATTTAGAAGAAGCAGCAGCACTAGTACCACTCGATCTCTGAACATTATTAATTTTATGATTATTACTCGTACAACCCGATAATCCAACGGTCAACATGGTTTGTTCCGGGCTATCTTCTCTCGATCTCCTACTTGGTGATGATATAATTAGATTAATATCCATTCCTTCGAATTTCTTTTTCTCAACCCCTCGATGATCATCGGGAGGCCCTAATGATCTCCCTTCAGATGAAGAATTCGACTTCTGATCTTGATTAGTATCATCATTAATATCTGCATTTGTAGCCAAACCGAGATCCATGAAATTTCTAGACACCATTTTCCGGCCATTATTATTACTATTATTATCATCAAGTACGTGGCTTGTGGTAATGATTTGTTTCTTGACTGCTGGATTTTGATCCTCTACTTCTTTATCATCTTGATCGTTGTTTTGATCAGCCTTCCTGTTGAGCATGATCAAATTCATCCATTCGATTCGTAAAGCTTGATAATTGCTTGTGACTTTATTTAGAGTTTCCTTTAAACGCCGGTTCTCCATGTTCATTTGCTCAAGCTCAGCTTGAAGAACAGGAAGCTGGATTTTAAAAAAAAAAATAATAATAATAATTAAAATGACATTAAGAATTATACAGACAATGGTAAAATAAGCAAACATAAATCACAGACCGAGAATCAAGATCGAGTGGAGCTTAAAGGTAATTGATGATATTTAGATAATCTGATTACTCTCGTAAACCGATGTCGTTAAGAACTGAACTTAATATATATAATGTTATACAAAATGAACAAAACATTTACATATCATGTTCCCTCCTTCAATAAATGGTGTTGTTTTAATGAGTAAATGACCTTTTAGTACCTCCTCCAACTATTACTCTTTAACCATTTACTAGTTTATACTATATAAACTATCACTTTACCACCCTAAGCTATTATCATTTGACCAATAAGGTCTTATTAAAAGTATAAGGTACTAAATGGATAAAGAAGAGTAGATCGAGATATTAAAAGCTTCATTTACCATTAATTGCACCTATAAATCAATTATAAATATATAATCTATTAAAAAATCAGCTAAATCAAATGCTTAATTAATTACCTCGTCTGTGTCTCGCCTGGGCTCTACATTAGGAGACATCCCTATGTCATCCACGATAGACTTGTCGATACTATAGTTTGTGGTAAGAAGATTCAAACCAGTCTATTATATTTTTAAACTATACCCATTAGTAAATGAATTGATCGTTACCAAAAATAAAATTTTTTTAAGGAAAATAATACTAAATATAATAAAAATGAGAAATTCAGATATCATGAAAAAAAAAAATATGAAAAAAGAAAAAAAGATCACTTACATTTACATTCAAGTACTGGAACTTAGAAGCACCCATCACATGATCTAATTCCTTTCTGATATCTCCAGCATGATCAGTTCTAGAGTCTTTGTTATTATCAGCAAAAAAGTTCATTTCGTTGACAACCATCCGATCATCACGATTATTATTATTAGTATCACTTTCATCGGACGCTGGAGCAGAGCCGTGAAGATCGTGTTCGTGATCGTGAGAATCACATCTGGTAGATTTGAGAGTGACAGGGCAGTGTATAGTAGTAGTGGCCTCCGACACAAGTGGTGGAGGAGAGATGGTCGGAATAAATTGATCAGCCACATCCATTAGAGCAAGTTTATTACAATAACAAATTAACTATTGATCTTGTTGTCGTCTTGCTCTAGAGAAGAGGCTAAGCACCTAAATGGATCTGATTAATCAATGGAGACTCCACTTCCTTTGGGCATATATTGAATGAAGAGAGAAAAGAGAGAGATAGAGAGAGAGAGAGATGCAATGGACTCGACTAATAAGAAGGAGGGGAAGAAGAGTTAAGAAGAAGACCAAGAAAAGATAGGGAGTATAAAGTAGTAAAGATGCTGGTCTTGTTTTTAAGAAGATGAAAACAATTGTGTTAGTTTTAAAATTTTTGGGATCTAAGAGGGGAGAGTGAGTCAATCTTATGACTTATGACCCAAGATGAGAGCGGTTCTCTTGTTTCTGTTGAGTCAAAACCCTTTCTCTTTCCTTTAGAACTATATTTAAAGTAATAACTTTATTTTCTTTTCTCTTTTATTTATTTATTTTTATTTATTTTTAAATTATACGGTACGCATGGGCCATGTATAATACGTGTAACTACTACATCTATTACTTTTTCTTACGCGTTCAAGCTAGCATATATGATAGAAAAAATAAAGAATATTACGTGTGTTACATCCTACGTGGAATTTATTATTCATTATTCCATTAATTTTCTTCATTTTATAAACCCTAAATAAGGTTGAACTTTCATAAAATCTAAGAATGGTAGAAGTTTATGGAATTTCATGGCTATTCAAGTTGAACTACCGTATGTAATGTAGTTTATTTGTATATGATGAATATTTAAAATAATAAATAAATCATATAAAAATATTAGATATGGATTTAAATTTTTACCCTTTTTCATATATGTTACTTATTTGTATAAGGGTATTTAAATATATCAATTTTAAAAAAAAATAAAATTCTTTAAATTTAATTTAATTTAAGCTAAAATAATAATTTAATTAATAGATTTTAAGACAATTTCACGTCAAATTTTTTATTATATTATTTAAATTATTTAAATATTATTTTTTATTAAAAATTTAATAAGATAAAGAAAAAATATTAAAATAAATTTAATTTTTCATTAGATTATTTTAATTAATTAAATTACAAAAAAAAATTAAGAAAATACAAGAGTAGGATTTAGTTGGGAGGTAATTAAAGCGTGGGGACCACCACAATTTAAGTCTTAGGATAGACCTAAAAATATCTAAAAAAAATAAATGATTTTTTTATGTAATAAAATACTTTCCTTTCTATATTTTCAATTTCAAGAATATTAATTTTGTCATGAGAGTTTGACGCGTTCTAAGAATTCAGCGCCACGATTGGCCCGCCACCATTCTCGCCGGTGAAAAAACTCAGTTTTAGTCAACGGTTTCCGATTACCTAGGGGCCCACACGCTTTTTTTTCTAGTGGGACCTACCTTTTTTTGGGGGGGGGGGGGGGTTAAGGATGCTATTGTAAATATCAATACTTGAGTGATTATCATGTAATTATCAATAATATATTTCAAAATATACATAAAAAATGATCCTATCAAATTAACAAAATACATTTTCCATTCCAACATTTTATAATTCTAACTTCTGACTTCCTTTTTGTTTTCTGACCGAAAGATAATGAACCCGTTGACTTGACTCCACCCGCTCTATTGGACCGACTCCGCTTTCCTCTACTCATTTTTGTCCATTTCAATGGACCCTTAATAAATAAAAACTAAACACACCTAATCAAATGTAATATTTAACTATATATTATAAATTTTAAAATTAAATTTTGTATTCTATAATACGGAGTGCCAAGTTTATCTATACATAGTGTCCAACCGTAGAGTGTATATCGTAATTGCCAAAACCTTAGTGGTCGAGCCTGAGAACTCTTCACCTAGTGGACAAGTAACTCAGAGTCTATTAGTGGGCTGAACTTCTAAATCCCCATAACATAACAAAAATACAGACACTGCTTAAGTACTTACACCTCTGCAAAGTTGTTTGTACCACCCTTGAGATGAGCCACTAGTATTAAGACAAGGCCTCCAAAAAGAGGTTTCATCCAGTGAATTACCTTAGCCTGCTTTTCCCTTATTAGCATAATACGAAGGCGCAAAACCTGCAAACAACTTAAGTTGAAGAATAGATTGAAGATTTACCAACCAGCCACAAATGTGAGGATCCTCGAAATAGAAACAACTGAGAACACAAAGCAATGGCAAGTAGGTTGCGAAGAAAAATTTCACTAATCAGAACAAATGTTTTCAAACCTTCACTATAGTAAGACATGTGCAGAAAGGAGAAGGACGACTCTGCACCGGCCCGACAACATATACACTTGGTAGGAAAGTAATGAATATGTCACTCATTCCAACTTGCTCCCAAACAAATATCGTTGACCTTAAGGAATGGATTAATCACAGCAAAACCTTACCGAGCTAAAGAACCTTCCCCTAACCAATTTTCAAAATAATAATTTAAATCGCCATCCTTAACAATCCATGATGAGTTTTGAATGATGAAAGGAAAAGTACAGACCAAAGAGCACCATAGACAGGAAGCCAAGCCTTTGGGCGTAAGGGCGGCAAGTTCCAAGAGCCGTTGAAGATATTTCTCCTTCATATACCGTCTGGAGAGTGTCCTCAATTAGTAACTTCCAGCCTAGCTTCCAATGAAGACAACGAATCACACTAGCCAAGTTCTATACGCCAAGTCCGCTCTCCTTCACAATAAAAGTACAATATGTTTGAAAATTTTTTAATTTAATGAAAATTCTTAATTCTCCTAACTCCTAATTTAGTTCCAGTAATTCCTAGTTTTAATTTGGATTTTGATTCTCCATAACGAACGAATTAATACATAATTAACTGATCGTAATTCTCGAATTAATATATAATTAATTTAGTATAATTTTCTTTCATTTGAAATACTATAAATTGACATCTTCCATTTAAAAATTTTACAATCGAAAATAACTCATCTTTCTTCAAATATTGTTTTCTATCTAGAATCTTAGGTTTAGTGTGATAACGTTCGGATACTAAAAAGTTTGTCAGAATTAGTGGTGGTGCAAATACTTAATTCATCATTTGTTATATCATAAGAGATAGACGTCAAAATATTCTAATATCGAGTAAAGAAGACGAATCTATTTAAAGAAAACTATGAAATTTCAAAGGCATCAGATTATCCTATCATCATTCATAATTCAATTTGCAGTTCAATTTTTGTACTTTACACATCATTTTTCCCTTCGTAAAATTGTATTACAATTATGTTTTGAAGTATTATATAACGTTCTATTTCAATAGTGCAGAATCAGTTACCATACAAGTGACATTATGTTTCTTTTGCTCTTGTTCTACATATTTTGACTTGTTATGTTTTACAGATTCTGGTTTGTTACTGTTTCTATTCTATGTATACAGTTTACTATTTTGTATTATGTTTTCTGCAAGTACTATTTTTTTTCTGCAATTAATATGTAAATATATTGTTTCATTGTTTGATGTAGGACCGAATTTTCTACACGAATTAAAGAATTTTGATTTTAATCATGAAATAGATTTCATAGAATACATTATAGAATATATAATGATAGATTAAATATGGTTTCAATTTTGTTTACATATTAATTACAATTAGGTAATTGATTTAATATCACTCTTGCATATATTGTATACATAAATATTACTGTAAGTTTCAAAATCAATATTACTGTTATGAATGACTTATTGGTATATGATGTTACAAATAATTAATGATTTTATATTAAATTGTAACAGTTTCTCAATTTAATGTATAATGATTTTAATTAATACATAATGGTTTTCAAATTAATTGATAAATATTTTCAATTAATCATATGACGTTATCATTTAACTCACATGAGATTGTAACGATTCTACAATTTGTTATTTTAGAATTTGTAATGGTTTATAATTTATTGTAATGTTATCAAATTTAAATTGGATGATTTTTTAAATTAATAATTAATTGTAAGAGTTTTACAATTATGTAAAGATTTAGTTCATAAATGTTTCAATATTAACTTGTAATGGACTCGAAATTAATTTCTAGTTTCATAACCATTTTAATTTGAAGTTTAACGGTTTTAGCTATGGTTCATTAAATCGGTTATGGGATTTAGTGAAGTATAACAATTTTTTTATAAAGACTCATGATTAATTGTAAATGTATCGATATTAATTTGTAACGGTTTGAAATTAATTCATTATAGTTTGAATTGAATAAGTAATTTTTAGATTTTGAATTGAAGAAGATAATAAAAGTTATGATGAAAATGGGTCACACCATGTGTAAATAATGTAAATAGTGTGGAACATGATTAAAGTTCTAAAAAGACCCATAAAAACTAATTGGAGAACGAATGGCGGAGTCTCCAAGAAGCAAACCAAGCTTCAAGAGAAGTGTTTCAACTGTGGCAAGATGAGTCGTAGAGTTTCGGATCGTAAGTTATCCTAAAAAAAATTAAGAAGCATTTAAGTGATTTCAAACATTAGTTTGTAGTGCTAACTTGAGTGAAATATGATACTCTTATCTAAGAGTGAAAAGTTGGTATCTAATGAGATTATAAGTTATATGTAAAGATTGTGATTCAATAAGAAAAGAATAAAGCTAGCACTTTTATTTATTTTTTTGAGTCTTTTAATCTATGCATATTAGATTAGAATATATTAATTATGATTCTATATGTAGACTAATTAACATGAATAATACTAAACTTCCATATTGACTTAAAATATAAGTGAGAAACTTATATTACAATAGGATAAACAATGACATAATTTCAAATAATTGAAATAGATGCCAAATTTTTTGGTTTAATCAATGGAGATATATGTTCTCTTGGAACATGTATGTCCAAGCAGGTTCAAAGTGGAACCGAGTTATCTGAATGAACACGTGAGATTATCACTTGAAGATAATCATAATCAAGAACAAAAAAAATGACTAAGACAAAAAATTTCAAATGAGTCAAATTTTTTGACTTTCTTGTTAGAAGAAGAATGTCAAAACTTCAAGAAAGTTATGAATTCATCTGAAGATCATTTAATGAACTACTCAATTATAGATATAAAAAATAAAGAGTTAGTTGAAAGTCATCGAGGGGAATAGACTAAAGCTCATAAAAAAAATGAGCCAATACAATGGAAACTCAACATAATTGACTAGAGATTCCAAAATCTAAGTTCAAAATGATAACCTAATTGTAAAGACTTAATTATATCATTGATTACTCTTGATTAAGAAATGACCTATGCAAGAGAGAAGTTGGGCCACTTTTAAGTAAATCAATTTTGGCTCAATTCCTTCCAACTCTCGCAGAACTAGGCAAATGTTCATGGCTAAAATGAAATTAATAGTAATAACTCAATTGTATCAGTAAAGATTATTGTATAAGGTATTTTATCATTTATATTAACGAAAGAACAATTAAAAAATATTACGTCTACTGATCAATCAGTAATGTTAAGATACTTTCACAAAGGAAGATTCAAAGGTTGATGCCTACCTATCCTATGCAGGTTTTGATCCATCGAATGCTATCATCAGGTCAAAAATATTTTGGAGTAAAAAATGTCTCTTTTAGTCCTCCTTCAATTTTCATTCATGTGAAAATTGTTGGAGAATTTTTTAATTGAATAAAAATTCTTAATTCTCGTAACCCCATGATTTAATTCTGGTAACTCTCGGTATTATTTTTAATTATCCATAACGGACGAATTAATACGTGATTTATCTAGTCATAACTCTTAAATTAATACATAATTAAGTCATTGTAACTCCCCCTTATTTGAAATGTTATAAATTGGCATTTTTCATTTCAAAATTCCACATTCGAAAACAACTCTTCTTCCTTTAGAAACTGTTTTCTCTCTAAAGTCTTAAGTTCAACGTGATAGCGTTTATATACTAAGAAGTTCTCCAAAATTAGTGGTGGTACAACCACTTTTCCATTATTTATTCTATCCTAAGAGACAGATGCCAAAGAATCCTAGCACCGCATAAAGGAGGTGAATCTATTTTTAAAAAACTATAAACATTTGTAAGCACTTTGGCAAAAATGCCAAACTTTTAGGTATCCTGAGAGACAGATGCCACATAATTAGTGGGTTTCGTTGAATGTAACATGGCAAGAGATCTAGAGTTTGTTTGTGAAGAGATCTAAACACTTGTAAGTCCTATGAGTTTGAGAATAGGTGACAAACTAACACGAGATAGTTTTTGGTTAAGGCTTATTTTTGTTGTACAATTTGGTGAGGGAAAACAAATGCAACCAAATTTTTTTTTAAAATTTGAGATAATTTGAGAGTTGATGGAATAAGGCTTCAAATGGAGATTTGTTTCATAACATGGGAGTGGGTTGCCGAATAATAAGATAAGCGGCTACGGAGAAGGCATGAGGCTAATAAGATGATGGTAGAGAGGCATCATGTAAAAGTGTGAGGCCAGTTTCCACTAAGTGACGATACCGTCGCTTAAAGATACTATTTTGTAAGGTGTATAAGGGGCGGTGGTGTAGTGGCTAATTCCATGTATAAAAAAAATATTATTAAGAGCAATAAATTCACAACCATTATCCGAGTAGAGACGTTTGATTTTGGTTTGAAATTTCTTTTCAACAAGGTTTTTAAATTGAGGGAAGATGCTGCTTACACTAGATTTAGTTGCCATGGAATAAGACTAAATGTATTGAGTAAAATGATCAACCAAAATCAAATAAAATCGTGAACCTTCAAGACCAACAGTGTTAGAGGGACCTCAAACATCACTGTAAATTAGATCAAGTGGTGCATGTTATTGAACACTAGTTGGACGAAATGGTTCCTTAGAGCTTTATTGATTGAACAAGAGGTACAAAGAGGAGACATTAGCTCTTTGTTTTTTTTTTTTATCGGAAGCGAAAAGGAATGAACAAGATGCTAAACAATTTTTGAGACAGATGTCCTAGACATTTGTGCCACCCATCAAGTGATGTCTACTTATGCACATTTGCAACCATTTTTGGAGAGGATACCAGTAAGTTTGGAAGGGTGTAAACACAATTTTCACATGCACCTTTGAGTAGAATCTCCCATGTAATCTTATCCTTAACAAGAAAGAAAAGGGGTGAAATTCAACAAACACATTATTTCGGGTAGTGAAATGATGAACAAAAATAATATTTTTGTGTATACTCGGAACACAAAGTATATCATTTAAATGAAAAGTGAGGGTGGGTGAATGAAATACCAATGAACCAATATATAAGACGCAAAGTTGATATGTCACCAATGACAACCTCATTAATTCCATCATATTTTGAATGAACTAATAAATTTGCAAGATCACTGGTGATATTGTGAGAAGCAGCCGAGTCAATAAGACATTTACTGTCCTTGGAGGTAGAAGCACAATTTGTCGTTGCTTCAAAGAAATTCAACCGTGAGCAGTATTTACCAATATGGCCTAATTGATCACATAGTTGACATTTGGGTTGATATTTGCGCTAGCCATTGGATTTATTAGTCATTTTGTTGTCCCGTGAACCTTTATTGTAGCGGGTTTGAGCCAAAAAACAATCAGATTTGGAATGGCCTCCTTTGCTTGACCTATGAAAGCCTTTAGAGCCATTACTTCCACCCGAAGGGATGGGAAAGAACCTGCGGTTTGAGAAATTAGCTGTAGCGATGAGCTGCTACATGGTGGCCTCAAGACAATGCAGATAGCTTTCTTGACTCACAAGCAGATTATGAAGCTCCTTAAAGGACAACGAGTATTCCCTTCTGCGGATGGGTGCGACAATTTCTCGAAAAGCTTGTCCCAAACCATTTAGGATGTAAAGAGTAAGGTCATCCTCTGAAAGGGGATGATCAATGAGTGCAATTTCATCTACAAGAGCCTTGATAGTGTGCATATATTATTGAATCGACCGATTTTTTCTTTTTTGATCAAGGTGAGTTCCTCTTTTAGTTGCATGGCATGGCTACGAGACTTGCTGGCATACATGATTTTTAATTTGCACCATGCGTCTTGAGATGTTGTAGTTGTGGAGATGAATGGGGTTATGGTGGGCGAAGTGGGGGCTAGGATAACACTGAGGATCAATTTTTCCTACCTGACCCAATGGGATTTTTGAAGGGATGAAACATGGGAGGCATCTAGGGAGGGACATGGGTTTTCGCCAGTAATATAATCGATGAGATTTTAGCCAATAAATAGGCCTTCAAATTGTGCACGCCACTGAGGAAAGGTTGAGAGAGTGAGTTTTTCATTGATTTGGGTTGCAATGTTTAAGGCGATAAGCTGAGCATTTGTGGTGGATTGTAGGTTTGTGATGGGTGAAGGGGAGTTTTCTGAGTTGAGGATCGAATTCTCGACGGAGCGGGGCTGCTCTGATACCATAATGAAAAATTAAGTATGCACAGATTGTTTGTTATCAAGAAAAATAATTGTATTGCAACCCACCTTAATACACGAATCAGTATAACATATATACATGGCTTGTAGAATCTATTCTAGGAAAAAAGACTACAAATAAGGCTATATTATTTACTGGTTACAAGCTTAAAAACATAGTCAACTTTTCCTTATTTATTCTCTAGATGTTACTTGCTTGATTATCGGCAGATTTCCCTCTCATCTTCTCTCCTGAGTCAGCTTCGCACTATCCTCCAACCTCTCATCCTCCGACGTACCCATAGTCTATTACTAAAGAATGATAAAATGGAACAAATAACCTAAACTAGTAAAACATAAGCCATAATGTGTTTCTATCATTTTTTTTTTTTTTTTTTAAAAATTGGCTATAAATTTCTTTTTCAAGATCCAATTACGTCGATACCAATTTCTCTATTCGTGTTTGGGAACCTGCAACAAGTGTTAGAATAATTCGGAAAAGGCCAATCACGCGAGCATGTTGGAACAACCAACGAATGGCAAGAATTAGTACAATGACTTCATTTGCTATGGGTGTGTAATGTGTTCAGTGTCATTTTAAAGCTCCTATGCCTATTAGAAACAGTCTTTGAATAATAAAAAAAGAATCAGCATCCACTTCATCTACTTTGGAAGATGATGATCTTAATCATCAGCATGACTTTTGATGAGTCCCTAGTGTTTGTGCTAGGGACCACCATTTTGCTGGTACAGTTAACGGCACTGGCAATTGGTGTTTTGCGCTTCATGCCCAGAGGTGGAGTCGGGTTTAGGCTTGGGGAGCTTGTTTATAGTGTATGGTATGTCTTGTGCTTTTAGCCATTTTTGAAAGGGTTGTTTAGGAAATGAAGATATGGTATTCCTTTGTCTACCAAATGTAAGTCTATCGCTTTAGCTTTCTTGTTTGTGCACTCGTGTAAAAGGACCCCGTCACTTTAAGGTAAAATTCTACATGTTCTGTTTCTTCCCTCTTTTCCCATACTACTTACGTTATGTAAGTTGATGTAGCCGAATGTATATTGGGAATTCAATGAAAACTCATTTTTAATTACCTTCAATTAAGCAAGAACTTCCCTCCTAGCTTTTAAAGATTCATATTTCACCGTATACAATCATTAATTTACAGAAGGAGAAAGATTTTTTGATTTTGGACCAAAATGAAGGGCGCGACTCCTGTCAATTTGGTATATAACTGGCAGCATCCCAGTTGACCAAAGCGGCATCGTTTTTATTGAAATACACCCTTGTAACTTTACATAACAGACAACAGCTAACGAAGTCACCATTACCCTATTTCTTTTGCAATTCCAGGTTTTTTCTTTTTTTAGTCTATTTTAAATATTTTTCCGCCATTACCTGTAAAGACTAACAGAAAGGAAACAAGTCATTCCTTGATTCAGAAGATTTGAAAAGGTCAGAGTTTTGAGATTTTTTATATGCTAGGGAGTAGAATTAGGCCAAGTTTAGTAACCATGGCTAGCCTGATTCAAGCATCTGGAGAAACAAGCGGTTTAGAGCTTGCAAAATGTGTTCATTGTTGTATACTTAGAATTGGAATGGGTAGTGAGATTAGGCTGCTCACTTCATTGATTCACTTGTATAACAAAACGTATAACATTGAAAGTGCTAAACAGGTTTTTAGTAGCATACCAAAACGAAATTTTCCACGCTATGATATATGGGTTCTTATCAAATGTGTTTGTTCTTGAACCATGAAATCGTTTCGCCTAATGGTTACAAGTGGGTCGGGTTTGATTCAGTAACCATTATAACCCTATGTCAGTTTTGTTCTCAGACGGCCGATTTAGATGGCAGAAAGATTCTTCATAGTTATATCTATAGAGATGGGTTTTGACTTAAGCTTAGTTTTGTCCGCATCAATCATTGATTTATGTTCCAGGCAGTGGTGTCAAAGACTTAAGAAGAAACAAAAAAGAAGAAGTTTGCAATTGCAAAAGAAATAGGCTAAATGTTGATGCTCTAAATCGTTGCCTGTTGTTAAGTTAAGTTGCAAGAGTAAACTCGGATGATGCCCAATTATATACCAAATTGAGAGGAGTCGCACCTCAAAAGCAATAATATTTGGTTAATTATAAATTTGGACCCTCTATTTAATGAAATTTACTATTTTTATTCCTTAAATTTTATTTGATTCAATTGCATCCTTCCATATTTATTTTATCTTATCTTATCTCTTAAATAGGAAAATAAAAAAAAATAATAGTAAAATATTCTAAAACACTTAACTTAAAATTTATCAAATAAAATTTGATTAATTTATCTTTTATTACCTTTCATTTTCATCTTATTATCGATAAATAGAATATATTAAATGACTCATTTGAATTAAAGAAAAATTCGAGTGATAAACTAAATAGTATAAACAAATAAAATCTCGAAAAATTAATATTATTAAAATTTTAAAAAAATTATTATATAAATAAGGTTAATATTTAAACGACCGTGTGCTTCTCCAAATATGAAATATTAAGGACATTAAGTACATAGATTGATTGAGACAGGTTGATGGGCAGAGTAGTAAATTCATTCAGAAAAATTCTAAAATAGACTGATCTGGTCCCTAAATATCCAATAAAAATAACCTCATAAATTTATAGGGGCATTTTTGTCCGAAGAAAATGCTCTATCAATCCCTTTGCGAAAGCTGTGATTCAAGTTCCAAACGTCTGGAATGTCATCAGATCTAAGGGATAAAGACATTCAGATAAGTTATCAATTTCTGGCTCAAAGACGGAGCGAATAAATGATTTATGTTTCAAGTGCATTCTCTCATGTCAGTTCATCTCTTTTCTTCTGCCTTCCGTAATGCGTGGTCCGATCTTGGCTATCAAGATGAAAACGATTTAGAACGACAAGGACCCATAAAGATACAATCTACATATAAAAGACAAAATAAAAAATGCTTGATATAAGATTAAATAATTATATTTGTGGTGTATATATAATTATATTTATTAGTGTTTAATTACTATTAATTTCAAGTATTCGAGGAAATAGAAAATGATGTAATAAATTATATTGAATTTGATCGATGTTAATACTTCTTCTCATAATATAGAAAAGTGAGAGTTAAACTAAAATTAATAATTGAGGAGGCAACCTTTAAATTTATATCTTATTGAATTATTATTGTTATATTTATAAAAGAAGATAGAAAAATATTGACTTTTTGATATTATAATTATTTTGCATTGACCGTCAGTAAAAAAAACTTCCCTATATCAATTGAAATTTGTGAGAATAAGTTTTATAAAATTTCATATAGTCTCTTATATGTTTCTACTTTTTGGCCACCAATATGAAAGAAAAAATGATGCTTAGTTGATCCAATGGCTAATTTTTGTTTTCAACTAAGTTTGATATATTGTTGAAACTGCTAGTGAAGTTTGGCTGGCGATAGAATTGATTTGCACCTTTTTTGATCTATGGTAGTAAAGTTAGTAGGAAATTCCTTTTTTTTTTTTTTTCTTATACTTGTTCTATTTTAATGTTAAGTGTCATAGACATGGTTGATTGTAAGGCTTTATTTTTGAAGTAGGGCGGACATATAATGATTTACTATTCATATATTTTAGTTCATCTTTGTTCTTATATTTAATCTCTTATTTTGCTAATGAAAATTAGATTGAATTTTTCGGCAGAAGCAGTTTGTTTATCTTCTCTCTTTTGCACAATTCTATTCTTGGGGAAGTAGGAGGCAAATCTAAAATTTTTCCTTCATTTTCCAACATATTAGCTCAAAATTCATATACCAAAATGATGAGATCGGAGCTTAAAGTCGAACGGATATATTGTCGCTTACATGAGTAAAATGTTGTATAAAGAAGGCCAAACCTTAGGAGCGATGCGAAAAACCCATATGGGACAAAACTCTATATGACATAACTACTCGAACGCTACAAGAGTTAATGAGAGTTATTACATAACGAAAGATTGGCATATATTTAAAGTAATAAATGGCCATTAATGGTAATTAATAAGATAACTGATACAAATAGTATAAGTAAATCCCCATAAGTTCACGGGAAGGTACATTCTCAACTCTACTAAAATTTTCACATAAACATTACACTATACGTTCTAATTTGATTGTCATAGTGACATTCATATGTTTTGCATTTGGGAGTCCATGAACTGCCTTGTAACACTTACCCCATAACCCAAATCAGGTCGAGTCTGTGTAAGGTACATTAATCTTCTCACTAATCTTTGATAACATTCCTTGCTAGCATGAACTAGATTTGGATTCGTACCTATCTTCCATATGAGTGCTAATTGAACTACACATTGTCATATCGGTTTCATTCAACACATATTATTATTGACGGGTCTTTAAGTGCTATTAAGATGTTGAACGTGAGATTTTTATTTCAGATTGACAGCTCTATGGCCATAAATTCTCAATAGGTCCATAAAGATTTAAAATCTCAATGATCAAGTGAAATTTGGTCAAGTGAGTGACCCGTCAATCATAGAATTTTAGGGTTCGTTCGACGACTCGATGGTCGTGACTACCATTCGGTCCGTCGAGATTTTAAATCTTGGTGGTTCGATGAAAGTTTAGTTGATCAAGTGAGCCATCGATCCGATTGGTTAGAGAGTTTTAGAGATTTGGTAGACAACTCAATCGTCGTGATAATCATTCAGGCCGTTGAGATCTTACAGCCCAATAGTTCAATGGAGGTTTAGTGAATCGAGTGAGCCATTGAATAAAGTGGATAGAGAGATTTTAGGGTTCATTCGATGGCTCGATGGTCGTGATTACCCATCGAACCATTGAGTTGTATAATTCCAAAAGGACTTAAGGGTTTTGAAGGCATTCGAGCCACCGATTAGACCCCCGAAAACTGTCCACTCCTCTTGACGTCTCAATGGTATGTCAAAATCCCTCGGGTCAGAATCCCTCGGGTCAGAACCCCTCGACGGTATGTTAATTCCAATCGAACCTATATCTCGTCTATTTTTCTAGTACATAATAGAACAAAAAATACTAAAATAACAAATAAAAATACGAAATGCTTTTAGATTATGATGATTCAACCATTAAAAGAGACACACAAAGAATGAATATACCGAGACGGGTAAAAATGAAAAGCATAAACATACCAATCTTGTCTGTATGAAGTTTGATATACGGAACTTGCAAAGGAGAGAAGAAAGACGATGGAGAGTTTTCCCATAAAATATCGAAGCGGTAATCAAAGTATGAAAGTGAAAAGTAAAGATCTAAAATTTGCAGAAAAAAAATAAAAATTGCATCAGATAAAGAAGAAAACACCATTTTTTTAATTTCCTTAACTGTTGGTTGATATGAGGGTATTTTGGTAACTTCACCCTTTTGTCAGTTTTTTTATTTTATTTTTTAAAAGAACTAGAATTAATAAGAAATTTTTTTCTTGACCATTTATTTCCCCTTTTTATTTATTAAAATACATTAACTTAGAGACCCTTATAATTAAGAGAAAATTTTAGGTATCTGAATTTGTTGCAATAATGCATCAACTTGCACTTACAGACAAAAAGAGCATATCCGATCATGTTTTCTGTCTTTACTTTCATTTTTTATTATATGTCTTCTCAACTGCTCTCTTGTGCTTTGCAATAATTGGCCAATGGAAAAAGCATGGTAGTTTCCATTAATCAATTAATTACATGAATCACGTTTACTGGCTTTTTTTTTTTTAATGAAAAATTATAGCGTGTATCTAAAATAGAAATGAACTATTAAATTAATGTTACTTTTGACTTCTTTTTTTTACTTGCTTGTACACATTCATATTATAATTTTTTTTAATTCTGTTTTTTATTTTCTTTTATTGATCTTTTTTTATTTTATTTATGATTTACTCTATAACGTATTGGTTAGAGTCAAATCTCATATATACTTAGTTAAAGAGACTAATTTTATCGTTACATCTCATTCTTAATTTCTTTTCCTTGTGAAGATTGTAGAAATATGTAGAGGCCATAGATCAGAAATAACCGATGAACAGGCATTTCGTAACAGGTGGCTTATATATGTAGGAAGATGATTTTGGCTCTCCGACCACTGAATGCATTGATTAGAGCATTTCATATGCTTGGTTCTGAGTTAAATAATTAAAAAAAAAAATTAGGTAAAATAATTATTAAATTTATCAATTTATCATGATATTAAAATTCTTATTATTTTTAAGAAAACAAATTTTTAAGACAGAAAATTAAGAAATAAATATATAATAAGAATAACTTATTTAAGTCAGCATTGATCTATCGCATGTTCAATTGACTCGTGTAATGTCCGATATTTAACTACTTTTCAAATTCACTTTGGATGTAGTAAGTATGCCGGAGTAAAATCTATATTATTTATTTCATACATACATAATATATGTATTACGCTCATTCCACATAGTTTAAGTAAGGATGCTTATGCGAGTTTTTAAAATGTTAAGAGTTTTCTCGTTCATTAGACTAGTCATTTGGTATGAGCTTTTTTTTTTAGACTTTAATATCGTAATACTTGGTGCTTTCGTTAAAAGTCGACACAGTAGAAGTGGCAATCTAAGAAAGAGCTACTTGGTGTTTATAAGAGTTCAGAATGAAAGCCGTTTAAAAGTGAATACGAAAACAGTGACTTGGAAAAAGGTTATTAAGTGTCTGAAAAAATTTGAAGTAAAAATAGTTCAAAGCGGATTATTCAATGTGAGCTATAATAGGCGTCAATTTCTTAAGAATTATGCAGTGACATACTCATCTCACATTATTTAAATAAAAAAAATTAACGTGAATTCTTAAAGTTTTAAGATTCTCTCATTTATTTAACTAATATTTTAAGATAATTATTCTTTAGAATCTCACGTATTTATTTCAAAATATAAATTTTCTTCAAATCTATATTAAATAAACTCGGAGGAATCGTCAGAGTTGGCTTTGTCATAAGGTATGAGAGACGTGGCTTATGAGCTCACATATTATGGAACCCTAATAATTATGATATATATATAATTATTAAATTTTAAAAATATACTAAAAATTTTAAAAAATTTTAAAATTAATGGAATATTTAATGGCCATTTTACATATTTTATTAGAATAATTTTTTTATTAAAAAAAATGATATAATTTATATATATAATATTTTAAAATATATATTTTATATTAAAATAATCTCAAAATTTAATTTAACTTAAAATTTCGATTCATCACGAGCCACTATAGTTGTCGAAAGAAAAAAAATCCGCTCATTCCGCTGCATGTGCGATTTTCTTAAATGATTGGCCGTTACTAGGCCAATTAATGTATATAAATTGGCCGAGTAAGAACCTGTGTACGTAAGAAAACAAAATTAGCCCAAAAACCAGATAGAAGCAGAAACAAATTATGGCTCCCAAGCCAAACTCTCAGCTTCCTCTGTATGAAAAAATCCCACGTAAACACACAGCACACAGAGTCTTGCTTTCTGCAGTCTCCTTCCTCTCACTCTCCCTACTCATTTATCGTCTCCTCTTTCTCTCTAACCATGGATTCGCTTGGCTCCATTCAATCGCCTTCTTCTCCGAATCTTACTTCACTCTCCTGTCCTTTCTCTATCTCAACACCAAATGGAACCCCGTTGATTACAAAATGTACCCAGAACGTCTTTTGAAACGGTAGATCTTTTTTTTTCCTCTAATTAATGTATGAAATAACTAATATATAAAACCTATAGATTTTTACTCAACTTTGCTTATATAGGGAAATGGAGCTTCCTCCGGTCGATCTGTTTGTTACAACGGCGGATTCAACCCTAGAACCACCGATATTGACCATCAATACGGTTCTTTCTTTGTTAGCAGTAGATTATCCGGAAAACAGGCTGGCCTGCTATGTCTCAGATGATGGTTGTTCCTTACTTACTTTCTATTCTCTTACCGAAGCAGCAAAATTTGCTAAGCTATGGGTTCCGTTTTGCAAGAAATACAACGTTCAAGTTAGAGCCCCTTTTAGGTATTTTTCTGGCGATTCCACATTTCCACATGAAAGTTCAAGAGAATTCCAACAAGAATGGAAAAGAATGAAGGTAATATCGCTGATATTGAGCATAGTAATTAGCTCAATCCTGATTAAATTTACATATTGACTAATATTTGTACATACATATGTTGAGTCATGGGTAAACTCGACTTATTACTTCATTTGAGCTTTTTAAACCCCCTCTGGATTTTATTTATTTTAAATATAATACCTCTTAAATAAATGTGTTGATCAATTAAATTTATTATTATTTTTTTTTTTAATGAAATTCAGTACTAGATAATGTATTTTATTAGAATGTGAGATTTCAAACATAATAAAATGTTTTGTTTAGTATAAAATATTTGAGAGACCCTTGTCCAGCAGATCCATACAAATGATTGATATTATTTTCTACTTTTTTATTTTTTATTTTTTATTTTTTATTTCCCTCTACTATATAGGATGAATACGAGAAACTCGAACACAAGATCGAGGATGCATCAGAAAACATTCCGGTTCCGTGCTACTTAACAGGAGACTTCTCGATTTTCTTAAATATAGACCGCAAAAATCATCCAACAATAATTAAGGTTTGCTCTGTTGCTTTTGTGTTGGAATGTTAATTATTTTTAATTATTACTCTATTTATAATGAATTAATAACCAATACATCATTTATATTATAATCTATTTTCTTAAATATAATCCGCAACAAAATTAGAGGTTACATAAAACTAAATGTAATAGTCTAGTTAACTATAAATTATTAAAGCCTACATAAATTAGAGTCTACAAAAAACTATATAACACTAATCTCATTTTTTTTCTTTTTTTCTTTTTTTCTTTTTTTTAAAAATTAATTTATTTCATTCACGGCTAAGTAAATTACTTATTTATTTATTTAATATTCTACTCATTTATTTCTCTGAACAGGTAATATTGGAAAACAAGGAAGATGGTTTGGATGGAATACCACACTTGGTTTATATCTCCAGAGAAAAACGGCCCAAACATCCACATCACAGCAAAGCAGGCGCCATGAATGTTTTGGTAAATCTTGCATCTATAAGTAAAACATAATCCACTTATTTATTCACTTGTTTTTCAGTTTCTTAATAACAATCGGAAGGCGATCGATATATCTTAAACACACATGTAAGCTTCACGCTGCATGCTCTATCATACATCATTTTCAATATTTTGTATAATTGAGATGGATCGATTAATAGATTACTCTAAAAATTTGCCAATTATAATATTATTGTGAGAGGGGTATTGTAATATAATGGTTGAGTAATCTAACAGCCTTTGATTTTTTATTTTTTTAAATAAATAATTATAATTAGTTGTTTTATGTAAATTAATTAACTTGCGTGAATGAATATAATGTAGACAAGAGTGTCGGGAGTGATGACAAATGCGCCTTACTTTCTGAACGTAGATTGCGATATGTTTGTAAACAACCCCAGCATTGTGCTTCAGGCTATGTGCGTGTTTCTAAGCCCGGACAGTGACAAGGAAGTTGCATTCGTTCAATGCCCACAATCCTTCTATGATGGACCTCAAGACGATCCTTACGGCAACCAACATAAAATCATGTTTAAGGTAATACTTTCTATACAACTTCTCATTCATAATGGCTATATGTTGGGAAATTAAATTATTCCAGGATCTCTCAAGTTTTATTGACATTACAAAAGAAATTAAATCCAAACTAATAAGATATCAAAAGAAATTTCTTAAAAAATATCATACATGTTCAATGTTTCATCTTTTTCGTCGTACTTCAGAGTTCACGGATTTGAGACTAAAATTTTTTCAAGTGTTGGAATAGCTTGGATAAAGAAAGAAAAAAAAGTCATTATTAAAAAAAAAAAGAAAAACAAATCGCAGTAAGGATGAAAAAAATACATTTGTTGTTGATTGAGAACAAAGAACTCTCAACTAAGGAACTCCGAGGCAGCGGGTTATTCTCAAGGGCAAGAGAGAAAAGAGAGAGAGAGTATTCCCTTAAGAGGAGAAGGACTTGAACTTCTCAACATCACATGAAACTAGAGTTTAAAAGTGAAGAAAAAAATAAAAAATAAAAAAAAGTTATTAAAAATTCTTAAGTATGCATCTGATTATTGTTAAAAAAAAATTAATATTCTTTCCAAATTAATTCTCTAAGAAAAGCTAATTTCTTTTCAACCTACATATATATGTATATGTAGTATATACTGCATGGATTTTCAGGGATTCAAGGACCTGCCTATTGCGGAACAGGATGCATTCTTAGACGAAAGGTCATTTATGATTTATCACCGTTCGATCATGCAAATTTATCTGGTACTAATTGATGATTTGATTTCTCTATTCATATGAGAATTTATAAATTACTCTAGGAGTACTGTTTACTCCTAATGATCTGAATTGCATCACACCCCATATGATATGATATGATGCGACGAAATACTGACAGTCGGAAGTACATATTCTAGAAGAATTAGCTTTTCAATATGGTTATGTTTATTGATTAGAAGAATAAGCTGGATTAATCTCATCTTATTTTAAATACAAGAAATGTCCGAAAAGGAATTGGCACAATCGTATGGATGTTCGAAGGACTTCATCAAGTCAACTGCTTATGCTTTGAAAGGAAAGAGTGATGATGCACATAATTACCCTATAAATCTTTCAAACTTGGTTGAAGCAGGAAATTTTGTTGCTGGATGTGGCTATGAAAATGCAACTAGTTGGGGTAAACATGTAAGTTTCTTTCAATCAAAACTTACTATATAATCACTTCTACTAGCTTATCCATATCTCTCATACATGGTCATGTGGGTTCTTCTTTCTCAGGTGGGTTGGATATATGGATCCACAACAGAGGACTTCCTACTTGGGATTAGTATCCATAGTTTAGGGTGGAGATCCATATACTGTTCGCCCGACACGCCAGCTTTTTTGGGCTGTGCACCACCAAGTGGGCCTTCTTCAATGACCCAGCAAAAGCGATGGGCCACAGGCCTCCATGAAGCTCTCTTCAGTAAACATTGTCCAATTTTTACGACCCATATTGGTAAATTTCAATTACGGCAGCGCTTGGCTTATTTGTGGGTCATGGTATGGGCCCTGTGTTCTCTTCCCGAGCTCTCTTATGCTGCTCTGTCGGCCTACTGTATCATCACAAACTCTCATTTTTTACCTGATGTGAGTATATATCAACCAAATATTCATATACCTCAAATATGTCACAAAACTGTTCAACCATATCTCTTTTTTTTGGTAAATTGATATACGTGCATGTAAATGTAGATCAAAGAATCAGCTGTGCTCATACCTATTACACTCTTTGTCATTGGAAACATACAACAAGTGTTAGAATTCTTCGGAACGGGCCAATCAGCGCGGGCCTGGTGGAACAACCATCGAATGGCAAGAATCGATGCGATGACTTCTTGGTTTTTGGGTGCACTTAGTGTCGTTTTAAAGTTCTTAGCCTTATCAGAAACAATGTTTGAAGTAACCAAAAAAGAGTCAATATCTAGCTCGGACGGTGATGGTAATGACTATAGCATGACATTTGACGAGTCACCAGCTTTTGTACTAGGGACTACAATTTTGCTGGTACAGCTGTTTGCACTAACTCTGGGCTTTTTGCGGTTTTGGCATGGGCTTGGAGGTGGTGTTGGGTTTGGACTTGGCGAGGCTGTTATCAGTGTGTGGTTGGTTTTGTGCCTTTTGCCTTTCTTCAAAGGGTTGTTTAGGAAGGGAAAATACGGGATCCCTCTATCTACCAAACTCAAGTCTGCAGCTTTGGCTTTTTTGTTTGTTCACTTGTGTAACAAGTCTACGCCGCTGTCTTAAGTTATACCGATCGCTGCAGTTTTCTTATGTTTGATATGTAATATGCTGTAACAGTTAATAATGTTCTAAAATCGTTTTGGTCGTACCTAAGGCGAGCTTCACAATACATACAAGTCTATACCTATTTTGTTCACCAATTGTTAGTACTGATAGGTGGCAATCACAAACTTTATGTACGTATCATCGAATTTAGGTGGGTCTTATCGCATATTTAGAGTATGAGGGAAGGATAAGAAACTTCATTAAAAGAAGAGAAGGAGGTGGGAGGTAATTTAAAGTTTCTTTATGGTATTGTTGATGTTAAAATATTTTAGATACATGAGATGTGATTTAATGAAAATTTGAAATAAATTGAAATCGGCCGATGAAAGAGATCGAAAATATAAGTTTCAGTTAATTAAAAATCAAATTCGATTAATATTAGATATATGATCTTAAATAATTTGATTAAATATAAATTTTTTTAAATAATATAAAAGATGAAATGTCATAAGAATAATCATAAATTTATTCATTTAGAACTCAATCTCAATAATCTGAAAATAAGATTAACTAAAATCTTTCATGAAAATAGGTTGAATTTCATCTTCTAAGAGTAAGAGTAAGTTTTCTTTATATTTTGTTTGCCTTTGACCATCCCTTGTACCCGAGAATTTTATGTGCTATGCCTGTACGACTTTTTTAGTTTTTATAAGGGTATAACTTATTCATTTTTCTGCTTGGTAGTATCTAGATTAGTTGAGATATAAGGTATAACTTCAACAACTAGTTAGTTTTCTGCCTAGTAGTACGCCACCAATAACGTTAAAGATAAAAACATCCATCTTTTAAAAACGGACTGTTAGCTAATTCTAAAAAATATCTTACATAACGTTGAACTCACTCAAAATGGATATCACCTAAGGATTTGAACCTCGACAACTCAAACAATCCCTTAGTCTTGTAATGGACTAATTGGTTATTAATATATATATATATGTGTGTGTGTGTTAGGGTCAATGGAGAGATGGGAAATTATCCAGAAATGGTATATAGACAAACAAAATACAAACTTGGGACACATGATTAACTTGGATGATTAATTATTTTTAACCCTCTTAAGTTTTATTTATTTATTTTTTAACCCTCATAAAATATTTTTCTTCTTCAGATAATTGAATTTACTTCTTCTCTTCACTTCTCTTTTTCTGATAATTTAATGTATCTCATCTTAATTGCTATCATGATCTCGGAATCATTAAGATTATTATCCAAAAATAATTATATCAAATTTTAAATGAAATTTAATGAGTATCGAGAATCTTCTGACAGCTTAATAGTAAAATTAAGAATATGTATAAAATCGGTCACCCAATTTATTTTACTGAAAATTAAACCATTCACTCGAAATTCGTGATTCTAGTATGTATTATTATAAAATAAAAATTTACCTACAAAATATATTTATAAAAAATAGGCTAAATTCTTTATTTATATATATAAAGTAGAAAGCAATTTATATATTATTATCAGTAATAAGTTAAGCAATTTATTCTTTATATGTATACACTTTTTATATATTTTTATAATATACTTAATTATTTTTAAATTAACATCAACTTTAAGTATATTTTTATATCGTATATTTTCAAAGTACATTCTTTATTTCATTTACTATCGTTATTTTTGTTTTCTGTTAAAAAACCTGTACATAGAATAAAGAACCTATAAAGATATTCTACTTATACCACTTGGAATTTATTCCTTTATTTATTTTATCGATTATTTATAATTTATTTCCAAAATTTATTTTATTTTATTTTATTTTATTTTTTATCATAGAGAAGTTCAAGCTTTAAAAAAAATAAAAATAAATAATATCAAATTCTTATAATATTATATATCCGTAATAATTCAAAAAAGATGTATAAATCGAAAATATCCACAATTTATATAAAAGTCTATTTATATTAATTCTAACATTCTTCCACTTTCATATATTTATTAAAAATTATAATTTTATAAATTTAATTTATAAAATTACTCTCAAAGTTAAACAACTAAAAAACGTATAATTATATTTTAAAAACAATGTGAACTAGAAAAAGTATTTCATACTCAATCTGGTTCAAACAATTAACATCAAATCATGATAGTTATTACATACTTTACAAATATATATGATTACATAATCATGAACGAAAGCCGAACTTGCTGAAAGCACTATGATCTCTTTGCTTCGTGTACTTAATTTTATAATCTCAATATTTAAATCCTTTTTATAGTAAGATTACAATAGGACTTCAAAGGAAAACGGCTTTAAGTAATGCCTCTTTTGATTCTATCGAATATTTTAATTTTTCTTAAATAAAATCATATCCCTTTTACTTGGTTCCTTGACGTAATGCCTCTTCCTCTCCTTTTGATTTTTTATTTTTTATTTATTTTTATTTAATTTTAATTTTTTCTTCTCAGGTTCAAATAAAAATTGAGTAAGAGATGGGTTTTTTTTATTTTTTTTATTTTTTATTTAATTTTAATTTTAACTTCTTCAAATTTTTCTGAGGTTCAAATTTTTTTTTCTCAGGTTCAAATTTTAATTTGTGTTAGCTTTTTCTCCCACATCTTGTATTCGATTTTTAATCATGATAACTTATTTAATAAAGAACAATTCTGCTCTGGGTTTGATCTAAGAAATCCAGATTAATTGCTGGACCGCAATTGTTTCCTTTCCTCTAGTGACAAGATTCAAAGAAGCATTTTACTAATGTTAAAAATATCAATCCACAAGTCATATAAAAAACGGAGCCTTCAAAATTTTTATCAATAATTAATTGGGTTAATTTATTTTTCATTTATGTGTAATTCGATTTTAGAAAATTCGCCCACATTTTAACTTCGGTTTGTATTATTGAAATTAAAATTTTTTTTTTCTTTTCCAATTACTTTTTCCGGCAAACGGGTTGAGGTTGCATTTTTTGCATGACGTGGCATACTAATATCAATTTGATTCGGTTTCTCGTGAAAAATTAGATCGATTTGATTAAGTTCCTCATAAAATATCAGACCGATTTGATTTGAATATTTTATGAAAAAAAAATATTATTTCAATTAATTTCTTCTGAAAATGCCAAATCATTTAAAATTATTTTTTTAAATGACGTGGCATGCAATATTAATATATCACATTATGTTAAAAAAAAATCTTAGCCCATTTACCAGAAAGTGGAATTAGAAGGAATAAGAAATTCAATTTTGATAATTATAAGAACAAGCTCATAAAAAATAAACTAAAAAAATAAATTAACCCTAAATAATTTAAACACCATCTTATATCGTACGTTTTCCAATGAGTGAATCCTATTGACTCAGACTGATTTATAGTAGTGTTATCATTTCTTTCCCTTCAAGTCATTCTGATTACAAGTTTGCCCAATTCCAAATCAAGAGAAATGTTAAATAAAATTGCAAACGTCTCCCTCTTAAAAAAGGAAGTCGCAAATTGAATAATTGCAACTTTGAGGAGAGTGAAGTGACGAATAACTAAGCCTTCAACCTTGCGTAAATAAATTGGCTTGTGAATAATTCAACATCAAGGGATTCGATAGGAAACGGTTCGAAGTTTTTCTCAGCCTTTTTGTTTTTATTTGTTGCATGTGGATGAGAAATGGCTGGAGGAGAGTAGTAGAGTCATAATCGTCACTCCCCCCCCTCCAAAAAAACAAAGAGAGCCATAAATCGTTACAACTTGCTATCTTTATATTTAGGTCTAGAACGATCGACGAAACATCAGAAAGTGTGTGCCAATACTCCATTTTTCTATCATTTTTGTTTGGTTCCTTTTTCTCGTAATATTCTTATTGTAGCACTAATAATTAGGACAATGAATTTCTTGAGTAATATTATAAGTATTGTTTAACATTTTAAGAGCTATAAACGAATTTCTTCATATATATATATATATATATATATATCCTAAATTATAAGTAAATTCAATTATTAAAAATTAATATTAAATTTAGTGGTCAATTAATTTTATTTGAGAGAAAATAAATAAATAAATAAAAAGAAAAGCTATTACTTCTTATATTTCGCGTACACAAGTACCCCACGTTTTCCTTCTTCTCTACAATATTTCCCGCTCAAGTATATTTCATTCTCTCACTATCTTTATAGGCCTTTCTATCTTTATCTATTAATATACATAATTAATTATGTATTTTCTCCATAGTAATCAAGTAGATAAAATTGCAGTATATATAAGTTTTATCTACTTAACCAATTTTATCTACGTGAAAAGCTTCATCTAGACCAAATCAGCTCATCTAATAAGATCTTACTGTTTTGTCTCTTCTAATCGTTTTCCTCTTTTATCGTTCCTTTGCAAGCTTTGGAATCTACCGTCGAGAGATGTGAAACCCATTGGTTTGTTTGAACCTTTTCCCATTGATTTTTCTTTCAATCGTTGATAGATAATTATGATTGAAAATGTTAATTTCTCTTTGAATTGAGTTTTCATTTCCAAACGAAAGAGATAAATCTGAATATTATAATGAGTTACATAAAACTGAGTTCGTGCTACAGTGGTAATGACTCGATGGGTCATAGCTCGCGGGATCGTTCAATAAAGTATTATTGATTCCTTTCGAGTCATCGAGCATTTATTTTTAATTATTTTCTTCCTTCTTTCTAATCTAGATTAATGATTTTTTTTCTTCTACAAAGATGAAGACCATTGTCATAATGATATACTTTGATAGTGAATAGAATATACTATGAACACAAATCAAAAAGAGAATTCATGGTAGTGGCATCCAAATAGCATAGAGAGATCAATTGAGGCTTCATTCAAATCTAATATTATTTATAGTTAGCTGTTAGACGTCATCTATGATTATATTAATATTGATCGTAATGAATTTGAATTAATTGTCATACAAGTTGGGGAGTAACTTATTATCTTCACCGCTTTATATTAAAATAAAAATTATATATATACATACATATATATAACCAAAATGTGAAAGGGTTTTTTTTCCACTTGCAATCTTAAGAGGAAAAATCTTCATTATACATGAAGTTGATTTCAAAGATGAAAAAAGGTTCATGTGATGAAGAGCATTATTAATTACCTCAGTGATCTTATTTGATATAATTACGTACCTTGTATCGTAGAAATATTTATTCATTTTTTTTTTGTTTACAATGTTCTTCTCTTAAATATCTAATGTTATCTTTGTACTGTTGAATTACTTAATAAAAAATATTTTATTATGATCTTAATAGTATTATTTTTCCCATAATTATCCACGATTTATCACATATTTCAAGGTTTAAGGTTTAAATTAATGATCTAAGGTTTAGGATTTATGGTGTATGGTTTAGGGTCTAAGGTCTATGGTTTAGAATTTTAGGTTTAGAGTCCATGGTTCATGTTTTAGAGTTTAGACTTTAGAGTTCAAGGTTTATGGTTTTGGTTTTAAAGTGTAGGATTTAGGGTTTATGGTTAATCCAGAGTATATGGTTTAAGTGTTAAGGTATAGAGTATAAGGTTTAGGATTTAGAGTAGAAGGTTTAAAATTAAGGGTTTAAGGTGTAGAATATAAAGTTTAAGGTTTAGGTTCTAAGGTTTAAAGTATAGGGTTTAGTTTTAAGGTTCATGGTTTAAGTTTTAGGGTCAAGGGTTTGGAGTTTAGGATTTAAGGTTTAGAGTATAAGGTTTAGGTTTAGAGTATAAAGTTTAAGTTTAAGAGTATATGGTTTAGGGTTTAAAAGTCAAATATTTAGGGTTTAGAGTATAAGGTTCCTATTTAGAATCTAAGTTCAAGGTTTAAAATATAAGGTTAAGAGTCTAGGGTTTAAGATACGAAGTATATGGTTTAGGATTTAAGATCTAGAGTTTATAATTTAGGGTTTAAAAAATTTGAATCCTAATAACTCGAAGTGTATTGAAAGGGCCGCTTGAGCGATCGGGATGAGAAGTAAGCCTTTAATCCCAATGGCTATAAGGTCCTTCTCAATACACCTCAAGCCATCGGGATCAGAGGTCAGTGACTAAAAAACCTTATAACTCAACTTATTAATATATAAATAATAATTTTTTGGATAATACAAGGTTTGTACCAAAGCTTAATAATTTTTTATATATTATACTTTTGCTTTATACCAAAGTTTAATAATTTCATTGTCTTATAAGCATTAGATATTCAAGCTTTGTACCAGAGTCTAATGTATGATAATTTTATATATTACACGGTAAATATCACAAAATAAGTTAAATATCAAAAGTCATATGTCTATATATCACTACTGACATTAGGAAAATCCATCGACGAAAAGGTTAAAAAAATCAAAATTTAAATAGGATGTATAATTTAAATGAACTTTAAGAAAATTTACCTTCGAAAAAAATATGATAAAGAATGTGCACGTGCCATAAAATTTAAGTGATTTTTATACTATAAAATAAAATAAAATACAAACTAATAAAATTAATTTGACTTCTAAATGGGTGAAAAGATTAAAATTAATCTAAGTCCTACTTCCTTTTCGACGTATCTACAAAAAAGGGAATTTAAGTAATTGTTACTAAAACAAAAAGAAAATAAATTTAAAGTTTAAGGGACGAATGAGCAAAGAAGACTGGTTAAAATAAATAAATTAAAATGATAGATCTAAATCTACAACAAGAAATTAAATTTAAATTAGCTCTACTTCTACGATGAATATAAATAGAATAATTTATAAGAACATGATAAAAATTAAAGATATCTTGTTTGTGAATGACATATCAAGCTTTTCACTTAGGTATTTAAAAGTGTGTGCTCATCAAGACAATCGATTTTTGACCCGATAGGTCAAACGACTTTATGTGATACTATATTTATGCATATGGTAGAAAAACAACAAATATTATTATTAGTTTTTATTTATGAAAGTTATTTATCATATTTATTTATTTTGTTATAATTATATATTATGTTTTATAAATATATATCATTGATGTATCTTAAGTTGTATGTTTTGGAAATCATGATAGAGATCATGCTAATTGAGACTTAAGTTGCTTAAAACTTAAGACACGAACTGTTTGTTGTCATAGTATCTCAAGAATGGACATTGATAATCGAGATATATAATCACATAGTCCATCACAAAAAGTGTTTAGAGTGACCGATCTCATGATCATTGGTGTTAGAAGAACATCTTGATGATTATGCAGGTGGTTAGTAGAGACTAAGGGTTTCGAATGTGACACTTAAATAATTTTCAATGGTAATTTCTACTAATAGTTAATAAAAATTATCTAGTGACAATATTACATATGTTTCCAGACATGAAATCTCCATAGTATCTAATGAGTCGGGTTTCATGCTTTGACATCATTCAAATTAGCTCTAGCTAAAGGTGAACTATTGAACACGAAATTTGTACATAAAGGTTATGAGTGATCAATAGGGAATCCACCGCTTCTGTATTTGGAAATAGATCCTATGAATTATATATTTTATTAAATAATAAATTTTTTCAAAATAGTATGGTATGAAAATGAGGTTTTTGTAAATCTATCATCGATGCTTAATAAGGATATAATGGTTCATATGATTTTTTCATTAAGGTTTAACAGTTAAACTATAACTTAGGACAAATCGGGATATTAACAAGATGAAACGATCGTTATTATAAATATATTATAGTCATATGAGATTCTTTTGGAAGATGATACTTCTCGTCTCTCGGATAGTCTTGATAATTTACTAGAAATCAATCTTGACTTGAAGGATTGAATTATTTAGTCATGAGATAATTAAGTTAACTATTTTTAAGAGACGTTTTATATTAAACAAATTTAATTTTGAATTATATAAAATCATAAAGTGTTATGAAATCATTCTACTGGCATGATGTAAAACCTAATCAGTCACACATATAAGATTTAATAATTCAGTTTAAGATTCATCTGAGATAAAGAAATTAATAACTTACAAAAGAAATTTTATTTAACTATTAAATGGTCCTAAATATTCGAATAAATAATTGGACATTAAAGGGTTAATTGGCCAAATTATTAATTGAATTTTCATGGGTCAAATTAATCATAAGGTTAATTAAAATCCATGGGTTACCTATGGAAGTGGCCATCCATGTATATGGGTTTTCACCCATTGTTTTCTTAGTTAAGAAAATCTTTACCAAAAACTAATGTGATAAGGAAATCTTAGACTTCGTGGAACACTATAAATGCCCCACTAAGTGGCCAAAAACACACAAAAAAAAGTCCATTCCTTCTCCTCTTGGGTGAAATTGAGAGAGAAAAAGATAGAAAATTTTCCATCCCTAAGCGAACAGATCATGTGGATTACAATTAGAGGATGAACATGTGAGAGTCTGGAATCTTTCCTTCAATTCGGATCGCTAGAAGATTTGTAGTAGTTTGCTTATCAATTCGGTCAGCTGGCGGAGGAGTTCTGGTGAGAGAGATTAGATAAAGACGAGCGACGTGAGGACAAAGGCATTGATGGCTAGAGGTTTATCGAGAATGGAGTTAGAGTGGCACAGTCGTGGTTCTCGACCTGGAGGAAATCTGACGATTCGCCAACATCGATCACGGGTATGTCCCTCCTTCTCACACTCATTGCATTTGTAGTGATTTTTGTGAGGGTTAGGCTTGTGGATTGCCTTGGATGTCGCATTTATGGGGTTAGAGATGTTTACGAGTCTCTGTTTTTCTTTTAGAAAGAGGATGGAGAAGATCTTATTGATGGAGGGGAGGCATTTGGTGGCTAAGATCTGGTTCCATAAAGCATAATAAGACTCGTTCAAGGTGAGGAGGAATTGGTAGACTTGCTCGTCGGACTCTCGTTATTGGTAAGTGATCAAATCTATGACAGGTTGAAGAGAGGTGAGCTCTTGCCGAAATGAGACGTGATGTTTTTCCATAGATCGAGGGGGGTGTCTTTGTCAAGGGTACCGGCCAAGCTTCGTTCAATGGCTTTTAAAGCCATGTGAACACCATATCCTTGGTACGGTCCCATTGTGGGTAATCAGGGTGGTCTCAGTCGGGTGAGGAAAGGGATCTATTCACAAAACATAATTTGTTTTTTGCATTTAGGGCTCGAGTAATTGTTCATAGTCATTGAGAGAAATTGTCTCAATTAAATTATTTGGAAACAAGCATTAGATTCGGGGAGTCGGAGGGATGGAGATAATAAGGTAAAGTGTACGGTATGGTGGCTATAGAGGAAGAATTTTTGGTCGGTTTCAGCGACATGCTCGGAGTTAGGGGAAGAGATAGGTTTAGGATTAGATTTATAATTATTTAGATTCTGACGTCATATCATTTTTTGAATAGGTATAAGAAATTGTTCCAATTTTATTGATAATTTTTCATTTGTTTTATAATACAAACGAGTTGTGCTAAATAAGAAAATAAATTAGGAATAAAGAAATATAAATGTTATAGTTATACAAATATGAAAGTAAAAGGAAAAAAAAACTGATTCTAGAGAGAAAATAGTACCGTTAATATGTTAATATATGTTTTGGAAAAATAGAAAATCTTACGAAGATCTACAGATATTTGTGATGGAGAGAAATGATGGCCATTTGTAACGTTAGAAGACAATTTTACATTTCTTTACAACTTGCGAAAGACATGCGAACGTCTTGGCACAAAAAGCGAAAGGTGCTTCTCTTCAAGACTATACCCCTCCTTCTGCCCTGCTCTGTGACGTAGTAGAACCTACTGCTCTTCCTGACTTCATACCCATCACCGATAGAGTGTGGGGGAGTTCGCCCCCTCAAAGAAAAAGAAGTTTGCACTGCAGACCGTACAATTTTCTTTTGTTTCTTAGGTTGGACCACAAAATGATACGACTGGCGGTTGAAGGAACTACAAGGCGAATCGACCCACCTTTATACACATAAACTCCTATATATATCTGTCCGAATAATATAAGCCTTGTTATTTACACAATCAACAAGAACCGATGTCTAACAGTTCAAACTCTCTTCCCTTCTATGAGAGAGTCCAACGTAAAAATGCAACTCAAAGAGCCTTAGATATCACAGTCTTATTCCTTCTACTTTCTTTGCTTAGCTACCGTCTCCTATTTTTTTATAACCATGGCTTCTCTTGCCTCCTAGTAATCGCCTTCCTATCCGAGTTATATTTCTCCTTCATTTCGGGTCTCACTCTCAACCTCAAATGGAGCATAGTTGATAACAACATGTACCCGGAACGCCTCTTGAAACGGTATGGGACATCCAAGAAAACATTGGTCACATGTTTGATTCTTTTCTGACAAGTTAAATCAATTAAAGATTACTAATTGCTTATGATGTATATCTAGTTTGGCACAATTTTTTGGAGGTGAAACTTATATATATATATCATTTTTGTCCTTTTTATGAACAGGGTAACTGAGCTTCCGCCGGTGGATATGTTTGTTACAACGGCTGATTCTACACTAGAACCGCCAATATTGACTGTTAACACGGTGCTGTCTTTGTTAGCTGTAGATTATCCGGCAAACAAGTTGGCTTGCTATGTCTCTGATGATGGTTGTTCTTTAGTCACTTTCTATTCTCTCACCGAAGCAGCCAAATTTGCTAAGATATGGGTTCCATTTTGCAAGAAGTACAGTGTTCAAGTTAGAGCTCCTTTTAGATATTTCTCCAATGATTCTCCGACTCCACACGACAACTCACGAGAATTCCTACAAGAATGGAAGATAATGAAGGTATCGAAAAATATATATATATAATTAATAGTTTATTCCTTTCAAAGTACTTGACAGTCCGTATCCGTATATATTGGATATGAATTTGAATTCTCGATACTACGTATATATAGTATGTGAAATGACTTAATTTAAGGGGAATCCTTAGGCAATAGATTCATGATCATCATAACTTTGACGATCTAAACATTTTAGGAGTAAGAAATATAACTATTTTGTAAACGGATTTCAAACATGATATCAATTATACATACCACCACCTCTTCTGTACATTTGTCGTGGTCTGCCGAAGATAAGTTTATCTGTAATGTCTAACCTGCTAATGACAAACTGATCGACAAGCTGCTTTTTTGTTTTCTTTCGTGTCGTGGCAGGATGAGTATGAGAAGCTTCGCCACAAGATTGAAGATGCAGTCCAAAACACAGTCCCATGTGATTTAACAGGAGACTTGTCGATTTTCTCAAACATTGACCTCAAGAATCATCCTCCCATAGTGAAGGTCTGCTCACATATTCTTATCATATGATGATACATTTATATATGCATACTTTTAAAATAATTATAAATTAAGTAAAAATAATATTAAAAAATAATCAAAGAAAACAGCATCTTCTTAGATATGATGAGAATACTAGGATTAACAACCTATAGGAAATTGGTATACTAGGATTAACACCAAGCCATAGAAAATTGGTTTTCACGACGCCCGAATTTTATAAATTTAGATAATGATCTCCAGTCCCTAATGATTAAAAAAAAAAATGCAAATTAGAAAAATTAAAAAGGTCATAAAATTAAGTTAAGGATTAATTTAGAATTTTAAATTTAAAAAATTTGTTTAATCTTGCATTCCCCATGAAGTTTAATAAATATATAATTTAAAATTAATGTTTCGTATATTATTTTTAAATATGATTACGATTTAATTAAGATTTCTTAAAATATTAGAATTTAAATCATATATTTTCTTTAAAAATGAGATCTTATTCTAAATATATAAAATTTCATTGGTTCGCCTAATTCTAACAATTTTTAATATGACCAAATACAAAATTAACATATATATTATATATTAGACATTAGATATTCGAAATTTATATGTTTTATTTATTTTATTGTGAAAAATAACTTTAATAATATATATTTACCATAATTATTGTCTACGTTTATTGTACTGTAGTAACCTTTCCCACTACACCCAAATCCTAGCTTCGCCACTGAGTAGACTTAGGTTGATAGGGGCTAATGCATTGAATAAATGATATCATTCCTTCATTAATACTTGTTTGGTTACTCATTTAGAACCACACAAGGTTAATTAAAGGATGAGATTCTCCACCACTTCTAATCCTATTGCACTGGGGGTGGAGTCTAATGCCAAACAAAAGAGGCAATATTGAATGTATGGGACTACGTGAGAGACATCAAAAGTAGAGACGTTCTTGCTGGCCATCACAAGTACTAGTTTATGATGCATGTGTGATGTGTGTAATAATGTCTCTCCTTGGAAAAAAAATTGAATGGGTCTGGTTTCATAGTATGGTAGTACTATTGATCCTTGTGTAGGTAATCTGGGAAAACAAAGAAGGTGATACAGATGGGCCGCCACATTTGGTATACATTTCCAGAGAAAAGAGGCCTAAACATCCACATCATTACAAAGCTGGCGCCATGAACGTTTTGGTAAGAATTTATTACAACCTTTTATTTGTATTCTTTGTATTTGAATATCATGTATTGCCAATCGACCGTGCCACTTATATGTTGATGTAATAGACGAGAGTGTCAGGATTGATGACAAATGCACCTTACATGCTGAACGTAGACTGTGATATGTTTGTGAACAATCCGAACATCATACTTCATGCAATGTGTGTATTTCTTAGCCCAAACACCAGCGATCGACAGGTTGCATTTGTTCAGAGCCCACAGAAGTTCTATGATGGCCCTAAGGATGATCCTTTTGGAAACCAACTCATCGTTTTGTTTCATGTAATCTAACTCCTCTTTTCTTAATCACCTAATACTTAATTAACTTCTTTTTTTTTTTATTTACCCACAATGTTTAATTAACTATATAATTTGATTATATTATATATATACCAGTATTCAGGCCATGGAATATCCGGGATTCAAGGACCTTTGTACGGGGGAACCGGATGTTTTCATCGACGAAAAGTTATCTACGGTTTATCACCGGATGATCATGAAGATAATATTATTGGTATTTGATTAACTAAAATAATTGTTACTATTATCCCAAAGAACAAAATCATTTTGACATTTTCATATTAGTTTGTTTTCCTTAATTATCAAAAAACACTTCATCACGAAAAGTGATAGTTCCGTTAAAAAAAAATCTCTTATGAGTGATGAAATCTTTTTACATACGTAACTCTTTATTCTCTGATTGGATTAGTGCTGTAATTTTATCAAATTTATGTACAGGAAGAGTTTCAGAAAATGAATTAGTTGAATCATTTGGGAGTTCAAAGGATTTTGTCACTTCAGCAGCTCATGCTTTGAAGGATAAGACTAGTGAATATTTTCTGAACAATCTCACAAGCTTGGCAGAAGCCGGAAATGTAGTTGCCGGATGTGGCTATGAATATGCAACTAATTGGGGTCAAAAGGTAATATATATTTTTTACGTATTTTGGGGAGTTAAATTAGATATCTTGTGAATTAGCTCAATAGATATCAACTACATATCTAAATTCTCTTAGTGACAGATTTTTATTGAACTTATCAAAATTTTTACGATAGATCAATTTTCCTTTTAAGTTAGCACCTTCATGGGATTTTTGCATCTCAGATAGGGTGGATATATGGGTCGACTACAGAGGATGTGCTAACTGGACTTGTAATCCACAAAAAAGGCTGGAGATCCGTTTTATGCTCACCCGACCCACCAGCTTTCATGGGATGTGCTCCAATAGGTGGGCCTGCTTCAATGACCCAACAGAAGAGATGGGCAACAGGCCTTCTTGAAATTTTGTTTAGCGAAAACAGCCCCATTTTCGCCCCTTACCCTGACAAGCTCCAACGAAGGCAGCGTTTGAGTTATCTTTCGGTACTTATTTGGGGACTCCGTTCCATTTCCGAGCTATGTTACGCTCTTTTGCCGGCCTATTGTATCATCACTAACTCTCATTTCTTGCCCAAGGTTAGAATCAAACCTAAGCTCGGCATTGGGTTAAGAATTTAAGAAATTAAAGGGTAGACGTAGTCTATTATAAACCGATCAATCACAAACATACTATAATATATGATGTTAATATTTGCGGTCGTGATTGACTGGTTTACATAAACCATGTCTATCTATAAGGTATATCAACACATCTTAGACTTCAACTGGATTATGAATTGAAGTAGCATTAAAAGATATCTCAAATGGTGCTTAACTGAAGTTTTATTAACATAGATTGGATATATACCAAACTGACCAAGTTCAATCTATGCAGATACAAGAAGCAGGAGCATTAATACCTCTTTCACTCTTTACCATTGGAATCCTACAACAAGTGTTAGAGTACTTGGGGACGGGCCAATCACTGCGGGCCTGGTGGAACAACCACCGAATGGCAAGAATCACTGTAATGAGTGTATGGTTTTTCAGTGTACTCAGTGTCATCTTAAAGCTTTTGGGACTATCAGAAACAGCATTTGAAGTAACCAAAAAGGAATCATTATCACCTTCATCTAGCTCTGATGATCATGATCATCATGACCATAGAATGACTTTTGATGATTCGCCAGTCTTCGTTCTTGGGACCACCATTTTGCTCATACAGGTGGTTACACTAGTCCTGGGCCTTTTACAGCTTGGTCCTAGAGATGGGACTGGGTTTGGGCTTGGAGAGGTAGTTTGCTGTGTCTGGGTGGTTTTATGCTTTGGGCCGTTTTTTAAAGCCTTATTTCTTAAAGGAAAATATGGGATTCCTCTGTCTACCAAATGCAAGTCTGTTGCTTTGGCCTTCTTGTTTGTGCACCTGTGTAGACAGTAGAAGATTTGCGTTGACTTATAAGTCATGTATTTTCTTCCTCTCTTTTAATCCCTCTTAAAATTATGTCTGCATGTATGTTGGTTTGAACCTTAATATTGGGATATGAATTGTTTTCTATTTAATAATTCCACTATTTTTTGAAGGAAAAGATTTCATTCCAACAAGGACAAAAAACAGATTAGATGAGTGATTTACAATAGAATTTAAGCCGAGGATGCGTATGAGGAGGCAGCCGGCTATAGAGCATGAAGTGGACCAAGATATGTATCTAGATGCTGAGAATTTCGATAGTAGGGTTGAATATCATTTGGATCGGGTCTGATCCAATTTGACACCCATTCAATTTGTGTCATTTGACTATATTTTATGTGACATCAAATCCGATCCGACTGAATCCAAATAGTCGGATTGTATTGGATGGGATGGTTAGATAACCATTTTTTTTCTTTCCTTTTTCTTCATTGTTTTCTATTTCCTATCATTTCTTGAATTTATTGGTGGGTAGTATTAAATATTGGAAGAGGAAAAAAATTAAATAATAAATGAAATTAATGGAGAATTTAATTTTTTTTAAATAAAAATATGTTTTAAGAATTAATTAATTAAAAAGTTAAAGGTATTTTAAGAAAATTTAATTAATGATCATAAATAAAAATACTTGAAAGGAATAAAAAAATCAATTGTAATAAAGAATGAATTAAATTAAAAAAATTTATATACATAAACTCTAAAAAAATTAATTTTAAAAAAATAGTGAGATCTGATTAGATCGATTCGACACAACGGTAGATACTCTTTAAACTATTAGATCAAATATAGATCAGAGTGATTTGGTTTGGATCGGTTGAATCAGATCCGATTTAGTCATCCGATACTTGTTATTCCAAGACAATGATGCATATGCTAGGTTTTTCAATAGTGTTGGGAAAAAAAACGCATTAGGAAGGTAATTGACCTTATATATATCGACAAGGAGAACATAGATATTTATAGGAAATTGTATATTGTAACAGTTGGAATTGGATTTAAAAGAAGTATAGGGCGTATCTAATGGGATTGGACTTATAAGAAGTCCACGGTGCATCCAAAGTTAGTGAACTATTGCTATGCTAATTTGGATTTAGCGGGAAAGGACTGGGAGTATGTGTTCAGTTCATACATTTAGGGAATCTTCGTAAGTATTATAGAGAGAGAATAGCCTTATATATTTGACATCCGAGGGCTGATGATGGGGATGATTTTATTCATACGCGAATAAAGGGGATGCACTACAACATCTTAGAAAGTCGTGGGTTGAGTCAGTCGGATTTAACTATATTTTTAATCTGATCTAAATATTATGAGTGAGTTAGTTGGGTTGAGTCAGTCGGATTTAACTATATTTTTAATCTGATCTAAATATTATGAGTGAGTTAGTTCATATTCAAATCCGACCACATATTTTTCAAAACTGTAATTTTAGGTTTGGACGAGGTTTGGTTGGAACGGGCGGGTACGACCGAAAATAGCTACACAAGGTTATTATGTTACTTTACCGTGATGAAACTCGTGAATTCGAATACTATAACTACAATTCAGATAGATGAAAAAGGAAGATTTCTTTATTTTTTTTTCATAGTTTTTATGGCATCCATTAAGGGGTTCCGTTTAACGCGAAATATTATTTGTATCGATGAGACTTTCTAGACAGTAAATACAAAGGGACATTTCTAATTGCAACCACACAAGATGGTAACAAGCAACTATATGAGTTATAATCGATTCGGAGAATGAGGCATCGTGGACTTAGTTCTTGACTAAGTTTCGAGAAATATTACCTGATACTCTCAATTTGGTGATTGTTTCATATTAAGCATAGAGTATTAAAAGTATTATACATAGTGTTTACTCAAATTCAAGTCAAAATTTGGCATATCGGCCAAAATATCAAGTCAAAATTTACGAGTAGTGGAATGATTTCTCTATTCAAGGCGACTGTCAAAGCATATAAAAAGAAGATTTCAATAAATATTTTTTTGATATCAAAAGCGAGCATTCTAGAGTGGTATCGTAGATGGAGAATATTGGTTTTAAACACTAATTAAGAGCTTATTTTTAGGGTCTTACATATAACATCATGATAAATAATAATTCTGAATCGCATAATATTGTATTGAAAAATGTGTGTGAATATCCATTCATAGCATTGCTCGAAAGTATTAAGAAGATGATAATGATTTAGTTCAATACAATAAGAAATGAAGTGAATCATCATACCGAGCATTACACTCCTAAGGTAGTTAAACTACTCAGAAAAGACACAAGGAATGTTGGACAATGAATGTTGATAGTGTGGAGGCTGATACGCTTGAAGTGACACATGATGATAATAGAGTTGTTTTCAATACGGGAAAAGAGTTGCACATATGGGGTATTTGACTTGGATAGAATTATGTGTGCACATGTCATAGCAGTTGCAAAGTCTATAAGTGTGAGTATATGCTCATTATATAATCCATTTTACTCCACTGAATATCGAGGGCCGCATATGAAGAATTAATTTATCATGTACAATTATTTAGCGAGTGGGATATTCAAGAAAATATCTGGTCAATGGTGATTCTATCACCTATCGTGCATAAATAAAGTGGAAGACCGAAAAATAAATGTATATTATCAATCGGTGAACAAATACATAGAAAAAAAAAAGTGGTAATTACAGATATTTTGGATACAATAGAAAGACTTTTCATAATCCAATTCCACTAGCTATAGAAGAAAATACTTTAATAATGTTATATTTATTATTTTATTTCGTAAGAATAATTATGTACATTTGGGATCTTTATTTACGTATTTTGAGATATATTTATTTGGAATCTTTATTTCGTAATATTATTAAAAGATATGAGATGTTTAAATTTTCCTTAGTTTGTTTTAAAATATTTCATTTTGGTCTCTTGGATCATAATGAAAAATTTAAAAATAACATATAAAATCTATAAAATTGTACCATTTAAAAATAAGGGATGAAAATGAATAAATAATGAAACTTTAAAGATGAAAATGATAATAAATGTACCCACCAATGTATCTTATAGATATATATATATTACATATAAAGGAAATTACTTCCATAGAAAGAAGAAAAAAAAAAAAAAAGGAAGAAAGAAATAAGAGAAGAGTAAGAAATAAATAAAAGGACACGGCATGAGAAGGATAAAAAACAAAGGGAGAGAGGGAGAATGCAGAGGGGAAGAAGGAAAGAACAAAGAGAGGGGGAGGGCAACGTGCCGGGAAAAAAGTAGGGGCTTATTTGGCTACCAATTTCAAAAATATGTTTTCAAATGCATTTTAAACACATTTTTTTTACTAGATGATTTGATGTAAGTAAGTTATATCTCTACTTTTAAATTATAAAAAATACTCTTAAATATTTTTTGATATTATTTTTATTCCTAAAAAAAAAAAAAAAAAAAAACCCCATCGCCATGGAGCTGCTCTTACATTGAGCGTCGAGGTCCAACAGATCCATGAAGCTTCGAGCTTCATGACAGTAGCTTCGAGCTCCCTGGTAAAATAACCTCATATTTTAACCTATGAAAACAAGTATATGGAGAATATTTGAAGTTTTATAGTTTAGCAATTAGGTCTTGACTTTCTCTCTTTCATAAACAAAATGAATACGAAGGTTCAAAAATCATATAATTTTTAGATTTATTAATTTTAAATGTATTAGGAATGTACATAAAATCGACAACCCAATTCACCTGGTCGAAAACTAAATTGATCACCCGAAACCCTTAGGTTTAATGTGTATTGAGTTGTCCATGAATTTAGTAGTCTACCTAAAGAATTTAATCGAAAAATAAATATAAAAAAAAAACCATTAAAACTCTACTAGAAAAAATTAATAAAAATATATATACACATATATAGTATAAACAATTTATTCTTTATATATAAATTATTATATATTTTTACAAAATTATTTAATTATTTATAAATAACACTTAACTTCACAGTATATTACTCTTAATCCTCATTTTCTTTATTTTAAATTTTATTTTAACAAAAGATGGCTTAAGTTGTCTCTATAACTATAAGCTTCACTTTTAATTACAATTTTTGTTTCCTTAAAGATGAAATATCATTTATTAGAGCTCGTTATAAAATATGCAAGAACATATCATACTAGATAATAGAAGTTTCATGAAAAAATTTAATTAAATGAATTTCTAAATATACTTCCATAAGTTGAAATTTAATCAAATTTAATTAGAAATTCATTTAAATATGTTTATCATAAGTCAATTTCACTTACAATAAAGGTAGGAAATTAGAAAAAGAGATGTTACTTAATATCTTTCAATCTTTCTTCAGTTCTAAAAATAATCTCTTGATTACTTCATTCGATGATATTTAAGTTTAATTTTTATTTATTTATTTATTTACGAAAAATCGATTACATCCAAGTTTATACTAACTTAACCTAAAAATTGGGCCGGATTTTTTAAGTATTTGAGTTGACTATGAGTAAATATTTCAAAAATCGGTTATATTTAGATTGAATACGTAAATCATCCAAACTCAAGTCATAAGACAAATAAACACATTCCTAAAACATATATTATATCATTTTTAATATCTATAAAACATATAAATTTATAAACTCTACCGGGTAGACATATATATATATATAAAGAATAGATAGAAAAATAACTTTGGACTTATCAATATAATGGCTAACTAAAATCTAAAAATATAAGTTATATATAAAGTAATTAAAATTAAGTTAAAAATAAAATAAAATTAAACCTAACCGAGTGAGAATACTTTTAACTTCAAAGTAACTAAGATGACAATTGACATGATTAGAAAATTTATAACATAAATAAATTAAATATATAAACAAATTAAATATATAAACAAATTAAATATATAAATAAATATATAGACCCCTTAAATTTAACTCGGGGATTTGGATTAGACTGTAAATGTGAGTTGCCGATTGAATGACCAGTTTTTGACTGTTCTCCACTTCTCTGTCGATCAATTCTGTTTCCTATCAGACTAAGCCAATCTTTCATCAAAACTACTCAGAGAGAGAGAGAGAGACGGAATCTAGACTGAGTAACAAACAATGAACCGGATGGGTTCATGTAATCCGGCACTGCTCAAGGCATCCTTGGTCTTGATCGGTCTCTGTATCGCCGGCTACATTCTGGGTCCACCTCTCTATTGGCATTTCGTCGAAGGTTAGGCGCCTTTAGCAGCGCCCATTCTTCCTCCTCCTCTTGCTCTCCTTGTCTCTGCGACTGTTCTTCCATCCCCGTCCTCTCCATCCTTCACGGTAATTAGAATCTCTTTCACTTCTCTTTCTACTTAGTTCGCAGCCGGATCGGATTAGATCTCCTTTCTATGTCTCTGATTAGGGTTCTTACTTTTTTACTTTTTAAGGTTCCTAATTGTGGAGGGTGTGTTTGGGGAAATCTAAGATCTAAGCGCCAAAATTCAGAGTGTGTGATTGAATTGGGAGAATAATGTTGTAGATGATTTACATTACTGAAAGTTGTATTTTGCGAAGTACCTGCAAATGCTATTATTACTTGTTCTGAATTGATCATTCTTTACTGTAAGAAATTTTACTTCTTTTTCGCCTTGGTCGAAGCAAATATATCTAATTCAACCATTTTTATTTCAATCAAATTCCGGCTCTATCTAGTTTAGATTTTCCAGAGACAGCTTTCATGGATTGAAATAATATACATATGTAAGAAACTAAAAAAAAATCCAATTCTCTGAGCATGAGTTTCTGCATTTCTGAGACTATCTAGATATTCCAATTATGAAACAGCCATAGTATGAGACTATCTAGATATTCCAATTATGAAACAGCCATAGTATGATAGCATCACGATTCTAGTCTGGCAAAATTTTCGGACTTTTTCAAAAGTCTGAAACATTTGATCCCTTGAATTTACATTTTTTATATGCAGATATTTGTTCACAATAACTCAAATCCCTTTACAGGCATGACAGTGTAATATATTAATACTTTCTTATTTTTGGTTTCTCTATCTGTAGGTTTGACCAACTCTTCCTTCGGAGGTTAGTCTAATAGTCTCTATCTCTTTTGGTGCTATGTATATTCTTACGGGTTCACAATGTTAATTTTCAAAACCTTTTCCCTTTTTGGGCTCATGTCCTTTTACAGATTGTGTGAAGAGAGATCCGAAAGTAAGTGAAGATATGGAAAAGAACTTCTCAGAGCTGTTAGTAGAGGAACTGAAGTTAAGAGAAGCAGATGCTTCTGAAACTCAGAGACGTGCTGACATGGCGCTGCTAGAGGCTAAGAAGATAACATCTCAGTATCAGAAGGAAGCGGTCAAATGCAATTCTGGGATGGAAACTTGTGAACAAGCAAGGGAGAAAGCGGAAGCTATCTTGGCCAAACAGAAGAAAATAACGGCTATTTGGGAGCTGAGGGCTAGGCAGAGAGGGTGGAGTGAAGATATCACTAAGTCTAATGCTCAGACTCAGGGTCATGTTTAGACTGCATAAAAGATCTGATGCTTGTGTAGATAAGAAGTCCGTTGATGTCAATCGTTGATCCGCTGAGCTCAAGTTTTTCTGGGTCTAATCTTAAACAGGGCTTGTTTAAGTATAGAAGAAGGAAGTAGAAGAAGAAAACCCATGTTGGCATTCTAAGCAGTGAGTCTATTTGCTAGTTGTCCTGATGATTCTGATTTCCCTACAATTTCTAGGGAATGTTCCACTGGTATACTTTGAAAGCAGAAATTTCTCCAATGCTTATGAGATTCCACATCATTAGCCAAATTGGTAAGAGAGAAAATTAACAAAAATTCTACACCAATCAATGAAAAAACCAAAAGACTTCAGCAATGAAATCTAGAAATAACTAAGAAATTATATCATAGATTTTTGACATATTAAGCTTCAAAAGACCATCATTGATTCTATGCATAACAAAAGGTTGAGATAACAAAAGGACCACTTCAATCGATAGATGCATTAATTCTATGCATAACAAAAGGTTGAGATAACAAAAGGACCACTTCAATCGATGGATGCATTAATTCTATCCAAGAGCTCCCCTCTTTGTAAATTATTGGCTGTTCTTTTCTTTTCAACCTCAATTATCAATTAGTTGTTCTTTTCAAATGCTGTGATTGATGACGAATCACCCATCACCGAGTCATACCTCTGAAACAAGTGAGCCACAAACAAAGATGCCGTCATGACGACGTAATCTTTACCAGCACATTGTTTATTCGACACGGTCGGCGTATTGGTCTGCGGCCCATTCGACCAGTACAAGTAGTTCAACAACTCGGCTCCTTTATCTTCCATGAACCGGTCCGGTTTGAATGTCTCCGGTTCGTCAAAAACTTTTGGATCCTTCATCACCAGGGGTTGATACCCGCATAGCAACTCCCCCTTTTTGATGTCAAAGGCCGAGTCATAAGTACTCAGTTGGAAATCTTTCCTGGCTCGGGCGAACTGGAGCGGGACCGGTGGGTTGAGTCGGAGTGTCTCATACACCACCGAGTTAACAAGTTCCAATTGTTTTATGGAGTCAAAACTAAGAGTTGAACCAGCTTTTTCTCTTACTTCTTTTACAAGCTTTTGTTGTAGACCGGTTTTGTCACTAGCTAGAGTGCTGAGGAGAGTCGGCAGGAAAACAGAGAAGCCACCAAATGCATTGAAACCTAGTATGAAGAAAAGGTTGTGAATCGCTTCTTCCCGGCTCAATCCGAACTCAGTTTGTCCTCTTTGTAATACTTCTTTCCCTATTTTGCATATTACAACCATGAAAGAAGGTCAGTATAACAACAACATTCATAAGTTTATGAGGCAATTTAGTATAGATACGGTCGTTTGCTACGTAATAAATCGAAATAAATCGAATATCATCACAACCGTAAACGTCATTCTCATATATCATATCACGTAGTATATGAGTTGTAGTAAAAAATAATAATAATAATTGCTGTAGAATGATGTTTTACCTTCTTTTTCGATGAACGCAGATAGTTTGTTGTAATCTCCACTAACCAATCCATAAGGGTATGCAAAAGAGTGAAGAAAAATTTCTTCAAGGGGCTGAAGGACTCCGATCTTTACGGTCGGAAGGACCTGAAGGGCGAGCCAACGATCAAGCATTGCGTAGCCAGATTCAGCCACTTCTGGAGAGGTCGAGGGATCGGCTCCAACCAAGCATTTGCAAAGAAAATCGAAGATGAATTTTTGCAGTGGGATGATATACGAGGCTTTGCCGGATTTAGACACTTCGGATTCGATTGTGTCCCACATTGTGTCAAGGTTAGTGCTCACTTCTCGGGCCCAAATCTTCGAGCTTCGCTTTAGAATGTCCATAGCGAAGCTCTTGATCTTGTTATCACAATTGTAATAAATTACAATATTTAGGAAGCTAAATACTTTTTACTAACAAAATATTTATGGTATGTAACTTGTTTTATTATTTTTTTTTGCCTAAAGAAAGATGTCGCATTAATCTAGAGGTTAAGAATATAGAATTAGGATCCAGTGAAAAAAATATCTTCCAACCACGGTAAAGGAAAAACCGGACCCAAACCTATGATACAAGATCTACGTTCTCATCAAAACCGGCCAGGTATGTAACTTGTCGTAACAAATTGTAAAAAGCTCTTAAAATTATTGATATCAGATGAATACTTCAATATTTCTCTAACTTCCAAGATTATACGGACTTAGTATCGGCTATTCACAAGGAATGCTTAGATTTAATTTGAAACTACAGGTTTAAAATTAAATTTTAAATTTAAACTTATAATATTAATATTAACGTTAATATATAGTTTAAAAAAACCGAATTCAAAAATCGAAAATAATAAATGAATTTTATATTTTAAAAAATATTTTTATATTTCTCACATATATTTTTTTAATCATTACAAAAATCAATTTTATAAATATAAAATATAAAAAATGTTACCAAAGATAGCCTAATGGTATGGCAATTTCGCGAAAACATGAGAACCAACCAAACATTATCTTGAAAAGGAAATCATGAAAAAAATATATAACTCGAGATATTAGAGTGAGACAAGGAAGGACGACTGACGACTGACAACTGACGACTGACAACTGACAACTGACAACTGACAACTGACAACTGACAACTGACAACTGACAACTGACAACTGACATTAATTTTGGACCCTCCTTCAATGTGTTGTACAACTCCAATAAGACACGTACGTAACACGTAGGACTTCTTTCAACCCTTTTCGAAAGTAGGAGTGTAGTGTAGGATCCACCTATCTAGCTAAGTGAGAAATGATCCAATGTTTCGGGAACTGTTATTATTGATATGTTATTATCAACTAATAAAATTTCAATATCTGACATTTAATATTAAAATGATCACTGTTATATATTTTTATCACTTTCCTACTATTTTATATGGACTTCGTTCATAAATTATTTTCAGATCGAATTATTAAACATTTTTTTTTTGAGGGACCACACCTTATCTCTTTGTTGAAAGTTCGTTTACATGTGCTTAAGTAGACTTTAAATGAACCGTTGTTTAAAAAAAAAAGGAAAAAAAAAGCGAAATTAATTAATTAATTAATTAATTATGTTTATCCTAATAATTTATTTGTATAAATCAGTCAATCAACTTAAGGTGATGCTATTTATTAAGTTAATGCTGGAATATTTTAGAAAAGCATGAATATAGATATAGATCTTTGTACTTTTACCTTGGAATGTTGAGGCTCAGAAGTATCAAGATAAGCACAAACCCTAGTATCCCCTGTGAAGCTAACGCTAGGCATGAAGTCTCCGACGAGGACATTCCTTTTTTCGACGATATCCATGTCGAAAATATGTGCGAACGACTTGCAATCTAGTAAGGCGACGACGTTCGGGTTTACTTTGCGGAAGAAGGGAAAGGTTGGTGGGATATTGGTTCGGAAAACCGTGCTCTTGTACTTGTCAATTCTCTCCTTGAAAAAAGTTTCAGGACCTTTAAACCAGAAGTAGTCCAATCGGTCTGATAAGGGTCCTAGAATAGCCCACCCGTAACCGCCAGGAATAGCACGGAGCGGCAAGCTAGTTGCCGGTGAAGATAGTGGTGCTGACGATGCCGGTGATGATGATGATGATGATGATGATGACAGTCCATGTGAAATGCTCATTGTTAAAGCCTTCATGATGGATATGGCTTCTCCCTCGAGCTAGGCTCTATGTTTCTTTGCTTGTGTGTGTGTGTTATCTCTTCTTGTATAAGAATTGAGGAGACTGGAAATAATTGATGGACATGATGTGATCTTTATATAACGAAGTCTTGGAATAAATGAGCTCGTGCTTAACACATGGTTCAATACTATTATTATCAGTCACTGCCCTTTCTTTGTTTTGAGGCTGAAAAAATCACATGTGATGGATGATTTCTTTGGGATAGGATTGTACGTACTTTTTTTTTTTTTTTTTTAAATATTTAAGGATAAAGCCTCATGAAGATAGACTTTTAACAAAATAAGATATAAATGTGAAATATCATTAAAATTATATAATAAATAAAATAAAAATTAGACTCTTTATTAATGTTAACAAAATCTCTTAAGAAATTTTAAATGGCGAGATGATTTATGGATTATTAAATATTTATAATAATATTTTTATTTATTTATTCCGCCTCCATCTCAATATTGATTAATGAGATTGAAAATTATTTAGCAACACAAAAAATGCTATTTTCATGATTATATCACTTTTAAAAGAAAAAACAAAACATTTAACCTCTATTCTCTACATTACCCCCCCCCCCCCCCCCTTTTTGGTGAAAATGGTGAAATGATTGTTTTGAGAAGTTAAGAGTGTGATTTGTAATAATTTTGAGATTTTATATTTTAAAAAGTGATTTTTGTAATGATTATGAAAATTTGGTCTCGAGGGAAAAGTTTAATTTTAAATATAAAATATTGTTTTGTTTATTTTGAGTGAAAATCAAATTTTAAATCAGATTTGTGTTTGGATATATACATGAGTTTCGGTTCTATTTTATGAGTTAATAAAATGATATATTTTGGAAAGTGGATTCTTCTTCGAACCATCGCGATTACGAGGATTTCATTTTCGAACCATTCCATACTCTCCTCCATCTCCTAATCGCAATTAGGGTTCTTCGTCTCACCATTCACCATCTCCCCCTTCTAATAGACTTTCACACTTCTTGAGGTCCACATAGGCGTCTTGTCCATATAACGGTCAAAGTGATCCACCATATTGTAACGTCCGCCCTATTAGTTATTTAGTTTATTGAATACTTTAGAGGAAAAACGAATAGCTAATAAGGGCATTTCATTTTAACTTAACCTTTAAAATCATTTTAACAGAAATAACGTAATAATTTGAGTTTTTTATAAAATATAACTAAAATTTTTATCATAAGAAATTAATCCAAAAACTTCTAATCAAGAACTATTCATTTTCAATATATATATATATATATAAGCTTTTCTAAGAGGTTTAAATTTTTCAGACTTTTATCTTTCCACGGGTCGTATCCCATATGTATAATCCCATAAGACCGATCTTATTTATTCACCCGATCCTTATTCTACAACTTTACCTTTATAATTTTCCATAACATAAGATAAACATCTATAAGCTAGAAGCTTAGTAAGTATAAGATCATACTCATATGTATTAATTTTTTAATTATTATTTTCAATTAATGTTTTCATGACTTATGTCTAGCATGCATGATTTTCTATCCTTCTATATGATTGGGCCCTAAGGATGTTGTCGCCGTCATTTTAACTGATATCTAATCAGTGATCTGCTATGACCATTTCAACAATCGATCTTTCTTATGACTCGGCAGTACCTCACTTTAATATTATGTATATACATGTTTATGATCTTTCTTTACTTTAGCATAACATTAACTCCTCTTAGATCGGAAATATGAACATATGTATTTATTCGTAGCATATCAAAACTTATATTATCCTTAAACCATCATGCTATCTTACTTTCATACTAGTCACGACCTCATTTTTAGCATGGTAATATTTTATTTCTACTTAACAGGCTATATAACCATCATAATCTTAATATCAATATTAACTTTAACATAATAAATATTATCTTCAATTCTTCATGCTTATTAATAATTATACTATCCTCAAATTAATATTATAATCATTCAAATAATTTTAGTATCACAACAATAAACAAATAAATAATATCATTATATTGTAGTGAGACTATACTTACAGAGTTCTACAGAAGATTGACAACTTGAAGTTCATAGTTCTCTTTTCCCTCTTTTTCCCTCTTTCTTCCTTTTTATCTTTCTCTCTTTTCTTTTTATCTTTCTCTCTTTTCCTTACCCTCTCTTCTTTCCTTCTTTCTTTCCTTTCTTTCTCTTTTCCTTCTTTTCTTTCCTTTTGTCTTGCTGATTTAACAATTAACTAAGAGATGTGGCTTTTATAGTGAAAAGAAAGTGAGATTAGTCATGCCATTTAGTGTATAATTATGACAAGTGTATGCCATATGTCTTGATGGCTACTCTTTAGTGATGACTAATACAAATAAATAATGATTAAGCTAATGTATCTAGCTATCTTAACGTGCATGGCGTACACGTTATCACCCTTGCATATTGAAGGCGTCAACCTCGTTGACCCGTCGAGCATGTCGACTCATTGAGCATGTCAACCCGTCGAGCACATCGACCTATTGAGCCATCGAGTACTTTAAGTATTGGAGGTGTCAACCCTGTCGAGCCATTAGCATATTGAAGGCGTCGACCTCATCGACCTACTCGTATATGGAAGGCGTTGACCCTATCGATCTATTCGCATATAGAAGGCATTAACCCATTCACATATGGAAGGTGTTGACCTCATCGACTCATTCGCATATTGAAGGCGTCAACCCTACTGATCTATTCGCATATGGAAGGTGTCGACCTTGTCGACCCATTCGCATATGGAAGACGTCGACTTCGTCGACCCATTTGCATATTGAAGGTGTCAACTCTATTGACCCATTTGCATATTGAAAGCGTCAACTCTGTTGACCCATTTAGATATTGAAGGCGTCAACTCGTCAACCCATCAACCCATTCGCATATTCAAGGGGTCAACCATGTCAACCATTCGCATATTGAAGGCGTCAACTATGTCAACCCATTTGCATATTGAAGGAGTCAACCCCGTCAACCCAATCGACCCATTCATGTTAACTTTTGAAATTATTTTAAAAAAAGCTCTTTTAAATCTCTTTTCCTATTATTATGCCTAGTTTAGAAATATTGAGAATTTACACATATATTGCAGCTGTATCAAGTCCTTTATTTACTTAACGGATCGAAGTAATTAATATCAATATCAGATGCTAGTTTATTACAGGTCAAATGCCTTATCGACGACTCATCAAATAAACTAGAAGTTATGATACTCGACGGGTTGATGGGGCTTTCGACTTGTGGAGTATCATAACTGCTAGCCTATGCAGTGAGTAATTATTCAAAGAAATGAGATTGTTAATATATGTTAAAACTATTTTGATACAATAATTACAAAGATGAAAATCAAAATCAATACATGTATGATAAAATGCTTTAATACACATTATTAAAGTTTTACTACATATTATCTTACTGCATATTACAGTTTAACTTATCATGAAAATATCAAAATAGGTATTATACGCATACAAAACAAATTAGATCTTCGAGATGCTCAATGCCTCAAATCAAAGTATCAAATTGTATCGACATCTAATCCTAAATCTATAAAAATTTCAAATACTTAATAATCAATTAAGTTATTATAAATTGAAAGCCCCATGGGTCAAAAGCCTCATCGATGGATGACGATGATTGATGGATGATGAAGAGTAGTCGCAACTCAGAGACGGAGAGAGAGATTCGGTGAATGAAAAAAGTGGGTTTGATTCATCAATGAACGAATATAAAGGGGAAATGTGAGAATTGCGACAATAGAAAAGTAACCTAAAATGTGAAATCGTATAAATGTGAAATTAAAAAAAAAAAACTATTTTTAGTAGTTTTATATTTCGCATTTATCACTGGTTTACAAGGCAAAAATGAAAATCGATTTTTGAATTTTTCATACATGAAATCTGAAGCCAAACAAGATTTTCGAAAGGAAATTTTAGTGTTTCATATTTTGAAATATGAAAATGGGTTTGCAAAAATATTGCCAATCATAGCCTAAATGTATTAAAGAGAAAGAGGGGAGAGAGAATTCGTCACCTTAATGACACAAAAAGAAAAAAAAATTTATAAATAAATAAAGATTTTAAGGAGTTAATTTATTAGAGATTTCAAATAAGTAGAGTTAGAGTTTATCCAAATAATTTGGGAATTGTGTGCTTGATCTTGTAAGTTTTGAAAGAGTTAATTTATTAATAAGGAAATATTTAGTATAATTTATAATTAAGATTTTATTATAAAAAAAATAAAATTTTATTTGTTTAACTTTATTAAATATATTAATATGATATTAATTTTTTTAAAATATCACATTAATATATTTAATAAAATTAAATAATCAAAATTAATTATTTTTTCTCATTGTTTGTGAATCTTTGATTCGAGAAGTACATGTAAATCTTTTCTCCTTTTTTCCATTATCTTTTCATACACATGTTTATTATTTACTGGTAAAATATCTAAGGATAAGCTGGTAAAATATAATTTTACCTAAGAATTCCTCAAAGAAATGAAGAGAGTAAAAAAGAATGCCTTCACTAAATCACCATAATGACACTAAAAAAAAAAAAAAAGGCTTAGAGGAAGAAATTCTCAGTACTCGGATGAAGAGGAAGAATTACATAGAGTTGAGATTGACGATAGATTGCTAGGTAGAGAAAGGTAATTTAAAATCTTCCACTAGTATAAAGACTAGCATAGTTTCCTATATGTTTGAGAATCTTTGGTTCGAGAAGTACATGTGTATTGAGGTCTTAGGATCGAGCAATAAGGTAAGTCTAGATTGATGAAGACTGTTAATATATGATTTAAAATTAGGTAAACTCAATTTATCATAATCAATCGATCATAATTATAAATATCAATATCATATTCATCAAATCAGATCTTGTATGTAATTATAATTATCAATAATTTACAGTAGACATAATTTATACAAAAATTCTATTTATTTTAGTCAATAACAAATTGATCAATTTTCAATATTTGATAGAATTTTATAATTTCAAAGCTGAAACTGCAAATAATTGGCGTGCTTTTGTAGTTTAAGGAACAAAATTGAAATCAATGGCAACCAAAATCATGATGAATCGAGAGGTCAAAGGGCCAAAATAATAGAGTAATTTTAGTGGGTCTAAATTCCAATAGAATTGTCAAAACTTGGCTGATAGCATTACAACAATAGAATTGTCAAAGGGCCTTCACAATATTTGTATGTTTTTTTTTTTTCATAGCAACTGGAGGTTTCAAGCTGATTTGACTTGATACATTTCATCTTAGTGAGGGATGTATATACTAAGATCAGACAAGTTGTCGCAGCCAAATATACTTAACCCGTGCTCATTTGCTAAATGTAATAAGCATATGAAACACAAATGAGGTGAGATATCGTTGACAGTACCAGCTGCTTTGCAATCATGTGGAAAGGAGGCCAGAATTTGCCGGAATGATACTGGTTCTTCGTCCATACCCTTTACACAAACATAAAACATTTGAATGTTATTTATGAAGAAATAATGCATTCATAAATCATTGCGGAGCTTTCTGGAATTGGATTATACTGGAATCTAGATAAGATTTTGTAGGACGTGGTTTATGAATATCAGTTAGATTTTGTGGGTCCTAAGTTAAATTATGTGGACCCAATCTGAATTTTAATCTCAAACTAGCATTTAACAGTCATATCCAGAGGGAGTTCAATCTTAAATTACTTGAAAGGTGTGGGGAGGCTACTCGATATAAGCATACCTGAGTAGTAGAGTGAGACTCTTGCATATGATCCCAAAGTGTTTGTTTCAAAACCTGGACATCAACTTGTTTAGAAGTCTTATCATACTGAACTTCAACTTTGTTGACCTGAATCATGTGAAAAAATTAAAATGCATCAAGTCTTCTAAAATTTTGGCCCAAAAAAGAGAAATTATGTTCTAAATTCTGAGAAATAAATTTTTTTAAAAAAGCTAATAGTTGGTTTTTTTTTTCCTAACTCAATTGGGAAGGAGAAAACTCAATAAACCAACCAGGCGAGGCTGAGAAACAAGTGTGTCTGAATCATCCACATCACTATGAAGATCAACATCATCATATTGACCACCAAAATCATTTTCATCTTCCCAGGATGGCATTGGCCCATCACCATCATATTGTTGCCTAGATTCATCTGCAAATGGAGGGCACGGAGGAGAAATTCTACATCAGATTAACATACCTTTCAGAAGTACCCACATTCTCTTTGGAAGTGGAGAGAATAAGTTGAGCGATTGAAAGATAAGTAGATGTTCGAAAACTAATAATTCAACCTATGGACTTCCTCGCCCTTCTTCCAAGATACTGCAGCCAAGATAAAATGTTTTCATTAAAAAAATTTAAGGCAAAACCCACTGAAAAAAGAATACAGATGGAAACTACAAAGTTATACAGGTGAGGAGTTTTACCTTTACATTAGGTAAGAGAAACAACTTCACAAGATCTTCAGGCTGATAATGGCAATCTTCAGGAAGTTTTGTGTTACAAGGTGTTCTGTTTGCAGGCAGAAGCAGTGATTTGGGGTTTTTGGGAGGCGCAAAGAGATCTGGGATTTCTTTGTCCAAGGATTTTGTGAAGTTGATATCAACTTCAGTTTGCTTCTTGTTCCTTGGTCGCTTAGATGTCACTGGTGACCCATTTTTAGTGGAAGGATCCTCCATACCTACAGAAAAGAGTTAAATAAGGCAACTGATTATTAATCACCATATACCATACCATAGTAATTGACATTTAAAATATGAACTCAGATGTTTCCCATGTAAAACACTCTGAAGTGGACTGTTAGTAAAATATGTCCTGAAGGAGGCTTTAGGCAAAAAAAGGTATCGATGGTATCAGCAACTTCCACTGGTTTCCTTGACAGTACCTTTAGCTTTTCGATACTTCCAATGATCAGGCCCGGCCCAAGCATTGTGTTTGAGAGTAAGACCGAGACTTGAAATCAAATACTCGTCAACTTTCCCAAATCTGTCATCTGTACCATCATCATGGAAAGCAAATGCTTCATTTTCCTGTAAGAAAAAATATGACATATCACCTCGCATCGCAACTCTGTATCATCGTCATGAAAAGCAAATGCTTCATTTTCCTGAAGAGAAATTTCATGAGAGCACAAATTAATCATATGATAAGAATGTGTTATAACCACCTCATGGTTACTTGGAAAGATGGAATCTACATCATTTAGCCTGTCATCCGCCATCATTGTTTGTTCATAATGATCATGATCCAAGGTCCCATGGTTCTCAAAAGCATCATCATCAGACTCGATATTAGAAGGTGTATGAACTTGCTCTGGTGCTTGCTGGGCAGAAAAACAATAATCTGACTGTCTTATATTATCTTCATCAAATAGGTTGACTATACTCCTCAGACTTGGTGAAATGTCGTCTTTAACTCGCATATTCAATACCATCTGTTCAATGCAGTCTATAGAAAGAGCAAGGAATTAAAGTTATTATTGTTTCTATTTCCACATTTCCAGGAACAAAGAATCACTTACGAAGCCTAACACACACGATATTACATAAAGCAGCAAACCTTTGGCAAACGAGATATCAATTGTGGCAGAGTTATCATGTGTATCTTCAAATGACATGCAACTCCCAGGCACTTCCTCTGAATCAAAAAGCACTCTACATCCACCATAAACTCCAAGATTATTCATTAACAGACCCTTTGCTCCACCCTCATCAAATTGGGCAGATGTCTGATGATACAGTGGATCCACTGCAAATGCAACTGAAAAAGAAATAAAAAAACGAAACTCCATTATGACCTCAGTACCCCTCACACTAGTGGAAAGAGAGCATTGGATGTGAAATCACCATCAAACTTCTTTACATTAAGAGCCTCAAAAGATGATTCCAGTGTTGACAATGGTGATAACTGCCATGTATGGACATTTGTTAATATGCAGATCAATAAACCCAATTAACAGCATCGATTTAAAATACTTTAAATACCAACCTTTTTCTCAGTGTCTTTTTTTGAATGACCTCCTTGTTGGTCAGTTTCTGGGTTACCATCCTGCAAAGTAGATTCTAATAATATAACAGAATGTCAGAACTCCAATTAAGTTGGGCAAGTTAACTTCTAATTTGAAAGACAATTTTAAATTGATTTGCATGACTATTTGGCAAGAGCCTTGGTTACTGAATTGAGTTTTCATTCGTAGTTCTAATTTCTAGGTCCATTATACCAACCATACTAAGATCAGAATTATCTAAAAATCTTTCATTGGTTATAAGGGTGGGGTAGAAAAGTAATACCCACCAAATTCTCTTTCCAAAAATGTTTTTAAGAATAAAATTCTAATTTCTTGAGGGCCACAAGACCGACCTTGATCATTTTCTTGACCTGCTCTATTCATTCCTCCAAGAACTTTATACGCCTCTGAATGAACAGAATCCACCCTTAATGAATAAATCCTAACTCCAGCTTCAAGAGTGCAACTAGCCTGCACAAATAAGTCACCATACAGATTTGTTCAAAACCTTCAATTTCAGAACAGCATATTGGCACAATTTTCAGATATAACATTATTTCATAAACCTGTCCAGTCACTTGCAATTTCAACATGTACATTAATATATGTTTATAAGTCCAAATGTAAAAGGGACATTGGTATAGAGGATTATGTGCAGAACAGATGCCAGTAAACCAAAGCAAGAAGACATGGTGGAAGAAAGGAGTCAAATTTTCAGGTGAAAGGATTTTATCTCATTCTAGAAGGCTCAGTTACACAATACCGAAACACATAACTTTCAAAAGAACGTGTATGACCTCTTATAATGACCACAACAGTTTGTAAAAGACCACAGATAGTTCTTACACGGCTTTACTTTTGAACATTCAGCATTAAAATACTTGCTGAACTTGCCCAACAAAGAATAATATGAAAAGGAATAACTTGGTTCCCAACCCTGAGTTTTCTTAAGTTCAAACGATCAGAAGAAAAACTTTTACTACGATTCTTAATTCTAAATTCCATCCATTTGCAATAGGAATCAGTTCAAAAGAACAGTTTTTTTCCGCAAATTATCCCCAAAATATTTACACTACCTTCTGAAAGTTTGTTTCCGCATCATCTTCTTCCTCAACCTTAATTATCTCTGTAATGTGGTCGATCAAATTTAGTTCCCAAGTATTTTTCTGATTTATTTTCTGCATCCATAAAAACAGAAGGAAACAGTGAATAAATCAACATTCAAAACTCAAATTCCGAGGAAAATAACGTATACAAACTTACGAAGTTTTACAAATTCACATAAAATAAGAGATCGAGAGAAAGAGAAAAGAAGCGGGGGTGGAATTGCAGACGTTTTCACTGGCGAGTTTGATGCAATTCTGGAACAACTCGAGAATCTGCTGCTTTCCAAGGCACGGACTGGGCTCGCTACGAGGAGGCTGAGCATTTGGAGCAATGGATTTCCGGCGTATGGCAGCAGCACGTGCCGCACGTGCCTGAGCACGTTCGAGTTGATCATCGTTGGAGCCCAAGAAGAAGGGGCTCGTCGGAGATTGAAGCTGAGACGCCGTAGGGCGCCTCTGTTTCTGCGGCATGGAATTAGGGCTTAGAATTTCGGCCATTTCCGACAGCAAACCGGTGCAAATGAGACCGGAAAACTAGATGGAATTAGGGTTTCGAGGAAGATTTGAATTTGGGAATTTTCTTTAGGGCAAAGTGGATTTGAGCTTTCCCTCCATTCTCAAATTTTGAAATCAGGACGCACTGATCAGAAGAGGGTAGAATAATAGAATTATTGTTATAAAGCCCTAAGTTTTGTCATTATTAAGTTGTACCCTCTTATTTATATATTTAACATTCTCTCCTCTGAATTATAAATTACTGTACAAAAAGTCCAAACTTAACTATTCATTGGTCATCCTTTGAAAAAATGTGTTTCTTATCTAGCTCAATGTTTTTGGCCAAAAAAAAAAGCTCAATCTCAACTCTTAGGAAAATTATAATAATAATAAAAAGAAAATATATATATATATATATATATATATATTCTTTAGCTCATAGGTATATATATACATAATTTTTTTTTTCTTTAGCTCATAAGTTATAAGTGAGGCTATTCACTCATGGGCACCCCTATGGAATTAATGGGCAAAATCCATAAAAAGGATAAGATAAGAGAGAGAAAGAAAAGGCACAATTCATGTCTTCCATTACAATATAGTTGTTGTTTTCCTACTTCTATCACTTCATAGAAAACAAGTCATGTTAATATATCTAAGACATCATTTGGACCAACCAAACCATCCTTCAAAAGAAGCATGGCTGCGTTGGGAGTTGACTTTCTTTGAAACAAGAAACAATGGGTATACCTAAATTTGTTCCAGCACCACTCGATTCTGTCGTCGGACTTATATTATACATGGTCGGTCTCCTGAAAGATGAATCACACAGATCAAGAAATAATAAGAAACCATACAACTGCATCAAATAAAAGATAAGTCTCTATCATGGCAATGGATATTGGATTATATTAAACTCACCTTGATTTCTGAAATTTGTTGAGAGTAGCATCTGAATAACTGAAAGTAATGGAGTGCACTGGTTTACGCTTCATGTCAGTTTCACACATGATATTATAACATCAATTATATATGCAAGATAAATTAATATATCATAAATATTATATACTATCTAGTAGCTACTCATGAAATTCGTTTGTAGCAATTCATTTTCAAAGAATAGAAGGGTTAAGAGCTAAATACACTCATAAACTAAAAACAAGTTGCACATTCAAAATTTTCGAAAACAAATTTAAGTAGAGAAGTTCTTATAAGTCCTTATTGATAGGAGTGTTTTGTTTGGTGGCTTGGTTTTGGACAATTTTCCAATCCAAATATGACCGGTTTTTAAAATTTGTACCTGTAGTCAATCCAAATGCTTTAGAGATCCGGCCAAATCTTCGAGTTGGATTGGGTATAAATCCGTGGATGATCGGTTTTTGCAATACAATAAAAAAAAAGATTTTAACTTAGTATTTCACTCAATTTTATATATGATCATCGTCGAAAGAGGTAACTAAGAGATTGTTCTCGGAGCTGAAGAATGATTAAAATATATTAGGTAATATTCTAATTTTTTCTTTCATACCCTTGTTGTGTAAGTGAAATTCATTTGGAATGAGCATACTTAAATGTGTTTTTGATTGAATTTGAGAAAGATGAGAATTATAAAAATATGAATTTTTATCTCAAAACTAATTGATCATGAAAATAGTTGACATATATTTCTTATATATTAATTTATATTTCTATTTTAGATATAGAATATATATATTCTAAACCCGAAAATCATAAATGCTAAATGGAGATGCGGATTCAAACATACGTGAAGAATGAAGTATCTGCATAGTGACTTAAAAGCTTGAAGTCTTTTGTTGGGGAGAAGAAGAAAAAGAATCAAGTTTATAAAAATATATAAGAATGTATATATATAAATATTTTTTATATCAATTTTATTTGGTCGAGTTTGGTCCATTTTTCTAAAATTTATTTTCAAACCAAATTTTTTTAAAATTTGATTTAGATTAAACTTATAGTCAATTCAATACATATAAAATCTATAAATTTCAAGTGATCGATATAATTTTCGACCATATAATATACTTTATTCCAAGTATCATCTACGTAAGTATTTTTCATTTGAATTACTAAAACTAACAACATAAATATCTTATTATTAAGAGGGGCGGAGTTAGACATTTAACTTAGGACTGTGCAAAAATTTAAATAATTTTTTAGATAAATAAAAATAAAAGTATTTGAGTAAAAAGTAAATTTCTAAAAAAATAAATTAAAAATTCAATTTTGAAAAATTGAGAGGGGACGGCCGCTGCCATTAGATACAGTACTTATAAATATAAAATATGAAGAAGGAAGAATAAAGTTATGAAGGTGTTTTAATTAATAGGATATCCTTCTTGGCAGCTGTTTTATTGAACATTTTGTGTAGAAGGATATCTTATTCCTTTCTCTTCATATTTTATATTTATAAGTAATGTACTCATTATAGTAATTTTTAAAATTTTAAAAAGTATTATTATATTAATTAAAAATTCTTTACTAATATTCTCTTTCATAATAGAAAAATTATTTAAAAATAATATTTAATTTATATAAAAAGAATGAAATAGAGAATTTAATGTAATGTTAAGTTAAATTTGATTAGTTAAAATTTTAAAAAGTGTCGTATTTACTAACTCGAATTTGGAAAACTGAATAAAAAAAATTGGATATAAATACTCTCAAATGAGCGTATATCGTGTGTATACAAAAATGACTCATCAAAAATAAATAAGAAAGTTATAGTAATATCTTTATTTACCATACAATACTTCTTGAAGAGAGGAAAAACAGTGCCATCCTCCGCAATACCTTGTACATGTCTTCTTATCGGCGTCATCCATTGCATATTAATAAAGACAACCTTAAACTTGCATTAACCGTCTCATCAAATTTTAAGAAAATTTTAAATTTTTAAATTTCATAAACATGGTGAATAACCATTTGAATGACTCAATTGTCTCATCAAAAAGCATATAGGCCTAAATAAAACCATCTACCTATGGTAGTTCAGACCCACAAAAGCCCCAAGAGGCTTATTCTTATCGTTTGTTCGGTATGTCATATCAAATGAGATATAGTCTCTTAACATTACATAGTTATTCTGCATGTAGTGGTCTGCCAAAAATATATTGGTGATGTGATCGTCCTCGTCAAACTGAGTTTTGTTAAAAAATTACGAGTCATTCTCATGTTGATTGCCAAACCAGTTCACAAGGACAATACCCACACCATACTTTATATCCAAGCTTTGTCGATTGCTGAGATAATATTTTAGGTATGAGTGCGTGAACCCCACTTGATCTCTTCCACCGACCTTAACAACCATTAGATTATGAGCCTACTTCGAGCGAATGGCAGCTCCCTCTGCAACATCGATCTCAATCTTTTGGAACTTGTTTATACTTCTTTGCGATCAGAGCAAATACTTTTTTGATTGTGTTGTCATCTCATGATTATGAACTGGGTTCCAATTATAAGTATAATACTTCCCATTTGGCTATAGTCGAACTTGAAAAGTTGTAGCACAATCGCACATTATCTCTCGTCGTTCCCTCACAACATTCGTATGTGGATCTCTCGGATCTCTTACCCATTCCCTAGGCAGAGATACTTTTTATTCGTCAATCTGCTCTGGCTTACATGTTGGTCGCCTTTATGAATGTTGAACCCAAAATCACTTGCATAGTCATTGTACCAATCATAGGCATCTTCGATGTTATCCCATTGCATATGCCAAATATTTACGAGGGTTATGTACTTTGCTTTCACAATATTTCTTGCATAAGTCAAATTTACATATGAACAACTAATTTATTTGCAAAACTATATCCACTAGATAGAAGACTAACGATAGACACTAACCTTCTGAGATCGAGGAGGTATCAGAAAAAATTTGTGAATCAAAGTCTTACCTTAATACCATTTTTATTGGGAACAAGGACTCGAAAAGAGAAAAATTTGAGAGTACAAAAGTTTTTTTTCATACTTTCTGATAGCTTGAGATATAATGTGGAGGCTTGTTGTCTTTAAATATTCATTATAGAAATATGTGGGTGGTAAGGGATAGTCTTAGCAGTCATTTTTGCTATTTCTAACCCCATTCTATTTTGACTTACATTTAACTACTTTTGACCACTTTTGATCAACTTTTGACCAACCTTTTGCCACTTTTGACCATTTTTTTTACCAACCTTTGACTATCTTTAACCTTCAATCTAGATGGTTGATGTCTATTTCATTGAGGAAATCTAGGCTTAAAGGAAGAAGACCCGTAGACCCGTAGAGCTTTGTGTACATAGACTTTTTAGTCAATGATATATAAAATTGTAATTGTGTAACTTTTAGAATATATGAATCCAATTTAGTCCTTATATAATTTTAAAGTAATAATGAATTATTATCCAATTTGAAACCATCTTTAAAGACTAAAAAGTCTTTTTATGGATCTATGAGTCTACGGTTCTATGGGTCTTAACCTCTAACCCTAGACTTTAGACTTCCAACCCTGTACCTTACACTTCTAACCTTATATTTTAATCCTTAAACTCTAGACCTTAAATATCTAACCTTAAGATCTAGGGTTAGAGATTTATGATTAAAAGTTCAAAGTATAGGGTTTAAGATTTAAAGTATAGGCTCAGAGATTTAAGGTTTAGGGTTAAATGTTTAAAGTCTAGGGTTAGAAGTTTAAGACCCGTAGAGTTTTGAGAACAAAAACTTTTTAGTCAACGATATATAGATTTGTAATTATGTAACTTTTTGAATATATGAATCTAATTTATTTCTTATATAATTTTAAAGTAAGAATGAATGCTTATCTAATTTGAAAATAAATCATCCAAAAAATTCTGAATATAAACCATCTTAAAAGACAAAGAGGTTTTTGTATTCAAAACTCTACATGTCTATAATTGTGTAACATTTTGAATATGTGAATCAATTTATTCCTTATGTACTTTTGAAGTAAGAATGAATGTTTATCCAATTAGAATTTAAACCATCTAAAAAGTCTTTGAATATAAACCAACTTAAAAGACTGAAAATTCTTTATACAGGTTAAACCTCTAAGCCTAGACTTTATACCTCTAAGCCTAAACTTAAATTTCTAACCATATATCTTAAACCTCAAACTTTAAAGTCTAGAGTTTAAGGTTTAAGATTAAAATTTAAAATTTAAGGTATAAAATTAGTGGTTTAAAATCTAGATTTAGAGGTTCAGGACCGTTAACACATATGTGCCGACCACCTTACAAGAATTTTTCTACAAGTTTACTCATTGACAAAGTTCCAAACAACCAAAAAGTAATAAAAAAACCAAAAACAAAAACAAAAACAAAAAAAAACAAAAACAAAAACAAAAACAAACCCTTACATCAAAAATCAGGAAAACAATAGTACAACAGCAACCGTATCTTAAAGGAAAGAGAAAAAGAAAAAAAAAAGAGCTTATTACAAGGAAATTAAATGTACACGACAATGATGCCATATAAATACACAAAAAAAAATGTGATTACATAGTGAAGACGAAGGATATCCCAATCAGCACCTAATTTACTTTACATTTTTCAGCCAACTATGAATGATTTGAATGATTACGAACACAATATTTTATTTGAATCTACTTCTTCCATATCAAGTTTTTTGAATCAGGAACGCGACTATGCATCCCACCACTGCTCCAGCTGCTACCTGCACAAAAATGAAATCACAAGTAGGAACCTAAATGAAAGCACAAAAACAAAAATGAACACCGCCTGAGTGGAACGCATGGATAATCTAGACTTCTAGTTTTAGTAGTAGAAAATAGTTTTAAGGAACCTAAATTCTTCTGAATTATACCATACTTAGGTATCTACAAGTAAGAATGGCTATAAGGAAATGGAAACAGAGTCATAAATCAAAATCATAGAGCAAATGCTCATAATCTTTTTATGGGTGCTTGTATGTGACTTGTGTGCGCGAAGTTATATTCTCTTGGAATGTAAAATATTTCCTAAGGCACCAAATTATATGTGTAGCTTAAATATGATACTCGGAAATGCCATTGACTGAATATTTTGTAATTTCCTAGATGAACATATAAATCGAGGAGAAAAAGAGGGAGCTTGATATAATAGAAGCTCCAGAAAAAAAATAAAAATTGCAGTTATAGACTGACCTGAAGCGGAGTATGTCCAAGAGAATCACGCAATGGGCTAATGTTGGATAAAGGATGTTCAGGAGGAAGCTCATACACTATTTGGTTCAGCAACTGCAATGAGCATCATATGGGTTGAGCTCATATACTATTATGTGAAGGAATGAGAGTTAAATTGAACATAGTGGAAAAAAACGAGCAACAAATAACAACCACCATGGTGGATTGAATTCTTTGAATTGCTTACTTCAGCTTGCCGACCAGCATGAAGTCGGATCCCTGAAGCATCATACATCACCTTAAAAAAAAAAAAGGAAGCAGTTTGTAAGAAAGCATCTTACAAGGATGTAATAAAAAGGAATGTTAATGTCATTAGACACCGAGCAATTGAGAAAATAGCCGCCATTACACTTTTAGAGATATTCTGACTACTGTCCCATTTACATGTGATATGAAGTTACTACCTAATGACATCAATCTAAGTTACATAATTTGAGTGTACCATTTCCAATTCCAATTCACATCAAAACATCTCATTAAAATATTAGCTAATTTGAAAGACCGAATAAGGCAACAAAAGAAGTATGCTACTATACAGGGAGACAATTCTATATGGAGGAAGGAAGACTAGGAAGAGGAGCATACAACGCAGGCCAAGACCACTGCAATGGCAAAAGGCGATCCTTCTACTCCTTCTTGGAAACCAATAGCTACAGCTAGAGCAGTCACAAAGGCAGAATGAGAAGAAGGCATTCCGCCTGAAGAAAGCATCTTTTTAGATTCCCATCTCTTTTCCTTATACCTGAGTTAGTATCAAGGCCAACACACACACTATAAAAAAATAACACTAATAATTTAAAAAGTTAAAATTAAAATTAAAAAACCGGATCTACTATTCAGGAAGAGTGCAAGACGCAAATTAAAATTTAAAGAAAAAAAAAAAAAAAAAAAAACCTCTAGTCCGTCTCGATTGGAGAATTCAATGTATCGGACTAAAATACAGTATTCGCAAACTTCAATTCAAACGCTAAACCAAATCTACCTAGCACAACTACAAAAATTGATCAGAAGTTTAGAAATAGAAAAACAATTCTATAAAGATGCGTAGTATTGCTCTATACTTATTTTAGCCAATCACGAATTGAGTAAAACTTCTGTAAAAAAATGTATCGATTTTCTTGAGATTTTAATGAATTACTTGTTTGGCCGGACGAGGTAAACAAATGTGATCCGGTAATTCCATGGTGAAATCAAATGTATCAGAGACACCATCTTACAGAATAGCTGAAAATTAAAGAGAGAGAGAGAGAGAGAGAGAAACCAGGTGGTGAAGAGCTTGAGGAATTGAGCGAGAGCACCGGCGAGAAGAGCAGAGAGAAGAGGAAGATTCAAAACGAGGAGAGGAACAGAAGCTACCGGAGATGACGACGTTTCATCGGCTGAGGTGATCGTGTCCCCAGCCCTCATCGTCTTCAGTCTCCCTCTCTCTTTGTGGATCGAGCGGAATTGAGGACAGAGAGAGAGTCAGAGAGAAATGGGGGTCAAAGTCAGAGTCAAATATAACAAAATGTATGAAAGGAGATTGACCCACACTAAAACAAATAAAAATTAAAAAAAAAAAAAATCAAAATTTAATATTACTCGACAATAATTGAGTTAGCTTTCGAGAAGAAGCGCATGTTTCACCTCCGGCATCGAGAGTGCTATATAACTTATAGCAAAGACGTATACGACTTGGTTTGATCATTTTGGAGTAGGTTAGACCTCTACCTAATACAATTATCGGTTAATATAGAATAATAATGGATGAGATTGAGCCAAAAAAATCTACTTTTTTGATGGGTTATAAGGGATCAAACACCCTTTGCACTTTCCTTAATTTGGAAAACCATTTGGCTTCTTTATGTTGATAGTAGTCGAGCCAATTCCACATACTGACGAGATAATGGTCCTGGATGGTTAACCAGGAAAAAATGTTCCATGAGTTCACTGATTGATTCATCAGAATCTGGTGGCACATTTCTAACAAGTACCTACTTCAATAAATATCATATAGTTACAAAGTTATTCAACAACATCTTATTTGAGGCATTCTGATTCCAATCGGCTTGAGGAAGGTAAGGGCAAGTTTTCAGAGATCATCTTACTGTAAGCTGATCTTGGCGTCTATATTCTGAAGCAAGAAAATGCGACCTCATCTTTTGCATTTATCTCATACTCCGGCTTCAGTACATAGCATGTTTAAAAGGTAAAAGCATAGGCCATTACCAAGTGCGTCCAAAATCTGCAACAAAAGATTATACAAGTGTTTAGAAATAAATATCCACAAGATCTCATTGACATTCAGCAATTCACAACTATAAGTTTACAAGTAGATATTGATACATTATTGTACATTATACGCATGTGTTGACGTTGATATCTGTCCGTTACGAAAAGCTCTACAGCCTATAGTATGCTCCAAAATTAGCACTTGCACTCACGAGCAAGTCAACCTCGCTTCGACGCTCTAGTCAATTTAAAGGAGAATAAGAGAGTAAAGTTGATAAAATATATCAGATCTAATAGTATTTCTACTTATGTTATTATATTGTGAGTTATATGCTCTGTGCTCCTCATAGTAGACATTGACACTAAAATTGATGGGTAAATTAGTAGCAACAATAAATTTAACTAAAGATTCTCTAACAACTATTAAATCATAAGTCTATGTACCAAAATACCAGCACCAGTTTTAGCCAAATATTTTTCTTTGTGACGCTTCAAGTGATTGGTTCCATCATTTAGACTTGCGACCAAAATATTTTTGCAATACTTATACATTGCACCATCAATGTTTTCACCTTTCTTATTTTTATGTAGAATTATGGCGAATATATCCAAAATATCGGATGTTCGCTTATTACGTCTCTTTGTACGAATTGTATTTGCAACAGTTGTAGTATTAGTATTAGATGATGGTGGTGGTAGACCTGATAATATATTAGATTGTGCTGAAAATGATAGTATCGGTGATGAATTTGAACTGGTTTCGACATAAAGATTTTACTCATACTCATTTAGAGAGTTGAAATCATATTGATGATGATCCATTTCTTATAACAAATTTAAAAGTAAATGAATAATCATAAAAAATCTAAATAAATAAAATTTTAAGTAAAAAAGTAAAACGTTAATATTAAGTATAATTATTATTAAATAATAATATTGTTAACATTAAAAATTAATTATTTTAGACTTTTATTAAATTTATGAAAAATAGCGGATTAAGGATTGAGATCAAAGAATAAGGATAAGAGATTGCGATTAATGATAAGAAAATTAGGTAGTATGGAAAAATGAAAATTAATTATAATTTAGAGTATTAGAAATTAGAAAATTAGATAAGAGAGTAAGAGAAAGAGACACTATGTGTGTGTGAGAAAATGTGAGGAAGAATTAGAGTGAAAGAATGATATTTATAAGGAAAATTCGAGTGAGAGAGAATTTAAAAATTATAGTATGAAGGAGGGTAAAATAAAAGAAAAAGAAAAGGATAAAAACAACCGATAAAAAAAATGTATTTTAGCCTGCTATACATGCACTTACACCGCAGGCTACCTAGCATGCATTGTAGGTGGTGGGCTGGGTCGGGCCGAGCCCAACCGACCCTTACAGCTACACTAGGTTTTTTATTAGGTCACGGGCAGGACTAAAAAGTCCGACCCATTTTGATCGCCTTATATCCTTCCCTACAACTCTCTCTTTTTCTTTCTCTCTAGTATTTCTCTAAAAAAGTTTTTAATCTAACATGTCCAAACCCGATTCTTATATCTGAGCCGACCTTTTTTACCAAACCACGAGTCGAGTGGAAAAGTCTGGCCTATTTTGAAAGCCTATGTCCTTCTCTACAACTCTCTCCTTTTCGTCCCCTCTAATATTTCTCTAAAAAGTTCTTAACCTAATGTAAACAAATGATTTGACATAAAAATAAAACTCCTAGCTTACAAAAAAAAAAATCAAATTACTAAGAATCTGAATTCACAAATTAAACGCAAGTAAATTTAAGATAAGTTTATTTTTATATCTCTTATTTATGAGTATATTTATGATGTTATTAATTTATTATATAGTCTATAATTATTATTATTTTGATGTTGTTTTTGTTTATCAATTTTTATAAATTTTGAATTTTTGAGTATTAATTAGGGGTAAAGTATATTAACATAATTTAGAAATTTTTATATTTTTAAAATTATGACTAAATCTAAGTAACTTGAAAATTTACTAAATTAATAATAAATTAAAAGGTCACGTCTTAAATTTTTGCTTAGGCCCTAAAGTATTGAGCCGCCCTCCTAATTACGATTTTTTGTCATTGATTAAAATATTTAATGTCATTTATTTTTTTCATATATAATTGTATTTAATTTTTTTTTATATTTTGATAAAATTCAAACTCAATCAGTCAGTACGTGCCCTAACAAAAATGATGACCATTAAAATTAATAATATTGTTATTAAATTGAGGGACCAAATTTTTACAAAGAAATTAAAATTTGATTTAAATTCAAGAACAAAAGTCAATTTGATTAGTTAATTGAATCAAATCTGAATACTATGTATGCTTATTTGGAGGAGACGGTGCATATTCTCAACTTTACTTAAATTAAGATTTTAATAAAAAAAATATTAGAAATTTGTAAATAATTTTTTAAAATTTTGGTTAAAAATCTACTTTTGCCCTTCTTACTTTCATATAATATGTTTTGCCTCCCATAAACTTTCTTTTTTTTTTTTTACTCCACCCATATTTAAAATTCACAAATTATTTAATTGATTTAAATAATTAGTCAAATAATTCGAGCTCGACCTCACAACAAATTCAAGATATAATTCAATTTTGCTTGTTATATTCAATATTTGTACAACTACGATTTTAAATAAATAATTTACTATTTATTTAAATTTCAAAATGAATCAGAATCTAAATAAATTGATTCAAACTCAAGTCGAATATATAAATATTCGATTTAATTCACTTTATATACATATAAGTTTTTTTTATTTTGGGTTGGTCTTGATTATTGACTTGAGGTCGAATTCCTAGCTATGACGATCCCATTAGAAAACAAAGAAAGTTCAAGGGGGAAAATGACCCAAATTTTGAGTCATGCTTAAATTGATTAGGTTTTAATTAAGCTCCAATAATTGGGAATGATTAATGAATCAACGTTTAAATTAGTATTAGATTCGGTATTAATATTTGCTCTTAAGGAAATAATTATTGGATCAAATATCTTGATTTTACTCCTCAAATTTATTTATTTATTATTTATTTTATACTTATTTTTTAGTATAAATTCCAGCATTTTAAAGAAGTATTTATAATAATAAATGTATATATTTATAAATAAAAGATATTAGATTCGGTTTAATTATATATATTTATATTTATATTTAAATTATTTATATAATGATATATTTATTTAATAAATAATCATTATATTATTTAATAAAAGAACTGAAATAATTATATAATTATTTAGCTAATCTTTTTTCCCGTTATAATCTTTGTTTCTGTTAGAAAACCGCCGTAATTTAATTTCTTACAGTTGGAGTGGGAAGGCCCACTTCAAAAATAAAATTCAGACAAAACCAATACGAGACTAATTCCAGTCAAAACAGGCTACTACACAGAGAGAACAAATAAAATACAGCTCCAGCCTCCATTATTATTCATACATCCAATCCTCCTCTTCAAAAACTCAAAGAGCCTTTTTCTCAATTTTCAATTCCCCCACCTGGATCTTTCTCCAAATTCAACTCGAATCATCTGTTCCCACAAAAAGAGGAAAAACCAATGAAACCCCCAATTGGGTCAGTCCCACTTCTTAATCTCATTCCCATCTTCTTCTTCATCTGGGTCTTTCATGGAGCTGAATCAAAGTGCCCTAAAACCTGCGATTTAGCTCTAGCATCATACTACGTCTGGACAGGATCCAACCTTACCTTCATAGCAACCATGCTAAACACAGACGTAGACACAATCGTCGAATACAACAAAGACAAAGTTCCCAACAAAGACAGCGTCCAAGACACCATACGAGTCAATGTTCCATTTCCCTGCGACTGCATCGAGGGAAACCAGGTTCAATTTCTGGGTCATAAATTTCAATACACTGTTCAAGTTGGAGACACGTATGATCGGATAATGTCTTATTATTCCGACTTGACTACGGTTCAGTTGCTGCAGAGCTTTAATAGCTATCCGACTACTAATATTCCTGCTAATGGGATTGTTAATGTGACTGTGACCTGTTCTTGTGGGAATTCTACGGTTTCTAAGGATTATGGGTTGTTTATTACTTACCCTCTTAGGGCGAATGAGACGGTGGATTCGATATCGGCCGAGACAAATATTAGTGTCAATATTCTCAGGGAGTATAATCCTGGAGCGAATTTTAGTGCCGGCAGTGGGATTATTTTTGTTCCGGGAAAAGGTGCGTGAACTGGTATATTTTTCTTTGCTTTTTTCTGATGGAAATGTTATGTGATTTGATTTTTTTTTTTTATTTAAGGAATTAAGTAGAGAGTTGATTGGTTTGGTTAACTAATTTGGAAGACTTTTTCAGTAGGTTAAAAATTCACGGTAGAATGTTGGTGACTTTAGGCAAGTTGGTGTTATTAGCAGACTCTGCCTAATCGGACTGATTAAAGAAGAAAAAAAAAATCTAAGGTTTTGGTATTACAACTGTTTTTATTAGCAACTCCATATGGATTATATATTGTTCGGTTAGTTTGTATAAGAAAAATTCGAACTCACTCTCCCCTTTTCCTCCATTTTGTATCTTTTTGTTTCATATTATGTAAATCCTATCTTTTGTGGTTTGTAGGATTTAATGAGATTTTTGTTGAAAAAGGCATGAAAGACGTTGGACCTTATCAGCAACTATATATGCATGATATATGCATTTTTGGGTCTTTTACAAATAGCTTAAGCTTTCAAGGATAATTGGTTACTTAAAAGACTTATAAGTTAATGTGGTTGTTAGATGGTAGATTCTTAGATGAAATCTTCATCTAGTATTAGCTCTCTATTTGTCATTTTGTTTGTGATTATGTTGTTTCCATCATCATATATGCCAATATTGTCTAGTAGCCTAAGCTTTTGGAAATAATGATAACCTGTGAATGGTAATTACTTGAGTTCTCATTCTGAATTTATCTTATGAAGTTATGGAAGATCTTTGATCTACAATTATGAACTTATGATAGTTATTAAGAAATGCTTAAAGAATATAATGTCCAATCGGAAGAATTTATGTGTAAACTTACCTTGGTAAGGTATCCATTTGTTATAGCCCAGATAATTGATTTTTGATTTATTAGCTCTTCAAACAGCTTTTTGAAAACCATTTTTACAAGTCCAGATTCATCTAACTGAAGTCTAAAGTGAGATTTTTTGTCATCAAGTTTGTTCAGAAGATTATGATTAAAAACCGAACTGCACTTGCATTACAAAAGTCAGATTTACCACTTTCCCGATGATAGAAACAAATCGAGTTTATTGGTTTATGCTTTTTTATCAAGACATCAAATTTTTAGGATTTTTTAAGCTGTTAATTTATTAAATTAGTTACTTCTCATTCTTCTCATTTTTCTTTCTTCTACAGATGCAAATGGTACCTTTCCACCTCTCGAGAAAAGGTAGCTCCCTAGCTACTCCCTTTCTACCATTCTCTCCTCTACTAATTTGAAAAATCTTTCAGTTAACTTACATTTCTTTTTCCTCCTTTTCTGCAGCACTGGAGGTTGGGCCCAAGTCTGAGACTTGTTCTTACGATGATTTATTGAACTTAGAAACTGAATTGGGCAATGAGCTCTTACTTTTTGATATTCAAATAAGCAGGACTGGCAGGTGGAGCTATTGCGGGTATATCAATAGCAGCAGTAGCTGGGTTTTTGGTTTTTGCAGCCTATGGCTATTTCGGGTTTTACCGAAAAAGAAAAGTGCAGGGTGAAAATTTGCTTGGAGTCCCCCTACACCCCTCTTCTCTAGGTGAGTCTAGCATTTCGGTCATTATTTTCATCTTTGTGAAAAGTCGTTGCTTATTGATTGCATTCTAGTCTTTAGTTAAACCTACCTCTTGGCCATGGATCTGGGCTTGAACTTCTTTTGAATAGCTGAAATTTTACTCTATAAGAGGTCACATTTTCCTACTCTATATTAGCTAAACATTCATTGAAATAAGGATGCATTGGGGTTAGAGTTTTAACTTGACGTTGAGAAAACTCTATTTTGATTGATTGCAGCTTAGTCAGTAAGCCTTACTGTCATCTTGTGTGTTCAAATGAATTTTAGACCTGAATTGGCACTAAAAATTGGAACAACTGGATGCATGTGCCTGTCTTGATTTTGGCAAGTGTTCTTGGGCTAAGTTTTCATACTGGGCTGCCATGGGTAGGGTTCCATTTGAATCAAGTTGATCATGATTAGCTCAAGATGAGCTCAATTCCTCATTGAAATCAGGGGCGGAGCTTGAAAATATTTTTGGTGCGGGCAAAAATTGAAGACTATACGTAATCTTTATTCCACATAATTAAAGGCTGTCTTTTACGAGTAAACATTTGGGGTAACTTTTACAAAGAGCAAAAAAATTTAGGTGTATATTTTTAAGAAAACTTCAAATATGAGTGTATATTTTACCAAATTAAGAGTATTTGACAAAAGGACAGGCAAAAGTGGACAATTAACATAATTTATGGGTATAATTTCAAGAACTAATAGAGAAGAGTAATTTATAATATAAAGGCAAGGGCGGCCAATGCCTTCTTGGATCTGCCTCGATTGAACCAGATTTTGAGATCGTATGGCTTGTGAAGCTTGTGAGTAGCTTGATATATGAAAGACCTTCATATTACAACCTCGTACCCGATATGAGTGTATAACATATCAAAGTCAAAGTCAATATGAGTGTATAACATATCAGTCAAAGTCAATCTCGTACTGAATAAAACTCTGTTTGCTTTTCTTTGGTTCTTTATTTGGTTTCCAGTTTGTAATCTTTTGTACTTTTTATTAATTTTTTCTTTTTGAGTCTAATCGGTTGTAAAATTCCCAGATAGATCTGCAGAAACAAATGGACATGGGGCTGGCTCTATTGGAATCACGGGCATTTCGGTGGACAAATCGGTAGAATTCTCATATGAAGAACTTGCTCTGGCCACTGATAATTTCAGTTTAGCTAATAAAATTGGTGAAGGCGGTTTTGGAGCTGTTTACTATGCAGAGTTGAGAGGCGAGGTTTGTTCGTCATAAACATTCCGCTCATAAAACTCATTAGATAACATATTACTTGGAGTTGAAAAACTAGGGCTGCACGCAAACTGTATCGAATTGAATAAAAATTCAGATTCGGTCTGATTCATTTTTTTTTGGATTTGGATTCAGTTTGAGACTTGAGAGAATTGTGAATTTGATTTTCGAACTAGTTTTAAACTAGTTCGAGCTCAAATTTGATTTGGCCTCACTCATAACATTTCATAAATATTATTCTAGTAAATCACATTATTCACGAATACTCGAATAGGCACATATAATATTAGGATTTAATTAACTAATCGAACTTGATTTGGTATTTGAATTTGAGTAGAATTAGAAAATAAACGAATTTGAATTGTTAATGAATCAAATCTGAATTATTTGTTAAGGATTCGGTTCGTTTACAGCCAGCCCTACGAAAAACGAAATGATTTTTATTTTATGCTTTTAGAAATTTCTAATGATTTCGTTATTTACATTCGTAGAGGGCTGCTATCAAGAAGATGGATACACAGGCATCAAGGGAATTCCTTGCAGAATTAAAGGTCCTAACTCGTGTTCATCACTTAAACCTGGTAATTATGTTTTACTTTTCTAATTATTGTTTCTATTTGGAAAATCTCATTAACGTTTGTCGAACGTATGTGTTTTTGAGAATTAATGGCACTACTTGAAAGTTGAAAGGCATTGTATGAGGAGATTGTTAATCTTAAAAACTGAAATCTTCGCAGGTGCGCTTGATAGGATACTGTATTGGGGATTCTCTTTTCCTAGTGTACGAATTCATTGAGAACGGAAACTTAAGCCAACATTTACGAGGCACAGGTGAGATTAGGCCTACAAATGTACATCTAATTAGTGTCCACATAGTCTTAGTCAGATTCAAATTTATTCAAATTCTAGTGTCCACCCTTAATGTTTCAAAGAAACAGTGATAACAATGTTCTTGCATGTTTGCACGTTTACAGGGAGGGATCCATTGCCATGGAATACTAGAGTACAAATAGCTCTAGACTCAGCTAGAGGTCTCGAATATATTCATGAGCATACAGTTCCAGTTTATATCCACCGAGATATCAAATCAGCAAATATATTAATCGACAATAACTTCCATGCAAAGGTTGCCATTTTCCCAATTGTTGTCACTTTTTCACCAGTTCCCCCCCCCCCCCCCCCTTCTTCTTATTGAACATTACTTTGTCACAATCATATTCCAGGTTGCAGATTTCGGTTTGACCAAGCTGACTGAAGTTGGGAATGTTTCGGTCCAGTCCCGTCTTGTTGGCACATTTGGATACATGCCACCTGAGTAAATTTTGTTTCTTTTTTTATTTTATTTATTTATTTATAAATGTTTGTTAATTTTTTTTTTAATACTATAGAATTGGACAAGTAACTTTTATTTTAATTACAGATATGCTCAATATGGTGATGTTTCTCCAAAAATCGATGTTTATGCTTTTGGGGTTGTGCTATATGAACTGATTTCCGCAAAGGAAGCTATTGTGAAAACAAATAGATCAAGCGCTCTTAATGAATCAAAAGGACTTGTTGCATTGGTTAGTCATCTTCCTACTCAACAGATATATGTTAAAAGTGATATCAGATCCTCTCTCTTATTTTCCATACTGATTGAGAAAAAAATATCTGCTTGGCTTGTTTTTGCAGTTTGAAGATGTTCTTGGGGAGCCTGATCCTAGAGAAAGCCTTAAGGAAGTAGTTGACCCTGGACTTGGAGATAATTATCCTCTTGACTCAGTCCTCAAGGTAAATTATCTATCCTTAGTTAATTTCTTTGCTAACAAAATGATCAAAGTGCATTTCCATTGGTTTTCATTTTGAACACACTTTGGGTATATAAATTAAGTTTGTACTCACAAAATCCAATATTTGCCAACAAAGTCTAACAAAGTACACTTAAGGCTCCATTTGGATAGACTTTAGTAAATTGATGTTTAATGAAAATACTGTGTACGATATAATATCTCAGGTAAATTTTGTTGGCTTAAACTGGATATTGTAAGAATAAATTATATTAAATTTGATTTGGCTCATATATTTATTAAAAATCGTATCTAATTGAATCGAATCCAAATATTTGATATTTAAACAAATAGGAGTTCAAATAGCAGATTCACTATTCATTCGAATCTCGAACCGAATCCGAATCAAATTGATTTACTCGAATCAAATCCGAATATATGAGTATTCGATTCGATTTGGTTTGTGTAGTTGTACTTCTACTTCCCTCTACCTATCTCTTTGATTTCATCAGTTATCATTTGGGACGTGGGCTATGTTTGATGTACGGCTGTTTTCGGTTTTTAGATGGCTCAACTTGCCAAAGTGTGCACACATGAGAATCCACTGCTACGTCCGAGTATGAGAACTATTGTGGTTGCCCTAATGACCCTTTCTTCCACAACCGAGGATTGGGATATTGGTTCCTTCTATGACAATCAAAATCTTGTCAATCTCATGTCAGGAAGGTAGAATATAAATCGGCATGAATCTGGCTATGGATGTGTACAATACAAGAGTTGAACTAGTTTAGGTATTGATATTTATGAATTTGTAAAGAGTATGTTTTGAAGAAGTATAGAGTTTCTATGAACTTGTTTAGACTGCTTAAGACAAACAGATTGATGTTAGCTTATTTCATTTGATTGTGTAAATAAACACGCGGTTTTGCTTGGATTATGTTTTGTATCGCTCGATATTTGCAATAAAAACAGCTGTTTCTGTCAAAGAAAACAAGGCCTAATAAACTTGGTAGACCAACTCTGAACTCCAGAAATCAATTGTCAATAAAGTGGTTTGCAATCCAAATAAGAAAGAGTAGAAGAAGAGAGGGGCAAAAAGGGGAAAAGAGGGGAAGGGAGGGGATACTTAATTGAAAAAACACCCACCGAGAAGCCAAGCATTGAGATGATGGAATGCTTAATGGGGTCTGCAACATTCCCAAAGAAAATATTATTCTTCATAACATTAGGAATAAGACCGGAAAGAGAAGAAAACATGGAAATATCATCACCAATATCCTCGGTTGAATCCCATCACCTCTAGAGAAAACCATAAGATAATCCGTAAAATAAAGATGAGTAATCCCTTCTCTAGCACACTTGGAATGCAAACCAAATTGGGAATCATCCTTCAAGTTATTTGAGACTAGAACACACTTCCATGCGAAGGACAAAGAAATAGGGGGAGATGGGACCCCCTTGTATAAGTCATCTATTACTCCCAAAAAAACCGGTAAGTTCACCATCGAGAGAGATTGAGAAGGAAGATGTTAGAATGCAAGATATAATCCAACGAACAAAGGTAGGAGGAAAATTCATAGCAGAAAGAACCTCCAAAAAATATTATCTAATCATGTCATAAGCTTTCATAATATCAATCTTAACAACATAATTAGAGAGGCCTCTTATAAGATGGTAACCATGTAGAAACTCTTAGGAAATAAGAATATTAACACTAATTCTTCTCCCTTTAATAAAGGGAGATTGTTTGTTACTAAGCAAATCATCATTTACCAAAGAAAGCCAATTGCTCCAAATCTTAGTGATGCACTTGTAAATAGTTGCAACAAGAAATAGAGCAAATATCTGAAAGAGAGGAAGGAGCATTCACCTTGAGAATAAACAAGATGATAGTAATATTGACCTCCTTAAGAAATCCCAAACTATAGAAAATGTTGAACTCTTGCCACAAAGTCTGATCTAATAATATTCCAACATCTATGAAAGAAACCCAAGGAGAAACCATCAATACCAAGAGCTTTACTAGCCTTAATATCAAAAAGAGCACTCTTGATTTCATTCTCATTACCTCGTAAGGAAATGATGGGCCTGATAGGAAATAAATGCATACATATAATAGAATAAATGTAGCGGAAGAAATACTTAAAATTTATTCGAATCATATCCTAGCATGCATAGTTTTTATCAAGACCGATCATACAACAATTATAACACATATAATATATTTTTACAGAAAGCATAGTAAATCTCATCAATATTAAGTGAAGGTTTAGGGAAAGAGAATACCTCTTTTGATTTAGAAAACTCTTCTTAAATAAAATAGGGAGGCACCCACATGTTCACCCTCTAACTGTTATTCACATTATTCATTTTGCACTATTAAGTTTCTACTTAAGATCTCAACTCATGAGATAATAAGCTCGGCGAAAAAGAAAGGAAAAATACTCTTTTTCTTTTTGATTTTCAGCCAAGAGGCTTGTCTGAGCATCTGTTGATTTCAGCCACCATATGCATTATATTTATAACCAAAGACTAGGTCATATTTTCCTGATGTCATTAGGAATCCTAATTGCTATAAAATGGGATGGCCTAAAGGCCACTTAATGGCCGGCTACCGATGAGTTATTTAATAAACCCTTTGATTAATTTTGACCCATAAAAAATACAATTATTAATCTGACTCATTAACCCTTTAGTGTCTCATTATTAATTACGAACATTTAGGATCCTTTTATAAAATAAAGGTTCTTGTATAACTTATTAATTTCAAATTAATTCAATGTCACACTTAGTTGTGCTAGTAGAGTTGTATTACATTAAATTAACAAATTAATAATTTCCATTTTGCATATATAGTCAAACTATAGGTTAAATTATCATTTTACTCCTAAAATGGTTTTAATTCATTTTTCCTTTTTTTCCGACAAAACTTTAATAGTATTACTCCGAACCTTATGTGTGTGACCGATTAGGTTCTACATCACACTGGCCGGAGGATTTTATTAACACCTTTACGATTTTATTTAATTTAAAATAAAATTTTAAATTAAACAGTTAACTTTATCATCTAATAATTTAACAAATTTAAACCTTCAAGTCAAAATTGACTTCTAGAAAAATGTCAAAACTACATGGGAGATGAGAAATATCATATTCCGAAAGAACATGCTTGTGACTATCGTATACTTACAATATCCTTCTATCTCGCCAATATCCCGATTTATCTTAAGTCATGTTTTAATTGTTAAGTCCTAATAGACAAATAATATGGACCATTATACCTTTATTGAACATCGATAATGGATTTACAAAATCTATTTTCAAACCACACTACTTTGCAAAGATTCATTCTTTAATAAATTATATAATCCATAGGATCTTATTCCAAAATATGGAAGCGATGAAATCCGTCTTGACCACTCATAATCCTTTTCGCACCACACTCATACCCAATAGTTTACCCTATTTTCACCCAAGGCTAAGACTAATAGGAATGATATCAAATTATGAATTCCGGTATTTAAGGAAAGTACGGTGTCTTAGGTTAGAAGATCACATGTAAAATAGTCAGTAGATAATTCTCATCAACATGGTCTTGAAAGAGCATAACTCAAGATACTAGACTTTATCATGATATGCATATAAGATAGTGTCAATAAATATGATAAATAATAATTGACTTTCATTATTGAAAATACTAATGTCTTACTAATATCCACATAAGATAGTATCACATAAAGTATTTGGCACATCGGATCAAAATCCGATTGGTTTGACGGGTATATACTTTTAGGGCCTCCTTATCAAATATCTTAGAAACGGCACTAGAAAGAGCCTCACAATTAATGGGGGAGGAGGCATCCGGAAGTGAAAAGAGAGTAGAAATGCCTAATCACTTCTTGCTTCACCAAATCATAGTCATCAATGATATTAGCATTAGAATCAGTAATAGATAAAAGCTTTGCCTTGACCAAATGTTGTTTGATTACCTTATGGAAGTAAGCATTGTTTTGGCCTCCAAGATTAAGCCATTTGATCCTAGAATTTTTCTGTAGCATGCTTTCTTCGATATTGCTAAGAGAGAAAAATTTAGCAAGAGTGAACATTCAAAGAGGGGAAAATTCTCAAGGTAAGACCGATTCAAAGAGTGAAGATTCTCAAGAGTATGTTGAGCATCATGAAGATCAACATTAACATCCTTAAACACATTGAGCCAAACGTTTTTAAGCTCAACTGTAAGGTTCTTAAGCTTCCTAACAAGGAAAAAAAAAGGATTACCATCATCCTCAACATTCTAAGAGGCCTTGACAAGAGGAAAGAAATTTTCATGGTCCATCCAAGCATTAAAGAATTTAAAAGAAATTTTGAAGTTCCTTTTATCCATAAGACCGGACACCATGAGGTTATGATCTGAGATTCCGGGTAGAAGAAATGAGACTCTAGCATTCGAAAACTTATCATTCCAACCCACATTAACAAGGTCCTTATCAAGCTTTCGAAGAATAGCATTGGAGTCATCCCAATTTGAATTATTATAAGTAAGAGAAAGGCCACCAAAAGAGAGGTTATCCGCCTCAATGTCATAAATGCAATCATTGAAATCACCCATGCTTTTAGAGAAACAAGTGATGTGATACCGACAAGTTTCTCCGAACAAAATCTAATGACATTAAAATCACCCAAGACAAAATCTAAAGAGAAGAGGAAGTAACCGACTTGAGATTTCTAAGAGAATAATATCAAAGAGCTAACCTTTCACTGTCAACATTAGCACTATACACAAAGGATGCAACATTAGCACCATACCAATTAAAATCAATATAAGAAATCCTATAATGAATAACTTGCTTATTTGAATCCAAGACCAAAACCAAAGCTGAAACTTTAGAAGGATCACAACTAACCAAAATTATACCATCCACACCATGAGAATTGTTATTAACATTATTCCAAGAAGAGCATATAGATCTACTAATCATGTCAAAATTAGGAGGTTTGATCTTTATTTCCACTAGGCCCAAAACACAAACATCATGTTTTACAATGAGATTACAAACTTCTTTTCTTTTTATATGATCATTTCGACTCCTAATATTCTAACTTATTATTGACATAATAAAAATAATAGATAAAAGGGACAAAAATAGGTAAGACGTTAAGACTTTATATCGCGGCCCTTCTTGTTGGAGGACCTTTCTTCTTCTTCTTCTTACCAAAGTTCTTTCAATTTTTTCCAGAGTTAGGGTTAGCCCCATTAGAGGTTGGAATAGTACTAGGGGAGCCGAGAGAAGCCTCATCTTCATCACACTTACTAGCATCTTCAATTGTCAATACCCTTTTCGGAGTTATAGCTTTCATACCAATCATATCATCAACTTGAGTATGAAGGCAAGTATTATTCATACTGGTACTAGTTTCACCATGAGAGACATCATTAAGATTAGCCACATCATTGGCCGGATCACCCACTTAATTCAGATCACTAATAATTATATAGGATCAACCTTATCCATAGTAGTATCTTCTAGAATCCATTTCCCTTTATGGTTCACAACCCTTCATTTAGTATTGTGGCTCCTATTTTTGTTAGAGGGGGTGTTCGGGTTTCCATCAGAAGGATTAGAGGAAGAGGCATTTTTTCAAACATTTGGAACTAAGGTCTTGCATTTTTTGCACACGGAAGGTTTCCATTTGTAGTCAACTCAAATTTGGTGGTCTGCCCAAAACAATTAGTAAGGTCAATGTCTTCCACTATGACTTTTTCAACATCCATTTCAACACAATCCAAGTAAAATCCCAATATTGATGATCTTCGGTATTCTTATCAACTTTGAGAGACATCCCTTTGGCACTAGCCACATAGCTAAGATCCTCCACCATCCAAAACTCTCTTGGGACATTGTAAGAATTAATCCAAAGAGGGGTTTTAGTGAATTCATCACGGTTGAGGACCGTTCCAACTTTTCACTCTTTAAGCGCTATGTACTTATCAACAAAGTGTTAGGAATCGGGTTCAAAATGTCGTAGCGGAAGTGATTATTGATCCTAGTATATAACAAAAATTTTCTAAAATATTTTAGTGATCCTTTATAAATATATAATTTAATCATACACGTAAGATGAAGAAATCATACCTTAGCTTATGCAAATCGATCGTTGAGATTTATACCACGATTTTTCAAATTGATCCTGAACACACTAAAATATGTGGGGGCACATAGATATGACTAGGTTTTTTCTTCTTATTTTTCGCACCATGAAAGAATTAGAATATGATGTATTTATAGAGTTCTATTATGTTTTCTATCTAATATTATTTTTAATCTAAACACTTTGAATTAATTGAATTAATAATTCAAATACAATATTAAATGATAACAAAATTATTAGATACCTTTTAGAGATATCATTAATTTGGTCAAATCTTTTCAAATCTAATTTTAAAATCTTATCTATTTTAAACCAAATCATATTTTATTTGAATTTTAAATTAGTTTCTCAAACTAATTTAAATTTAACTTTCATAATCATAATATTAAATTGATATCTAATAAAAACTTAATATTATATAATATATTTAATTCAAAATTAAATATATTATTATTTTATAAAGTGAAATTTGAATTTCACTATAATATTTAAATACATCTTTTAATTAATTTTCTAATTAACACAAATTATCTCATAATTATATATATGCCCTAGAAAACTAACTTCTTTGCAAATAAATCATTTCTCTACCTTTACCAATTTTATCCTATACAATATTTTATAAAAACGAGGACCATTGACTTATAATTCTAAGTTTTAATAAATTAAATTATTAATTAAACTCTTTAATCTAATAAATCTTATTTATTAATCTCATTATTATTCCACTAAAAATATAAGATTGCATTTTTGCACTTATAGAATAAATTACTGAGCAATCTCTAGTAGTCAATTGATATTATCATTACATGAAATTTAATTCTCCAATAATTGATTCATAATTAGAGTTGGTCAAAATTTACGGTTTTACCTCTCTAATTATCTATTTATCTTTAAGTACTATTAATCCACCAGTAAATGGTCAATTTATAACTTAACTATAAATTTGAGTTCAAAACTATTCAGTTCTAGAATTAAACCTTGAAGTGAATTAATATATAATCTTCTATGAAGAAGATTTGGATTTCATATTTGTAAATCATGTTCCCAGCCGCTTATCTCAATGAACCTCCAAAATAAAAGTCTTTAGTTTGTTTTACAAGTAGACCGTGATGAGTGAATCAAAAGGTTCAGTTGACATAAACAATAGTTCATGACTACTCAGGATTTAGATTGATTTGTATATGATCATATATTGATATGAATAAAATTCTTTATGACAAATAGTATGTTAATAAAGAATTAATTTATATCAGATCTAGTCCTATAAAACCCAACTATATAAAACACTTTCATTAAGATATCTATCTAAATAAGTAATCCGGATCTAGATCATTTGCATTCATAATGCTAGTGTACCGTACTAATAATCATTAATTAAAGATTTTATACTTAATATGTTGCTGATAAATTAATTCATTATCTGTAATCTTAATCTTATCGTACTAATAAAAGATTATAGTTATATAAATGAATTTAGATTTTTTTCGATATTTATACACATTATTCAATAATAACATATTTAAATAATTATATAAAAAAATGTCATTTTTATCATTTTTATAAAATTATATTTATTATATATTTTTAGGACACCATACCCAACACAAAGAACTAAGGACCCTTTACAAGGATAGAGCTAACTTCTATTTGGTTGGAGAAGTGGAAGAAATAGAAACCATCCTTATTTTCATTAATCTTGGTTAAACCAAGGTGTTTCCATAATCGTTTGGCATTATAGTTAACAAGGTTGAAAGGAAACTCGGTGTCAAAAGTGTCCCACACCGATGTTTTCAAGGAAGGAAGCTCCTAATTCCGCCACACAAGGAGCAGGAGACACCACTATTCCGCCATCATTGAAAGACAGTTCAATATATCTAATCACAAAAAATATTCTTGGATGGTGATTGGTTTGAAAATTTATCTCCAAGTTTTAGGGGGAATTTTGCGATTGCGGTCAACATTCAATTCATTGACTTTTTGGAGGCTAACCATTATGGGACTTTCTGAAATTTTAAGGGAGATATTGGGTCGTTAACTTGTTTCCCAGATTTTTGGGTGGAGGATTGATTATTTTGTTTTTGGATATTGTGTGGTGGATTTGTAGTGTTTTGGGTTAGGAGGGGTTAGTTATTATTAACAGATTGGATGGGTAGAGAAGGATTTATAAAAAGTGGGGTAGAATTAGAAATACCTAAAGATTGAGGGACCAATGTGTGGATTCCCGCTAGGGATTTATCGCTATGAGGATAAGCAAAGGGCGCCATTATCAGTAAAAGACAAAAAATGAGGATGTCTCATTCAACGTCAACAGTCCACCACAATGCCAAGAAGAGACATGTCAGCCTCAAAATGTGTCGGAAAAACTTATGCAGACTGATCGGGTAAAGATGCGGGCTGTTACGAGTCAGCCGAGTTAATCGGGTTATGTTCTCCAATTTCAATGCAAATTCCATTCGGGTTAAGCGGATGGGTTAATGGGTTCGATGGATTTGAAACGGGTTCGCCCAAATCAGAGGGAAATCCACCATTTGCGACGTCAGGATTGCCCACCAACCGATACATTTCCCTTTGGAGATGGTTGGTGAATGTCAGAGGAATGGTCCCCGCTTTAGAAACCTTAGAATGAAGTTGACCATGGAGAATCTCATCTAACTGGGTCTCGGAAACCTTACCCTTCATATTTTTTAGATTTCCTCTATTAACGCCGTTCTGAGAAGCTTTAGAATGGACATAGGTTGGCGCATTTAGGTTTTAGAAGACTATCCACAGATAAAGCAGAGGGATCAGAGGAGCCACGGAGAATGCATTTAATAACCTTCGTAATACACCTAGTCTGAACTAAAGATAAATTTCCATCGCAAGTTTTCAACCTAAAAGCACGCACATCTTTGATTTTCCGATATAGTCTAAGCTTCATAATACTGATCATGGATAAACAGTTCTTAGCTTGTTCTATTTGAACAAAAAGAGAAGCGTTCGAATCTGGAGAGCAGGATCTGAGAGTATGGAGCTCGAAAACCATGGAGTTTTGATGCTGAAACCTAGTTTCCAGCCCTTATAGGGATTTTTTCGGATCATCAATCTCAGACAACTAGCAAATAGTTTCATAAAAAAAACTCACTTAACTAGAGCTCAAGAGGGGCATCATTAAAATCAATCAAAGCAAAGCTACCGCCGTGAGATAAAGCTTCCAAGACGTTGACGGACGCACCAGAGGCGGAGGAATCCTCTGAAATTGAGACCATGGATGCTGGGAGGAGGTAGAGGAAGGATAACGGGGGAAAGGGAACCTGATGGAGAGGACAGAGGAAATATAGAGAGGAAACTGGCTGGAGAAGAGAGAGTAGACGACAGAATGATGGAATCGTCGATAAACAACAAAATTGAAAACCTAACTCATGGTGTTATGACAACATAAATCTTGTCTCAAGAGAACTCTTATTTCATTATATCTTTCTTAACCTTCCAAATAACCTAGCAACTAAATAAGTAAGTAATCAGCAAGTAAATAAGGAAATAATTCTAACAACAATTAAGTAAATAATCCAATTCAAATAAGAAAAATATTTGTGTGGATCTCATGCAAGCAAACCCACCATATAACCCGTGAGTCGTGAATTGGCAATCCGAACACGTGAGTTTCTTCTCAGCCCAACTCCTTCATGCAGCCCATCGTTCTCATCACAGAAGCAGGTAGCAAACAGAGGAGAGGGGAGGGGCAGCAGTTGAAGGATATGGAGGAGCAAGGTAGCTGGGCACCGGGCGCGGATAGGGTATTAGGTCGATAATGGCATTGTTGTAAATATTTAGAAAGTTTTAAATTCTAGAGAGAAGCAGAAGCATTTCTCTCTATAATTCTCATGTTTTATTGAATGCATCTATGCAGTGAGATAGAGCAAAATGGACACATGCAAGGGCAGCTGAATTAGCCCAATCGGTTACCAGGTAAATGAGATACGAGCTATAAAGGAGTAAAAAGTGGACCGGCCGGCGAAAAGACTCGAGAGTGTAGCTCAATTACTTGAACCAAGTACATGAGTGAATAATAGGAAAGTAAAATTAAAGTGTTGCGGATTTGAAGTTGTTGGTGTGAGACTAAGGTATGTTAAACGACGGTGACTATAACACACTTGTATTTGCTTATAAGGCACCAAAAGCATACAGAACATAAAAGACTTGAAAGTATAGACCGCGTCCTCAAACTCCTCGCCCGAGGTTTATGTTAAGAATGTAACATAAATAAGAATGTGGGATCTAATATTATAACCTTAAAGTTTAAAGACAAATTCATGTCAAAGGATTAACTTAATAAGAGGAAGAATTTTAAGCCTTTTAAGAATTCATAGTTTTACTTGATGTGAGACATGTGTATCATAACTACTCTGAATGACTGTTACTTTAGATAAAATTTATAAAAATTTACAAACAAACAAAGAAACAAAAAGATATAGTAGAAATAATGCAGCTCGGCATCTGATGATGTAAGAACCAAAAGATATAAATGAAATGTAGTCAGTCAACCAATGACGTTATTCATTAAATCATTCGTTCTCTTATTAGATAGATTCAACAATCAACAATGATTATGTATGAGACTCAAAATTCGAATATTGATCATTATTGTACACAAATTATGACTTTTATTGAAATAAGTTCAGTCAATCTTTAAGGATAAGAAATTCCTAGGAAGTGTTCTTCATACAACTTGACCAATTTGAGATTGAAACAAATACCAAAAGTTATATTAGATTTATTTCTTTAAATTATTAATATGTTCAAAAAAAATTCCATTTAAATTATTAGGTTGTTTAAAAACACACTGTTGTCATCGTTGATCGTCATCGTCGGAAAATAATTTATTTTTATTTTTAATTATTTTTCATTAATTCATATTATTATACATTAACATATCACGCTTATATATTATCTAAAATATGATTATATATACTAAAAAAAGTTTATTTAAATTATATAAAAATTAAAAAATTAGTCAAAAATTATAAATAAACAAATTTATAAAGACGAAAAATACAAAGGGAAACAACCTTTTACTATCCACGCGCCCCTAAAGTCTTAACTAAACGGCACTTCAAACCCTTCTTGATTTCATTTATCTTGTATAACAATACATCACGAATTATTATCATATATTCAACATCTGAATCATTTAGGACGTGCATATTCAACAACTTTGCCAGAATAAAAGACCCACTTTTATGAATCTACCATTCGGAAAGTGAACTTGTTCACTTTGTATTATTATCTATCCCTTTCAATGGTCATATAGAAGAAAACTTAGATAGTGGGTTTGATTTCAAATTTAAAATTAAAAAATAAATAAAAAGAAAACCCCTCAAGATCGAGTTTGTCTTTGCGCTTGACATTTAGCAGCCAACTTCTTAGGCATTGTTTGGAAGTATAAATATTGGCATTTTTTTTTCCACTTTTTTCATCTCTTTTTTTAATCTTCAATACTCAATTCTTACTTTCTTTACCTAAACGAGTTTACCCTCTTAAATATATTTCAATCTGAAAATCTTAAGCATATTAATAACATAAACATTTATATTCTTGTTATGTTTTCTCTAACATAGTCTCACAAGCAATCTGTAACTTTATTTGTATCTTGAATTTTCTCAAATTTGAGGAATATCAACACGGTAAACTCTGAAATATTATGCAGAAGATGAAAAATTAAATAGATATAATATGTTTGTTGAATTTTTTTCTTTCCTTATTATTAGAATTGGTATTAGTATTAGAACTTTTAGATTTTGTTCGTAAGAGTATGATATTTAGATTAGTTAGAATTTCCAGTGCCCCAAGTTCAAAGTATCAAGGTAACAAATTCTATATTTATCAAATATTCAACGTGAAGTTTTTTACATACATTATATATACAACAACTCTTTATGAAAGAAAATATAATTACAAATAAGATATTAACAGAGATCCTGATGTAATGTTGCTAGCAGTTAATGGAACAACTGCTTTATTTGTGTCACTGAAATTAATTTCCAGCTCCAGGTATCTCGCCGATTTCCTATTCCTTACATTCCTCTGCAAGATGGAGGTTTCATCGAAAATTCCCATCTTGTTTTATGTGGAAGAACTCTTCTATATCTCAACAATAGTTTAGTGAGGAGATCATCCAATTGATCATGTGTATGAACATGTTGAACTTGTAACTGACCTTTTTGAACAAGATCTCAAATGAAACATAAGTCAATCTGAATGTGCTTCATCCGAGAATGATTAACAAGGTTGAAACTTAATTAGATGAGCGGCAACTAGATTGTCACATAGGAGATTTGGTGAGCCATTGCCAGTTCACGCAAGGGTGACTTCAACCAAATTGTTTTCGAGAGAGAGAGAGCGAGGTTCTGATATTCTGCTTTAGTAGACGACCAGGCAATAGCTCCTCATTTTCTTAGAGCTCCATGAGATATGATTTGAACCTAAAAAAGTAATGTACGCAGGTAGAGAAGTCTGATCATCAAGATTGCCTGCCCAGTTAGCATCCGAGAAGGCATTGAGAGTAGGAATAGTGAACTTTCGGAGAAGAAGTCATGAAAGATTGTGTTTTTCAAGCACTGGAGAAGGCGTTTCATGGCTGTCCAGTGGATCTTTCCCAACTTATGTATAAATTAGGAAAGATTTTGATTGTAAAATAAACATGGGGTGAGTTAGTGAAAAATATTATAAACCACCAATGACTTGCCAGTAGGTAGTGCTATCAATCGAGGTAGCTTCATCATTGAGATGAAGAGAAACCGAGGTGAATAGGGGACTATGAACATTCTGAATAGCATCCATTTAAACTGTAGAGAGCAAGTCTCTGATGTATTTATATAGAGTGAGAAAGTCTCTTTTGTGTATTGATCACCTCTATCTCGAAAATATAGCGAGTCCCCATATCTTTAAGAGCAAGTTGATCACCAAGTTTCTTAATTATATAGGGTACAAAAAATAATCATTTACGGTAATGATCAAAGTCATCTACGTATACCAAAAAATAAGTCACAATTTTATTCAATCGAAACACAATGAGGAATCAATAATAGAGTTTAGAAAGTTGAACTCTAGTAAGGCGAATTTGAGGGAAAAATACCATGTCTATGGTGCATGTTTCCATATAAAGTCTTTCGCAAGCGACACGCATGATCATGTTGTGTAGCATCTTTGACCCTCAATGTGTGGCACATGTAAACTTCCTCTTGGAGTGTCCCATGCAGAAACATATTGCTAACATCTATATATCTTATGGTCTAACCTTGAATCATAATAATAGATGACACAAGTCGAGTAGCAGATGGTTTACAATAGATTGAAAATTTATTTGTAATCCAATCCCATTTTTGGGTAAAATCTTTAGCCACTAAGCGAGTTTTGAATCTATCAAAACTACCATCCGACTTTCATTTGACCCGGAATATCCATTCACATCCCACAATATTCTAATTAGAGGGTCGAGGAACTAAGTCTTGGGTACCGTGCTTTGACTTGCAGAGCAAGTAATCCAGCTTTTAGACTACACCACCAGCAAGAAAACTAAGTAGATCATGATCCATGAAACCAAATGGAGTGAGACCAATGCCAACAGATTAGATTGAGCTTAGATTATCAAAAAGTCAACTTTTGATGGAATTAGGTCATTCTCAAACCAATAATATTCTAACACTCCTTCTCCATTAGTTTGGAAATCACCCCTAATATTTCTCTAAACTTTTCAAACTTGAATGTAGATAATGAATTTATGAAGATATCAACATTTTGTTCCTAAGAAGAATAATGAACAAGTTTGACTTCCCCATTTTTTATTCTCTCCCTCATGGCATGAGAATTAACTTAAATTAGCTTTGTTCTTCCAAAATGGATTGGATTCTTTGAAATGATAATGGGAGAGAGACTATCACAATAAATGACAGTTAGTAGAGATTGAATGAATCTCAGATCAGAAATAATCCATTTTAAATTTCTTCAAAAGACCCTTAGCATATTTTTCTTGTGAAACAAATATCTTGTATGGCCTTTGAAAGAGATCCATTGCCATAAAAAACTTCATCAACCCTAAATCAATCATTTCAAATATTAATTTCATCTTCAATTTGAATAATATCACACTAATTTTATCATTTCCAGTAAATAACAAATCATCAACATAAAGAGAGATAATTAGAGTGAAAGTACCTAATATTTTAACATATAGAATATGATCACTTTCACTTCTTTTGAAGTCAAAGGAGGTAAGATGATTGTCAACCCTGCTATACCAAGCTCTAGGAGTCTATTTCAGTCCATAAAAAGCTTTGTATAATTTGAACACTTTCTCTTCTTAGCCCTTGGCATGAAACCCTTTAGGTTGATCAACATATATCTCTTCTTCCAAAATTCTATTGTGGAATGTTGGCTTCACATCTAATTGATGTATGCACCAACCAGCTAGCAGCCATCCCAATTAGAAGTATGATTATATCCAACCTTGCAACATGAGCAAAAGTCTCAGAATAGTCAACCATATTATTGAGCATATCTTTTGACAACAAGCCTTACCTTATACTTGTTAATAGAGCCATATGCATTGTACTTCAACTTGTAAATCAACTTGACCCCAATTACTTTATGATGTTTAGGTCTATCTACAAGTTCCTAGGTCTATTTTTTTTCAATCATGTCTAGCTCCTCCTTCATTGCATTCACCCAATGTTCATCATCTACAGCCTCATTGAATGACGTAGGTTTAAATAACTTTAATTTGTCTATATTTTATATAATATACGATCAATCCAACATAAAAAGAAATTATCATTTTTTTTTTCAATTTATGATGTAATATTTTAGGGTTTTCTTAGATTACAAAATATTAGAATTTTCTTTAGATAGAAAATAAGCATTTTTTTTTTTCATTATTTTTTATAAGCTGAGGGAAAATATTAATTTATATTTAGCATTGAATATATTATGCAATTTGATTACCGAATTTATGCGTGTTGTATTGTAAAATTTTTAAAAGGACATGGAGGAGTTATAGTTTTTTTTTTTTTTTCATTTTTAAGGGAAAAAAAAGGAAAATTATTAATTAGTATTTAATATTAAATTTATTATATATTAAGAATATTTTTAAAAATTTGATTGTAAATAATAAAATGAGGATATTAAAAGAAATTTAATTATAAAATATGTTATAAAAAATTAAAAATTCACATGTGACATAATTTTATATCTAAGCTCAACTTTTATTATATTATATATGATATAATATTTTTAATATAATATTAGCATTAAAAATAATATAATATATACATTTAAATTTCTGAAATTTTTTATAAATAAGATCTAATTTGTGTTTCAAAAACCACTTAAGCAAGGTCTGACCGAAAGATTTATCTTTCATTATAGTTTCTCTATATATTTGTTCGATCAAATATATACTAGAATATTCTATGATAAACCTGTATAATGCATGGGCCAAAAATCTAGTTGAAGATATAATTCATCATCGTAATCTATGTTTTTCAAAACAATGCCATTTAAAAAAAAAAAAGATAAATTAGAATTTACACTCTGAAAAATTTTAAAACTAAAATAAGGTTTCTACAATCTTAATAATTAGAATATGGCCTCAATTTTTAGAAAAAATAGAATAAAGCCTCCGTTCATGTTTGGGAGGCTATAATTAACCCCAAAATTTCATATAAATTATGATGGCACCCTTAATTTATTTATTAATTATAATAAACATAAAAAAATTAAATATTATATTATAATAAACACAAATGTTTTTCCACAAACCGATTTCAAATTATTAATCTAACCCAATACGATCTGAATCAATACAATCCCTTAAGTTATCTAAATTAATTTTATTTATTTTTTTACCATTTTTCTTTTCTAAATTTTCCCAAACAACCTCACTTTTTTCCGGCTACTATTACCAACCATCACTGTGAAAAAAAAAAATTTGATTTACCAAAAAAAAAAAGAAATTAGATATAATATCTCTCAAATAAACCAATCGATTTGATTGCGTAAAGAAACAAAATCGATTCAAATTTCATTTTTTTTCAAGAAATCAATTTTTTTCTCTCTCTAAGATCAAATGAATTTCTTGAAAAAAAAAATTTGACTTAATTTCTCTTAAATAGACCTCACTTCCTAATTGAGAAGTCTTTTTTTTTTTGTTGCGGTGGCTGATGATGGCATGGAGAAAAAATGAGGTTGTTTAAAAAAAATTTAGGAAAAAAAAATCATGGATAAAAAAATATATGAAATTAATTTAGATGAATTATTTTGAAAATAAAAAAAAAATTATCTTATGAGTAAGATCAGGTTATATTAAATCAGATTAATAATTTAGAACTGATTTTTAGAAAAATTTGGTATTTATTATAAATTTTTTTTTTTTTCGATATTCATTATAATTATCAAATATTTTAAAGATATCATCACAATTTATATGAAATTTTTGTATTAATTATAGTTTCCTAAACAAAAACAAAAGTCTTATTCTAATTTTTCTAAGAATTAAATACCATATTATAATTATCAAAATTATGAAAATTTTACTCTAATTTTAAAGATTTTGAGAAAATAAATCTTAATCTATCCTTAGAAAAATAATCTTATAACCGTACGGTTCTAAGTGTGTAACATTCTCTTTCTGTAGGATAACCGACCATATTCTTATTTGGTATGAAGGTATGATGATAATGTCTTTGATTATGTATAAAAGATATTCCACAATTTCTGACTCCACTTGGCCTTTATTTTATTTTGCACAGTCTTTCCGATTTCAATATGAAAACGAGGTTGATTAAGTATGAAAACAGTAATAAACAGCCAGCTAGTTTTGATCCTTTTTTCCCCAAGTCAAATCGCGCTCACCTCCTTTCCTTTCCCTGCCGTCACTAATCTAAACCACCCATCATACATTGACCTGGCCCCACTCAATATTATACATAATCCGTCACCATTGGCTGAGCGGTACTGATCATCATACACAAGAATTGGACGGCTAGTATTTAATTTAGTATATATATATATAATAACACCGTTTCTCCCTAGCTAGCTAACGAAGCTATTTCTTCAAACCGTACCGTTCTGAACTTCTTCTGGTCAGAAAATCATAACCATGAAGAGGAATCGCTTTGAGCTTTTGGTCGTTGTTACTAGCTTTCTTCTTCTGGTTCTAATTGTCAATAACCCGACATGTAGTTCTACTTATGCCATCAGAATTACGAAGCCAGAGGATTTTCACGCGAATTGGATTAATGTCGGATCTCCGGATTCTGCAAGTCAAGCTAAAGTCTTTGAGGCTGAGAAGCGACAAGTTCCTGACGGATCCAATCCTTTGCATAATAAAAGATTATGAGGGGTTGAAGGTTTTAAGTAATTTGTAATTCCTTTTTTGTCCCCTTAAAATTAAGTTAAAGAGATTTATAGTCGATCCGGTTTATTTTTTGTATATTAATTAATTATTTTGTTGTATTTATTATTATTTTCATAATGAGTGAAAGTAACATGTTTGAGGTAATTATTTACTATTCCAAGAGTATATTATTTTACCTAATGAGATCAATTCATGTCATTTTTATTATTAATTTTGATATAACTTGATCTTATTAATTAGAATAAAATATTTTTAAAATATATCATATGATTTTGTAAAAAAAAAGCTTGTTGTGAAGGATTTCTTGGGTTTCTTGTTATACCATTTTTTGTTTTTGTCTTTTGATAGTATATTGCAATATTTTTGTTGAACATTTTGGTTCGATTTGTTTAGACTTAGTAAATTTATGTTTAAAATGGCATATATTTAAGTTATATTTCACCAATTTAAACCGAATATCATGATTTGGGTATAAACGTCAAGAACATGTTTGGCTAAATATTTTGAAATAATATTTTATATTTTAAAATATATTTTAATAACATATTACGATTTAAAGTGATAAATCGTTATATTAAATTATATTAAATTTTTATATTTTGATTAATTATATTTTTAATTTCCTTACTAATTTTTGCAAGTAGGAGCTCTTGCTCCTGTTCTATTTTTATGAGTATTTTTTATAATTATAAAAAGTTAAAATATTATATTGTAGCACATCAAATTATATTTACTAAAAAGTTTTTTTTTTTTTTCAAAAAAATTTTGAAACATATATATACAAACAAGCCCTAGGATTTTTAGAATTGAACTTTTAAAATTAGATTTGAAAATTTTTAAAAAATATATCAAATTAAATTGAAAATGACATAACGTATTTACTAAAAAAAATTGAAATTTTACTACATTAAACTAAAATGAAATTTAGCGAACATTCATAAAAAAAAGTCTTCGATGTTTCATTCTCAAATCAGAAAAATGGGACCATATAAATTAATTAATTACTTATTACATATCATTTTCATCTATCTATTATATTTGCACGTACATATATGATTCAATATCTTAATTTTATTCCGGTGCCCCATTAGGGTGAAGGCAAGAAAATATTTTAGGGAAGACAAAAAATATTAAACAAAAATTAAGGTAAATAAAAATATATTTCTTTTTAAATTTATACTCTAAATTAGAACAAAATAATAAATTTCAAAAAATGAATTAGGGTTTAAAATTCCCCATCTTATTCCTTAGTCTTGGATATCATATAATGGGTCCTACCGCTGTGCTATTCATTAGTCTTGGAAAATGAGCACCAACCTAAAGGAAATATCATAGAAACAAGGATATTTGCAATTAACATGTACGTTTTGGGGACCAATATATAGAAATCAATCAATGGCTCATGATGAGTTAAGCCAATCCAACACAGCTAGGCAAATTATAAATGCATGGTGTTACCTGTTGATGCACATTATTTCATACAACCACCATGCATGCAAATCATAATACTACAACAGAATATATGCTAGCTGCATAAATTAATGCAAAAAAAAATGTGTAAACTCATAATATGATGATGTTAATGAAATCAATCTTCTTATTTCTAAAATTTGATCGAAGGGTACATACGAATTTTTTTTTTTCTTTTTTTTCCGCCTCTCTTAGGGCTCACGGGTAACCAAATTAGCTTCTATTTTAGAAGTGGGTACCTTCTTGTTAAAGAACTTAATTTCAAATATTGCAATGAGAAGTGATAGTTTCGATAATAAACACTCTTACTTAGTTATGTAAGGTCTCTAATTCGAATCATCATAAAAAGTATAGAACACATGCATACATTAATCCTTGATTACCGGAAAAAAAAAAAACAAAAACAAAAAATCATTCCAAGAGAGCCACTCGATCATTAATCTTTCTTCTTACTCGTTTTCAAGAGGATAAGATTATAATTTATAAAAAAGTATTCCGTAGAGATGGTATAACCTCGACTCATTTTACTCCTTCGTATTGAGGTCAAGAATTGACACTAAATAGGTCATGTCACTAGTCATTGGCCTAGCACTCCCGCTTGGTTCATCAAGTCTACTTACCCGTCCCTTGACTAGCTAGCATCCCAGCTCGGTCGTCACTGAGTAGGTCAGTCTGAGCTCATTATTAGAGATTTCCTTCTATGCATCAAGCAAGCGGGTCAGATTTAGTTCTAGCTAGGGCGTGGTCCAAATTATGCCCCATAAAGAATATATTAATGAAGCGTGGTCCAAATTAATGCCCCATCAAGAGTAACATTAATGAGTTATAGTGATACTTTTCAACCCAATGATATGAAATTATGATTCTTATCCTAAAAACGTTTGATTGTTTATTTATTTTTTTCTCAAAAATTTTAAATTGTTCAATTTCATTTATAAAATTTTAAAATTTTAATGCTTCGAATCAAATTTATAAATGTAAGAAAAAAATTAAAATAATAATATCTAAAGCATATTAATATGCTTAAGATCTTATATTTTTTGTAACTTAACTTACAAAATTTCAATTAAGTTTTATTTGTCTACCCTTTATTTTTTATTTTCTATAACTTCAAATCTCAATAATAATCACTTGAATAATCATTTTCATTATAAGGATCTTACTGATATTTTTTAATATGTTTTGTGTTAATTCTAATAATATTCATAAAACTTTACATGTTATTTTTGTACTTAATATTTATAAATTATATCCGAAAGATGAAAAATAAAATATTTTAAAAATATTAAAAATTAAAATAGAACTATTTTAATATTTTAATACAAAAGTAAATAAACCATTAGATTAAGGATCAAAATAATAATTTGTCCAAGTAAACATTCTTTTCCTCCATGCACAAAAAGGAAACAAGACACCATCCTTGTCCTCCAAGGCAGAGAATTGGTCTAACCTATTATATACTACCAACCACAACACGAAAAGAGAGCAAAAACTTTTGGTCTAAAAAGTTTTGTGCAAAATCAACGTGATGTGAAGATAGAATCATAAGTTTTGACCCAAACTTTGTTTGATTAAATAGACCGTTTTTTTTTTTTCCTTCCCCAACAAATTAACCGTTGTTTGATATTTGTTTTTGGGTTCAAACAAAGATTAAGGGTGCTAATGGGTTTGAGACCGGAATCTATAGTTTTTCGTAGATATATATTTACGGCCTTCAAAACTCTTGAATCTGAATATAATTTTATATAACGGTAGACAAATTTTTTTATTGTTATTTTCTAACATGTCTATTTACATATAACCTCTAAAAAAAAATTTAACCTCTAAAAAAAATTTTAAATAATTAAATAATAGTAGAAAAAAAAAATACAACTACATTATTTACTTAGCTATACTAAGTATAAATTATTGTGGGCCTTATAGTGGAGTTGACAGAGCATGTGGTGCAGCTGGTGCGTGTGATGAGAGATGGCGACACAAGTAGTCAAATCCTGATTGCAAGCTTCCATCCAAAATTCTCATGCACACGAATCATTGTGCAAAACATCCTATTAATCAATCTCTCTGTCCATCTTATACAATTCTGCATAGTGTTCCCAATATAGTTTCTTCTTGTATGAGCCAGTCCAAGGACTCTAGACTATCTAATTGCATTTTTCAGTCCATTAGGACCATCACCTTCCATTTTCTATATTAAATATTATACTAACAAACATTAAACATTAGAAGTTAGAAATTAAAATAATTAAGATTAAAATGTAATGGGCAATTAAAATTAAAATTTAACAACCTTTAGGTGAGGGAAAGAGAGTGAAAGATAGGTGGACTGGATTTAAATGAAAAATTAAATCAAGTTAAAAACTTAGATTGGTGGAAATGAAAATGTGAAGTGTGAATAGTGGAGAAGAGGAATGGGTATCTAAAGGAGAAGAAAGAAGAGAGAGGAGAAATGAATAAGGAGAGAGACAAAAATAGGAGAAATGAAATGAGGAGGGAGAGAGAGGAAAAATGATGGATACGGTGAATTGGGAAAAAAAAAAAAGGAGATATGGATAAATAATGAATTTATTATTTTTTTTTAAATCACTTTTGTTATTTTACGCTTTTTTTTCATTTTATATTTTAAATATAATTTTAGTACGTCATAAATAAATAGTCTGCCAAAATAATGATTTCAATATGAGTTGTAAAGATAGATAATTCTGTAAAAAAAAAAAACTATTCGGCCTTAATGAAAAAAAAAATATAACTTATATGAAATTTCTAAATTTTAAAAAAGGGTTGAACTATTTTATACCTTATAGTTAGAAGTATTGTATTCAGATTTAATGTATAAATTGTCAACTGCTATAAATAACTATTCCTTATCCACCATTTTATTTAGCTCTCGCTTGTTACTATGCTCTCAATCTTTGAGGCATGGTAATCATTCAACTATTTTAGGTATTAATGAAGTTCTTCTGTAAAATATTATTCTCCCACTTATATAAAATGATTTTTTGGAAGAAATCGTTGAGACAGAAACAATTAAGATATCATGTGCAAATCGAGTTCATATATGAAATCTATATGAGTTTACCTTCCATCATTACAAATTATTAAAATTCCAACCTTCATCATCGACATCTGCAACTTTAAGATACTTCTAAAACTTCCTGTATTAAGTGCTCATCGTCGAAGTTTGTAGAATGATTGCAGCTGAACTACTAGAAGTACTAGAATTGGAAGAACCCTTCTTCTTGCCAAGTATACTCCATATCACCTTCTTGGTTCAGTCCGCTTGTCACTGAGGTAGTTAAGGTCACAAGTCGTTGTTCTTAGATTTATAAACAAGAAAAATTTCATGCAACTTAAGAGATGCGTAAGTAATTTGTCCATTATAAAAAATATTTGACTCATCTTCAATAAAATTAAGATTGTTGTTGAACCATCCGAAATAACTTTTAAGCAATACAAAAGTGAAAATGATTCCCAAAATCTAAAATATTTAGCCATCATTTTTCCTACCATAGGATCATAAATGACATCATCAGCATGAACAATAAATAACTGAATTATTTTAACAAGTTATGCAATAATTAATGATAAAATAAGATAATAAATATATATAAAATTATAATAAACTTATAAAAAACTTTTAAAATAAGTAAATTTTGCAGCTGAATTCTAGTTATTCTCGCACAATATAGTAGAGTGCAAATTTTCGAGATTTTTTATAGGCTTTTTGTATAATGATTTAAATGCATCTATGTGGATTCGAGCTTATAATAAAAAGTAAGGCATCTTGAATTTTTTTTTCTACTTACTTCCTTACCAATTTGAAATCTTCTTTCACAATTAGGTTAATTATGTGACAAACATACCGATGAAGAAATTGCTTTTGTTTTGATGAAGAAATATTTCATCAATATAATTAATATTATATGTTATTTTATATGAAAGTTAATCAAAACTTGCATAATAATTCTACAACTATTTTTATTATTATGTTAAGTATTAATAACTCTAAAATCTATGATTTTTTTATATTTTATATTTATTTTTTATGTATAGTTAATTCATAATCTCAATAATAAGTAATATAGATAAATAATCTTTCTTAAACTTTCGCTCCAAAATTATATATTTATACAATAATAATGCTCATAATTCCTCCTTGAATGTATCATGTCATTTTTGAAAGTTTATTTCTAAATCAGTTTTAGTTGTATTTGTACTAATGCTATTAAAATAGGGATAATATGAATCTCTATCAAAGTTCTGATGATATTCAGAATCACCAAAATCAAGAGGTAAATCAGCAAAGGCAATCAACAAAGCAAGATTTTATCTAGTTCATGTTACGTGTACGACCACATAAATATTGTACCATTAGGTTTAAAATTTAGTTGAGATACCTACCTATAATGGCACTGGCCATGCACTTCTCTTTATGATGTCTAGTTTCATTAGCCCATGTAGCAGTTAAATTTTAATTTTTGTTTTTTGCATACCCTATGTGCGGCCTATTTTACATATTTACCTATGTTATTTGACTTATACGTCAAAATAAACCCAAGCACTTCATGTAGTCTTCTTGCATTTTGCCAAACCCTTTGTACTCAGTTTATGGTGGCGTATAGCTGGATAAAGAAAGAGAGAGAAAAGAGAGTGAGAGAGGAGAGAGACAGCGTGGTGGTTGTGATAGTAAAAATGAGTAATGTAATGTTCTCATCTTAAAATTCTAATTCCTTTTCTTTCAGCCTGGAAATGAGGAGAGAAAAAATTATTGTTCCTAACTCCATGGAAGTCTAATGGATTTTCAGTTCCATTTCTAGTTTTAGGACAGGATGCTCCAGACACCAAAATTAGAGTTGGACCCTAAAATCTAATTGTATCATTAATCTACATTCCAATTCCAACATCCAAACACACCCTAATAAAAAAGGATGAAAGATAATTTATCAAGTTTAAATAACAATGAAGAAAGTATAAGGTGAAATCTAGGTATGTCACAAATGTGAAAGGAAGCTCTCGGACTATATTTGTAGAGACTAGAATCTACTAGATGTATTGGGATTTTGAAATAGAAAAAAAAAAAAAAATCCTTCTTTTCGTGAGAATCAATGCATATTCTTAAATTCAGAACCTCTCAAAATCAAGTGAGAATACTCACAAAGGAGCAACCTCTTCTTGTCCTTTGAAATGGATTTTTTTTTTCTTTTGCTAAAAACAACGAAAATATTTAGATGGAAATATTAAACCCTATGCCTTTGCAAAGTCAAGGGATGCCTTGAAATGAATGGAAGGAATACTATTTGTAAAAGATTTTTTATCAGTCAAAATTAGAAAAGTATGATGTTTTGAATCACCAACTTTTGAGAAATTTATTAAACTAAATAACTAAATATTTTATTGATTGAAAAAAAAAACTGATAGTCAACAACATCTAAGAAGAACAAATGAATTTAAAATAAGCCAAGTATTTATAGTTTGACTTTTGTACATTTAAAGTTGACCTTTTGTTGTAAAGTGTAATTTATTTCTAGAGATTGAACATCTCTATTACAATTTTAGGTCAAATTCCTCCACTTTCATCTACTTTCATCATGGTTGGGACTAGAGGTGACAATTCGTATTGGCACCGCTCGGCTCTGGCACGTATCTGGCACATATTGGCTCGTGTCGTGCCAATGCCCGTGCTCGTGCTTAAAAATAAGGATATGGTACGGTACAAACATAGTAACAAGCTATAAACGTATTGTACCGGCCCATAAGCCCGTTTCGGCCTATGTGCCTATTTTTCCTCGTGGACCCGTTTCGATCTGTGGGAAAACTATGTCTGTATGGATTGAGGACTTTGAAAATTGTATTATTTTTTGTATATTCTTATTTACCCTACCTAAAGATTAAAGGACGAATCTAAAAATTAAGGGTCGACTAAAATTAAAGTATAAAAAAAAAAATTAGGCAACATAACATCTAATTACATCATAAAGTACTTAAAATTTATATACAATACATATCATAATCACAAGTTCCTAAAAAAATAATCATAGAAAATTTAATTAATATCAAGCAAAATCAAATTACATCAAATAATTCATTAATGATAATTTACTGACGATTTCAAAATAACTAAACAAATTTAAACATAATTAACTACCACCGATAATCAAATCTATTTTATTTCTTGGGGTCCTCAATTATTAGTCTTAATAAATATTAGAAAATTCAATGAATATCAGAATAACCACACATTTCCACAAACACTTTGTATGCAAATAAGAACAAACAGATGTGAAAATAGAATACGTTACTAGCATTCTATCAAACTAGTAGGGAGATAATAAGCAAATGGGAAAATAGAAAAAAGAAAATCATAATCAATAATAATTTACCACCAAGGCATGTTACTTGCCGGAATTTGACGAGAAAGTCATGAATGGAGAGAACTTTTTTTCATGATGGAAGGCTGGCCGAAAAATAGTGTGGCATGCTGGCAGTTCAGGTGTGTTGGAGGGAAGGGGATGCCGATTCCAATGCCAGAAAGGAGATGAGAGGTGGGAGGAGAGAAGGAAGGCAGTGGTTCTTCTTAGGTCTTCTCATGAGTGCACGAGAGTGAAGACTTCAAGTTTTTATCTTTGCTTTTTAACATTCATTCGACATGTAATACCGGCATCCGTTTCAATTTGATTTTTTAAGTGTTAAGATCTGATCGAGATATGTTGGATCTCTAGTGTATCAGAATCTCATCTAACTTTTAAGAAGTAATATTTGATCTGAATTTGTTTTTATTCTTTCAATCTAATCGGATCCGATTAAGATAATTTATTTATCTTAAGATTTTCATGCTCCATGAAATTTTAAGGAAAAAAATGTGAAAGGAGAAAACAGAAAAAAGAAAAAAGAAAAAAATGAATGATTTATAATTTAAACGGATATATAAAACTGATGAGAAATGTAATCAAATTTGTAAATTTTCATAAATTAAATAATAATCTCTCTCTATATTTCCATCCCGAATTATCTTGGAATACATTATTTAGTATTTGCATAGAGGAACATAAAATGTATGAAGTAAATTAATAAATGGAGAAAAATAATATTAATTAATAAATAAATAAATAAAAGAAAAGAAAAGGGAGTGGGAAGAAGAAGAATTTCTTATAAATCAAAATGCGAATGGTAGCAATTTGTATTTGTAAAGGTTCAAACCTATGAAAAGTCTTCACCATCTCCAATACTGAATTCGGATCAGGCAGAAACATTCAAAATCATTCAATCTTCCATTTCCCCGAGACAGGCAGAGATGAGTTTTCTCGCGGGAAGATTAGCTGGAAAAGAAGGGGCCTATTTTTTCCAGGAATCCAAACAGGCCATAGGCCGTCTCGCTCAGAAAAACACGACCCAAAAAAAGCCCCCACCCCTTTATCCTTCTTCTTCATCATCTGATCATCAATCTCAAGCTGATATTCTTCCAGAGGTTCTAAAACACTCTCTTCCCTCCATGATATTTAAGGACCACTCTAGTTCTTCCAATTCCCTCTCAACTTCCAAGTGGGTTCTTCAATCTGACCCCAACAATGGCTTCTTTGTTCCCCCTGATGCACTCAACCCTCTTAGGGCTTATGTTTCTCTACCCCAAGTCACTTTTGGCCCTAGAAGGTGATCTTATCCTATTTTAGTTTTCCTTTTTGATTTTGAAAATTGTGTTTACTTTTCTTTCATTTGATCTTATGTTTGCTTTTGATAGCTGATGATTACGGTCCAACTGTGGAAATTGATCATAAGTGTTGAATTTGAATTTGAATTAGAGAACATTTTTTTATACCCTTTTGTCTTAGGTAGTTTTATGGGTGTATGTTGGAATAATGAAGCGAATGGCTCATAGCTATCCATAGTTTTATGGCTTTTCTTATAAATTTCATATTTTTTTCTATTGACGTTCTTGTGAGAATTGCAGAAAATTGTGTATCTGTTTGCAAGTGATCAGGTAGTTCAAATTGCTTTTCTACCCGCATAATGTGAATAAGTTCCCTATGGATGTGCTTTCTAGTCTGAAATTGTCTCTAAACATGGGTTTTTCCTTTTTTCCTTTTGGATATTGATGCTTATTTGTTTTTGTGGTATCAACTATTTGTTCGCCATTCTCTAATCAGCTTTAAGTTATAAGGAAAGGAATGAGTATCAAGTGCACCTGTATATATCAAGCATGTCAAAAGCTAAACTGTATGTGAAAATAATAACAATGGAGTCTACATAGTTTGAACTACCATTCTTCCTAAAATCTTAAGCTGTTTGGAATGGCCCAACAATATACATCAAGCGTACCAATTGCTGACAACATTCTTGTGGGAGTTGCAGAAAATTTGTATAGTTGTTTGTATATGCTATCCAACCTGACATTATCTCTAAACAGTTTCCTTTTAATTTTATTTTAGATGTTGATGCTTATTTGGTTTTAATGGTGTCAATGTATTCTTTAACATTTTTTTCTAATCCATTTTAAGCCTTGCAATAGATTCTTAGTACAAATCCTCTGTTTTTCTTTTTTTCTTTTTTTCTTATATGTATCTATCTAGTATCTATTATATGTCATTTTTTTAACACTAAGCTTTTGGTGGACTAATAGATATGGTTGTTGATTCACTGATTGCCTTGTTTATTAAAATGTGTTTGGTTTTCTTGGCATAGAGAATCTTTATAGGATGGTGCATATAGGATATAAGTGGTATATCATATGCCTAGAAAAACTTTTTAGTTTGGTACCAAAATGGTTTTAAGTACAAACTATCTGTTATATACTGGTTGTAATTGCAGATGGGAATTGCCTCATTCAGAAAACTCGCTCTTGGCTTCAACGGCAAATGATTTGCGTACAGACAAGTACACTCCTATTAATCCTGAGAAGTTGAAGGCTGCAGCTGAAGGACTTGCCAATAGTAGGATTCTCTCTCTAGTCTCACGTGCTTCTCATTTTGAATAGCCTTATCTCCTAATTGTTATTGTCGCATATTTGGTAAAAGAAAATTGTGCTCTAAAAATCATTTTTAACTCGGAATCTTTCTTTTGCTTGAATTTAGTTGGTAAGGCATTTGCTGTTGCAACTGCGTTTGTATTTGGTGGTGCCACCTTGGTCTTCGGACTGATTGTCTCCAAGCTTGAACTACAGAGTGTTAGTATAATCTATTCCCATTTTTTCTTTGTTGTAATTTGTATAACATCTTAATTCCTCATGAGAGATTAAGTGAGATTCGCTTCAAAATTATGCAAATTCATCAAATGGAAGATGACTTTTGTTTGGGCAGGGGGATGACATCCGAACGAAAGGAAGAGACTTAATCGAGCCAAGAACTGAGATCATTAAGGAGCAATTGGTTCCCTTAAAAATTTGGGTAATTTCCTTAGATCACTATTGTATAATGCTGTAAGCTCTCATGTTAAGTAGGTGAAAAGCTGACGTTTTGAAGAAAAAAAATTCAAATTGCAGGCTGAAGGTATGAGCAAGAAATGGCATTTGGAAAGTGATAAAGATATGCAAGAGAAGCCAATGATTAAGGAACTTTCTAAAATTTTTGGTGCCAGAACATCTTCCAGTTGATTTCCCTACTCTACCCCTCTCTTCTTGATTTTATGTGTATATTAACACATGATTTTATGAAGATGTGGTTATAAAAGTTGAGAAGAGTAGAAGAGAAATAATGTAATCAATCTCGAAAAATGTTGTGTATCAAGAAATAATGTAATCAATCTCGAAAATGTTGTGTATCAAGTGATGTTGGAGATGAGATACCTTCTCACATCTCCAAGAGTGTATGATGGGTTTTATGATAATCACGTATACATTGTATAATAGATTGAAATATTGGTCTTGAAAGATTAAACAGCCGTAGATTGGTGATATCAACTAAATTCATTTACAGCCATCAAATTAATAATTTTCGGTCAGTTTTATTTAATTCAATTCCCATTTTGGTCGGTGTACCGATTGAAACAGTTTCAGGTAAATCGGTTATAGGTTTTTCGGTAAGTTTTCGTGCACCGAACGAAATATCGATTTTTTTTTCCTTATAATTTTAACCCTATCCCCAAATTAGCCCCAACTCCTAATTTCTATTTTAGTGCTTATCGTGTTTGTATAAGGTTGAGAACTCTTGTTTAAACAAAATAATTTACCAAAAATCGTTTGATTTACTTTATGCTCATTTAGATGATATTGAGATGATAGACTATGAATTTATGATATATTTGAATATTATTTTGATTATGACATTACAATAAAATGATATTTTTTAATTGTTATAATATCGAATTTTCTTCAAAAATATTATTAAATGAAGGTAACTTTACAAAATAAACTATAAAATAATGTGAAAATTACATACATTATAATATTAATATATATTTATCAATTACATATCATAATAAATGAAAAAAAAAATGAGTATAAAAAATTGAAAAGTCATTCGACCTATCTAATATTAACCAATTTGGTTTCAATCAGTTTTTATGGCCGAATTGGTATAAAAAATAAAATAAAATAACCGAGCCGGTTGTGGATTCGGTTTCAATTCGGTTCGGTTTTATTGAAACCAAATTTTGCTCAACCCTACATCAAACTATGTACCCTTCGACAGTAGAGTCTCTCCTTTGGCACAAGCTTTTACTCAAAGCTTGTAATCTAGCCTGGAACCGTACTTCCAAGCCTCGAGATTTCGGTTTCATTCATTCATACCTCATCTTGGAAGGAAATGAACTTAAAAATGGTCTTATGAAATAAAATAAAATAATAAGCACCTTGTTAATTAGAAGTCTAGAAAAGGTTGATCAAAGAGAAACTTCACAGAAAAGATTGATGTACTTACCTATCTATAGGATCTACAAATGTTGATAGAAATGTATAGTATCCCTACATGCCAAAAAGTCCTAACCACTCCAGAAGCACAGCGATACCAACCTGGAAAGTGGCCAAGACTAAGCGACACAAAACATAATCTCAACTGAATTAGATGATAAAATTAAGATATAAATTAATAAAATGCCCTTTTTTCAATACTTTTTTTTTACTAAATGAGTCTTAAATTAAAAAAGAAAATTGTTAAAAGACTTAATTGCCCGACATCTTCTTCCCCAACATATCTAGACGGCTGCTCGCCAACTTCTTCAGGTTTGCTTCACTCCATCTTCTTCTTCCCTTCTATCTCAACGACTTCAACAACTTCTCGATAGAAGAATGCTGATTTGGAGAATAACGAAGAACGAAAAACAAAGAACGGAGAGGAATTTCCTATCGCATGACCATTAATGGAAGATAACGAAGAATGCCGATCCGAAAAAGAAAAAAAAGACCAAGATTTCGGTCTGGGATAGTAGGTGTGTTTTTGTCTTTTAAACTTAAAACCTTAACCTTAGGCTTCAAACGTTAAACTTAAACACTAAACACAAATCTTCAAACCTTAAACCTATATTTTAAACCTTATACTTAAATCCTAAACATAAATCTTAAACCTTAAACTTAGATCGTTAATCTAAACTTAACCGTAAACCTAAACTTAAAACCTTAAACTTATAATTAAAACCTGAAACTCAGACTTTAAACCTAAAACTTAGAATTAAACATTAAATATAAACCTTAAAAAAGAAAAAAAAAATCATGATTTCGGTCTAAGAACCAAGATTTCGGCCTGACTAATTCATGCCGAAATCATGATTTCAGTACGTTTTGCTCAGGCCAAAATCTTATCCAGAATTTTGAGTTCAAGTCTTAAACCTTTGTCCATGTATTTCAAATGGTATATAGCAACCGGGTGGATCAAGAATAACGGCTGGGTGACAATAAGGACTTGACACAAGAGGTAGTGGCCACAACGGCCTAGTGCTGATGGAGGTAGTAGTAAGGGTAGTAAAGGGTGAAATTTCATCTGAAATTTTAAGGATACCGTAGGTTAGATACAACTCTCTTCCATCTCATTTTTGGATCTAAAATTTGAAAATAGCCTATAATTCCAGATGTATGTGATTCATTGTAACTAGCCTTTAATCTTGGTAGTTCACTTTGGATCCGAATATCCCAGGTCCATTTTTCGAAAACAATTTCAACCCCGGGATGTGCGAAGGACATGTTGACTTACAAACCCTTTAACCTAAACTTTAAATATGAATTCAAGTGATTTGTTATGCTTTTTGTAAAGAAATTATATATATAATATATAATTATTATATCGATATAGTTCATAAAATTATACTAGAGATCTGAAAATTTAAAATTATTATTTCCGCATGCATGAATTTTTATCAATGGCTCAACTTAAATTCATATGTTTATAGACTAAGGCAAAAATAACCTATATCCAAACTATGGGCTCAATTTGGATCCATGAACTAGAGGCTATTAAACCCCGAACCACAATTATCCTCTCCGGATCAGCTAAAAGCTTAACAAAGCCGAAGCAAGGGCCTGGTAGTTAAGGTAAAAATTGCGAACTGGAATGAAAAGTTCACACTGAAATATGGCCAAATAATTTCCTTGACATAAAGAGTGCAAGAATGAAGCTGAACCAAATGAGGCCGAATTGCTGAGCTACATGAGGATCGCATTATTAGTCCATTTCCATTTAAATAATTAATGATTGAACGAAGATTAGGATAACCATCCTTACAATCCAAACTGACTTGGTTTGAATTTAGAGACTAAGGCTCAAAACCCAACATCAAAATTGAGGTCATTTTCATAAATTAAAGGTTCAAAACCCCGATTTATCCCTTATCAACTTCTAAGAAAGTTTCACCCCTCGCCTAACTAGAGGTAAAGATGGCCGCAATGCCTCTCTTCCTCAGGGAAAGAAGCACCAGGATTTGTGTAACTTTATATTGTCACATCTAACTAATCATTTCTTGAGAAAAAAATGTACAATTTAAAGATTGTGGCAGGAGGCTTATTGATGGAGTAAAATTTAGATCCAATCTCCTGGGTCAAACGGATAGAATCATAATCGTTGAACCGTTACAATTAAGATGTAAATTTTATTCGCCTCGTAACCAAAAATAACAATCATAATTAAGACATAATTTCTTTGGGGGGGGGGGTTACTGTATCAATTAACATTTCATAAGATATAATCTTTTGCACGAGGTTTATATATAGACAGAACCCATGTGAAGAGAAGGGCATTCCCAAGAACTATTTTTCTAGCACAAAATACTCTATTATTCTTTGAATATCCTAACGCATTAAAAGTGGATTTAGCAACCAAAGCTCGGCAACCCATCACTGTTCTCTTCTATTTCAAGTACCAAATGTCGAGCGAATCGGAGGACATGATGAGATCATGCGCATACTACTGATAGACAAATTTTTGCATCAACAATTACTATTATGATTAAGTATACTGATTAATTAATCATATCCTGGCACCATTATGACAAGTAGGAATTTTTATCTTACGAAACGGGCACATACGTCGTGAAATGGGGTTGGTGGGCCGCACTGACTTTAGAACAGTGGGATCCACACCTCAGTGGGTCCACCTGCCCCCTCTCACAATGGGTGCATTTTCCCATTTCATAAGATACGTTCTCAAGTAGGGCTGATTTAAATAATAAGACACCCCATCTAAATTAGGGATATTAATGAAAAAAAAAGAAAAAAGAATAGGTCAACTTATTATTAAGTCCTAGGCGAAGTAAGTTGGTTAGGCCTAAACTATCAATTAAAATTTTGTTTAAACCAACAAAAGCTATAAGCCTAAACTGTCAACTAAAATTTAAACCCCACAAAATCTAACTAAATGAGCATAGAATCTTATTTTAAATACACTTTGCATTCACATAGTTTAGATTCTGTTTTGCTAAAATTCGAACCGGGCACACATGCTACATACTAAATGTTGTAGAGGAAAAAAGACCCATATGAATGCCAAAGAGGCAACTAGCTATAGCTTACATAATCAAGCTACCTCCTCAAAACACTACTAACATAGAAATCATCAAGTCTCATTAAAGCTTAGAAACTAGGGTTTACATTTTAAGAAGTTGAAGTCTCGAAAAGATATAACAATACACTAATAGAGGAGAAAATGGAAATAACTGAATAACATCAAAGTAGAGTAGAAGAGCAATCCATAGGAAAGGGATGGTTGTAGATACCATTGTCCATATAGTAGTAGTGATGAGGATGATGGTTGTGACCGCTAGCAGCGGTAGAAGCATCCATTACCACAAACTGCATATCTTCAGATGGCTTCCAATGGCGTTTCCTTTGATTTATAAACCAATTGTTTATCTGTTTCAGATCCAGTCCGGTAGTTTCCGCTAATGCCACCTTCTGTGCCTCCTGCAATCCGGAAATTTACATATCAAATAATTAGTAACTAGTAACTGGTTTTAATCCAAACTGACATCTCACTCTTATACTTAACATACGATGTTGAAAGACGTCAGTACGATTACTGATAAAAACAGGTAATCCAGTAAAATATGCATGTCCGGTTGATCTAACTTTTTGTGGCGAAGAACTAACGTCACAAAAAAAAAAAAAAAAGGCAACAACAACTACTACTGATAGAAACTTAATTAACGTAGTAAAGAGAGTAAAAAGGTTGAATATAAACTGATCGGCTTATATTAATCAAGCTAAAATTGCAAATAAACTTGTACGCTCAATCAAACATTTCCAGAATACTGCCTTAGGGCCTTTTTTTTTTTTTTTTTTTTGAGGAAAATAAATGAAAAAGAAAGTGGAAGAAAAGGTTAGTTGATTTCTCCTTATTTAATCACCAATTACAGAAGAAATGAGAGAAACCAAAAAACGGGTGTTATCCATTCTCTCCTTTCTCTTTTCTAATCCATTTCTCAACATGAGAAATAACGAATTTCATTTGTGTTCTCTTCAGTTCCCACTAAACCAAACATGCCCTAAATACTTAAATACTGAACAGATTACCAATAGAAAAACAACACCTTAAATCCGTGCACCTTACCGGAACCATGCATCCTCATACCTTAATGAAAACTTTAATTCCCAATGCATGCACAATTTAGTATTATTCGAGCAAAACAAGATTGAATCCAAGCCATTCGTAAATGCATAGAAATTAACAAGAAATATAAGAAGAGGTTGGTTGTAAATGATTAATTACCGAGGGGTAAGGCCACTTATAGTGTCCGCTCCACCAGTCGAGCAACTGCTGGCGAGCTTCCTTGGGCAACTTTCCGTTCTTTTTCTTCTTCAGAAACTCCCGCTTGAGACTGCCTAGATATCCACTATACTTGCGCAGGAGCTGAACTTTTAGCTCCTTATCTTCAGCTTGAGGATCGATTATATTGTCATTCACATCAAACTCCTCTACAGACGGTCCATTTTCGCCAACATTATCACAAGCTATGCACAATGGATACAAGAGGGCTCACAAGTAAGAGCATGCAGCACAAGGTAGCAAAATTAATGAAACACTTCATATTAAGAAGTATAAATCAGTCTCTAGTTTGATCATTAAATAATTGAAATTAATTTCTACTACATACATTGCCTCGAGCTATATTTATACCCATGACTATCATAAGGAACGTCAGTGCATACAAATCCATCATATAGACATGATCAAGCAGGAATAGAGGAAAAATATCATTGTTTAAATTGATATATACCAAGTAGCTACATCCATTTCACTCTTCATTATAGCTTCTATTCAACTGCATTAAAGTCACCGGTAGTTCCAGAAACTTAAACAAGTGACGCTAAATACTTGGTTCATATGTGAGGTATCATGTTATGTTCACTATCAAATCGTCTAATCCTTTCACCCGAAAACATTAACAAAAAACAAAATGTACCCTGTCTTCAGATTTCAGAGTGCAAGAATACAGTGATGATAGGTCTGAAAGAATTTCTTAAAATATACATATAACATTCTAACAAAAGACACCCATCTTATAATTAAAAATTCAAGTACAATTTAACAGATATCAGCTAAAAGGTGAGCTAATGATAGAAAAATAAAACGAAAAAACAAAATTAAAATTTGAAGGGAAAATATAAATAAGGTGTCTAGATATAGGGCTTAAATAATTACCAGAATCACTAGTATAAGGCGAAACATGAGCAAAGGACTTCAGCTGAGAGTCGATCTTCGAAAAGAAAAGCATGGCTTCTTTAAAGGGCTTTGTAAGCTCTTGTTCATACTTACTTAGCATCTCACAATAAGCCTCCATGAATTGGTCGAGTTCCGAATCTTCTTCTCCATTGATCATAACATTGCAGCCGGGCCCCGTTAATGCCGCCACCATAGAACAATTATTACCAAATACCCCCTCTAACCTCGCCGCCACTTCCGGTGGTGCCCCAACCTGTACGTTAATAGTTACTTCTTTCTTTTCTTTTTGTGGTTCTTTTTTCTAATATCAGGTGAAAAAGAAACGCAAGAAAAGACATGATTAAAACAAAAATGCTAGAGTTCTACTACTTCAAAACCATAATCCTCCTTTTTAGCAAAGAAATGTTGTCTGAATTCAGCAAAATTACCAAACGGTAAGAGAGAGAGAGAAGCAAAAGGATTTCCAGGGATTAGAGATATTGATCATCATGAACGAAACTGGCACAACAATAACATAAATTAGCAGATCAAAAGCTACTAACTAAGGGCAAACAACTTATAAAAAACGTATACGTTAATAGTTAGTATGGATCATGAACTGGGTATACATATATATGGTGGCTAGAGAGCTAGATCATATATGCATGTGAGAAATGAATACATATATACAGTGTAAGTATTACCTTTTGACAGTTGATATAAGCAGCCAAGAGACGAGAGAAAAGAGGATGAGCCATGATTTTAGCTCTGATACTAGTATCAGTAGCGTTGATGTTTTGATGATCCTCACCGTTGATTGTAGCACTAGTACCATTTCTGACCTCCATGAAACAATTATTACCTCTTTGGGCGCCATTCATGATGTCGCTATTAGTATTTTGTTGTGGAGGATCATTATTTTCATGCTCATGAGAAATATTGTGGTTGATCCAAGGTAAGGGAAGAACGAGCTTGTGATGATCATGATCATGATCATGAATATTAGGCGCCATTTCCTGATCAGCTGAATTATTGTTATTAGTATTCATTAATGGCGGCACCATCATCATCATCGAACTCGATATTCTACTACTAATATTATTATTATAATTATTATTATTATAATTATTATTATTACTATTTTCCCCAAACCCTACCATAAATAATGAACTCCCACTACTTCCGCAAACCCTGTCCATTCTCTCTCTCCCCTCTCACTCTCTCTCTCTAGATTTCCCTAGTAGAATAGAATAGAAGCTAACTCATAGAGCAGAGCACTCCCGGCATTTAAGCAAAAGTCTTACACTTTTCACATATGTAAGCGGAAATTTAACTAGCAATCAGAAATTCGTACACGAAAAAAAATAAAAAAGATTCATGCATTGAGATTATGAGTCATGACCTAGAGCCTATGGAGAAATAGGGGTAAGGGTTAAAAAGCTTAAAAGCACGTTTAATCATTATACATAATTTTCTTCTGTTCATAAACAGTTGCCTACTTTGCAGCACTTCTCTCTCTTACGCATATAGTTAACTGAGTTAACGTGCACTTGATCTGGAAAAACAAAAAATTCTAATAGGTTTGAATCTTTCCTTCCCAATGAAGGCTGTACCCATCTGCAAGAGTTTAGAGAGAGACTATGAACCAATGGGTGTTTGATGGAAATAAAGAGTGTCTGTTGTAATATTGATGTTTTTTATGTGATTTACTTGGGTCGGGTTAAGTTATGATTGATGTTGCTAATCAATCTCAAACTTCTGCTTTTTTTCTGATCGTGTATCAGGATTGATGGCAGTCTCATAATTATTAGTTACCATCTAATAAGTACGATATCTCAAAGATCGTCCAAAATCGTTTAATATTCCCTCTCTGTTATTGGAACTAGGTTTATACTTTCTTCATATCTCTAGCTCGTATGGTGCGGAAATTGGATTGGAATAAAATATTTGGATCTGACTTTGTATTGGTATTTTCAAAACTGGTACAGTATCTGGTCCGCTGCGATCTTTAGATATTAGGACATTTAGATTCAGAAGGATTTTTAAATTAGTTTTGGTGTATGCTGCGACATAAGGATTGGAAGTGGTAGTAAAATGGACGAATTGATATAAGGATAGTATGATAAAAATATGGTATGAATATGGGCACGATATGAGTATTACATTTTTTCACGCTTAATTATGCAGGTACATTAGATGGCATGGTTATATACGAATTTTTTGTGCTGGCATAACGTTTTCTGTTAATTCGGAATATAGTATGAACTTAAAAAGATCTTTTAGTCTTTATAATTATTTTTTTTGAAAATTATTTAATATATTAAAACTTTTTAATTTATGTAAAATTTTATTTGATTAAATAAATTTTTTTATAATTTATTTATAATTTTAATTATTAATAATACTAACTTTTAATTTCTTAATGGTATTAATAATTTCCAAACGATTATTTATTTATTTATTTTATAATATGTAATAAAATAATTTATTTATTTTAATATTTATTTTAATAGTATTAACTTCTAATATATTTAATAATTTAATTTTTTTGAATCAAACTCAATCATTATTTACTTTACATACTATTTGTTATGATATTCGATAGATCGAAGACTCCATTTACTCATTGAGTAAACTAAAAGTTATGATACTCGACGGATCGAAGACCCCATCGACTCATAACATTTTATTTACTCAACAGGTAGAAAGCTTCATCGACCCATCGAGTATCATAATTTTTAGTTTATTTCGACCCATCGAGTATCATAACAACTAATATAATATTTTATATGGTTATGAAATGAGTAATAATTGAGTCTGATTTATAAATGTTTGATTCAAAAAATTGAGATTATAAAAAAAATGGGCACACGGCTCAGGCACGACACGGCACGTTAATGGTCTGTTACTATATATGTGTCGTGTCATGTCCTTATTCTTAGGTATGAGCATAGGTACAAAATAGGTACGGCATGATCCAATTTGTGTCGAACCCAAGTCGAGCCATGCCGACATGAATTGCCACCTCTAAGGACCGAATACTAATATCAACATCTTAGTTGGTATTAAAAATAGATGTCAGATATATCTAGATCGAACCGGCATTCACCTTTAATTGGCATACCTATTTAAATTATATATATATTAAATTCATATTATTATATTACATATCAAATAAATTTTATATGTAACACGAAAAATCAAATCATTATAAATATAATTCACTTAAAAAACATTCTAAGCTAAAAATAAGTATATATGATCATTTTAATCTTAATTTTAATTATGAAAAAAGTAGAACAAAGTCGAAACTACAAACTTTGTCTCCGTCCCACAAAAAAATAAATATGAAATTATAGTTTAATTATATATGTGTATATTTATATACATATACTATTCTAATTATTTGATACAAAAAATTTATAAACTAAGACGATTAGAAGATTGGGTGATAAATAAGCTGTGATCCATATAAATGTGGTGGTGATCCTGGTTTGAACGAGTAAGGTTTTTTTTCCCCCCCTTATCTTAAATCAAAGACTTCATTACATGCGAGAAATAGGGAAAAAAACGCCCCATAATTAAGGTATTTTCATTGTTGTCACAATCGTAAAAGAGCGACTAATTGCATTTGCTAAGAGCATTCGTATCGAATTCTTCATAAAACTCTTTTAGTTTAATTTTAATTAATATAATATTCTTTTAGATTTTAATTAATAATTTTGTAGATAACTCTACATCTATTAGGAGTGTATATTGACCAATTAGGGTTTGGTTAAAACTGTGAACTAATAAGACTATTGGTTAAAACTGTGAACCAATTAGACGATTGGAAGATTGGGTGAAGAATTTTTCATCCCGGCCAAACCAATCGACTCACACACCCGGATGAAAATCGATCAAACCACTAACTAAAATTAAATTTCATCCACCAAGTGAATGAGTTATATCATCGAGATTTAAATTTTACAATCATCTTATAATTTTTAAATAAATAGCTTTCGAGTAAATAATTAATATGAATATTTTTATTTCTATAAATAATAATTATTAAAAATAATTTATATCGAGTGGATTGTCTTTTCAAAACCACAATCAAAATATTGAAAGAAAACCTATAACTAAATTTAGTACATGTTGGAGACTACCGTGAAATGAGTATAAAATAACTTAAAGTAGGAGAGTTTGAAGTCGATACCTACTAAAACATGCAGTGGCCAACAACATACATCGGTAATAACATGTAGTGAAATCAAAGCATACGTATATACATATATGAGAATTATCGTGAAGATCAAGTTATATAACCCTCAAATAATACTATGTAACCTACATATATTATTGAAATATTAAGATAATATTGATATAAGGATTACAAGCTGCTATAACTAGACAAATGAATTATCCAAATAATATGATATTCCCTCTATTATAAGTCATAATAAGTTCAATGTATTTAATTATTTTTTTAACCGTATTATAAAAGCTATAATTATGTGGCAATATTTTATTATAATAATCATTTATAATTCTATAAAAATTTGGTTGGATCATAGATAAGTGAAAGCTTAACCCATCACCCAGCTAAAATTTTTAGGTTTGGATAAATAAGACACGACCAACTCAAAATAATTAAAAGACATGAATTATGAGCGATTGGTTTGGTTTGTGGCTGGGTGAACTGGTGAATGCACACCCCTAACATATAATTCTCTATTATATTATTTTGCTTAAATATAAAGGAAAACTTCTTTAAATTTAAAGTAAGAAATAGGAATATGAGACATATTTTATTTATATTCCTTAAATTAAAATTATTAAGGGAATAGATTCAATCCTTGTTTTATTCCTTCATGTCTATCTCTGTTCATAAATCACTGTTATCCTTATAGATATAAAAGTTAAAACATGTGTCATGTCATAAAAAGAAAGACAAAAATGTAAAACGATTGAAATACAGCTAATTTATGAGCCTTATTTCATTATTTCTCTCTCTCATTTTCTTAATAGTTGTGACTCTCCTCTCTCTCTCTCTTTTTTCTCTGAATGTTGACGAATGATGTGGCCATTAACACCTGATCTGAATCTAAGATCTAAAGGTTGATATTCGATTTGAAAATTTAAAACTTGAATATGAAATCTAGATACCAGTATTCGATATAACTTAAAATCTCGAGACCGATATTCTATCTATAGTTCTCAGTCTAGATCAAGTTCTCGATCCAGACCGAGTTCTCAATCCATAGTTCCCAGTCTAGACCGAGTTCTAAAGTTCTAGACATGTTGGTCTTTCTCAAACTAAGTTCTTGAGTTTCTGAAAGGTCGAATGGCATCTCAGACTAACATCCCATATAATTTGAATCCCTTTGAAGGGTCGAAGGGTATATCACATATCAGTTTGATATGCGCAGACCGACATCTCATATGTCAGTCGAAGATGCCTAGACTGATATCTCATATATCGATCTGAAATGCTCAGACTGACATCTCACATATTGGTCAAAGATGCCCATACTGACATCTCACATGTCGGTCAGAATGCAAGGTGATACAAACCGGGATCTCATGTCGATATGTGGTCGAAGGGTATCTCACATAAATTATAGTCGAAAGGTCGAAGGGTTGATGGGCATCTCACATAAATTATAGTCAAAATGTCGATGGGTCGAAAGGTCGATGGGTCGAAAGGTCAATGGGTCGAAAGGTCGATGAGTCGAAAGGTCGATGAGTATCTCAGACCAATGTCTCACATAATTCGAATCCCTTCGAAGGGTCGAAGGGCATCTTAGAGTTATATATGAGATGCATAGACCGACATCTCACATGTTGGTTTGAGATGCAAAGCGATACAAACTGAGATCTCATGTTAGTTTGTAGTCAAAGGGTTGAAGGGCATCTCTCATAATTTATAGTTGAAAGGTCGATAGATTGATGGGTCGATAAGTCGAAGGATCGATGAGCATCTCAGACCGACATTTTACATAATTCAAGTCTCTTCGAAGGGCATCTTAGAGTTACATGTGAGATGTACAAACTGACATCTCACATGTTGCTCTGAGATATAGACCGATACAAACCGAGATCTCATGTTGGTCTGTGATCAAAGAGTCGATGGGTCGAAGGACATCTCTCAAATTTATAGTCGAAAGGTTAATGGGTCGAAAGGCAGAAGGGTCGAAGGGTCGAAGGATTGATAAGCCTCTCAAACCGACGCCTCATATAATTCTAGTCCCTTCAAAGGGTCGAAGGGTATTTTAGAGTTACTGTGAGATGTATAGACCGACATCTCATATGTCGCTCTAAGATGTAGAGCGATACAAACCAAGATCTCATTTTAGTCTCTGGTCGAAGGATCGAAAGACATCTCTCATAATTTTAGATTTCATATCATTAAGATATTTCTTTGTATTTCCACTTTGCACTGTAAGTTTATTAATTTATTATATCAAGAGGAAGTATCTATGCACTATATTCTTTTTTATTTTTAACAAATATTTTATCTCAGTAGTTTTTCTTGACAAGATTTTTAATAAAGTAATTTTTAATACATAATTTACACGAGAATACTATTGTCCCTTAACAAGGACACATCCATGGATAAATTTATAAATGTTTGGTTGTCTATTTTGAACCCTATAACTCTGTATATCATGAATATCACCAATACAGAATTTAATAACTTGTAATAGCTTACTTTTATTATTTATTTGTATTAACTAGACCTTTTTATTTTGTTATAATCTATGACAGTGGATGACATATAAATATCTATCCGGTCTCTATATTATGTAAGAATTTAAAACTTTTGATACAATTTGTAATAGTTTATTACATAATTAATTAATTTTTACAATACAATTATTTACATAAAAATAGCACAACTAATAACACTTACACATTTTTAAATAAATAAATAAATAAATTTAGGCTCAGACTTAGAATAGTTTTGAGTCTTTTCCGAACATGTGTGCCAATCCATGCCGAACCTTAGTTTTCATGGCTCGGCACGGGCAAGACCCCAAAATGCATTAGGTATGACATGACTAGATAAGAGTTGTGCCTTGATTTTTACGGCATAATACAGATACAGTTTTAAATCATATTAAGTTTGGCATGACTTAGTAAAGTCGGGTCTAAAAGAAGTCATACTTAATCGGTCTATTTATCATCTTTATATATAAATAATATTATAATTATAATAAAATTTAATTTATCATATATCATTCAATTATATCCACATAAATATTGAACTGTAATATCAAATAATTATCTCAAAAAACCACAAGGAAATTTGCATTTTTCCAATATATAACAAAGAAGAAATATTGTAATGTCTTCCTCTTGTAGTCATAGGGTTAGGATGTAAAAGGCGGGTAAAATAATGATCGGATGTCACAACTCTCCCTTCAACCGTGAGGTAACCATCATGATAAAAATCAATTGGCTGTGTTAATCTTGTGACCAGAGGGGTTAAACAAATAGGAAAACAAAAGAGTGATTGAGTGGGAAAGGATGAAGTTTTACATTAGGGGCCTAGTTAAGCTAGTTGCTAAGGGGAAAAGTAAGGCTGAAAAAGGGTATGTATGACAAGCTAGTGGGACAGTCCGAATGTCCATCTCCCTGTCAGTCTCTTGGAAACATTCTGATCTTTCTCTCACTCTAGTTAACCTGCCGGTTTTTACGGTTAAACTCTTGCGCACTTTAGGCGTTCGAACAAATCTACAAATATAAAAGTAGAAATTATTTTACTTAGGAATTTTTGCATGTGATGATGCTTCAATATGGGATTATTAGTTTATTTTAGAATAAATTAGATTTTGCACCATGGCCGCAACACAGGAGAACTATGGGACAGAAATTCCACATCGCCTAATCCTTTTAGAGAAACATACTAATAAAAACATAACATATGTACAAATTAACCTAAATTTGTACTTATTTTATTTCTTCCCCTTAAATTTAGATAATCATAAATATATATCCCTTGGGGTTAAGCTAAAAAAACACCATCCTATATGAGTGTACAATACAACAATATGTTTAATTTAGCATTAATAAAATAAAGTAAGTTATTTTATTAGATAAAAGAATAAATGAAAAAGTAATATAGTATTAATATAGACAAAGAAATTAAATATATACTTTAATAACTTTATAAGCTTTTAGGAGATCAAAACTATCTTGTAGTTAATTTTTATTATTGAGCAAATGTCAAGAGTTTTTATTTTAATAATTGAAATTATTTGGACTATGGACAAATGTCAAGAGATTTTTCTTTTTTCTTTTAATAATAAAATTTATTTAGATGAGTGATGGATAGATTAGATCACCTTGTCGGAAAATTTGAATTTAGCTCATATCAAATAAGGCTAGCTTAATATAATTTTAATTTGTCGGTTTTAGGTTTTAGATGATGGGTTCGATTTTTGATCAAGTTTGTGAGGTAAATAAGATTATGTATATCTCTAAAAAAAAATTATAAGAATAAATCCATTAAAAAAAAAGTATTATTAAACTGATCGATTCAAAATATAAAAATTCATTAAATTAAATGTAAATTTTACTTTTAATTTCCTACATAAATTAATTTTATTCTTATTTTTCACCTTAAAATTTTATTTACTCTAAATTTCTCTCAAACATCCAAAAGCCTCAACCTCAGCCAACGCCGCAGCTGCTGAACCCTCAACTTCCCGCCAATGCCCCTCCCTCGCTCTCTCTCCCTCCCAGATCAAGTTCATTTAGGGTTAATTCTAGATCATATTCATTTGGACTTGAATCTGATCATCACGATCTCGGATGATATCCATATCAAACTTATTTGGGTCTTAGCCCAGATTGGCTTCACAAGGTTTCATACAGATTGCACTTGGAATCAAACTTAGATCGTGCATGATCTAGTTTTGAACTTAGATTTGCATGATCAGAATTTGAAACCCAAATTTCATTATATTAACTCTGCACCACCGTCACTCTCTCAATAAATTCTTTATAAATTAAATTAAGGGGTAGAAATTTAGAATTGATTTGATGGATCTTTTTTTTTTTTTTCTAAACCAGATAGGGTTTAAAAAAATGAGTTATTCATTTTTAAGACTGATTATATCCTTGCGTTGCAGAGTCACTAACGTTGTACATGACTCACTGTATCCTTAGTTAACGAAAATGTCATACTTGGGTGTCACATTAAAAACATTTCGGGTGTAAATCATAGTTTTAAAAGTTTATCGGTATAACCTTTAAAAAAAATAATAATAATTGGCGATAAATTATATTTCAACCTAAATAGAAATAAAAGTTAATTTACACTTAATTTGGCTGGTGAGGCACGATCCAAGAATTGGTGGTACATTCTAATGAATGAAAAGTTGGTATATTTCTAATTGGCCACACTTTTAAAAATGTTTTTTTTTTTTATAAATTTTGAAAATAATTATTATCAAATGGATATAAAATATAGTAAAACGTGAATATCATTTCCAAGTGTACGTTTAAGTAAAAATAAATAGTATTAGATACAAATTTCGTAGGTCGGGTCAGTCAGATTTTGATCATATTTTCAATCTGATTCAAACATTGTGGGTGGGTTATTCCATACATCAAATCCAACTACTTATTTTTCAAAATCGAAAATTCGGGTTTGGACGGGTTTAGATTAAAACGGGCAGGTTCGGGTGGTGTAAGATCTAATTTTTCTATTTTAAATTTCTAATATTTAACCCTGAACATATACATATATTGGTATTATAATAGCATAATTCAATTCATATCTCAATCTCAAAATAAATGTATAAAACCTGAAACTTGTACAAATTACAATTACATCAAATCTCAAATAAAAATTCATAACAATAATGTCTAATGACATTAAAATTCATTATAGTCCAGTTCATACTTAGTTCATAACAATAAAAATATAAAACCTTAATACACAAGAGTTTAGTTCATAAAAACATAGCAATAAAAATGTACAATTATATATGATTGGCTTATTATATTCAATGACAAATATAACAAATGATTAGATGAACTAGATAAAGACCATTTTTAAAGTGACAGAAACATATATGATTCATTAATATCATTTTCAACCAACCTCAACTTCCAAGTGCTGACCTACAAAAAAAAAAAAAGTATAAACAACTAAGATTTTAAATTAATATATTTAATTAAAGGAAATTCTTACTTTTTATATAATACGTTTAATGAATAACTTACTTAAATAGTATATAGCACTCGAATTTGATGTTAGATAAGAAGATGGTTCTTGAGAAATCAATCTTTGAACTTTGGACTTGACAAATACAAATCGAGAGGCTACTCAATCAAAATGATAAAAGATTGATATAGTTGTCGATCTAAGTATCTAAGTTAAGCTAATTGATATGGTTGTCGATCTGCGATCTATTATCGATCTACTATGAATATAGATCGACTAACATATTGATTATAATAGATCACAGTTGATCGACTGCTATATCGATCTCATGAATTCACTCGACTATCAAGTCAATCTGGTAGGCATAGGAACTTGATTGTCTAGCAATTTTTCTAAATTTACTATTTATCGTCTAGGTCGTGTGCAAACCAAAGATAATAAGTGTGGTGATGGGTGGGAAAAGGAAAAAATAAATGAATAAAGAGATAAAATAAAAATATATAAATATTTTAGACAAAATTATAAAGAAAAAAATTAAACTGGTCAAATGTATTATTTTGATTTTTTTCTGCTGATGTTGGAATATTAAAAATTCAAATTTTAGATGTCTCGTTTAATTATATAGATGTATGAAGAAAAAGTCATATTAGCTTTGATTACTCGAATTAGAAAGTTAAAAAATCTAATTTTAATTATATATAGATTAAAAAATTAATTAGGACAAATTTATAAAACTCAAATTATACGAAGAGAAAAAAATCAATTAACTTTTTCTAATAATTTTCTAATACCTAAAATATATTAAGAAAAACTTGAATAAAAAATTTCTAGCATGAAATTCTTCTTTTGACACTTGTATGAGGAGAGAGAGAGGAAGCAAAAATCCATATCATGTGGGTAACAATGGATGAGTATACGAGGGAGATGACTGAACTGAAGACCCTTGAAACTCGAACCCTTGAGAAGAACGGCATTCTGGCCAAGTTCTGATAGAGAGAGAGAGAGAGAGAGTGCACCGATGAGAGAAAGGGAGGCGGCGGCGAGAGAAAGAGGATGTTTAGCAACTGAGAGGCAGGGAGGGGAAAAAGGAGAGTATGAGAGGCAAAGATTGTGAGTTTAGAGGGGAAAGAAATAAGAAATTATTACGAGTTTAGGAATAGGGCAAGACATAAGCTATTTATGTCATGTCTAGAAACCATATCACTTAATGTCGGGTAAGTGTTAATATCATGTATTACTAGATAATATCCATGTGTATTGCATAGAGTAATCTTATAGCCATGTATATTTATACTTTTAGATATTTTTAACCTGGCTATATTTTTATACTTTTAGATAAATAACCTTTAAAATCTAAGTCACACTATTAATATTTATTATAGATCAAAAATAAAATTAGGATTTATTTATCAACCTTTTCTTTATCTTTTTGCAAATATTTTTCTGAATATCTTATCTATCTCTCTCATAATCCTCTTTTTTAAGCCATCAATAAGATCCTCCAATCTCGACGCCGTTTTCATTTTTAGCTAAACTATTTCTACTTCCCCTTCTTCTTTATCTACTTCTTTTCTTCTACATTTCTTCTATTTTTTCTTCTATATTTTCTTCTATTTTTTGTTCTATTTATTACTCTTCATCTTCTTCTACTTCTCCATCTACTATTTTTTATACTATTTTTTCTACGTCTTCTTCCTCCAACACCCTAATATAGTGTTCCATAACTTCGTCATCCTCATCCACGAAAGCTTGAAGAGTAGTCAAATACTCCTGACTTGATTATTCCTTAGTTGGCTTTAGGATTTCACAAATGACGAGATGTATTAAACAAATATTAAAATCAGTTTAATTTCATGAAATATGATGAACTAAAATACTAGATGAATTAAAGAAATGAAACATTACTTATTTTTCCTAGTCTACGACATGATATTTTCATGATTGACTTGCGGATCCACTGATGACAAATTTAAAATTTGAGGCATTCGATTCTCATTACTCTGAACTTCAACTTTTCTTCTAAGATGAGGAATGGTTTCATAACCATATACATATACAGTTATGAATTAACTATTAGCAAACATGAACCAAAATACGGTAAAAACTCAATATAAACTCTAACTGTAAAGCAAGCGGAAATCCGTATAAGTCATAGGTTTTTTCTTTCAGCTTTGTCCCCTCCGACCGGTCCTTATATGCAATTGCCTTCTTCTTGATATTCTTCTTAAGAGATTGAATTGTAAGCTCATAACTACGTCTATCCCAAGGGTATTGCTCGAGCCGGCCTAAATTGTTGGCTATGGATAATGTCAACGGTCGGATCTTATTCTTCTGCCCTTGTGCCAAAAGGACTACCTCAATGAAGTAAACAAGAGCCATTTTCACAATCTCACCATCCTTGTTACTCCATGGCTCATCATCACTTCTAAATTTCTCTGCTAGCTCTGACATATTGACAAGCTTCCAACCAAGATACTTATTCAACAAGTGCTTATCTTTTTCTATCCTCTTAATTATGTGGTCCGGAAGTTCTGCATGATATTTTAATCTCGTCACCAATGCAAACTCCCTCAGACTAAATTGCATAGGCTTCTTGCGGCATAAACCACAATTCGTGCTTCTTCCTGCACTCCACTCGCCGAAGAATGAAAAAGTTCTTAAGTTGCCCCGAGTTCTTAAGTTGACTACTCACATCCAAAAAATGTCCCAGACAAGTAGACCTAAAAGACTCCAAATGTAATGGGGTCAACTTCTTCCTTATATCGGTAATCACCACTTCCTGCTGTAATATCACAGTAGTGAGGATCTTGAAATGAATAGTTTAGTCAATTATAGGTTCTAGCTCACGATATATAGGAATTTGATCCACCTGAAATGAAAAATAATTAAACAAAACCGAATAAAACTAAATTGAAAATTAAAAAAAAAAAAAACTTCAGAATACTCTATGGGAATATGAGTGGTAATCGAGCCATCGAGCAGTTCATATAAACTGAGGTATTCGATGGCTCAATGGACATATGAATAACCATTGAGCCATCGAGATTGTACTGCTCGATGAGAATATTAATGTCCATCGAGCAAGAAGGTCATATACGCCGTTCGATTGCATGATGGCTCGATGGCCATTCGTCGAGTAGTGCGTATGAACTTTTTGCTTGATGGCTCGATGGACATTAGTCTTCTCATCGATCCATTGAGCAATAGATTTTAAACTACTCGATGGTCCAAGCCCTATAAATACTTCAAATTTCAAATCAAAATGAATATAAAAACTTCAAAAAAACATGAAATTAATTTTTGATTGTCATTCCAATGCTACATTCGATCCTTTTTCAGATTTTTTTTCTTTAGATTTTGTCGTCTGCGAACCACTGTTTTAGATTTTTTCGACTGCTAAAGGTTTAAGCTTTGTGACACTAAGGGTTTGAGCTTCCGCGATTTCGTTTTATGACATGTGAATTATGAAAATTAAATTTTATGCATGTTCATTTGTAAGGGTTTCCACAATTCTATTTTTTTTTTCTTTTCATTTTCGAAGATATTTTAATAATTATTTTATTATTTTAATTATTTTAATTATTTTAATTTTCTTTTAAAAAAACCGACGCCATTATCTTTATAAATATTAAAATGAGTTTAAACTCTAAAATATATTTTCTTCCTGAGTCATAGGCTCAAATTCTTTCAAAAACTTCTCACAGCCCCACTAACAGTAGCCTTGATAGTATCCCAATATTGTTGATAGAAAAAAACCATTATACCCATAAAGACCCAGGGCCTTAAAAGGGCCCATTTAAAAAAGCAGCCTTCACAATTTCCTCTCCACTCACATCTCTAGTCAATCTAGCATTCATTTTTTGGGAAATAAAATAAGGGACCACAATCCAGAAAGTTACCCCAGTCCCTTTTTACCAGCTGTACAGAAAAGCTGAGAATAGAAGAATCTTTAGAACACTTCTTCAATTAGGTTATCCTGATCTATCCAACAAACTGCACTATCCTTCAGCCTCACAATCTTATTTCTTCGTCTTCTATTATTTGTCTACTGATGTAAGAATATAGTATTTTTATCAAAAAAGGGAAAACCAATTTTAACCCTAGATCTCTGGAACCAATACTTCTTCTCATTAGCCCAAAGGGAATCAAGTTTCCCCACTAGATCCTGAATCAATAACCTGTTCTCAGACGTAGCCTCATCAGTTTGGAGTATAGAGATCTCTCTAGAAATAATGTCAATCAGTTTCCTATTATTAGGGGAGGCCTTTTTACTCCAAACTATAAGTTTAGATTTGCAAATTTTCAGCATTTGAACCCATTGGAAAAAATAGGAACCCTCCACAACAGATTGCCAATCATCCTGAATAATCTTCCCACACTGCTCATTATTAGCCCATTGAATCTCAAACATAAACAGTTTAGGAGTATAAGAATCTTTAAAACCAAGATTAATAAGTATATGATCATGATCGTTCCTAATAATTGGAAGATTAAGAATTTGACTTCTCAAGAAGGCCTCCCGCTATTCAACATTGGACAAAACTAAGTCAATTCTTTCTCTTATTAGGTCCCCTTCTCTCTTATTTTACCAAGTAAACATCACACGTTTATGGGGAAGATCCAAAAGACCGCAATCATGTAGCATAGATTTGTAAGCACGCATCCTCCAAGGAGGCCTAATATTTCCCCCCGCTTTATCAATATCAGAAAGAATTTCATTAAAATCTCTGGAACAAATCGAAGGGCCTACAATCCCCCTAGCAATTCTCCTGAACTCCACCCAACCATCTTATCTAGGAATATAATCAGGATCCCCATATACCCAAAACCACCTTATAGAAATCTCATTCTCAGCAAAATACACAACATTGTTAATTAAGTTTTTAGAAGAAGCCAGGATCTCAACTTGAGGATTCACATCCCACCACAAAGCTAAACCCCCAGAGTTGCCATCCGGATCTACATAATGAGAACCCTCAAACGGTAATCTTCTGTTTAGTCTTTCTAATTTCTTTCTAATTTTCTTCTCTTATTCTTTGTCTCCATTAGAAACAAAACCTTGGGGTTTTGAGATTTTCTCAGCTCAAAAAGAGCTCTAACTGTCGAGGATGACCCCACTCCTTGACAATTCCAAGACAATGTTTTCATGGCTGGTATGTGGCTGTTGGCCAGCCACCACCACCCTTTAAAAGATTTTTGTTTCCCAACCAAGCAGAATTCACCAACATAGGATACACTCTAATAGCAACATTAGTTAGTGCACTATCTCCCTCATCAGCTTCTATACAGGAATCTGCAACATTAGAAGTTAAAACTACCTTTTTCTCAGGTTTCCCACCTCTTTTAGCACCTTTAATTTTACTATCCTTTGTCCCAAGAATCGCATCTTTAGCTTTGTCAAATTTATCAAGCAACGCGAAAGAGCACGAAAATCTAGCTCTTTCATAGAGGAACCTTCATTGCGCCAACTATCCAACATTGAAAATCTAGCTCAGAAATTCATTCATTTCACAATTAAACTGAGATAGAGCACGAAAGAGCACAACATCTGTAATCAAGAGCAAGAAACGACTGAGAAGAGAAGAAAATGGATAAGAAAACTGAAGGAGAAATGAAAACCAATCCTAAATCCTTAGAATAAGAGTGAAAACTGAGAAAAATCCAGAGAAACTCGCATTTTAAGAGAGACGCTCCCACCTAGAGAGAGATGAGAGGTACCCTTGGGGGTTCACTATTAGATTTTCTTAAGATACACACACATATATATAAACTCATATATGTGTTTATATAATGTAACTCTTACAAGTTTTTTTTTTTTTTCCTACAAGTAGTTGATTGTGTTTCTATAAAGACAAAGTATCAAAGGTAGCTCTGATTCTTGAACACTAATGTATAAGAATCGTGAATGCTTAGAATTTCTTTTTGTTGTTGTTGACTAGTACGGGTACGCTCCTTTCAAGCTTTTGATGATTATATTAGGAACAAAAAATAATGTACCTAATCAACCACCATCATTTTATCTTGATATTTTAGAAAAGGGATTATAGCCATAATCTCAATTAGTGACAAATTAATATAATTGTTATACGTTGTCGGTTTTAGTTAGATGTAATGTATACGTTGGTGATTCACTCTATACTTAAAAAGAGAATACCCTTTCGAAAAGTGTATATATATATAACATAATGTAATGCTTTCAAATGTGATGCCATTAAGTTCAATAATTTTGACTTTTAGGAGTTGCCCCAACGGTTGAGTATAAGTGATTGTTTGAGTTTAGTTTAGTTTGAGTTCAAGCTCACCGCGTAACGTTTGAGATTATATTTTAAATTTACCTAATGATATTGTGAGTCCAACTACTCTCTCTTAAATTTCTCGAACTTCTTAAAAAAAAAAGAAAAGAAGGTTCTACATTTTGCTTAATGGGCAAAAAATCATTATTGATATTCGGCCCTGCCAAGTAATGTTTTTCTTTTGCAAATCTCTATGAGGCAAGAGAGTTGTGATCAGAATATCATAACGAAAGTTTTAAGGGCAGGCCATACTTTTGATGGAGAATTCTTTCGGAAGATTAACAGCAATCTTGTCTTTATGAACAAATATCATACAAGGTTTCAACTACCAATCTTGTCTTTATGTTAAAATTGATTTATGAAATTCCGTTTATTTGAAAACTCTCGATTATAATGAAACTCTTGAGAGAAGAAGCTAATGATAAATTCATTTGTCTTGGTGATTACTTGTTCATAGTCATACAAAGATAATAGCTTCTTTCTTAAGGGAAAAAAAAAAAAAAAATCTATTTCAACCAATTATTCAACACATCTGAATCACCTTAAAAAGAAATTCATTTAATTTCATATAAATTAAAGTAGGTTTAAAAAAAAAACTATTAATTTAACAATAATAATTTAGTCAAAAAATTAATAAACATTAATTTATTGACTAATTAATAAATAAATTATTAAAGTATATAACTTATTTTCTTAATTATTGTACAATTATTTAGTTTCTCATTTTATACCAACAATTCACTAAATCTACTTTTTTTTTTTTCCAAATATAGATTATACGGTGTTCAATGCTGTACTATATATTATTTTTATTTTATGAACATTTAATCAACTAAAAATTCTATTTAAATAAACTAATTAAGGCCATAATAACACAATACCATACATACAGCAATAGCTTCTCATCTCAAACATGTAAAGAAATCACCAATGAGGGATGAAATGTTTACATTATGGATAAATGAGGTATTAGTCGAAGAATATGTTCGGCAACTTGATAGACAAATGACCGATAGAAAAATTATCTTATTTGTCCATAATTGTCATGATTATCCAATAATTTTTGGAAAAAAAAAAGTGTTCAAATATTTTTCTTCGCACCAAATACAATATCAAATATTTGGCCATGCGGATGATACAAATTTTCAAGATATAATAATCATCATTTTTTGGAGGGTTAAACAGTAAATGAATGAAATTTTTAAAAGATTTCAGATGTAATAATCTTTTAATTTCAACTCGGTAAATAGATATTCAAAAAAATATAATTACAAATTACTTTCGATATTATAAAATTTGGTTTACATATAACATAAGAAGATAATTTAGATTAATAGTTAGAGGATAATCATTCGAGAAATGTAAAATATAATTAAAAAGTTAGAATTATCAAAATAAAATGGAGAGTATCATAAGAAATTATCAAGATGATGAAGTTGAATATGATAGTTTTATTATACATCTGATTTCATAAAGAGAAATACTCAAAGTGTTAATAATATTAAATAATTTTGTATTGCAATATGAGAAAGATATACTAAAATTTTTTATCCTTTTAAAATAATTATAAATAAAATTAAGTTGACGTCAAGAAATAATCTAACAACTGAGTTTTATTTTGAAAAAATTATCATATAATTATAAATATTATATATTAAAAAATTATTAATTTAAATATTAAATAATATCTATATAATTGTTTTATAATATACTATTTATATAATTAATTCAATACATTTTCGCTAATCGAATCAGGTAAATTTTTTATAAACATAATTATTAATTGATTGAAAATTTACTGCATTTTAGATTAAACTAATTTAAATTCTAGTTTAAATCGCTTATTCAATCACTTTCAATTATGTGGAAATAGTAAAGTTTCGGTGCGTCTATAACATCTAAATTTTTTTACCATATTGCATCGATGCGTCTAGAAAGATTCTGTAACAAAATGTTTAAAGACTAATTATAGCAGGTCCCTCATTTATTAACTAATTGAAAGTTGAATCATGCATCCACGAGGATATATTTGTGTGTCATTCCCTTCGGCCCCATACTCCACAACATTGGCAGTGTTCTTGGAAACGTAGTCCCCATTCTTAAGTGAAAAAATAGATCACGTGGTTGCTGATCATTCTTGACTAATGAAGAGATACCCTATAGGATATATTTGATTCTAATGTTGTATAGTTTTTAGCGATTCACACATCCACGAGGGAGTACAATTGATTAGTAGGTTGGACTTTTAAAATGTTTGAAAATGTATCGAGTTCTTAATTATGGATTCGAATCTTAAATGTAATTTATGATGTGATTTAGCTTTATACAAGTACCCAAGTTGATGTGGAATTTATGATGTGATTTAGCACTATACAATCACTCAAGTTGATGTGCATACGGTCAGCTCTCCCTTTTGAGAATTGAAGTAATTAGTTAAGCCCATTTATAAAAAAAAAACTCTAATTATTGAAATATATTTATATATTATATTATATTTATTTTTCAGGAAAAATATAATAATTTAAAAAAAATTAAAAATGGTGTAGCTTTTACACTTAAAAAGTTGCTTTTACATTTAATTTTTTTTTTTGAAATGATGTAGATATAGTAGTTATTCTCCATTTTTTAAATTTATTTTTAATATTTAAAAATTCTTCATATTTTTCAATAATCAAAAATTAACATTAAAATAAAAATTCTATAAGTATTAATAATTTTTTTTTAATTCACTACTCACTTAGTCATAAGCGTTTTAATTTTAAATTTTACTTAGGACTCCAAGCCAGCACAAGTCGCCCCTGTATACAGTGAATTCATACATTTAAACTATATACAAAATTGATATAATATATGATATGATGATATAAAAGAATGAAACTAATACACATACTTAAAATAAATTGATCTACCGTAAAAATAGTCCACTTAAGAATTTATCATTAACTACTTTGCATCCTTCTTTCTCATCATCGAAGATTTCAAAAATTTGGTGATTTTCCTACCGTTGATGTAACTCGTACTCGTTATAAGTTTCCTTAGATTTTGTGGAATTAAACACTATTTTAATTATAAAACGATGTCTACACTATATTTTGTAAATTTAAACGATAAAAATATAAAATAAATAATAAAAAAATAATAAATGTACTTAGATGGGGATGAGGTTCTCTCAGTTTTCTTGTTAAAATAATTTTCGGAATATGACAAGTTTTTGAAAACTTTACACCAAGAAAAGTAGAAATGAATATAAGAATTGTTTTTGATAGTATGAAGATTTGGTAAAAGATGAAGTGATTTTCTCTTCTACAAATTCATCTTTTTTATAAACAAATTTTGGCACATGTTGGTCAAAAGTGAAAATAGAACTATTTTTTCCAATAACTATTTTATTTGAATTTTCATAATTCAAACTCTAACGGTAACTAACCAAATTTTATTATCAACCGCTATAGTCAAACTTTTAAAAATTAAAGCGGTCAGTCATTGCCACATTGCAAATATGCAAAATATCAAGTGTGCTTAATAAATGCCAAAAACGCCCCCCCCCCCTCACTCACCCACCCACCCAACCAAACTATGTGGGCGCAGGAGTCTCTCTAGACCATTACCCTTATTTATTATTATAAATACTAACTATTTGCAATTACTTATAAATATTTTAAGTGCATTTTCACTTTCTAATGCGAGATGTATTCATTCATTTATGAAGTATATTTTGGTCTTTGGCCTTTATCTCTTATTTATTCTTTAATGATAAAGAAAGTCTAACAACACCCACTAGTTAAAGTGTGAATAAAAATTATCTGCCAGAATTTAAGATGATGTATATGCATAAAGTAAAGTATCTCTCAATTTGAATTTTAGTTTAATGTAAGTGTCACAAAGTTATATTGTTCAGGTAGCTTAAAGCTTTGAATAAGTTATTCCTATATGACAAAAACGACAATACTACACACACAAAATCATAGCTTATATATTCCACATATATCTCGGTTAACACTTTTATGGCCTTATGATCAGCCTGATACATGAGCTTTCTCAAAAGAAATTCTAACTCTTATGGAAGGTGGCACCACCTCTAAGTTTATATAGATGAAGTTCTTTCAGTATCTTTGTTATATTTAAGATATTTGTCAAACATAAACTGAACTTCATTAAGAGTGTAAGAAACTCAACTCTCAACTATAACAACTAGCATTATTACATCTTAGATAGGTCTTCATTGGTTTAGTACCAAAATACTCTTCACTTATCAATGACATGTTTGTACTATTTGAACTTAATACTAGTCATTTCCTTGTATTAATTTGGGTTGCCATCATTGGTGGATATCTTAAATTAAGACTTTCAAATCCATTAGATGATATCTATAATAACTCTCTTGATGATACTAGCATGCCATCAGATGAGTCTTCCAAGATTAATTATGAGGTATATGTCTCTTTCCCTTTAACTTGAGCTTTTTCAGATATTGATTGTAATCTCGTAACTTCAAAAATTGCTGCCTTGAATCCACAAGTTAGTGATTGGGGTAGAAGGTATCCTCTTTATGATGGCAAAGAACCTGATAAGTTGGGTTTCTCCTAATCTTCTTATAATGATGTTTATCCAATCTTTGACTTTGTTTCTTATCAGTGATTGTCTAAAACTCACCTAACTTTTTACCTTCATTTATCCCCTATGTCTGTTTTTAGTCATGTTTCAAGAAGCTCCTGGAGATCCTAAGTGGATGGTTGCTATGGTAGAGGAAATGAAGGCTCTTTAGAAGAACTATACTTAGGAGTTAGTCGAGTTACCTTGGGAAAAGGAGACAATTGGATGTAAGCGGGTGTTTACAACGAAGTACAAGACAGATGAGACAATTGAGAGATATAAGGCTAGATTAGTTGCTAAAGAATACACTCAAATTGATAGAATTGACTATTAATATATCTTCGCTCTTGTGGCGAAGATGAACACTATTAAAGTCATACTCTCACTTGCAGTCACTATAGATTGGCCATTACGACAGTTTGATGTGAAAAATACATTTTACCATGGTGATTTGACCGAAGAAGGTAAAGTGTTCAAGTTAAAGAATGCTTTGTACAGATTGAAATAGCCACCAAGGATGTGGTTTGGTAGATTGAGCTATTTAATGAAGGAATATGATTTTAAGCCAACTTTGGTAGATCACACTCTCTTTTATAAAAGAGATGGTGATGATATTTCTTTGATTATCGTTTATGTTGATGACATGATTGTTACAAGTAGTAACACTAGTGAGATAGAAATGTTTTGCAACTATTTGACTCAGGAATTTGAAACAAAGGAGTTGGGGTCTTCAAATATTTTTGGGTATTGAAGTGTCCATATCCAAGCAAAGGCATTTCCTCTCTAAACGGAAATATACATTAGATCTCATATATCTCAAATGGTAACTTTGCATGTGTTCCTCTAAGTATTCCCATTGAAGTAAACATGGCTTGACTATTTATCCATATCATAATCATACAAATAAGGAGAGATATTAGAGACTAGTGGGAAAATTGATATATCTTACTCACACTAGGCCTGACTTGTGATATGCCGTTAGTGTTGTAAGCTAATTCATGCACAATTCGAGTGATCATCGCATGAATGCAATGAATTGTATCTTGGCTTATCTAAAGTCCTCTCTAGGTAAAGGTATTATGTTTTCAAGGCACGAACACCTAGATATTGTAGGTTATATAAATTCTGATTTTGCAGGATCTAAGTTAGATAAAAAGTCTACTTCAAGGTATGTATCATTTGTTGGAAGAAAATTTGGTCGCTTGGAGGTGTAGGAAACATAATGTGGTTTCGTTATCTAGTGCAGAAGATGAATATCATGCTCTTCATCATGCAATTAAAAAGCTTACTTGGTTGAAGATTCTCTTAAGTGAACTTGAATTTGGTCCGAAGAAACCTATAACCCCTTTTTATATTGAGATTGATAATAATCCGATGCAATACGATCAAACTAAGCATATTTGAACTTGACCGAAATTACATCAAGGATAATTTTGATTCTTGTTTAATAAAAGTTCCTTACATTAAAGGTACATATCAATTGATTGATATGAAAACTCATGGTGTCGGTTGTGGTCCATTTTAATTCCAAGTTGGGCATGTGTGATATATATGCACCAATTTGAGAGAGAGAGAGTTAGCACACCTTTCCTTACTTGTTATATTTCCTTATTTATCTTAAGAATTAATATATAACCATCATATTAATTATATATATTAATTATATCCTACATAAACAATTGAGATTAATGAAAGAATTATTCAATCATTTATTAATTATTATCATTCCAATCAATAACAAGAGCTCACTTTTTCATTCCACATTTAACGAGAGGATAAAATTAAATGAAATCGATCAAAATCATCATCAATCCCATTTCACCAATTCTCCACCCACTTTTTAGAAAATCTAACTCGACAAAATATGCTTTTTCCACTTAAAGAAGTTTTTTAGTCAAATGGTAACTATACTTTCTCAAGTAAAAGAAGTCTTAGAATCAAATAACGAGATAAATTCTATTATCTACAATAATATCCCCTTAATACATCTACCACACACTTACCACCCCCCCCCCCCCTCCACGGAATGATAAACAATCATATCATGTTCAAAATATACTGACATGGCTCATTGGCCTAAATGGTCTCGGCCGTCTTTTATTCGTTTTTTTTTTTTTTTTTTCATTTTTTTCATTTTATCTTATTTTCATAAAGTAAAACTCCCGTAGTTAGAAGATAAAATAATTTCTAGCAATACGTTGTCTATTTTGTAAAAAGAGTTTGCAAATTCCAGTTTCATAATATTGTAGCTATTAAAACTTATAGAACAACGTTTGAAAGAACTTAGAAAAAAAATTAAATAAAAAAAAAAAAAGTTTGTGAATAGGAAATTGGTTAAAACTGGAATTCGATAAAAAAAAAAAATTGAGAAAATAATAGCCAAAATCCCTAAAGTTCACTTTTATTATAATGAAATCCAAAATTTATATAATCATAACAACTCCTAATTCAAAAATTAATTACAATAAACTCTCTACGACTAATTTTCCATCTATTTTAACGATTTTATCCCCGTTTCTGTTTTTAAACTAATATTTATCCCATATCTATCTTAATAATGTTTTGATACTAAAATATTATACTTTGACCCTTAAAGGTTTAAAAAATAAAATTTGACCCTCTCCACTAAGGAGGGAAATCCATCACTGTGATGGAGCTCAAGCTCTGTTGATAGAGCAAGATCCACCACCGTGATGGAGCTCAAGCTCTATTAATGGATCGAGCTCCAACACAGTGATGGAGCTTGAGCTCCATTTCCGGAGGTGGAGCTCCATCAATAGAGTTAAGGTTAAAAGGGGAAAAAAATTGTAGGAGAAGAAAACATAAATTATAAAGTTATATAAATAATAAAAGATAAATTTGGAGTTTAAAAAATTGTAAGTCCAACCATGTAAACATATTTATTAAAATGGATGAAACGATAACCATGATGATTCATTATAATAAAACTTTGTACCAAGATATTCGTTATAACTATACAAACTTTGGGGGGTTTATTATTATCTATGTGAAGTTGAAGGGGTTCATTATAATTTTCCAATAAAAAGTCTTCAAGGTTAAATTGAACAAGAGCTGAAAGTAGACAGAACGCCTTCCGTTAAATAAATTCTCCCAACCAGAATTCCAATTGCTCATCTTACAAAGAAACACGTAAAGGACAATGCTGAAACTATAAGAGAGACTTGCCTTAACGAAATTTCACAGTAAGTGCAAAATACATGATCTCGAGCAAGAAAGAATTCCAAAACGAAATCCCTTGCCTAGAAATATCTTATAAAAAAAAAAAAACAAGAATAAATACTCTTAATTGAACCAAGACATAGACAAATTTTAGAGCTACTCAAAATCTGTCTAAAGGCTCATTCATCAATGGAGACACCTAAAGTGTTTAACATGAAAGCCGGGTTGATGTTTTTTATAATTTGGATTCTTCGGACACAATTAACGACATCTTCTGAAGAGAATGAGTCAACGGATATGAAAGAGAGGTTTGAAGCATGGCAAGGAAGATACAGGCGAAATTACGGGAGCAAAGAGGAATGGAAATACCGTTACGGGATTTACCAGATGAATGTTCAGTTCATAGACCTTGTCAACTCACTAAACTATTCGTATAAGCTCATTGACAACAAATTTGCAGATATGCCTAATGAAGAGTTCAGCAAAACTTACTTGGGATTCGAAACTCAGAGGCAGAATAAAACAGGCAGCTTCAGATATGGTGGAGATGAGGCTTTTCCAACTTCTGTTGATTGGAGAAAGAATGGTGCTGTTACTCCGATCAAGGACCAAAGCACATGTGGTATGACTCAGATTTTTATTTATTTTGAAGTTTTAGTGCTCTTTTACAGTTTTCATGCGGAGAGTTGGCTACTTTCCATTAATGGGTTCCTGTTTCAGGGCTAATAATTCAGTTTGAGCCTTCATATAGTCTAAGACTGGTCTTCATAATTGTGTAAAATAGACGGTCTTTTTTCCCCACCATGAGGAAAGGGAAAGTAAATAAACAAGAGATCGATACAATGAAAGAGCATACTTATAGTTACTAGAGCAATAGTCTAAAATTTGTAGCACTCTCCTATCTATTTGCATATAAAATAATGGTACCAATGCAGGGAGCTGCTGGGCATTTTCTGCAGTGGCAGCTGTGGAAAGCATTAATCAAATAAACAACAAAAAGTTGGTGTCTCTATCAGAACAAGAGCTTGTGGACTGTGATATCCACTCCGAAAACCAAGGATGTCGTGGGGGACTCATGGAAAAAGCATTTGAATTCATTAAAGATATAGGCGGACTCACCACGGGTGATGATTATCCTTATACTGGAAAAGACGGGACCTGCAAGACAGAAAAATTGAAACACCATGCCATGACAATAAGTGGGCGTGAATTTGTACCTGAAAATGATGAGAAAAGCCTACAAGCTGCAGTCGCAAACCAGCCTGTCTCTGTAGCCATTGATGCAGGGGGTTATGAGTTTCAACTCTATTCTAAAGGTGTCTTCAATGGAAAATGTGGAAAGCAACTCAATCATGGAGTTACGGCAGTTGGGTATGGGGTAAGTGAAGGCGGTGGAAAATACTGGATTGTGAAAAATTCTTGGGGTACTGATTGGGGAGAATCGGGTTATATAAGAATGAAAAGAGAGACTGATGATAAAAGGGGTACTTGTGGTATTGCAATGGATGCTTGCTACCCTGTCCAGGACAAACCAAAATCGATCTTGATGGTTGACTGGCCTTCTCAAGCTAAAATCTGAAGATAATGGCTTAACTGAAGTATATTGAGCAATAGAAGAAGCAATCAATATAGTGTGTTATTTATGTGAAGCAAAGTAAAGAGAAGATATAGTAAAGAACATAATAAATTGAAAATTGTTATCAATAATGTAGCCTATTAATGAACACTACACTAAGAGGGGTAGATAATAAACTGTTGTCCTTGTTTTTTTTGTTTTTTTTTATACTAAAATTCCTATTTTGTTAAGTTGGGTTATGCACTACAAAGCATGAATCAGAAATGCACTCTATAAACAAATTGGAAAACCAAAAAATAAGTTTCATCAGCAGAAGAGGGAGAATTCCTTAATTGGAAATATTAACAGAAGCCATTTACTGAATCCATTGTTCTCATAATATCAGGACAATTTTCTAGAAGGAGAAAGTGAAAATGGGTTCGTCGATATCCCGATTCCAGCTAGTCCCATATTCTCAGGTACGGAAACATTTGAAGGCTGCACAGTGAAGACTTGTCAATGAAAACCGAGAATGATGAACACATCTCTAAACAATGTCCTTACCAAAAAAAATGAAGGAACGAACTCTATGAATTTCTCATTAGACACAAGACTTCTGCATCTACACAAGCATATCAGCTCCACTATAAATTTCCTTCTATATTCACATCTAAGAATTCAATTCCGCAAATCGCTGCCTCATATTATAAGCAAGCTCCTGATATAGCCTTCTTCGAGTCAGGCTGAGAAACTTCTGAGAAAATAAGGACCAAACCTATACTACAATATGAAATTAAATCTACATTATAAAGAGAAGATGTTGTCTAATATGTGAATGACAGATTAAAATTATCATTCAGATGAGAACCTGATACTCTAAATATTGTTCCAAAGAACAAATCTTAAGAGGTTGAAAACACCTAGAGAAAAATGAGAAAAATTTGCGTAGTGTCAGACTTTGGAAGGATACTTTTTCCGGAATGAAGAATAGATGAACATGTTTGATTTTGAGTGTTGCTCGGTTTTTTGGGTGATCAGATGATGATTTTTGCCTTCCACAAGCCTCCTATTTATAGTTAAACTTCGGAATAGCAAATCCATAAATAAGTCAACTTCGATATCCATCTTTCCATTTTCTGGCGCCACTTTCTCTCTTTGTGGATCCCATGCACTTTTATAGTGGGTTTATTTTTTATTGAGTCTATAGTCAAATGTAGTCTTCTTTTGATCCAAATTCATTGTAAGCTCTTTATCCCACATTCCTTGAATTTCGACCAAAACTTCCCTTTGGATAAGAGTGGGTCAAATGTTTCCACCTTTTGGAAAAAAGTGGTTTAACTTTTTTAACCAACCGATCAAATTTGGCCGAATTTTCTCTTTCTCTCCATAAGTTCGGCCTAAATTACTTTACTTCTCCACCTTTGAAATTGACTTTTCCCAAGCATGGTTTGGCCAAAATGTTTAATAGATGGAAATTAGTTTTGTCTTTTTTCTGAACGGTTGAGATTGAACCTCACATAATTCTTGTACTCTTGATATATGCCTATTTCTTATGCTACATCATTGATCCTGTTAAGTTCATTATTTTGGAAGTGATCCAACATTTAATTGAATTTAATCAATTAAGCCTCATTGAGATTAACTATTATTCAATTAAACTAACTTTTAACTGGTCACATTAATTCCCCGGTATTAATTAATCGGTTTAATCGTAACCGACTTACATTTATTTTTAATATTTGCACCAATCGCCTCTTGATATGTGTCTACAATTTTTTCATGTATTAACAATGTCCAATATGTTCTTATTAATTCTCAAGCTTGCTGGGGAATTTTTAACTCCTTGAAGACATATAAGATACCACATCTCATTATTCAAGATAGTAACAACATAACATTGATAGGCATAATAAGTGAACATGCATAACATTAGCACACGCGATAGTGAGGACCATAACACTGACATACGACCATAGAAGATACCACAAATTAAAATCCATGACACAAATTTTTAGTCATGCGGCATTTTCTACTTGAACAATATATATATATAATTTTTTTTTTTAATTTGAGAGTTTTGTATCCGCACATGGTCCCTTAGGAACTGGTTGAGATCTCGAATGCGCTTGTGTGTTGCTCTCCCACAGTTTTGTACTTGAAGGGTCATAAACTATGATGCCGGGATATATGTCTTTGTGAACTCGGATAGACGGAAACAGAGAGTACTGCACGTTGCGATTTTATCTTTAAAAAAGCGTGAGAAGATTCGTCAATTTCTGATTTTATCTTTGGGGACGATACACGAACCTTGCGAAAGGTCGACATTGCTACATCTTCATATCATTCATGTTCTAACTCTTGCATCTCGACATGTGGGTCGGTTTCAGAAGAGGTTTCCGATCATGAAACCATTTATGATCATTTCCTTGGGTGAAACTTAATCAGGATATAGGGTATTCCAAAATTTTGAAGTTTTAAGGGTCTGATATAGGTATATATAGTCCTATAAATCACCACGGATGAAAATGGAAGGAAAATGTTGTACATGGAATCAGATTCTTGATTACAAATAATTTGTTATACGAAGACAAAAGAGGTCAATCCAAAATACTATTAATATTTAATGTGCTACAATAGCAGATTCATTTCCATACAAAATCCAATTGCATGACTGTACCGTGCTAGCTTCACGTGAATGTGAACCTTTGTCATTAAAATTACATAGATCGAATTTGTACAACATAATTCATACAGTTAGATTACGAATTTGGCAAAACAATATTCTTACATACTTTCATGCATTCAATAAGGTTTTCATTGTTTTGATGGTTTCTTTCTTGCTCGTTTGTCATTAACTTTGTGTCTTATTTAAATTCAATTATTGTAAAGTTATTAATAATGGATTTAAGATTCTTTTATTCTTAAGGGATGTTAGGTGCTATCTGCATAATAACATATATGACTCTTAGTTTATTCCATTTAATTTCAAATTAATATTGAAGTTGTGGTTTCTCATGCATTGATTGCAATAAGTAAAGTGCCATTGCATGCTTTAAACAATAATATTTTATTTTATTTTATGGTGCCACTTATCATGTTAAATCTCACAAAATTTGAATTAATGTCTCTCATATTGTAAGCACCAATTATATGTTATGGATACTATATGGTGATATGCATTTATAGGAGGAAGAATCGAGAAAGTAGCTGATATAATTAAGAGAGAGTGATTATCCGAGAGAGTGATTCTCTTCAAAATATTTTTGCTCAATTTTCGAGTGTGAATATAACAACATCCAACAATTATAGGCATGGCATAACCGAGATTAAGATAGTTATGTGGTTGTTATAGTAATAATGAGACATTCTTCTAATTATGAGGTGGAAGAATGATGAAGCAAAGTTGGAAAATAGTAAGAGACTAGTAAAAGTGGACAAAATAAGTGGTACATTGAAACATCTTGAATAATTTTATCAAGCATCATTAAAGATAAATGAGAAAAATATAGAGGCAAATTTTTCCCACCAAAATGATGATTTCGATGATAGTGTTTGACATATCACATTTAGATGTGAAATTTTTTATTGAAAATTTCTTAAGGAAAATTGATCACACGATTAGTGATGAGAATATCCTTATTTATTAAAATTATCTCTAATGCATAGTAGTGTGTTTTTAATAGTAATTTTAAATTAGCAATTTCATTTATCATATTTTTATATATTCACTATAATATTTCATTACACACTTTCTTTTATCCGTCTTAATAAATAATATGAACTTTCCTCAATCTTTAGATAAAAGATATGTCATGTAGATCATAAAGCAGACAATATGAAAACAATATCCGATAGTATAAAAATATAATTAAAAGCTCGAGAAGAGAATACATTTTTACCTAAAGAAAGTACAAACTAACTCAAGGCTTTAAAAGAGCGAATGTAGTGCCACCTCGAGATACCGTTTATTATGTGTATGTAGTACATTATTCTCTGTTAAGTCTTGATAAAATTTTATTAAGTTTCAAGAATATCCACTAAAATGGATATCATATCTAGACAAAAAATGAGAAAAAAATAATATACGTACGTTCTTTTTCTCTTAACTAAAATTTTATCCTATCGAATTTTCCTTATAAAATTTTTAGTAAGACAATATTCTTGTATTATGAACATCCAAGGAGGAATATTATAAAAGTTGTGATTGTCCATAACCTCCTTATTACATCAATTCATATTCTCATAACTACAAATGGTTTAAATCTCTTCTCTTGTAATCCTATTTTGGGTTAACTAAGTCTCTTTATGTTCTTATAAATTATATTTTTAAATTTTCTTATAACTTATAACTAAATCTCTTAATAAAAGGGTTATTGAGAGTTTATATACACAATTATAAAAATTATATTCTCTATACTTTCTCTCTATTATCTTTTTTATTTTATAACACAAACAAGTACCCCAAAAAAAAAAAAAGTTTCTTCATTTGTTTGCAGCCTACACACCTAATTAGTAAATTACTAAATTTAAAAAAAAAAAAAAGACTCATGTAAATTTTAAATAAAACATATCAAACATTGTGTAATATATAAAGGTACAATTAATTCATCAAAATTAATGCAAATTTTAGATGAAGGAGAAACCTTCGTTGGAGACACCTTCATTTTTATTTTTTTTTCCAATCAACTAGAATCTAACAAAGACCCACATGTTCATAAGTTCTAATTTAACTTTAGAAACAACAAGTTTACAAAATTTGTAATTTAACTATATTGTATATAAGCTGATCTCGACCTTTGGATCACACCCTAACTAACCTAGAAGGTGGGTATGATACATTGATACTTTACCTCCTACCACTTTGGCCCATAAAAAAAAAAAAATCCTACCACCAAAAAATATTAATAGATAAATAATATTTTTCTTTTTCTTCCTTTTATCCTATGGATTTTTTGTACTTTTTGTTGTTGTTGTTGTTATCGTTGGTTACATGACATGATGATCATAATTTGGGTAATTAATTAAGCAAGGTGTGTTAAAAAGATTTCTTGATTACAATCATTTCATTGTATCCCTTCTCCAACACTTTACCAACTAACAACACTTAACGGCACCAAACACCACCTCCCCTTCCTTTTTTTTTTTTGGGTCCATGAAGCCAATTTGATTTGGCCGTCCCCTTCAAGAAACAGAAAAACATATTTTGCAATCATCACTCTTTTCCCTCAAAATATAATTATCGTTTTTATATTTTGGTCTCTATACTTTACTTTAACATAATTTCGACCCTTAAATTTCAAATTTGTCCTATTTTAATCCTTAAAATAAATAAGAACATATAAAAACATTAAAAGTTTTCAAAATCCTCTACCTGGAATTTTCAAAATCTATTTATGATTCTTCCTTTTTTTTTTCCTATCCCTCTTTCATCACACAAGTGACACAACTGCATTGCCTTCCTACTACCGATCGGTAGTCCAAGCTCTCACACCTTGCTCTCTATCTTGTTAGGTGGTTTAAGTGATTAAAATCTTTAAGAAAGCTCTCGATGGAACTTCATATAATTGTGTTTTTTTTTTTTTAATTTGAGAAGAATATGTTATCATAATCTGTGATCATAATCCATCCGATCAAGTCAGATATCGATAACGATGTTCAATACTAATGCAAAGGTTCGTTCACACAAAAAAAACCTTAAAAAGCAAAAAACATTATTCTTTTAACACAAGGAAAAAAAAAAGTTGCAAATAGACCCAAAAGTAGTTGCTTGGTTGGGCTAACCTTATTTAATGCCCCTATAAGCCCACCTCCATTTCTATTCAAAATTCAAACCGACACCCTCTTTTAGCTTTCTCTCTTTCTCTCTACTTAATTCTATTTCCTTGAGGAAAGGGAAGAAGACATATACAATTAAGAAGAAGTTTCTGCTTTTTGACCATGGAAGCTGGTAAGAAAAATTGAGAGAGTAATCAGAAGAGCTAGAAAATGACGACCGCTAGATTCATCAAGTGTGTGACGGTCGGAGATGGAGCTGTGGGGAAGACGTGTATGCTTATTTCATACACCAGCAACACTTTCCCAACCGTAAGATCGAGATTCATTCATCCTGTTTGTCTGTTTTTTGTTTTTTGTTTTTTGTTTTTGTTTTCTGTTTCTTTTGCTTGATCAACTTTTAGTTTATGTTCTGTTTGATTCTGTTCATTTTTCTTTGCTGTAGGATTATGTTCCTACTGTTTTCGACAATTTCAGTGCTAATGTAGTGGTAGATGGTAGCACAGTTAACCTTGGATTGTGGGACACTGCTGGTCAGTAAATAGTATTAATTATTATCTTGTTGTAAGCATTTTTATCCATTGATTTTTTTAGACATGACCCACTTCTTATTAATAAATCTACACATTTCTTACGTTATATCATTTGTTTCGAATTATTTTGTTCCGATCATTTATATTGAGTTAATTAAAGACATAAATTAATTATATTTTTTAAGAATTTAAGTAAAATTTATATTAAAAAAAAATTTAATTCTGTATATTTAATTTTAAATTTAAATTTATTACCATAATTATTAAAATTCCACTTTTTTCTTTATTTTAAATGAAAATAAAAAATTTCTTTTCACTTTTTCTTATTTTAATATTATTTTAAATTTTCTCTTTCCTTTAAGTAATGTATAAGAATAAAATAAAGAATCGTAGGCTTGTGTCTAAAATGATTAGTTAAAATCTATAAATATAGAATAGTAGCTAAGTTTAAGTTAAGTGTGAAGAATTTAATTACTAACCGACTATAAATATTCTTAGTTTATATTGAAAAGTTGTATAACCCTAAGTTTGGTGGAGTGGTCAATAGCGTAAAATCTTAAATGAGATTTATCTCAACGTTTAGGTTTCGAAATTTATAGAAACCGTTTTTTTAGGCTAGGATTCACTTGAACTCCAATTTCATTCAAACTACAGTTTGTAATCCTTGTCAAATCTAAAACTCAATTTTCGACCCGAAAAGATTCTTAGTTTTTCACCCGTATAACAATTAACAGCTCCAAATGATACGGGTACTTAAAATTCCAGTTTCAAACTGATGTTACAGGACAAGAAGATTACAACAGGCTGAGGCCTCTGAGTTATAGAGGCGCAGATGTGTTCTTGTTGGCATTCTCTCTTATCAGCAAAGCTAGCTATGAGAATATCTCTAAGAAGGTTCAATCCCAAATCCACAACTAAAAAAAAGCATTGCTCTAAATTCATTATCTGGGCGCACTCACGATTTTTGACACCATCCTTTTTCTTTTTCTTTTTTTCTGGGCCCACAGTGGATTCCTGAGCTTAGGCATTATGCCCCAACTGTGCCAATTGTGCTTGTAGGAACCAAACTTGGTATGTTTTAGCCTCCTACTTCACTTATGTTTGTAAAGAGAATTTTGATTTAGAGAATTTGTATTCTATATTGCAGATTTGAGGGATGACAAGCAGTACTTGATTAATCATCCTGGTTCTACACAAATCACAACATCTCAGGTAACTTATTTCAGCTGGAAAATAACCGGATCACGAACGAAATACATCAATTTTTTAATTTTTTTTATATTTTTTATTTTTTCCTGATCGGTTTCTTGTTAGTATTTCTTGTTTGTCAGAGTAATTTTCTATTTGTCCAAAAAAAAAGTGTTTTGCTAAAATGATTTCAAACCTTCCAGAACTAAAACTACTGAAAATTTACGATGAAATTCTAGTTTGCTCCTAGATACACGCTTATTCGGATTTCAGTTGATCTAAACTCTAGTTTCAGTGGCTGATCCAATTTGACTTAATATGATAGCAGAGCACATGATACGATGTTTAATATATATGTTTACGGCTTATATCTATTTATATGTATATGACCTACAACATTAATTTGTATACATCATTTGAATCATTTCTTGACAGTTGAATTTCATTTTGCCGATCAACTTTTATGTTTATGATGGATGAAAAATCTAATTTTTTTTTAGCAGGGTGAAGAGTTGAAGAAGGCAATTGGTGCTGCTGTTTACATAGAGTGCAGCTCCAAAACCCAACAGGTGGGCTACATATTATTTCTAGACAGATATGTAATGTAATAGAATAACACAGGTATCCAAAATGTTGTACTAAAGTGGAAGCTATACCAAACTTCAGTTTTACAAATGCTATACCGAATTCGATCATACACCTGAAAATAATGACTTCTGTTGCTTTTCCAGAATGTTAAAACCGTATTTGATGCTGCTATCAAGGTTGTTTTGCAACCTCCAAAACCCAAGAAGAAGAGAAGGAAGGCGAGGGCATGTGTGTTTCTTTGAGTCTCACTCTGTATAATAGAAGAATGAAAAGAAAAAAACCGGACAACCAGCGTATATACCTGGTGCAGGAGATATAGTTTCTATATAAAAAGAAGGCTATACTGCTGTTTTTGTTGGTTTTCATCTCCATACAAGAAATTTTCATATGGATCTGTCTTTGTGTTTCTTTTTGCATTTCTGTTTATTACGTAATGTTTTTGCTTTTGTAATGCTTCTCTTGTATTTTGAACCAAGCAACAATATATGATTACAATTCCCGTAGTAAGTTTTTTTCTTTTTTTGGCCGAAACAGAAAAAAATGTAGTAACCTGGAATTTTTGTAGAGGGCAGAGAGAAATATAGTACGACAGAAAAGAAAAAGAAAGAAAAACAAAGAGAGGGTTAGGGTTTGCTTGGTAATGGTTTCCAAAATCATGTTTTGGATTTGAAAATACGAAAAACATTTTTCCCTAGAAGACAAGGTTGTTTGGCAAAGGGTTTTGTGTCAGAAAAATACAAAAACCGATTTTTGAAGTTAACCAAAAAGAAAGGGTTAAAAAACTGAAATATGAAAGCTAGTTTTTATGGTTTTCTGCATTTAACAATACGTTTGTCTATTTTTATATGTACGGCTACACCCCAACGAAGTTGCCACTTTTTTCTTCTCTCTTCTCTGTGCCATTTTTTCTCACCTTCGTATTCTCTCTTCTCTCTCTTTCTCTTCGTTAACTCCTTCCTTCTCTCTTCTCTAACCATCACACTCTCCCTAACATTCACGGACGCTTGGAAGATTGAATAGGTATATCCTTCCATCTCTTATGGAGCTTTTGATTTTCCAATTTGCTTACAAATTTCTCATGCACATGCCTTATTATTTTCTCATATTTTGGGTGCCTCCGCGAACCACCACCACCACGAACTACTAACCTTGATTTGGATTTCTAGTAAGAATATTTTTCCTGATTGTAGTACAAAACGCGTCCTCACCTTATAATTCTATTTTTGAATGATCGGGATATTAGTTTGTCTGAAATGGGACTTTGAAATGGATGTTTGAATTGTTGATGAGAATCTGGGCTTATAATGGTAATATAAGGTGTTAACATCTGGGTTGAAGTATTTTGAAAGAAGGGTGGGATTTTGTTTCTTTTTAAGTAGTTGATAAAATGAGTTGTTAACACCTCTGAAAATGTGTTCCAGAATTTAATCAATATTATCAATACCTTTGACAATTGACACCTTTTAGTGTAATCATAATTATATATATTCTCACTATCGTAGATGTCAGCTACAGACTCCGTCGAGACAGCCAAGGAAAGGCTATGGAGTGCACCGTTGGTGGGTTTTTATGACAGATGAGATAATGAAGGGGAACATAGTTGATGGAGTGTTCACCAAACCTATTTAGACTCGGATGCGTGACACCCTCAACCTTCGGTAAGCATATATGTTCACTGCTAAACAACTGAAGCAGAAGATGCAATGCTTAAAACAAAGGTTAAATGTGTGCATGACCTTATTAGTTGAAACTAATCAGTTGGGATGATGAGGCTATCACTGTTAGCCTCACAGAAGAACAATGGACAACAGTTATTAAGGCAACTGTGATTAAAATGATGTGAATGAACTATGATAAAACAAACATATTACCTTAAATTGTGATTAAACTGTGTTTTTGTTTTGTTTTGGTATGCAAAGATGTGTTTTGGTTTGTTAGGTAAAAATTGTGATTAGCTTAAAATGTGATTAAATAGTTTTGTGTTATGACAAATGATACAATTGTCGATCTTTAATGCCTAAGGAAGTAGCTAGAGTTTCTAATTCACCCATGAATATTATTTTTATTCAACCTCATAATTGAATTGATTAACGACCATTGACTAGTGAGTTGTTGTTTATGTCTCCTAGGATACTATGATGGAAAAATTGATTTGATCACCTCTATTGAAGATCGTGATAAATCATGATTTTATTATCCATGAATACTCACTTGCTTTATTTATTTTGCTTGCAAAGTTGGCTCGAGCTTCTTAAAAGAGTGTCTTATATGGCTTGAATCATTTATTGCATTTGAACTACTGATGCTACACTGAAGTTGCTTGATATATTTCTTTTCTTTTCTTTTTTTATTAACTTGGTTGTTATCGTTTGTGAATAACCTGCTTCTTAAAATAGTGATTAACCTACTTGTTGTCTTTTTTTATATATATATATATTTTTTCGGAAAAATAAGGCTTATAAACAATTTCGGAAGGGTTACGCCAACTTTAACAAGGTAGGTGCTATCTTCGGAAAGGCAGGTGCCACCAGGTCGCTCCGATAATCTTCCGCCATGTTGCCCCCCGATAGTGACTCCAAAGCTTAACAAATGGATAGTTGTACCAATGATAGTGTCCACCACACCATGGTTATTTAGCCACCCTAGAGAGGACCGGTTATGTTGTTGGAAGATGAAGAAGTCCTCATGAGAATGGATGAAACAAGTTAATGCTTACACAACCCCTCCATTCAGGTCCGCATTATTTACATCCATCAGTCTATTAACCCACCTATCACTGCTCTACGTGGTGTTTTCAATCCGTCCATCGATATTCCTCGGGTCAATATATCTGATTTCTTAGGGGTAACTATACCCCCATATAGGGCAGTGAAGAGGTCAAAGAAGCAACTTCGAGCACATGATCTTACTAACTGTTTCACCTCATTTATGCACCAATCCGAGGAAAAAAATTGAGTGTTATTGGTTCATAGTGGAAGCAAAGGCCGCGCATTATGTAGAGAAGAATAAATGTACCCATGAGTCACTCGGGTCCTAAGTAAACTAACCGAAACAAAATAAATACAGTATCATGGATGTGGTACAATTTGAGCAGTATACCTGACCTTCCAATTACCACTTTCACTATATCTGCACGGTTCATCAAAGCAAGTGCCACCAACCGCGAGTTGTTCATGGTGTTCAGTAGCGATTGGGCCCGATATACTGAGTGGCTCACCTCTTTAACGCCAACTGATATATGATCTTGTTTGTTTGGTTGTCTTTGCGGATCCTACTGTTTAATAAGCATCTATATCTTAAACTTGGGACCTTACTAGCTTGTGTTGTAGTAGACTGATTTGTGCTGCATTTGAATGATTTATGTTGCCTACTGTGTCGTCTTTCGCTTATTTAAGTTAGACCTTGGTAGCTTGTGTTGAAAAAATAGAAAGATTATAGAGATTATGGTTAGTATAAGCCTTTATTTTATTGCACGAATCTTAATTTGTAGAGAATGTAGAGATTATGGGTGATCTTTATTGTACTGATTATAATAAAATCTTATAAAGGACAATCAAAATCTTTAGCACCACCTATGTCTATGTCACCTACTATTGTATAAAGACCAATGGATATGACTCTGCTACTACATGACGCATGACCCTCTATAAATAGAGGAACAAAGAAACTACAATGTCTCAATCATTACTCCCACCTTCTTTTCTGGAAGTGAAACTCTAGTGAGTTCCTCCTCATTATCATTCTATGCCATTAAATTTCTTCATTAAATGTCACAGTTGTATAATTTTCATGCATTACAAGAACTTACAACTTCATTAGTGGAAGGAAGCCCCACGATAGGGCTTAATGGACGGAAACCAGTGGCCATGGTGAGGCTGCCCTCGCTGCGCCGCACGGTCAGACTGTGGGACTGTCTCACGGCCCATCCCAATTGCGGGAACTGTAATACAACATGATGCCACAGGCAAACCACTGGATGTCCCAGCTGCTGGCTCCGACTGTCCCAAGCTGCAGCCGCGTGTGGCTGTCCTAAGCCATTAATTGGAGGCATATTATAAATGATTCTGCTAGATCATTTTCTATATGAACATGCTTACAAGTTATTCAATATCTATGCCTATGAACATATAAAGCTTGAGATATAAATTCAACAACATTATCTAAGCTAATAGTTTTGTTCTCTTACTAAGATAATTTGAGCAAAAAATCTTACAAACTTCAGGTTATGAGTTGATAATAGACATATATATGTCCCATATATGTAGACATATCTATTAAAATCATATAATTATCAAAATATGGGTCTATATGCATCATCTTGGACATGTTTTAGAAATGCAGAGAATTCAATTTCAACTTTAGACGGTAATCGTCTAATAATCAATTTATCTTTAGAACAAGCAACACTTGAGAATTCATTAAATTATTGAAAAATTTTATGGTTCTTTAAGGAATGTCCACGTGAATTCTCAATATGAAGAAGAATCTCGGTACGTATCTTTTAAGACCAAATGTCAACAAATAATATGAAACAAACAGAGTAGGAGTTCTGTGATATAAAGATATACTGTAATGTAAGAAATGTAATGCATTAAATTTATGAAAAGTAAAAATTATCTGTGTTGATAACAATTATTGGCAAAAAGAGTTAGAATCGTGGGGCTTCCTAACCCAAAATCACCATATAATTAAAGATTCATTATATCAACCATACATTCAAAAAACATAATCATCCATACAATATATATATCTCATATATATGAAAATACAAAAATCTCATACAACGATTAATATATAAAGACTGCTGTGATACCAATTATTGGGAATTGAGTTTAAAAAGCCATGGCAGAAGCAATTATTCGACCGATCACTGATAGCCGATAGTAAATTGGTCATTGTTGCCGAAGGAACCCACCTCTCCGCTGCTGGCCACTCTCTCTTGAAACCAAGATCGCACAAGAGCAGACCCGTGTTTGCCTAGATCTGCAGCAGAGGAGGAGGTGCCTTCATGCCGGTCTTTGGTTCGTCGTCAAAGAGAAAATTAAGAACAAAAATAAAATGCAAAGTTTTTAACTTACCCTATTATTATTTACCTCGATTGTATTAGTACTCAAAAATTTCATTTAAGTATATACTAGTGAATTTGTGTTATGATTCTAGTTGTAGCACGTCTTCACAAGTAGTCTACAAATGGAATCATGCTACTGGAAAACCACTGAAATCGTTTGATAACAAGAAAAAATGTCAAATATCAATGAATATGACAGCATAAAGTTTCTCATTCATTGATAAAACTTTTAAGGCTAATTAAACCTGCCGGATGTGCTCGAAAACTCTCACTATTAGATAGACTATAACCCTCTTACCCTCTCATCTTTGTTGATCATGTATATGCAATAACGTCTAACCAGTACCGTTGTAAGTAATGACAAAGCCAAACCCATCAGCGTTGATAGTCAAGCTGCGTTTCTATGCTGGAATTTAGAGGCAGAACTCATCCTCATCCTCCTAAAAATACACAATGCTTTGGCAAACCTAAACCACCGGCATTCAGGAGCACCGAAAATGTTCTTAAACTGGCAACTAATTCCAAAGGGTCAGGATTCAGTACGGTTCCATGTTCCATGTCCTGTTTTTCCTCTTACAGAAATAAAGTGAAACCCGGTGCTCATAGTGATTTAAGTGATCTTGCATTTCACCCCAAGCTTCCACAATACCAAAACTGAACCCAATTTGAAAAGCCTTGGTTTCAAAACACTGTATATGATAGGAGACAATTTTCAGATCAGGTATCCCGGGTATCCCTAGTTTTCTATTCCGACAAGGACTGGCATTTTCAAGGTAAAAGGAAAATCAAGCCACTTTTCCAGCAGCACATCTTGTAGGTCTGTCTTATTTATTAGCCTTAATTCTATTGTTTTCCTTCATTTCTTTCCTTTTATGACAATACTAAATTTTAGAATTGGGGAGGAGGGGGAACTGGTGCTCCTAAAAACAAGGAAACTAGCAGCCAGAAACTAGGCTAATATTTATCTACCTCCAAACTTGTTATGCAAAAAGAATTTTTGCTTTCTGTTATCTTTCTGTCCGAAACAAACAAAAATGGATAAATTTAAAGAGAATGAACTAATTAGGCAGCCAACCCAGTCGTAACGCAATGTTCACAATCTAAAACAAAGATGTTCACAATCTGACTAGTGCATTTTCTAAGCCATCACACAATAGCAAGTAAAAGGTGCAAGCAAAAAAGTGGTTTTTTATGGCAAAAACTGCTGCAAATGCAACAACCCGTGTATAACATGTCTTCATGTTTCCAGAAAATATCTAAAATCCAAAGCATGAATTGAAGGTTTTTCATCGAATTAAGCCAACAATAGGTCGCCGGTCGGAACCTGAAGGTACCGAACCGGATTATTATAATAAAGAGACAGCCGACACCGGAAACACAAACAAACACAGTTCAGAAAAAATTTCAAAAGATTTCTTTATAATTGAAAAAAATATGGAATTTTATGGAATGTCCCATGGTTTGGGCTCGGGAACGGCTACGACCATACCTTGAAGGGCGGGGGTGAGAATGACCTGACAACCGAGCCTGGAGTGCTTGTTCAACACCCTAGCCCTAGAGTTCCTCTTGAGCACGTACTCCTCATCGTAGGATCGAGGAGGGAGTTTGTCAAGCCACTCCTGAGCGATATTCACCTCGCACTCTGCCGAGCAGGCGTCGATATCCTCGAGCCGATGCGAAGCGGGATCAATCAAGCCACTGTTTGCCAGCGACTTCAGAAGGCTGTGCCCTGTCAACCCAATCACCTCCCGTTTCTTACCCTCCTGATCGATAGCGAACAACTTCACGATCCGATCCGAGACTTTCTTCGACGCGGATGAGGCGGAGCCTCTAGAAATTAGGGATCTCGAGTAGAGAGGGAGCGCAGTAAGACGCTGGATTTGGGAGGCAAGTCTCATTGCCATTGTCTTGAGAAACAGAAACGAAATGAGGCCGTAAATTCATAAAAATATGATATCGTTTTCATCTCCCCTTTTTTACCTTCTTTTCACCCATTTCCTAATTTCGTCCCTATTTTTAGCTGGAGTGAATTAAATTTTTGTGACATTTTGATCGAGGTAAAAAGTAAAAAATAATAAGATTTAAAATTTTAAAAAGGTCCATTAAGTGGCATGCCAAGTCAGCTTTAAAGACATGCTTATAGACAGCCCTATGTTAAATCTACTACCATATCTCACATGGATCCAAATTTGAGACGATGGTTGATTGTTGGGTTGAATGAAAGTAAATAAAATTAATAGGGAGAAAATTTCTAATAAAATATAAATAGAGGTGTTAAAATGAAAATAAATCAAAATTTAAATTTGAGTAATTTTCCCATCAAAGTCATTTGGGAAAGGCCTTAATAGCTACCCATAGACGGATATCAATAATGCATGTAAGGACTTTAAACTCTTTAGATATATTATCTCGATCAAGTGAGAACTATATGAAAATTCATATAGCATTTTAGAAACAAACCTACTGAATGTTTATGCTCTTGTAAGAACCAACATGGAGCTTCCAATTTTTTGGGAATTTATCTTGTGTTTTGTATTGGATTACTTGTGATGATGCAATACGGAGAGAATTTTGAATGAGCTATTTATTTCCAATCTTGTACTTTCTATTCATTTGAATCAAATCCTTAGCCACAAACAAACGGAGAAAAAAAAATAAAAAAATAAATATTGATAATAATATAAACCCTCACACTTTACAGTACAACATAAAAAGAAGAGCAACACTAACCGACGTTATTACAGTCCCCACTTAACAAAAAACATAAATAAATAAAAAAGAAATCATTCAATATTGCAACAATTTCTCAGCCTCGAATATATGTATTATTCTGATCATACGAATACAAGTATAGGATATGATATATATCGAATATAGTGATATGATAAATTTAAATATTTAAAATTTAATATAATAAAGATATGTATTTTTAAGTTTAATATTATTTTTATTTTTAAATTTTAAAAATAATATATTTAATATTTAATAAAAATAATTAATCGCATTAATAAAAATCGTATGAATATAAATTATTATTTGTGATAATATGATTTAATCAAAATTATTAATAGTATATACGTCTAAAATATATTGAAAATTTTCATAAAATATATATTATGTATTATATATCTAAAATTTTGTAAAATATTATTAATATTAAGAATTATATGTAATTATTTTAATTTTCTCCAAAATATTTGAATGCAAAATCAAACATATACTAGAGAAAAATATATAAAAATAAGATGAATAAAAAATAAAATAAAATTAAAGAAAAATATTATAAATTAAAACTTATAAAATAAATTGATAAATTGATATTATGCTAACTTTTTACTTTTTTATTATTTTTAATATAAACTAAATTATATATATATATATATATATATTTTTTTTTTTATTATAAAAATATAGTAAAATATTAAAATATATTAAATATTATTTACGTAATATCACAAAAGTATTAAAAATTATTAAAAATTATTTTATTTTTTATTATTTTTTGATACACGGTGTATTCGATACATATTTAACGTATACAAAAAAAAAATACAAATATTAATTACATATACAATATGAATACAAATACATAACTCACTTTAAAGTATCTGTGCTTCATAGTTCTTTTCCATTAATCCAAATCCTTCGATAAGGCTTCTCCATCCCCATATTTCCCACTGAAAAAGACACTCTTTTCTCAGCCAAAAAAAAAAAACTGTATATCATCAATGGCTGCTCTGTTCAGGCTCCTAACCCTAGTTCCCTTACTATTCAACGGCCTCCTAGATGGAATCAGTCTCATCGAACAAGCCGAGTCGAAGCTCAACAATACTCCGGCACTGACCATCTTCTACCCAACCACCAAAGCCTTCCACGACCTGAACTCTTCCCCACGTTTCAAAAACTTAAATTCCAAACAAAAATTCCTTCTCTTTCTTTACCATTTCGTGCCTCAATTCTTCGATCTATCACAGCTACTTACCCTGACAAGCCCTGTGAAGACTGAGGCTTCAAACTCGAGCTCTGGCGGTGGTGATTGGGAGCTCAACTTCAATAGCCATGGTGCTGAAGTTAATGTTTCGACTGGAATTGTTACAGTGACAATTCGGCTTAAAGTGGATTTTCCTGCTCTTGTGATTTATTTGGTCGATCAGGTTTTACTTCCTCCGGAACTGTTCGGGGAGAAGGTCGCAGTATTGAAAAATGCTTCTGCTCCAGTTCCGGCTCCTGCTCCGGCTCCGGCTCCGGATCCGGTGAAATATACCAGTGTTTCTCCGGCTCCATCGGAACTTATTACTCCGGGCGGTGGTGTGAGAAATCTAGGAGGTTTAGGATTAGCTTTTGCGCTTGGTCTTATTAGCAACGTGCTACTGCTCTTCATATAAATTTGCTATTTTGATTTTATTTACCTGCAGGTTAAATTGTACAATATATCACATCATTCTAAGTTTGAAATCAATTATAAGTTTCAATGATTTGTTAGCTAAAATATTTAGATTTACAATTCTAAACTTAAATCTGAATTATTCTGATACTTATTATTCATTTTAAATCTAACGGATAAGATTATATCTATACAAATGGCCTCATTCTTAGTAAAACTGGCCGGCTAAAAATTAGCTATCTGATCTTATTTATTTGATCTGATAAACGGCTCAGATTAAAATGTCAAAACAATAGGCACCAAATCTTTTCTAATGCAAAAGTAAAAGAAAAGCGTGCACCAAGAAATTGTCGGGGTAGATCAAGAAAAGCATTAATGTAGTAATGTTTATTATTGATGGGGTCGGGACTTCTGATTTGTTGCCAACGACTTGGAGAGAGACTTGAAATTTTGAAAGATAACGGGGACCAAAAACATAAATAGAAAGAGATTGATGGGCGGTGGTCACATTTACAGATTTTCAATAAATTAGACTTTTGCCCTTCAAATTCAAATACTTAGATATATACGTTTCATTTTGAAGAAAGATTAATTCTAAGTTGATGTGTCTGTTTCCGACCTACAAATCACTACTCTACTCATATATGTTATTACAATAGTGGTGTTATCAAAGGGAGCTCGTGATCCATCAGAATTTTAGATAAAAATTAAAATTTAGGATCCTTTTAATAAAAAAATATATTTTAAAAATAATTATATATATAAATCATGTGATCTCTTTAATAAAAAAATTATTCTAATAAAACATGTTAAAAAGATTTATTAATTATTTCATATTTTTAAAAAAATTTTCATATTTCTTATAAATATGGTAAAATATATTTTTAGTATATTTTCAAATTTTAATAATTATATATATATATATATATATATATATATCATAATTATTTGAAACTTCAAAATATATATGATCCTAGACCAATACTTATTTTACTATATGGGAGATCTGGGTGTTAAGAGCTACAATATTTGTAATTGCGTCTCTTAAAATTATGTACGAAGACTGGTTTAAGGCTACTAGGAGATTAATTAAGATAAGGTGATCTCATCTCACCTTTGTTTTCTTTTATTATAGTTATTATTATTATTAGTGGTAGAATGATGATTTTTCGGATTGGATTTTATCTTTTAGTTATCTTGATGTTGCTTTATCCTATGGACCTACTAAGTGTATTCTTTTGAGATGCTCTCAAACGACAAAAGTCTCTCTACTAAAATAAAAGGTTTGCAGTTCACTTTTCATCAAGTAGTGGAAACTTTGTGCTAAACAAGTACGTTTTATCTTTCGTTCCTCTTCATCTCTTGGCTCTAAGCCGTGTGCTTAGTAAGTTCTTGAATTTTTTGAAGTCGATGATGGCGAAATTCTTTTGGGGTAGTGGTGAGGAGTGTAGAAGAAGCATTTGTGTTCTTTACTTTGAAGATCTGGATTTTCTTGCTAAGACTTCTCATTGTTATCAGTTTTTTAGGAGTAGATATGCAAACAATTACCTTGGAGCTCTCTAATATAATTGTCAAAAGAGCTCAAAAGTTTGGAAGGAGATTGTTAGTCATAAACTCTTTATGGAACTGCATAGATGCATGGGATGTGAGAGATTGTGCTAGTATTTCCTTATGGTTTGATAATTAGGAATACCGCTTACTTGTTAGAATTTTTACAATTCAATAGATTTTTATTATATTAGATTTGTAACAACATAATATATTAAGGATGAAAAGAGTTAGTATACCTTACTTATCATACTTAAGCAACGAAATTTCATAATCCGTAGATCAGTGGTCACATAAATGCAAGAGGTTAGAGCTTCCCCTTCATCCAAAAAATTCTTAAATGACGACTTTTAATGGGCCGAAACATTAGGATTATTAATAGAGAGTGCTTAACTAATATATAAATGTTAAGTGAGTCATTCTATTACGGATCACTACTTAATTCTAACATATACTGTCTGTAATGGAACATGCTAAAACTCATTATCATATTGAGCTTTCAAGTTTATCTCAAATCCGTTCCTATTAAACAACTCATTTTTTTATAAAAATAATTTGAAATACTAAATTAATATTATACCCAATTAATAAAATTATAACATCTCTCTAATCACGTGATCAAGATTCCATTGTTTATGCTAAAGATTGGCTTAATGAGGTTGATTGGGAAATGGTAGAAGATGGGACGAGGGAGCTTAAGTTAAAGCAAATAGTTCCTTTTATCACTTTAAATCAAATTGTAACGATCATTTTATTGACTACATTGCTTGTCGAAATACAGTTGAGAAAATATCTATTTTTATTTTAACTTAAACATATAACTAGTATGAGCATTACCCACCTAACTTGGAAACCCTTTGATAAAGATATTGAAAAATTTGAAGTTCTTAAAACTCTTTTTAGTTGTATCTCGGCAACTATTTTAAAAGAAAACTTAATATATTATGTATATAATTTATGTGCACAATATGATAATATTTACAACTCTGTTAAATAAACAAAATGCTATTTTTAGAAACTTCTTAAAATGCATTAAAAGATATTTCCAAAATACATTGTTAAATTTTCCTATCTCCTCACAGATTGGGTCCATATGTACTCCACACCAGGTCGATTACACCTCATTCACTCAGTCATGAAACTACTGACTTTTTCTTCTTCTATTTTTCTGCTCACCTACAACACAAGCAACTACTATGAGCTAAGAAGCTTAGTAGGTAAACATTTTATCTTACATGCAACTTATTCAAACACATTTTGAAATAACTTATTTGAATAGTTTTACAAATTCTTATAAATCTTTCTATGAAAATGGAATGCTCTTTCTACTGCTATAAGCCCTGAGGATACTATCGCCGACACTACTATGATTTATAGTCTTCTATGACTAAAAATATCTGAGATTAACAACTCCGCTCAGTATGACATGATCAGATCACATCTCAAATCAGCGACCTCTCTCAGTCAGCCCCGATCTAATAAACATCTCTAAGGTCAGTGACTCCGTTCAGTCCACTCTGAACAGGCAGTACCTCATTATAATGTTATGCTTATGTCATATCAAACATTACACTCATCAATTAAAAACATAACTTTTCTCTTAACTGTTTTTGCATAAAATATAATATTAAGTGATAACAAAATCATGAGATATTTTTAAAAATAATATCATTGATTTGGTCAAATCTTATTAAATTTAATTCAAATCTAATTCAAATATGATTTTAAATAGAATTTTATCTATTTCAAAACAAATTATATTTTATTTGAATTTTAAATTAATTTCTCAAATTAATTTAAATTTGACTTGTCTAATTTTTATATTAAATTAATATATCATAAAATTTTAATATTAGATAACATATTTAATTCAAAATTAAATATATTATTATTTTATAAAATGAATATCGAAATTTACCATAATATTTAAATATATCTTTTAATTAATTAATTCTATAATTAACTAATTAATACCAATTATCTTATAATTATATATTTGCCCCAAAAAACTATTTTCTTTGCAAATAAACAATTTATCTACCTTTGTCTCTCTTTCCCTATAAATGTTTTATAGAAGATACCTAGGGACTATGGACGCATAATTTTGAACTCCAATAAATTAGATTATTAATTAAACTATTTAATCTAATAAATCTTATATATTAATCATAATATTATCGTACTAAAAATATGGAATTGCATTTTTATAATTATATAATAAATTATTAAGCAATCTCTAGTAGTCCATTGACATTATCATTACATGCAATTTAATCCTATAATAATTTATTCATAACTAGAGCTGGTCAAAATTACCATTTTTACCCCTCTAATTATATTTTTATCCTTAAATACTATTAATTCACTGATGAACGGTCAATTTATAACTTGAGTTCAAAACCATTCATTTCTAAAATTAACTCTCAATGTAACTAATATACAATCTTCTATAAAAACGGTTTAGATTCCATATGTGTAAATCATGTTCTTAGCCGCTTATTCCAATGAACCTCCAAAACAAAAGTTTTTAGCCTGTTTTACAAACAAACCATGATGAGTGAATCAAAAGATCCAGTTGACATAAACAAGAGTTCATGACTACTCAACATTCACATTGATTTGCATTAGTGATCTATTGATATGAATACAATTCTTTATGGCAAACGGTATGTTGATAAAGAATTAATTCATATCAGGTTAAATCTTATATAATCCAATTATATAAAGCACATCCACCAAGATGTCTATCTACATTAGTGATCCGAATCTAGATCACTTGCATTCATAATGCTAGTGGATCGTACTAGCAACCATTAATTAAAAATTTCATACTTTAATATGTTACAGATAATTTAATTTATATATATAATTTAATTTTTTCGTACTAATACAAGATTATAGTTACATAAATAAATTTAAATTTTTTTGATATTTATACACATTATTCAATAATAATACATTCAAATAATTATATATAAAAATATCACTTTTATTAATTTCATAAAATTATACTTATTACATATTGTTAAGACACTATGCCCAACACCATTAACCTTCGTGTACACACAATGGTCATCTTGGTTTTTAATGATATCAAATGATTTGATCGCTTTAGCAAAACATATGTCCTAATACCAAGAAGCTTGTTTCAATTTGTTAATAAATTCGTGCAACTTACACAATTTCCTTGGGAACTTTATTTGGCACATACGATTGTATTATCTATACTTTCAACTCGAGATTACCATTTAGAATAACAGATTTTTACACCCACTTACCAGATTTGGTAATCGAGTCACGTACATTGGAATATACGAGATCCTATATTTAGATTGATCGATCTCCTTTTCAACTAAAATAAAATCTTAATTATCATACCTAATAAATATAGTTCATAAATTAGCATTATTGAAGATCATTCAGACTTTATACTTTTTATTTGGGAATGATCTAACACCTTGATTACATCCTCTATTGACGTAGACATATTTTTATTATGAGTTATTATTGGGTATTCCTTGATTATAAATGAGATTTTTAATTCAATCACTCATATTAAGTCACATAATTATTTTGAATATTATAAACATGTTGTGCATTCTAAGATTTCATAGTTGTTTCTTTTAAAGGTATCTCAAATGTGAGTTTAAAGATTATAGAATTATCATATTGTAATCATTTTATGGTTCTTGACTTTTTTGAAGTTCTATATATCTTACTTGCACAAATTGTTTCAAAAGGAAAATATCCCTCTATAAGAAAGTAGTGGTTCACATCATAAATATTTTTTGTTATAGAGAATAATGGAAATGATATCATAATATCCTTTTAGGATATCTTACAAAATTATACTTATCAGATCTTACCTCCAATCATATTTCCCAATCATAATATATTTTCGTAATATTCTTCACTTCATATCTCATACGAAGTAAAAGAAAAAAATAATTGAAGAAAATTTTATTTAGTACATAGTGATAAGATTTTGAGACATAATTCAGAAATAGTTATAGAAGATTAATCTAACTCATCAAACAATATCTAATCATGTATAATTCCTCCGCTTCGACATTTTAGGTTGTGTCTGTTTCCGCTTACGTTTCTGCTTTGATTTTTTTGGGTACTCCTTAATTCTAAATGAGATTTCTACCCCAACTATTCATATTAAGCCATATAATTATTTTAAATATTAAATATAAAAAAAAATCAAAATAATTACATAATATTTAAAATGATAATATAGCTTAGTATAAGTGCCGGAGTAAAAATGTCTATGAATACCAAAAAGATTACTTCTTTTAGCCGAATTATCTTTTTTTTATTGCAAAGTTGAATAGAAGGCTCCGCTAAGAAACGCCGACAATGACGAGCGTGTAACACGTGCGGCGTGTACTTGGGTCGGCGTAGAGCATTTTTTACAAGCATCTTTCAAATTAAAAGAAAATAAAAATTCAAATTAAATACGTCCAAAAATGAATATGACAGATAGAATAATAATAATAATAATAATAATAATAATAATAATAATAATAATAATAATAATAATAATAATAATAATAAATCAACAATAATAACAAGTATGACCAAAGTGATGACGATTTTATCTCGAACATGATGACGTCGGAGTATATATCGTTAAATAGGATCACAATTAAGAAGGGCGGAAGTATCCAGGCCACGTGGTGGGCCCCTCTAGAAACACTGACATCACAGCACACGTTGATGATGCCGAAGTGAAAATTACGTTTTCTTTTTTACCTCTTTTTTTTTTTTTTCCCTTTCATTTGTAAGAGTTAAAATTTTTTTTCTACCTAATTTAACTTTTGATTTCATATAACATTTACATTATAGAGTTTTGAACAACTTGTTTGAGTCATATTTTTCAGATTAATTAAGATATAATTAATAATAATTTTAATAATATTTTAAATTAATTATTTTGTGTTAATTGAATGTTTAATATAATATAAAATTTATTTTTCATATGCAAATTCAAAATGATAAGTCAGATACTTTTTTTTTTTTTGCATATTATTTTATTACATTTCCTTCAAAATTTAGACTTAAATCAAATAATTAACTAAGATTTGAAATTCATTATTATTCAATCTACTCATGTTTTAAAATTTTGTACATTTAATTATTTATTTTAAGAATTTAATTTCCCATTATTTTTTTTATATACTCTTGTATTAGAAACCTTACAAAATCAATTAGGACATCATTAGATCTCAGCATTTACAAAATGTACTGTATTATATAGATGTGTTAAAATGAATCATTCGACCCCGATCGAGTTTCTAACTAATTCGGATGTGTAGGATTCAGATCGGCCAATTTTTGAAAAAAATCTGGATCCGACTTAAAGGCTGTTAGACTTATCCTCAGATCAAACCGGATCCAAAATGAACATAGAAAAAATTAGAAGAATGAAAGATATTTAAAAAAATATTATAGAAATGACATAAAATAGAAAAATAAAAAAGTAAAAAGATAAAAAGTTTTTTATAAAAATTGAAATCGCAAAATCCAAACAGGCCAGTTCGATAGGCCTAAATTCATGTCCAAATTCGACAAATCTTAATATCACTACTCTAATCACTAAATTTTTTTAACGATATTTTTTAATTATTAAAAAGGAAAAAAAAAAAAACAAATTAATACTTAATCAGTTAACCTAAAACCAATAATCAACGCAAACGCGTAATCATATGTTACGCCCCCTAACAGCCGTTGACTCTCCACCATCCCATGTCTCCTACTCCTCCCCTCTTCTCTCTCTTAGTTATAACCCCCAAAAAATTCCAACTTCTCTCATAGTAAAAACTTCCATCTGATCTCTCTCTCTCTTTCTTCTAGAAGTTACAATGCAGCAAGCAATTCCATACAGATCATGGCCGGTTCAAACCTTGAAGGCGCTCAATTATCCAACAATGGCAGTTAATAGGGAACTGATCAAAACTGTGTCGGAGAGCGCGGTCATAGTTATAGGGAGAAAAGGTTGTTGTATGAGCCACGTGGTCAAGTTACTGCTCCTTGGTGTCGGAGCGAATCCTGCCGTTTACGAGGCGGCGGACGAGGTGGATGAGGCTGGCGTTGTGAAGGAGTTGGAGACGATGATTAGAAGTGGCCGAGATAAAAAAAGGTCGGATCCGACGAAGGCGGACGAGGCAGGCTGTGTGCAGTTCCCGGTGGTGTTTATTGGGGGGGAATTGTTTGGGGGATTGGATAGAGTTATGGCTTCTCATATTACTGGGGATTTAGTTCCCATTTTGAGAAAGGCTGGGGCTTTATGGCTTTGATTTAGTCTAATTGATAATATACATCTTTTAGGCCCTGTCTGGTTTGTCATAGAGGGGAAGTGTGATCATGAGGAGAGGATACAATTATTGTTTTTTTTTTCCCCCAATCCCAATCGCTTTTGTAGAGTATTGTTTTTTTTTTTATTCAGATGGAGAACGTCTAATCTGCATATTGTGTAACATGATGTGCATAATAAAATTGAGTAATCCATACCGGCGAAGATTTCTTCAACTCATTTTTGAAAGAGAAATTTATGATAGTAGTCTCGTTTTGAGTTTTGTTTAAGAGTCTAGTATTAAGATAAAAATGGTTGGTCTTCTTAGTTTTTTTATAATTTCATAAATTATAAAAAATATGAAAAAAATAAAAAGACTTATTTACCTCTTTACAAAATTTAAAAGATATTTAAATAAATACTCGGGCCTCCATTTCTTCATCATTTCTTTAACTGCGTGAAAGAGTATTTTAAAAGATCGAAAATCGATAATAATAAACTAAAAGATGATTAGGAATGTTTGAGATATGAAAAGAATGGAGAAAAGGAGGAGGTCGGAGGAGCACGCGAAGAAGGAACCGAAAAGCGTCCGAAGCAATTCTGAAGCAATGGGCGAAGGTTAAACCTCTTCGTCGTAGCCGGTATGTTGATTTATTTGTTTTTGTTAGAATTTTATGAAATAAGAGTTTTTTTTTGTTAGTTTAATATGAGATTGAGCATTTGTATATTTAGGATAATTTTTATTGTAGTTGACTGATATTGATAAATTTTGAGCTATCAATTAGTATGTTATTGATTTGTAAAAAAATTCAAGATTTTCCAAATTCCCAATTTTTCATTAGAATAGTATAATATCTATGAAATAAGGATTTTTTTTGGTCTTTTAGTTTGAGATTGGGCGCCTTTTGTGCATTTTGGGTATTTTTTTTTTATTGTGTTTAACTATTGATGAGATTTGAGTTTAAAATTAGTTTGTTATTGCTTTGTGAAAAAATTCCTAATTTCCCAATTTTTCAATGTTCCATTATTGTTTCATGGTGTAATTAGTTGGTTGTTTAATTTTTGATGTGTGTATTTTATCTATAGTTATTAATGTGTCACTAAATTGGTGCTCTTGGTGTGTGTTCCAGGTGTTAGAATGTGATAGACCTTGTGCCCTTACACCGATCCTTTCAGAAGAGTTGTATTTTAAAGCACGTGTTCACACTCCATCAAAGCAAGAAATAGTAGTCCATGATATAAAGAGTATGCATTCAAAGAAACATTTAGCTGAATTTTGAAAAAACTGTGTGGGTCACCTACTTGATATGGACGAGAAGCTAGTGACGTCAGGAAAACTAATTAATTCCTTACTGATCCGTCGAGCGGATTGCAAAAAGGAAAAAGAGCTGTGGGTTTTAGTTAGTGGAAAGGCAATGAGATTTGGACTAAGGGAGTTCTCACTTATGAAGGGGCTGAACTATGAAGACTACCTTAGGTTAGAAGAGGTGGAGCGGTTGGGAAATGACAAGCAGTTTTTGAATAAGTTTCTTGGGGGGCATATTTGCTTACTTCCGAAACTACAAAAAAGGTTTTTGAAAATCGACAAGAAAGACAAGTATCTTGTCAATATGACAATTGCTTACTTTGTGGAGAGTGTGCTAATGACCCCAGAGGCGAAGACAAAAGTTAATGGATAGACGTTCTCAATTGCCGGTAATTTGGAGAAGTTCAACAAATATCCTTGGATTATAGTTGCATTCGAGAGGACGATTGGTTCACTTCAGAAGAATGTATTAGAGAAGGCCCTAAAACATAAAGCTTTTAGTGTTGAAGAGGAAACTTACACACTTAAAGGATTTCCACTTGCTTTTCAAGTTAGTAGTTTATATTTTTTCGTATAATTCATTGACCTTCAAATAGAATAAAATAGTATGTGCTAACCCTTTTACTATGCAGGTATGGGCTTATGAATCAATCCCATATCTTGCAAAACAAACCGCAATCTAAAAGTCGGCCAATAAGATTCCCTAGATGTTAAATTGGAGCTCGAGGTCCAAGTACATTGTAACTCACGAGAACGTGGAATCGTGGTTACATATAGATGGGGTAAGTAATTCGTATATATTGTTCACTTTACGATATTCAATAATATTTATTTGATATTAACAATTGTATATTTCAGCTCATTATCTGTGGTATAATAAAGGCTACATTGGAGGAAGAAAGTCGATCTTATTTGAGAAAGTTGGGTAACCTTAAGGATTATGTAGATAATGTGGTGGATGGTTTGGTAGCAGAATTAGAGGATGAAGTTCATGAACCGTATGTTGAACCAACAGTAACTGTTGAAGAGGAAGAAAAATTAGAAAAAGAGAAGGAAGTAAATGAAGAAGCAGAGGATGAGGAAGTTTTAGAAAAAGTAAGAGATGATGTGAAATTCACTTTAAAATGAGATACTAAAAAGGGAAAGATGATTAATTATGTGGAGGTTGTTAAGGAGGGTGTGACAAAAGCAGTTAAGGAAGTTCTCGGTGAGGTTATGAGGGAATTCCGTGAAGAGGTTAGGCAGATGGTGAAGGGGGGTGTGAAAGAGGTAGCTAAGGAACTATTGGGGGATGAACTATTATGAAAGATGTCGTTAGATATCTTAATAGGGATGAGGACAAATTTATCTTTTCACTAAATATTTAAGTGACAAGATAAGTAACCATCCTTGTTAGTTTTTTCAAAGATAAATATGTCCCTCCACCCTTGTTTTATTTTTTATTTTTTAATTATATAAGGCTAGTATCACAAATATAAATAAAAGTAATGTTCAATTTATAATTTGTTTTACCATTTTAGGCACTAAAACTAAAGGCCCTCTTTGAAAATAGTTATAAGGCAGATGATCAAGTGTTGCTAAAAAATTCTCACATGCCAATTTGTAATAAAGAAATTGCAAAGAGGAAAAGAAGTTTTAATAGCTTTTATTGTTCATAATACACATTTCTGTCTCATCGTTTTTACGTTTTGCTATCTTAGATCAATAGAATGAAGAATCTAAGAAACCAAGGTGATAGGTTGTATATTGCAAAAGCTTGTTGAGTATAAGAGACTTAGCACACAACTCTGTAAGAATTTGCAGAGATATTTCTCTTATATATTTAAAGTGCAAACTGCTTGATTTTATAGACTTACAAAGAAAGAGAAGAACTTAAACAAACAATCTACTTTTGACTCTAACAAACTTTGGGTCATGGAGAAGAAGCATTCAAACTAACAACTACTTTCCTAATAAATAGGATTTATCAAATATAATAAACAATTAAATCTGATGACTCAACATATCCTCTCTTAAATTAATTGCACAATTGCAATTAGTTTATTCTGGTACTCTGCACATCCCAAGTCCTTCACGAAGTGTTTGAAAACCTTCAAGCTTTAATGGTTTTGTCATGATGTCTGCTATCTGGTTTTGAGTGTTGCAATACATAAGCTCCACTGTTCCATCTTTGGTCAGGTCACAAAGAAAATGGAAACGAGTATCTATATGCTTGCTCCGGCCATGAAGTACTGGATTTTTGGATAGCTTAATGGTCGAACTATTATCACAATAAATAATAGTGCTTTCGTTTTGAGCATGACCAAGTTTTTCAAGAGCTCTTCTCATCCAAACTCCTTGACAAGCACAAGAGGCAGCAGTTATTAACTCAGCTTCAACCGTAGACAATGTAACCACTGGTTGCTTTTTAGAGGACCATGAAACTGCACAAGAACTGAGCATAAAAACATACCCTGATGTACTCCTTCGATCATCTAAGTCCCCTGCATAGTCACTGTCAGTAAATGCTTCCAACTTGTCTATTCCATTGCTCTTGTATAGCAGCCCTAAATCCACTGTTCCCTTGAGATATCTGAGCACCCTTTTTACTGTTTGCATATGTAACTCTGTTGGACACCCCATGTAGTGACTTACTAAACTTATAACATACATAAGATCGGGTCGTGTAGCTGCCAAATACATCAAGCAGCCAACAACTTGCTTATACTCGATTTCATCAACTTTCACTCCATTCTTATCCTTAGTCAACTTGCATCCAGGAACAATAGGATTTTTAGAAGGATTGCTCTCTCATTCCAAACCTGTCCAACACCTCATTTGCATATTTTTTCTGACTAAGAAAATTTCCATTTTTATTTTGAACTACCTCAACTCCAAGGAAATAACACATCTTGCCCAAGGCAGACATATCAAACTCATTTTTCATTGATTTTTTAAATTCTTCAAACATATTCTCATTATTACTAGTAAATATGAGATCATCAACATACAAACTAACAATGAGAATATTACCTCCTTCACTTTGTTTCACAAACAAAGTATGTTCATGTGGACACTTTTCAAAGGCTTGTTTGAAGAAATAAGCTTCAATTAGACTATACCACGCTCGGGGAGCCTGTTTGAGCCTGTATAGTGCTTTCTTCAAATTATAAACCTTTTGTTAATCTCCTTTCTTCACATACCCTTGTGGTTGATCAACATAGACTGACTCATTAAGTTCCCCATGCAAAAATGCACTCTTCACATCTAATTGATACATATTTCATCCTCTTTGAGCAGCAAGAGCAATCACCATTCGAATGGTGTCCCAACGAGCCACTGGAGCAAAAACTTTCTTGTTATCAATCCCATATTGTTGAGCATAGCCTTTAGCCACAAGTCTGGCTTTGTACTTCTCAACATTTCCATTCTCATTCAATTTTGTCTTAAAAATCCATTTCACTCCAATGGTATTTACCCCAACAGGTAAGCTGATCAATTCCCAAGTGTTATTTTTCTCATTTGCTGCCATTTCTTGATCCATTGCTTTTCTCCATCGAGCTCTTCTGTTTGCTTCTTCAAATGTGGTTGGATCTACTACAGATGAAAAAAAACACAAAATTGGTTAGTTCTTCCTGTTTAGACAATCCTTCTCCACTCACAAAATCTTCCATCCAAGCGAGTTGGCTTCTCGTCCTCCCTGCTATTTGTTGCATTTCAGATTGATTTCTTATCCTCCCTGCTTCCTGATCTTCTCCCAAAGACTAACTTGAACTTGATGAATATATTAAGGCATCATTTTCTGTTTCCACATCTTCTTCTTCTTCTTCACTTTGAGAGGTATCACCACTTTCTTCTTCACTTTCACCATAATCTAACACATCTAGTTTTGTTGCTTCAGCATTTTTTTTTTCCAATTCCAGCATTTTTCTTCTTCAAATTCAACATCTTTACTAATCACAACTCGGTTTTTCGAAGGATCATAGAGACGATATGCTTTGGATTCTGTACTTATTCCTAGCATGACACACTTGATGCTTTTATCATCAAGTTTCTTCCTCTTTACTTCGGGTACCAAGACATGAGCAACACAGCCGAATACTCTTAAATAGTGAAATGTTGGTTTGTGACTGCTCCATGCTTCTTCAGGTGTCTTGTCTTTGACTGCTAATATTGGACTTCGATTAAGAATATGGACAGTCCAATTAACTGCTTCAGGCTAAAAGTATTTTGGAACACTCTTCTCGGATAGCATGCTTCGAACCATATTCATAATGGTTCGATTCTTCCTCTCAGCCACCCCATTTTGTTGAGGTGTATAGGCTGCTGTTAATTGTCTGTATATGCCATGTGCACTACAAAATGCGGTAAACTCATGTCAGTAAATTCTCCTCCCCTATATGTTCGAAGACCTTTAATGGTGCAACCTATTTCTTTTTCAACAAAACATTTAAAGATCTTAAAAGCTTCAAGTGCTTGAGATTTCTCGGACATAAATGAAACCCACACCTTTCGACTATAATCATCAATGAAAGTGATTAAGTACCTCTTTCCACTACTTGAAGCATGTGTGATAGGTCCACAAAGGTCAGAATGCACCACTTGCAGTTTGTGTGTAGCTCGCCACAAACTTTTCTTTGGTATGGATTTCCTATGTTGCTTCCCTATCATGCAATCTGTGCATAGCTTACTCGGCATCTTCGTTATAGGTAACCCTTTCACCATCTTTTTTTGTTGCAAGGTCTTCAATCCCTTAAAACTAAGGTGCCAATAGCGACAATGCCATAAGTGTGCATTATCTTCAGAAATAGCTTGAAAGCAGGTTGGCCTTTTAGGCATCTTAGTTACTGAAATGACAAACATTCTATTGGTAGACAGTGTGGTTTGCATGATCAGCCCTTTCCTTGGATGATAAACTCCACACACCCCATCTCTAATTAATATTGTAGCTCCATTTTCTTGCAGTTGCCCAATGCTCAAGAGATTATTTTTTAATTCTGGCACATAAAATACATTTGTGATGACTTGTGTAATTCCATTTACTTGAAATTTGACATTACCTTTACCGATTACTACCATTTTCATGTCATTTCCAAGCTTCACTGATTGACGAAATTGTTCATCAATATCAGTGAACCATTCCTTGCTTCCACTCATGTGATTACTGCATCTGGAGTCGAGAAACTAGACCTCCTTACTCTTGTCATCATTAGAGTTAGCATGTGCCATCAAGAGCATTTCTTCACTTTCATCTAACTCTGCATAATTGGCACCTCCTTCCCATTGAGGACACTCATATTGAAAGTGTCATAATCTGTGGAAATTGTAGCATTCCACCAAAGCTTTGTTGAATGATTGTCTACCTCTTCCTCTACCTCGAAAACCTCCTCTTTCTCTTGCTTTGCCCCTTGCTCCACTTATGTCTTCATGTGTCACCTTAAGAGCCTGCTCTTCTACCGAAGGAGTTTACATCCTTTGCTCATGAACAAGCAAACTACTCTGAAGCTCATCAATACTCATCATGGTGAGGTTGTGAGATTCTTCAATAGAGCAAACTACATAGTTAAATTTTGAAGTCAATGATCTTAAAATCTTCTCAATAATAACAATTGGCTCCATGTTTTCACCCTGAGCTTTCATCTTATTGGCAATGGTTAATGTCCGACCAAAGTATTGATCTACAGTTTCTCCTCCCTTCATCTGCAGTATCACAAATTCTCTACGAAGTGCTTGCAATTGAGCTCGTTTCACCCTTGTAGTTCCTTGATACTTCTGCTTCATTGACTCCCAAATGCTCTTGGATGTCTCCTTATTGAGGATGGTTTCAATGATGGTTTTGTCAATGGCTTGAAACATGTAATTCTTTACTTTTCGATCCTTAAGTTTTACCTCGTCAATGGCTTTGTGTTCTGCTGCTGTAAGTTGAGCTCCATCTGCAATTGTGGGAATCCCTATTTCAATCAAGTGCCAATATTCCTTCGATCTCAGAAAGTTCTCCATCAACATCAACCAATGGTCATAAAATCCATCAAATCGAGGTATGGAAGGTTGAATAAAGCTATTCTCTATTGCCATAGCAAGAAGAAACTCTTTCAGTATAAGAGACTCTTCAATCTCAATCTCACTAAGGAAGTTGCAGTTCCTTAGACTCTGATACCAATTTTGTTGAGTATAAGAGACTTAGCACACAACTCTGTAAGAATTTGCAGTTATATTTCTCTTATATATTTAAAGTGCAAACTGCTTGATTTTATAGACTTACAAAGAAAGAGAAAAACTTAAACAAACAAGCCACTTTTGACTCTAACAAACTTTGGGTCATGGAGAAGAAGCATTCTAACTAACAATTACTTTCCTAATAAATAGGATTTATCAAATATAATAAACAATTAAATCTGATAACTCAACAAAACTAACATGGCAGATAAAATGCCAAAGCTGAGGTGACAAATAGTAAAGGTAAATTGATGAGATGAAATGGTACTTTATTTAAATTACGAATTGAGACCCCGAAACATGTAATATTTAGATTTAAAAAAAAATATTTTCAACTTCTTAGTTTGCTTATAAGTTTATATGAAAATAATTTCTAGAATATGACAATATTTTATAAAACTTATTGAGTAAAATAAATTTCGATGTTAAAAATAAGAATTACTTTTAGCAGTAGGAAAACTTTATAGAAGATGAAAGTATTTTTCTCTTCAATAGATTCCTCCTATTTATAGACAACAATCATATTGTTTGGTAAAAATAGTTAAATAGGTTTTTCAAAAACTATCTCATTTGATTTCCCAAAATTCAAATTTTAATGGTAGTTGACCTAATTTAATTATTAACCGCTAAAGTCAAATAATATAAATTAAACTGGTTAGCCACTGTGCATGACGACCGACGACCAGAGGTCGTCAGATTGCAAATGTGCTAAGTGGGAAAAGCGCCTCACGCCTCACGACCACTCACGCTTTTGCATGTGAGTCCCATTGTATCTTTCATTATCCTTATTTATTTTTACAAATACTAACGATTTATAATCACTTATAAATATTTTAAATGCATTCTTACTTTCCATTAGAGGATGCATTTAGTAGAATTTATAAAGCATATTTTGGGCTTGAGCTTTTAACCTCTCATTTATTATTTAACTAATTAAATAGTCTAATAATTCCTCCTTGCTTAAATGTAACTGAAAGTTCACCTATCATAATTTAGTTCGGTATCAATACTTTCGGTATTAGTATGGTACGATATTGATAATAGTACTCCGTACTGAATTTTTCAAATAAAAAACTATGTTATTACTTATTTTTTAAATATTATATTATTTATTATATCAATGATATATCAATTTAATTAAAAGATATCATAATTTCAAATTCAGTTTATATATTTAATTTTTAATTTATAATTTATATATATAATTTTATTTTTATATATATATAATAGTACCAGTACCGAAATCAAAATCGATCCCAATATTGATATTGGTATTGAATTCTAATACCAATATCAGTACCGAATTCTAGAACCAGAATAATTTTTAAATTTATAACCTAACCGAAACTGATATTGGAATATGAACCGGTACTCCGGTCGGTACGGGGAAAAAATGTCACCCCCTACCATATGCATATACGTAGCTAACCCCGTTATCAAGAAACGTAATTAGCTACGAGCTAACCCGCGCCATAGTCTAGGAATCCGTTTTGGCCTTTGGGTTGCTTTCTGTATCCCGACATGTCGTTTACAATATTCGGCACAAAACGAATGACGGAAAGATAATTTGTAATTTTGTACAGAGTGTCTTGTGCATGTGATCATGTCAATTGTTCTTCCGTGCAACGCACGAGCGGACCTGACTGATCTGCACTTTATTAAAGTGGGCTGCTAGGGTGCACACCACCTGACCAAAAAACCCATAACTCTTAGCCCATTTCCCAAAATTGGGGCCATAATTAATTTTTCTAAATGCTAGATTCATATTTTATATATGCTACATAAATATGAATTAGATAAGTAACTATATAAAATGAAAGACGATTAAATCATTGGAGTTTCTCTAACATGGGGAGGTAGAAGCAGAAAGAACTTGGAAGAACAAGGTGATTCTGAATTCAAGCAAATAGATGGAACGGAATTTGAGCTGCATAGTGAATAGAAAAGAAGGATAAGAATAAAGATGGTTGGAAGGAGAAGAGAGACGAACAAAATTGAAGGAAATTGAAATGAAGAAGAGAGGGCTAAAATGAAAAAGGGAACTACCTTCTTAATGGGGGCAGACAAAGTAGTTCCGACCAGCATTAGGTCATGTTATAGTAGACATAGTAATTTCGGCACTGCAAGAACAAATGGGATACAGAGAGGTTGAGTAGTGCGGCAAGTCTAATGGAACCTTTAGGACAAGGATAAACCTGTAAACATCCAGTAGTATGGGATAGTAAATTATGAGTGTGGAGATATAAGTATGAAAAATTGAATATGGATCTAAGATGTCAAAACATGAAAAAAAAAAATGAATGTCTAAAAATAAGATGGACTTCTAAGTTATGATCCGTATACTGATCATACTCTAGAATTTTATTTATATTTATGATCGGTATACTGATCATAAAGTCTACAAGCACAAAAAGTTCATAAAGTTCAAGAAGCATATAATGAAGAGGTTTTAAGAGTCAAGCAGTACGTGAACAAGATCTTCTATTCACCCACCACTTCAACTCTCTAGCTTGTTTTGCAGTCAATCGCTATCAAAATAATTCACTTCGGTAAAATTTTTGGTATATCAACCTTCCTTCCTCAAATTTCATCTCTAGACCACTTGGGTCTCTTAGACAAGCATAAAGCTGCAATGGTAATTTTAACTAAGAATCCAAACACAGAACCATCTGTCGGAGCTATTTGAATTCCAAACCAAGAAAAGAAACGATAAGGTTAGAGAGAAATGTGACCGATCATAAAGGAAACCAATCCAGAACAATAAACCTAGATAATCAGCGACAACGCAATATAAACAGGGAAATTACCTCTGGAAAATATGTCAATGTTGACGAGAAAAATACATTTCCATCACTCTTTCCTAATCTTCAAAATTCATAGCAGAAATGCTCTAGTTAGATTGAAATCGCAGAATCGATCGTCTCTCCTCTTCGGCTCCTCTCTACCTGCAACTCTTCTCACTTATGTAGTCTAGATATCAGATTCAGTTATTCACCTAAGTGCTAATACATAGATAAGAAGAAGTGCAGATTGCAATTTTTTTATTTGCTGCATGCACGTTGATATATTCTCAACAAGTGAAAAACAAGATATTGGGAAAATAATTAAAAAATAATAATAAACAGGGGAATGAAAACAAAGTGTTCTGAATTTGGGCAACAAGATCGGTAAAACAAGAGCAACAATACTTAGACAAGCAAAATGATCGTTGAATACATATTCAAGCACAAGAAACAAGTCAACGAGCTATTTTATTGGAATTAGAAGAAATACGATGATGAACACTCCTTGGCCATTTCAAAATTCATTTACACAATCATAAATACATGGTGTTCTTATTGAAGATTTAATGTACTTTTTCAAATAAGTTTACTTGTATCTTGAGCATGATAGGACTGCAACTCACTCATTATTTTTCTTATTTTGATTGAGCCGAAGTAATATATTTAGGATGAAACTAAAGAATGTATAAATAAAAAATTATATAGGTGACTTGACGCTCTAAAAAGTAAGGTTTTAAAATTAGCCACTAAAAAATCGAATATCTAGTTTTTTATTTTGGTTCAAAATTTAGAAGAATGGGCAACCTAATTGAGATTGACGGTAGAAAGACTTTAGCGTGTGAAGCTTTTCAATATTTAGGATCTATTATCGAAAAAACTTGGGACATTCGAGAAGATATAAACCATAAGATTGAAGTAGGTTGGATAAAATGGAGGATGACATCAGGAATCTTGTATGATAGAAGGATGCCTACGAGATTGAAAGAAAACTGTTATAAGACGATTGTTAGACCAGCTTTGCTTTATGACTTAGAGTGTGGGCCACCATGGGACAACATATACATAAGATTATAGTAGCAGCAAAGATGAGTATATTAAGATAGATATGTGGTAAAACACATAAGGATAAAATTAGAGATTGGATGATTAGGAGTTACCTAAGTATAGTCCCTATAGAGAATAAGATTAAAGAGAGGTGTCTCACATGGTTTGGTCATGTGCAGACGAGACCAAATACGGCCCCATTGTTCATGTCTCACAATGGGTATAGACTCATTGTTCATTTAATTCTATTAAGGGAACCTTTGAGTAAATCTATAGTTGACTGGGTCAAAGTTATAGATTAATTTTTAGTAACCTAAAACTTAAGAAAATACTATATAAGTACTTTAATAGGGCTGGCCGAACTTAAGAGATTCTCTTCTTGCCTCTTTGCCGAAATCCTATAGTGAGAAAAGTGAAACTTTTCTTTTCCCTTCCACGAGCTCTTTGAATCATGTGATGAGTCTTAGAGTAGAAATCAACCGAGTGAATTGAACTGTATGGATTACGATTAGAAGGTGAACACTTGTATACATCATTCTTCCTGTTGAATTCGACTATGATAAAGGAGTAAAGAGATTCGTTCAATTTTGTATTAAGTTTAGTAAATTTTCTTAGATCTTAATATTCTTAGTTTCATAAAACTTTTTTGTGCTTTTCGTTAATCTTCTTGGTGTATAGCTATGAGTTTAATCCATGTTTCAAATTAGATTCGAAAATTTTTAAATCACTACTTCTGCTTACAGATTACTTGTACACTAATAGCGGCCGATGCAGTCAGTTTGGAAACAGTTAGAGCACCCAAAATTCCTAAGAAGAAACTGGCATACTCGTAAACACTGGGAACAATGGCTGAAATAGACCGTTCAAAGGGAACAAGCTATCAAAGATAGCCAAAACGACAACTTGGCTAGAAGCGAATCATCATCATCATCATCATCATCACTCAAGATCCTGAACATCATCCTGGATGACCCGCCCGAGAGACCGCCTGAGAGAGCGCCAATTTAGTCTGACAATCGTATGAAGAGAAAGACGAGTTTGTTGGCATACTATCAGCTTTAGAGATTATTTAATTATATTTTCTATTATTGCGAGTTTGTTGGTCAACTCTAGCTCTATTAATTAACTTTGTATGCTTGCATGCATTTTATAATAATAGAATTAACTTTCTCTCACTACTCTTTATCTCTCTTATCGTTCTCTATGCTCTCTCTCTATTATTGCGCACACTCATTTTGTGATCGCGATCAGTTCATGAAATATTAGTCCCAGTCCCGACTTTTTGGATACCAGTACAAGACTAAAATAGCTACTTTCGACTTGGTGCCGCTAGCATTGTTACTGGGACGAGACCATAGCCCCAGTAAGAAGAAGAAGAATTGAGATTGTTGAGACCCATTAGAAAATTGATTCTGATCTTAATCTCATTCCTGATTTTTACTAATGAGATCGGGATATCAGTATCAATACTAATACCAATTAGTCATTGTTAACTAAAATCGGTACTAGTAAAAAGTGAATCGTAAAAAGTAAAATGAGAGTTTTGCGCAACTTTTTTTTATAATCTCAAATCGAGTTCACATAACTTTTTTTAATGTTAGCCTTTAGTTAAATATAGAAAGCAAATTGATTGTGTGATCTGCTAGGTTTATAACTAAGATTATTATGGGGGCAATTATTACCGTTCCCTAAGTGAGAATGAAATCAAAATGATTAGTATTACTCTACTTTGTTAGTTCAGATTTATTTTAATTTATCGAACACAAAAAATAAGAAGTCAATCTTCAAAAATATATATATATATATATATATATCTTTAAAATGAATTTGAATGACTCATTATAATTTTTTCGTAATATTTATATATTAAATGATTTTCAAAATTTTAATTAAGAAAACCCTAAAACATACGACTTCTTCTTATTTCACAATTATTCTCTATTACTAATTCTTTATATATAATCAAATAAACAAAATAATAATAATAATAATTTGATCATTCAATTCCCTTTCATTCACATTCATATTTTTATCTGAGAATTAAACTAATCACTTCCTTCTAGCTTGATCTCACCTGAATCACGATCGGTGGAATGAAAGCTTTTGTTAAGAAAATAAAGTAAAGAACAATCAATATTTGTTGTTCGTTAATTTTATTATTAAACAAATAATATTGGTGATGGCGGCTGTGCTTTCAACGGTCTGGGGAGCATTGCGTTAGGCTAAAGTTGCTTAGTTGTCTACATAAAATAGTCATAGACCGCTTTCTAAGGCTTTTTATGTATCATTTTCCCAACATTGCTTTTAAGAAGATAAATAAAGATATATTATATAAAAATAATATTTATAATTATAATATAATTTTATACCAAATATCAATATCAATACACTACGTACGTACAAAAAGTTTCATATATATATATATATATATATATATTATTGTTCTTAAATTCTTATTTGTAATTTAACTAATCTTGTTTTCGGAAGCACGTAACTTTGAGTAACTTTATATATGAAGTGAAACAAATTTAAATACCATTTTGATAGTTCGAATTATATGATAAGTGGAGGGTGGAGCCAATAACTTTGAGTTACGTACATGGTGGAACCCAAAAAACTTTTAGGTCAGACTAATAAGGTTAGATTAAAAATTATGGTGGGTGAAAACAAATTTTCAATAAAATATAAGGACTTATTTATAAAATGATAATAGTTTTAGGGTAAAAATTTAATATTAAAATTAAGAGTTGATATGTGAAAATTCATTAATAAAATTTTAATAACTTTAAAATAAAATTACATTTAATTTTAAAATGCATGTTCTTTCATGCATGTAAATTGATAAAACTTTCGAAAGGTTATATAAAATAGTTCATCTTGCTCCTTCTGAAATATCTTTTAGAATTTTTGTCTATCATCTTAATCGCTTACACAAGATGAAGAAAATGAGCCCTTTGGTTTATCAGCTTTATCTCCTCTTAAACAAGAATATTGATCAATTCATTAATATTCCACTTATCATTAAACTTGCTGTAATTCAGTTATCTGACCACTATTCAAAATGGGAAAGGGGTTTCTCCTACTTTTAATTGAAAATGGTGGAGGCAGACCATAGGGGTATATTTTACCATTTCTAAAATGCATAGGTTCGTTTTACATTTATTTTAAATTGTTGGGGAGTCTTAATTAACACTCAATGCAAAATATAAAAGCTTGGGGGGGGTTTTAGGGTTGGGTTTTTAGCACCCACCTCAAAATGTAATTATGTAGGAACGTTTTGCTCATCAACCACCATTATATTTTCCTTTTTAACATTCTAATGAAATATTTTATTAATAGTTAAAAAAAAAACAAAAAAAAAAGTGCAAAAAAGAGAAAGAAAAGGAAGTAAAAAAAAAAAAAAAATTTCTTGTAGTTTCCCCTACTCATTGTACTTCATTTTCTTCTAATATTATACTTATCTAGAGTTCCACTTGCAACAGATGACAGCAAATTAATTGATTTTAGTTAAGCTAACCAGCCAAGCAATGTATAATATATAGAATATTCTTAGACAATCATAGATTCATAAGACTTCGGATCCATATTTTAGTCCTATATGCACTAAGTGACCCCAAGAAAAATGATATTTTCAGTCAATCGTGAGAATTTGTATCAATTTTTTAGTCCTCTAATGCACTAAGTGACATCCACATACTTTAGTTTTCTCCATCACTTACAAAACAACAAATTCACATATTAATCCTTTGTCTTCTTCGAATTGTACATACCAAACATCTTACAAGATATGAAGAACATTAATATTCCTACAAATAAATTAAAATAAAATAAAAAATTGGTAACACCTAAGAATTCCATATCTACGTCCCCAAGAACTCCACTTCGCTAATCCTAATTCCTCCTCTCACTCTCATTTCATCTTTTTCATAGAGCCTTATAAGATTAATTATTTACGAAAAATTTATGAGTAAATAGATTCTATCAATTATAATTATAAAAATTAATTAATTTTATATATCATATCATTTATTATATCGAATCTTATATGATATTATTAATTGATCAATCAATATACACGTCTATCTAAAACTTTATTCCGGAGAAAGAATGAAAAAGAAGAACCTAATCCAGAAATCTAGAAGTATAAGCATGATTGCCTAAATTTTATACCTGTAAAGAAGGTATAAGGGAAAAATGCCATGACCTAGCTATTGGTTAAGATCTTGAAGTAGGTAAGATAAAACTATAAACTACCGGCGAGATATCAACATCTGGGAATTAGAAAATTAAAATAAATAAATAAATAAATAAAATATGATCTTAAAAAAAAAAAAAAATATTGGTTCATAAAAGGCATATATATACAGTATTCACCAACTTTTCATAAGCCAAAAGTATGTGGGTTACTGTGATTGAAAGGATTCCTTGAAACAAATTTTCTTTCTTTTTGGGATATTTATTCAGAAAAAAAGTAATACCGATAAATCATGTCCCTCCCTGCTAAGCTTCGGCTGATCAATACAACAACTATCAAGTAGATTGCTCTCCCCAATTCTTTTATCCCCTTCATATAAATTAAAAGACAAATTAAGAAACAAACATACCCTTGTCGACAACAATTTGCTTTCCCCTAGACCCTTCTATTCATATGCTTACATGCATATTTCAAACTATTAAAAAACCTTGTTTGTATATATCTAGCTGGCCCAAAAAAAGAAGACAGAACACTCCTTGTTCATATATAACTTCCAACAAAACATACATAAATATAGATAAATGGAGAGATCTAGGAATTAAGAAAGAAGGGGAGAGAGAGTAGGGTTTGCATGCATCTATAGGAATCTCACATGGGCCTTGAAAGTTGAACTAAACCTTTGGCTTAAAGTGTGGGAGAAGGAGAGAATATTCTTAAGTCACCAAAGTTCAACAGCAAAACTCCAAAACGGTTACACTAAACAAAGTTAGGAAAAGCAAAAACATCATTAGATTATGATTATTAAGGTTTAGCAGGAAAAGTCAGCCCACAAGGAGACGACCCGCTCGTTGTTCCAAAAATTCACTGTCTTTGTCAGCTCGCTGTCTTTTAACCTTTTCATTTTACTATTTATTTAAATTTGGATTTCCAAGATTTTATTTTTTATTTTTAATTTTTGAATTGACATTTGTGCTTAAAATGCATAACAAATTTACCCCATAGATCATGAATCCCAGAAAGAGAGTAATAATTCCATTACCTCTTACAGGATGTGCTTTTTGAAAATAATAAGTTTGGATTTTGGTCCTTGTCTCCTTTTCCGTTTACCTCTTAAGAAATTGGGTTCAAATTATACTAGTTGAGTTTCTCACGAAATATATGGTATACACTTGGTTTTTCTACATTCTACATATATATAGTTCATTTCTTCCTCCAGAAAGATATTGTAACGTAGATTCTTCAATAGATCCGATCGCAACTTCAAATATGAAATTCAAAGGGATTAAATAGGAAATGACACTCTGAATCATAGAATTGACTGTTGAGCCGTATGAGGTAGGAAACTCTCAAGCTTGGTCACACCTATGGAAATTTGATCAAGTGTGTGCAATTAATAGTAATTTTTCGGTGAACATAATACATAGTTTTATCATAAATCAAATGATCAACCATAAGATAATATATTATATCTATTTTATCGGAACCCCCACAAAATAATATAAAAATGATGATGTGTTACTTGTACATTAACTTGATATAGTACTACTTTTTATATACATTATACTCACACCAATAGTTTTCATGCAGTTAATTGATTATATATGCTTCGTTCTGAAGTTAGTTGGTTACACAGTTAAAGTTCTTAGAAGGAAAAGAATAAAAAACAAAAAACAAAAACTATTATATGCATGTATCTTGTTCAAATCAAACTTCTAGATCTCAAGAGCAACTTATGGTAAGAAATTTTAAGTTAAAGATAAAGAGGCAGGGTTAAACTAGGAAAGTTTGAAGTCAAATTGATACAAGAAGCGATGCAATAAAATATGAAACCCTTTTAACGAACCAATGAATATCTATTAGGTTGATGGTGATAAAATTTGTATTCATCAACAGTAAGAACTTAGTTAGTGCAATATTAAAATTTCACTGCTTTTTATGGTAGAGTTGAATAGATATAAACCTATTTGCACTTTATTCCCTACCATTAATTGGTAGGTCAAAATTCATGCTTTATTTTGAACGAGTACAGTAATTAACAATGTGTATGATGTTTGATAAAGTCCCCAAATGGGTATGTGGTATATATATATAACATATAGATCTCTTATATGAATGACTAATGATTGGTGTAAATCAAGATTAATATAGGAAATATGATTAATATCTGACATGGATTTCATAAATCTTCACCTTGATTACATACATATGTTGGGAAAATTGGCCTTAAAATGTGATCGCTTTTGACTAATCCGAAGACTAAACCGATTAGGTTTAGTACTAATTGTGTGGAAAAAAACAGGATTATAAGCATCTCCCTTGGCTTTCACACTCACTTGTACATATCAAGTCCATCTTTTTGACTAGAAAATTAACACCACCGGCCACGACATTACTCTTTTTTATCATCTTCTATCTACTTTTAACTTTATACGTCCTAAGTTACGTTCTTAATTGCTTGTTCCTAATTTTTGTATCATATATTAGTTGGTCATAAAACACAAGAAATTATCTACATTCATGAGTATAATATACAATCAACATAAAACCAATAGCAAAGTTGAAATGTTTATAAAGCAATTAGCAATGCATGATTCACGTTATACATTGCTATGTTTGTGTAAAGGATAAGATCATAGAGCATGCTTAGTTTACCCCCACAAAAAAAAACAAAAGAAAAAAAGAGAGAGAGAGCAGAAGAAGCACTATATATGAAAATAAAAATTAAGATTAAAATAAAAATTAAAGAAAGGAAAAAGGCAATCAAATTATGATATAATGATTCCAAATAGAAAAAGGCATGGAGTCTAGCTTTCTTCCAACCTCATCATATGTGTCATCATGCACCTTTCCTAGTTCCCTCCCTCCCTAATACCTTTTACTTTTCACCGCCTCCCCCATCTTATTATTATTATTCTAATATTATTCCTAAAAAGTAGATAATCAAAATGGCTGCAATTAACATAATAGAGAGAGAGAGAAGATCCGATCTTGCATATATCAGCATCATGTTGTCTTAAGAGTTTAGAGCCTTGTAGGAGCCAATAATTTTTTCTCCAAATAGTATATATCCATTACCTTGTTTCCAAGTAGTCTTTCTTCTGGGTTCCTTATAGCCAGATTCAAAAGAGTCAAACTCATTTGAAAAAAAAAAAAAAAAAGTTTAATTGGTCTATATGGAAAAGATGGCTGATCCTCAAGAAAGGTTTGTTTCAAATAGTTTTGTTCAAACCCCAATACTTGGATCTAATCCTCCCGTTGTAAAGAAGAAGAGAAACCTCCCTGGAACTCCAGGCAAGTTTGTTCTTACATACATACTTCTTTTTGTTTTCTTTGTCTTGGCGGGGAATACAAGAGAACAATGATAGATTTGGATTTGGCATCATATGATTTTTAGTTATTTATCAGACTAACCCTTAGAAGAACAAGAAAATATCCATATTTTGTTCAGTTAGGAAAAATCTCATCGGATGGTAAAGCAGTGATCGTACATATTTTATGTAACAACTAATTAACATCACTCGATCTCTTCGATCTATAGGCCTGATCTCTAGATTAATGTTTATGAAGGGTGATTCAAATTAAGACAATCCCCTTTTTTTGCTTTGTTTGTTTTGTTTTGTTTTTTTAAAGAATAATAGATGATAATATTCCATTTGATATTTTCTTGAACAGATCCAGAAGCAGAAGTGATAGCCTTGTCCCCAAAAACTCTAATGGCGACAAATAGATTCTTATGTGAAATATGTGGGAAAGGTTTCCAAAGGGATCAAAACCTACAACTCCATAGACGTGGACATAATCTTCCATGGAAGCTTAAGCAAAGAACAAGCAAGGAGATTAAGAAGCGCGTTTATGTTTGCCCGGAAAAAACATGCGTACATCACCACCCTTCTCGGGCCCTAGGCGACCTCACCGGCATAAAAAAACACTTTTGTAGGAAGCACGGTGAGAAGAAGTGGAAGTGTGAGAAATGCTCAAAAAGATATGCTGTTCAGTCAGATTGGAAAGCTCATTCTAAAACTTGTGGCACTAGAGAGTACAAATGTGATTGTGGTACTCTATTTTCACGGTAATATCATTAATTTCACAACATTTATCTATTTACATTTCTTTTTTATTTTATTTTTCCAATTTCTCCATTTAATTTGAAAAAGATGAAACATGAATTTGATTTTTGTGGGTGTGATAGGTTTGTTTTCGTCTCGACTCACTTTTATATCTCTTTGTTTGTGATCTCTACGCAGCAAGTAGCTAGCTTAGATATAGGGACCATAGTGGAGACAAAGAAATTCTTGGAATGTGTGTATCTTTAATTAAGTTTCAATCTCATCTTTTAACTTAATTAATTTTTTTCATCTAGATTTGTATTAGTATCTTTAATTGATGCTGGCATACATTTACAGAATCCTCATTCTTCATTTATGCATCTTTTGCAAGCAGGAGAGACAGCTTCATCACTCATAGGGCATTTTGTGATGCTTTAGCTGAAGAAACTGCTAGGGTTAATGCAGCAAAAGGCATGGGCAATATCAATTACAACCATTTCATAATGGGATCATCAGCTTCCTCTCTAGGGGCAAATATGGCGAAACCGTACTCTTCTGTTTTCAAACCAATCCCTACGTCGCTCAACGGAGCATCGCCGACAATGCCGGCAGGCCTCCATCTATGGATGGGCCAAGGATCTCAAGCCCACCAATCAATTATGACCCACAATAACAACATCAATCTCCAAGATATTATTCATCATCATGACAACAATGAAGATCATCATCAAGTACTTGTCGGTAATAATTCTCAAGAGTATCATCAGTTGACTTGGGTTTTTGGATCTTCAGGTAATGTTGAACAAGAGCTAACAAGCACTAATTCATTACCACTGAGCCATGTTAAGGATGTTTCTGGAAGTACTAATGATCAGCTTGTTAGTGTTCCTTCTTTATACAGCAATCAATTGCAATTACAACAATGTCATCAAAACCCTAATTATGCAAATATGTCAGCCACAGCTTTGTTACAAAAAGCAGCACAGTTTGGGTCAACTACGACTACTACCCCTCCTACTTCAGCTGACCCATCTATATTTTTAGGGAATTTTGGATTGAAGTGCAATAATATTAGTACTTCTACTACTACTACTACTTCTGTCAATCAAGATGGGAACAAATTTAGCGGATCATATGGTTCAATTAACCCATTAATGCAAATTAGTAGGCTTGGAAACGATGATGTGGAAGATTCGACCGGGAATTTGTCACAGATTTTCCCGGCTGCGAAACGAAGGAAAACGCAGGGGGATCAAGATCAAAGCATGGCAGGAGGTCAAACTAGGGATTTTCTAGGTGTTGGTGTTCAAACCATTTGCCACCCTTCATCAATCCATGGATGGATTTGATCAATATTTGGGTTGTAAATATAATTAGACTCTCACAATGAAGATGAAATAAACATTGAAATTAGTTAATGATTTTATTAAAGCTGTTTTTCTTTTTTTTCCTATTGGTATCTCACTCGTAGCTTTAAGATTCAATTTTCTGTATTTAGTGAAATCGTAATTGCAATTTGCAAAGGGCCAAAGATTAATTATATAGTGTTGCACAGATTTGAACTCTTTCATGAAGGGTGAAAGTTAGCATTTGCTTGGAAAAGGGTTCGGATATGGAGATCCATGCATATTCCCTTGAATAAGAAGAAAGAGGAGGAATTTTTCTTTAAAGCTAACACCTTTTTCAAAAATATAAAAATGTTGTCTTTTTTTATTATTGCATGATAAAAGAGGAGGTGGAGTAGTGGGGTCAAAGTAAGAGGAGCTACTTTTCGATTCCATTAATGCATTGTTTTCAATTCTCCTCTATGGTTTGTGGTTTGATGTCATTTCAAAGGGGACCTTAAAAGAGCGTTTTCCAATGGAGCAAAAAGGCTAAGCTTCTAGGACATATATTAGGGTAGCCCTATTTTTTCTTAACACCATAATATATTGGACATATTTAATCTTTTTTTTTTTTTTTTCTATTCGGATTATCATAATACATAATTACATCTTTTTATATGGAAAGGCAAGCACATTAAAATGCTTTAAATTATTATCATATTATCTTCATTAGAAAAAGATTGCCACTGCAATTATTTAGAACAACCTGATCTAAATATTAATATTAATATTATTTTCTTTTTTTCCTTCGGATCATAATAAATTCCTATGGTTCTTATGTATGATTCAAACTGAAATGATTAGATCTAAAATGAAGATATTATTAATGAAATACCATTACATTGTATAAATTAGATCAAATCATTATTTACTCTTTATAATATATATATATATATATATATATTCTAATTAGCAGCTTTTATTATACATATTTTGTATGTTTTTGTTATTATAGTAAAAGGCCCTCCAACCCCAAAAGTAGGAAAAATAAATAAATAAATAAATAAATAAATAAATTGAAAAGCTAGAGAAAGAACAAAAGGAAAAGAGAAAAGGATACCCGACATTTAGATATATTCTTGCCGTGGTCTTTCGATATTGTGCTAACTTTTTACTAACATGATTGAACTTAAAGTTTGTAATGATAACAAGTACTTATGCATGAAGCGGAATGAAGACCACATAATCAAAGGTCAAGCGTACAGCTCGAGTTCCAAGTGGACCAAGTCCAGGCCTTGGCTTTTGGAATAGTTTTGATGTGTCCGAAGGAAATGATTGCAAACAAACTGTTTAATGCAAATATGCTTACCATTAATGGTGAGTGAGAAACATATACCCTTCATTGTAAAGGAAAGAATGTGAGAAATGAATGAGAATTTCCTTCATTTGATTTTAAGTTGGTATCAGAGTATAATCCGAACCAATTTCATCGTTTTAAAAAAAAAAAAAAAAAAACACAAATGGTTGCAGAGCCTCTTCTTGCCAAATCTTTGGATTCTGAAAGTTGATCAAATTCAAGTTTTGATCATACCAAGAGCTTCGTCTCATCAATGCAAACTCGCAGAAATTTTTCAGAGGCAAAAATACCATTGGAAGGGCCCAAAATTTACGATCAAAATTATTGACCCATGATCCGACTCTTTTACCCGAAATCCAACCCGCTGGAGGTTAAAGACAAATGTTTCTGATAATTATATTTGACCCCCTAAGGTTATTATGATTACAATTGGACCCCTAACATTTTATACAACATCCTTTTAGCCTCTATAATTTCTGGAAATCCTGTTCTGCCCCATGTTCCTATATATTACATATTAGTAGCCCCAACAAACATGAAAGATAATTTGAGTGGCATTTTTGTGATTAAGTAATAAGTACATGTCCATGAAAGTTTCGATCTAAGGAGTTTGGCAATTAAGTGAGATCATTGTGACCTTACCGATCCTTTTTGAAAAACTTACTCAGTATATATATATATATTTTTATGCTTACTCACCCATTATACTAATCCGAGTTGAGATATAATACTTCATCATGGTAGATGAAAGGAGTTCGTCGTCCGAAATAAAATCAGCCTTGTTATTGTTCAATTTGTAGGTGTCTTCGATGCTGGGATTATTCTTACTAAGACAAACTATAATATTTGGTATCAGTTCATGTAAATGCATATTGTTAAGTGGGAGAAACTCTCTTATATTATTGGCAATACAATGTCATATTCACAATCAGATGCAAGATGCTAAAAATAGTATGCTAAAATTAGAAAGCCAAATGGTGGCTCCTAATGTCAATGATGTTGGAAATCAGAGTTAAAATTTATAATAGAAGCGAATGTTCATCTTAGTAGAACAAATAATTTTCAAAATTTTTTTAGCAATCCTCAACATATTAGTACGTTGTTGACACGTAGAGATGACTACACTTTATTTTTTCCTTCTCTTTTGTTTTTGGTTTTTTAATGCAAATATGCTTACCATTAATGGTGAGTATGCTTTTCTCCTTACGTATTTTGCGCATAAACATGTACCCTTGTAAAGGGAAGAATATGAGAAATGAATGAGAATTTCCTTTATTTGATTTTAAGTTGGTATCAGAGTATAATCCAAATCAAGTTCATCGTTTAAAAAAAAAAAAAAATTTGAAGTTCTACACATTGTTTGTTTGGGCTATGCATTAATTTTGTTTTCAAAATTAAATATATTATTATTATTAAAGTGAAATTTGAACGAATTAATACTAATTATCTTATAATTATATATTTACCCTAAAAAATTATTTTCTTTGCAAATAAGTCATTTTTCTATCTTTGTCATTCTTACCCTACACAATGTTTTATAAAGGCAACACGAGGACCATAAATCTATAATTTCAAACTCCAATAAATTAGATTATTAATTACATTTTTTAATCTAATTAATTTTATTTATTAATCCTAATATTATTCTACTAAAAATATGAGATTGCACTATTACAATTATAAAACAATTTACTGAGTAATCTCTAGTAATCTATTGACATTATTATTACATGCAATTGAATCCTCCAATAATTGATTAATAATTATAATTGGTCAAAATTACTATTTTACCTCTCTAATTATATTTTTATTCTTAAGTACCATTTATCCACTAGTGAACGGTCAATTTATAACTTAATTATAAATTTGAGCTCAAAATCATTTAGTTCTTGAATTAACCCTTAAGAGAAGTAATATGCAATCTTCTATGAAGAAGGTTTGGATTTCATATATGTAAATTATGTTCGCAACCGCTTATTCCACTGAATCTAAAAAATGAAGGTCTTTAGCCAATTTTACAAACAAACCATGACAAGTGAATTAAAAGATCCAGTTGACATAAACAGGAGTGCATGACTTCTCATGTTTTAGATTGATCTGCATATGATCATCTATTAATATGAATAAAATTCTTTATGGCCAACGGTATGTTGATAAAGAATTAATTCATATCGGATCATATCTTATATAATCTAATTATATAAAGCACTTCCACTAAGATGTCTATCTACATCAACGATCTGGATCTAGATCACTTGCATTCATATTGCTAGTGGACCGTACTAGTAACCATCAATTAAAGATTTCATATGTCAATATATTGCGGACAATTTAATTCATTATCTTTTATCTTAATCATCTCATACTAATACAAGATTATAGTAATATAAATGAATTTGAAATTTTCTGATATTTATACACATTATTCAATAATAACACATTCAAACAATTATATTAAAAAAATTACTTTTATTAATTTCATAAAATAATATTTATCACTTTTACGGCACCATGCCCAACAAATTATGAAGCGTTATCTATACTTATCCACTGCCTTTAAAATTTGGAGTGCATTGTCTAAAACTTTCTATGATGGAAGTGACGATTTGTAGGTACTCTTCTTGAATCAAAAGGCATTCACTGCCAAACAAAGTAGAAAATCACTCTATAAAGATTAGGAAAACTTGACAAAATTTTTTCAAAAATTAGATTATCGTGATAAGGTGATCATGAAGGACACATATGATATCATGTCATACAAGGCGACCGTCAAGCATCTACGAGTACACATTTCTTGCCGGATTAGATGGTTCACCCAATGTTCACCCTTGGCTAAAGTTAATTAATATGATGTCAAAACATGAAACTCGGCACACAAGATCCATGGTAATTTCATGTCTAAGGACCACATGTAATATAATCACTAGATAATTATCATTAACAATTAATATTAATTACCATTTGAGAATTTTTTATATGTCACGTTTGATACCCTTAGTCTTTACTAAAAACTCACATAATCATCATAATGTTGCACTAACAGCAATGGCCATGAGATCATGTACCCTAAACAATTTGGATGATAAACTATGTAATTGTCTATCCAGATCATTAATGTCAATTCTTAAGATCTTATGACAACTTTAAGATCTTACGACAGCGAATTGTTAGTGTCTTCAGCTTTAAACAACTTGAGTTTCAATTAGCATAATCTCCAAAACACATAACTTAAAATACTGAACTTTATCATGATATGTATTTATAAAATATAAGATATTAATTCTTACAAAGTTAATAAACATAATAAATAATAACTAACTTTCATAAATAAAAACAAATAATAATATACATTGTCTTGCTCATATCTGCAAACTCTGACTTTTAAAAAGATGTTTACCCAACAAAGTTAAGATCTAATTGGTTTGATGAACATACACTTTCAGTTTATGAACAACAAAACTAATATTCGGATGCGCAAGAGAACGATATTGTAATCCCCTAATTACCCTTCGATGCTCTTTGGCATCAACATAGGATTCACCATCAAGTAGCTTTAACGTGATTGATGCGGATAACGATGTGGTAACATCTTAAGCAGAGTCCATCTACGTCTTAGAAAGTAATTCACGAATATACTTATGTTGTGATAAGAACAAACCAGTGCGCCATTGGGGATCTAAAGTCGTCTGACTAACAGAAGATGGTTATGTTGGAAGGGGGTGTTTAGTAAGAAGGAACACTTTTTTTAGTTTGTATATATTGTTTTGAGCTAATGTCGTTATTTAATAGGTTTGAGGAACAGATTCCAAAGAAGAAGAATTAAGATCTTGTGGTAACAATCAGTAGATGTAGGGGATAAGGTTGGGATGCTTAGATTTTGCTTGGAACCAGAAGAGAGAGACAACAAAATACCTGGATAATGTGAAAATGAACCGAGTCTTTGCATTGAAGATGATTCAATAGATGGATTAGAGGATAGCTCAGATCACGGCGATGCTTGTGGAAGAATCAGAGTAGATGGCACCAGCGAAAATACAGGCTTTGGCGAATGTGGCGTTGGTGGTGCCTTGATAAACCTGTGCCGCAGAGATGACTCGGGCATGGGAGAATGTTGGAAAAAATTAACATATTATATTTATATTTGATTCTGAGTGGATCTTACTTTATATAAATGAAATGTCAAAATTAATTCAGATTTTTTAGTGTTATCAGACGCCGAAGGTAACTTTCATGGCTCACCAATAAGTCATAAAGGTCCTCAAAAGTCAACGAATTCTCACGTGCACTGATCGATGCATAAATTTTTCAATATTCTAGACCAAGACCCTGAAGAACATAGAGAGAGAAATCATCATCGGTCAGAGGCGTGTCAATTAGGACAAGCTCATCATTGACTTTTTTTTTTCTTTTTTTTATAGAATGACGAAAGTCAGAAATGGATAAAGATCCACGCTGCTTCATGGCGAGTTCCTCTTTTAGCTGCAACACACATGTTCTTGATTTACTAGCATACGGATGATTTAGTCTTTCCCAATCCTCTTTAGAAGTTTTGGCGATGGAGATCAATGGAGTGACGATGGCAAAGACGGAGGAAAAAAGAGCTGATAGAAGGAGTTTATCCTAAGGATTCCAGTAGGTTGCGGTGACAGGTTCTGCAGCAGTAGTAATAATGGTGTCATTAGCAAGGGAAATAACGTGCTATCAACATAGCCCATTGAATTGTACCCGATAATTAAGCATCGATATGGGCACACCATTAAGGATAGTTGGTTGACGTGAGTGTATCAGACATCTGAGAAAAGAGGTTGAGTACATATAATGTAAGAGTGGCGGAAGGAAAAGTTTGAATGGTTGTTAACATGGAGCTACTGGGATTAGAAGTAGATCTGGTGGTAGTGGTGATGGGTGTTTCAGCCATTGAAAAAGAAAAAATCAAATCTTTTGAGAGAAAATGGGCTATGATACCATATAAAACCTCAAGCAGATGTATAATTTCAGGAATGATGCAGTATTGATTTTGATTGAGATTATGTATTGAATGACTTGTGTTGATAGGAACATAGTCCTTAATAGATACTTCTTCCCTTATAAACAGTCGATTTTCTTATAAAATAACTCTCCCTTGATAATAGTTGAATCTGCATAATTGCATAATGGTTTTAATAACCCATCAAATAGCAGTGACTGGCCCACCAAATTGACTTCGAACTTGCCTATCCAACCACAAATCTAAATCTTAACCTAACACTAAAGTCACTATATATAGGCACATAAGAATGAAGCAAAACGATTAATGAAATTTATTTGGTGATTGTTTTAATTTGAATTACATGTCTTAATTATTGTTTTCCCATGTACACTTTGTAGTTAGAATTTACAATAAATAAAAAAAACTTTCAAATACAAATATTCAATTATTGGGCTGTAGATCGACCAAAGCCCACAACTTATTGGGCTCAACATCTTTAATTACCCAAACATCCGAAAACCCATCAAAACCCATATCAAGGAAATAACGGAGAGGGAGAGGGAGAGGAGACAGAAAATGAAGTTTACAGACTCGCCAGTGATAGAGCTGCCGGTGCGGAACGCCGTCCTTTCTATCCGGCAAGACAACGGCTCCATGCACGTCGGAACCTCCGTCTGGCCTTGCTCCCTCGTCCTCGTCAAATTCGTCGACCGATGGGCCCCACCACTGGCCCCACCCTCCAATCCCTACTCCTCCCTCCTCGACTTCAAATCCAAGCGCGCCGTCGAGCTCGGATGCGGCTGTGGTGTCGCCGGAATGGGCCTATACCTCCTCAGCCTCACCGATGTCGTACTCACCGACATTTCCCCTGTCATGCCCGCACTCAAACACAACCTAAAACGCAACAAATCGGTCCTCAAGAAGACCCTAAAACACTCCGTCTTGTACTGGAACAAACCCGATCAGATTTCTTCGCTGAATCCTCCCTTTGACTTTGTGATCGCGACCGACGTCGTTTACATCGAGGAAACGGTGGGCCCGCTTGTGTCTGCCATGGAAGCTCTGGTTGGGGAAAACGGCGTCGTGTTGTTAGGTTATCAGTTGAGATCTCCTGAGGCTGATAAACTCTTTTGGGAACTATGCGACAAAGCTTTCGAAATCGAGAAGGTTCCTCACGAGGATTTGCATCCGGATTATGCTTATGAGGAGACGAATGTGTTTATAATGAGGAAGAAGAAGAACCTTGAGAGGCAGGAAGCGATTTCGTAAAGGTGGGTTAATATTAATAATTAATATTGTAGTATTTTAATTTTAGAAAGTTGGTTTACAGATTTTATGTTTCCTTGCTGAATTTGAGATTTTTGTTGGAAAATAAATTTTGGACTTTTGAACTTATGAAGGGGTATAGATAGGGGTGAGCAATTTTGGGTCCGATCCGACTGATCGGGATCGGTCGTATAAGTAAAATAGAAATGGGTCAGATCATCTGATCCACGAATCCACTTTTTATGAATTTGGGTCGTCGGACGACGGTCGGGATGGCATCATCCAATTTCAGAACTTTTAGTCTTTTAGTTTTTTTTTTTCTGGGTGCAAATCGACGACGAAGTTAGAATAGGTGTGGATGACGTGGCATATGCAATCACCGCTAGATCAGCGTTTGAGGTTGATCAGGATCCTACATCTTACTTGGGATGAGATCCAGCCATGATATCCATTTGCCAGAACGAGGAGAAAGAAGCGTTCAGTGGGTAGAGACACCAATTAATAGAGACACACACGAAGATAAGCGTAATTTGTAGAGGTGGCAATAAGAATCGGCCTGATAAAGCCGCCTGATCTGCGTCCGAACCTGCACCTGCATCTAATACTGTGCCTGCGGGCTAGCCTGACCCGTGCCCTTTTTAAACAGCCAGGCGGGATAGCCTACCAGCGCGTACCCTCCTCTGCCTGCATCTGCAGGCAGCAGGGGGTACAATGTAAGGGGGCAGACATTCTCCTGCCCACTACATTGTTACCGTTTCAATTATTAATTTTTTAAAATTCAATTATGATTAGATAAAGAGATTTTATAATATAAAAAAATTTGATTATAAATATATAATTAATAAATAATTGATAAAAAAAAATAATTTTATTATAATTTATAAATTATAATAATAATTAGTTCCTCTTACGACTTAAAAAATAAGAATCTACAGTGAACTTAAAAAATAAGAATACATTAAAAAAATTATATTGTAAGGCTTAAAAATAAATGAAAGTTAATTTTAAATAGAAAAAGGAATGGAGGTTTATTCTAGTTTCTTTTATGTTTTGGGTTAAAATACTTTTTTAAGGTAAAGTGTTGTGAGAAAGTCCTGTATATGCATATATAGATATGATTCAAGTTTGGAAGGAGCTCACATTTTAGTAAACATCTATACTAGATTTCTTGGTAAGAGAATTGAGGTTTGAAGGCTTTGATCTGTTTTTTGTGTTGCATTTACACATATATTCTGGTTTATGTTTTCTAGATGAAATTGTATTATTAATTTTCTTTTATTTTTATGTTATCAGAATTTTTAAAATACTCTCGATGGCTGTAATAGTTTCACATCATCTTTGTATTATGTTGGTGTAAAAATTGGGAAAAAGGACGATTAAGTTGTAAATCTAAACTATTAAGAGTGCTTGGAAAGCACACTAGAAGCTATTTCAATGAACTTGAACCGTAGAGATACTAAAAGTTGTGATAAGCTAGACCAAAGGACCAGGTAATATTATTTATTTTACAACAATAATAATGAGAAATGGAATGTGAAATCGAGGTAATAAGTCACTTTTGTACTGTTCAATTTGGTGTTAACAGTATATAATCAAGTGGGTAGACTTTCTCAATGCAGTTGCACAAATTATGCACTGAAACAAAATCAGCTTTCTCACACAATATAAATAGAAAAAAAAAAAAATTTACATATATACCTAGATCTTCAATTATTTGTCTTATTGTTGCAGTAGTTTCTTCATTTTGATTCGAATATTAAATTATGATATCACGGATTTTATTAAGGCATGTCTCGAAAAACTTTATAAAGTATCTCCTCTCGCGTGATTTGCATTCACCTTATATATGTATGTACTTATGCAATATTAGAAGACCCACCATGAACTGCAAATTGGCCACTTTGTTCAAACGAGATGAAAGAACTCTGGTTAGTATAGTACTTCACAACATGATCACAATCATTAACAATCGAACCCTCATGCCCGTCTTCCTGTCTCTTGAACTTCAAATTACCAAGTGAATCCTTCATGAGTAGTGAGCCACATTGTCTAGGCTGTGTTTGGTAGAAAACCTTAGAGACCACAAGCTCACCCTCTTTCTCTTCCTCATTATTGCCAAGATGATATTGATGCATTACCCAATTTGTTTTCTCAGGCTTTCTTTGCTTCCCATAATTTGTGTAGAGAACTAGTATCTTTTTGTACCCTTTCATTCTTCCCCCTGTTGCAAAAACTGGCCTCGTCTTCCCAGTTTTGTGCCACCTAGTTTCCCCGCCATGACCTGCAGCTTCGTCTGTGGCGACTGTGTGTACTTTTCTTCTCTTTCTTGTTCCTGTCGTGTATGCCTTTGATGGTCTATGAAAGAAATGACGGACCAAACCATCTTTGCGTACTCCTGGATCATGATTGTACAGTCAAATCAATCAAATTTCTATTAGGGTTTCCTATATTTGTGTGAAATGGCATATATAATTCAATTACCATTTATGTTGAAATTTAACTTTCCATCTCAACCTAGTGAGCTTAATTATGATATTAAAATTGAGTTTTCATCTCAAAACCAATTAATTTTGAGAGTAGTTGGCATATCTTTTTTATATATTAGTTTTTCAAGTATTTATTTTCAGATATAGAATAATATTCTAAACAAGTCAATGGGTTGGATGTTTAAGATTGATATACAATCGTCGAGATTGCATTAAATTTTTGTTACGAGCATTAAAATATTGATTTCATCGATCTATGTATATTTGTACACCCTTCTGCTGTTATAATTATCACTTTCAGATATCTCAAAAATATCTTGTGAATATGAATACTATAAGTAGTAGAGAATTCCTTAGATAGTTGTGTTTACGGTTGATTTGTCCATCTCGACCACTCATATGTTTGATCTCATGGTATTCAATTAATATATAAAGTAGAAATAGATCAGTCTATCATAAACATAATTCACCCAAAAAATTTCTTATGTATTATGCACATACATAATAATATAAAATACTACAAATTAATCAATTTGCGAAAGATTTGATCGATTCGACCACGTATATTAGTAATTCGATCACAAAATTTGTTACGTTTCCTTAACATGTGTCCTAATAATGAACCTTAAACTATATGTATGTATAGGTGTACACTAATCACTAACAATAGTTAACTACATAAAGATAGATCAAACTGGTTATCTATATGTATAATTGCAGTTATATTCACCTGGCAATTTCTGAGGATGAGTGTAGCAAATCCCATTTTCTCCTTCAATCGTAGGGATAAACTCATCAATAAGAGGGTGAAGCTTATGAACATCGGGCCGCACCTTCCCCTCTAAATGTGCAAAAAGCTCTTGATCCGCTGGATCGAATTTCACCCCGGCCGGTAGCCCTGGTAAATCATGAATTCCTGCCTAATATACATAAATATTTACACATAATTTTTCCTTTTATAATATCTATATGAAAGACTAATATAAACACATAAATGCAATTTAAGAGTCATGAACAACAATATTAGCACTCATCTCTCTAATACATATCGGAGTCTAAAAATCACAATATACAAAGATGTGAATCTTAAATATGTAAAGAAATTGTTATTTAAATAAATTAATTTAAAGGGGGGAAAAAAAACAAATTGTAAATAGATTAATACAAATTAAGATGTGATCTTAGATATGGTAACACTCATCTCGATCTCTAACCTGTTGATCGTGGCACTTGACTTGGCGCCCACATGAAGGACAAGTTCTGATCATTACATGAACTTTAGGTCTTGTTCCAGTATTGACATTGTTATGATCATCGTCATTAGACTCATTGCCCATTTGCTTAATGGCTAATATCTTGTTTCTTCCACTAATGCAACTCCAGAATAAGTCAATAAACAGATCCAGGAGTGCAAATAAGGATAATTAAGTAGTGGAAAGGGGGAGGAATTCGGGAAAAGAAGAAGGGTTGCTTGGATCTTAAGTTTGGTAGTGGTGGTAGTAGCTATAGGGTGTGTGGGAAAGAAAACGTAAGAGAAAAACTTAAGAAAAATTGAAAATGGAGATTTGGGTCCTTTTTTAACTCTGAATAAAGGCAGCTCTCATTAGCTATATAACTCGTTTAGATCTTTAAAGAAAACGATCTAAAGACATTAATCGAAAGAATGGAGTGGAGATGGGACAACCTATTTGGAATGAGAGAGAGAGAAAGAGAGAGAGAGGTAGGTTTTCAGGTCTAATGTCATTCTAGAGTGTATACAAAGCTTAAGTATCAAAGATGTTCTCCAAAGCGATAAAGACAAATAATAGGGAATACTTATTATAAATATTTAGAAGCAAATGATTCTTCATCCATACTTCTCACGTCAAGCAAAAAAGCTCCTCTTACTCTGATCTCTGAGATTCGAATTACATATGGGGTGAACAAGGAAGATTATATTTCTTAATTAATGAGAAGCTTAGGCTTAGCGAGCTTAATTAAATCAACGAGAATATTTTTAAAAACTAGACTATCATGACCTTTTAAAGCTACTACAGAATTCAGACATGATTCCCAAATTGTCTATTTTTTGTATAGAGAGAAAATCACAGCGGATCCTTGAGGTTTCCAACAAATGTAGTGGATCCTTATGGTTTACCAAATTTTACCCTTATATGTATTACAAATAAAAAGGTTTAACTTTTTACGAGTACAATGCATTATCGTATGTGTATCGTACGTTTTTGCTTTCAAATTTTAATAGGCTATCTTAGGATTTTTTTTTTCTTTTTTATTTTTTGGTATAGTATAATTACTTGAACTTAATTCTTAAACATAATAGATTCTCTAAATATTTCCAGGTTTTTTTTAACACAATTCAATCGAGAAAACATATTTTGAACGAAAGACAAAAATGAACTCAAATTTCAAAGTGCATGTGATCTAATATAGTTGTTAATCCTATAGTTTTTATTTATTTATTAATTTATATTTGATATAAGATAATTGTATAGCACTATGGATTTGGAAACTTAATGAATTAAATAAAAAAGAGAAGAAGTAGAAGTTTAACATTTATAATTTTGGATATTTGGAAACACCTTCACGAATTGATACATTATTTGATTAAATAATGCTCATTAAACTAATCGGTTTTGACCTAAATGTATATATAATTTGTGCGTAATGATCTCAATAAGAATATTAGCAAGTGAGTATTATTATCATTCTATAAAGCACACATTTATCATACCTATTAATTATATTAAAATTAATACATTTGTTGACACTAAAATTTTAAGGACACATGACGAGATAATTAGCTTATAAATGCAAAATAAATACAAGTCAGTTAGTAATAATTAAACTAACTGATTAAGCCAAATAATTAAATGACAAAGTAAATACAAGTTTTGGTCATGTAATAATAGATTTCAACTGAACACAAAGTATTTTACTCGGTCCAAATTCGGTTAAGGGTGCTTTCCCTCCAAGGAATTAAAATGTCATAAGGATTGGTGAGTTGATATGAAAAACAATTGTAAATCACCTGTATAAGGATTATTTGTGGTTCAATCTCAATCCTCTGGAAAAAAGACATCGGCAAGTTGATCATTCCGTTTGGACATAAAGACTTCCCCGAGAAGCCAGTTAGTAGAGTGTTGACATGCTTCAAATTTGCATTGTTGATGCTCATCTTCCTGAAAGTGGATAAGGATAAAATATCCACCGCACTCTCTGAGTCAACTAGCACTCAGTGTATCATCATGGTGGAGACATTAGCCAAGATGACAATGGCATCATTATGGGATATACAATCCCCTACTCGTCCAGGTGATTATAGATGATGTCTATTGTTTTCCTCTTTTAAAAAGTCGCCAAAACAAAGAACACCTCAACTTGCATTAAGCTCCCTCTTTAGGCATAAGCAGTCCTCTGTTTCGTGGTCGTGATCAACGTGATAATTTCAATATGCCCTTCAGTCTCTCTGAGCCAGTGTAGTTTTGAGTGGATCGGGGCTTTGAACAAGTTGTGGTTTCTAAAGCGCTTGTAGATCACATCGATACCCACTACAAGTGGGATGAAGATATCCCTGAAGAACATGGCTGCCCTTTTCTTTTCCAAGCTTTTCCTTTTATCCTCCCTCATCTTCTTATCCTCTCTCCATTATACCTTACCTCTCGAGTCATATCTCTCTTCCTCTTCTCTTCATTTCCTCAGCTATTCTCCCCCTTTTCTCCTTGACTCCTTAATCGTGTTACAATGATCTCATCAGCCACCCCTATTCTTTTACCTCTAGCAAAACCTTAGCATAGGAACCAAAGTACTTCTTTCTTGAGTGGCTGATGAATATTTTATCTGTGGTGCCACCCAAAAAGGCATGCAGAACCCCAATATTTTCTGGTTGGTCTACTTTCTTCAAAGTTTGGTTAAATCGTTCGACATAATCCAACAAGGCCTCACCCAAGTTTTGCCTTATGGTATAAAGGCTCATGAAAGCGAATCATGTGTTGGCTGCTGAACGAGTCAATAGAGCCCAGCATGAGGGATCTGTACTAGTCACTAGTCGAGTCTATCAACGTGATGTAAAAACATTGGCACATTAGTTCATCAAACATAACATTCATCCTCATGCACGTCTTATACAAATTGACGTGGTCCCTAGGATTCTTTATTCCATCGTACATCAGGGTTGGGTCCTTAAAACTTTTTTGGCAATTGAGCATTTTGCACTCGATCGGTAAATGACCTCTCTAATTCATCCATATACCGAGTCGCTCCCTTTACCATTGCTTCTAACTCTTTCATTCTTTTAGTCAACTCTTGAATGACTTTTTCCTATCCGATCAGCAACTCAACCCTTTTTGCGGGGAGCTTGGAGTCCCTTAATATCTGTGGAGGGTTCGGATCCCTAACCATATCTGTTGAATTCCCATGTGCCCTCAACACTATTGTTGTCTTCAAACGAGACATTGCATCATCTTCCTCAGGGTGAGATCTCCTATCTACGGATGAACATCAGCGCTCTCCCACAAGAAAGCACATGCCTCTACTTCGTTGCCCCTCTCTCTCCTCCTGCCTTATTTCAGTTATTATCTCTGTGCTCCTCGCATCTATTGAGCACTCCACCAGTTAGCCAACCTTTTCTACTAGACCTCTTTGCATTTTTTCTATGGCCTGCAGTATGTTTATTCAACTGTTTACCACTAGAGGGGTTTGTGGAAGTGTTGGTTATCTTCTAGTAACGCTCGTAGAACGCGTTACTCTTCCTTTAGGTAAAGGAGGGAGAACTCCTCTTCCTCTATCTCTCTCTCACCCTTCAATCTCTCCCATCTACTCTCCCCTAAAGTTTTCCATCTTGTACACTCCTCTCAGTTAGGTTCTTGATCTGTTGGAACTTTGAAAGTGAAGACAACGTCCTCACGGTCAGTGCCAAACTATTGACATGGATTTCTGTCCACTACGAATGTCTCCACTATTCACCATGTGTCCTAAGAACAATACTTGCACTCACCAATAAACTGCGGCTGAGATAGTGGTCGGCCAACACCACTTCGACACTCTTGTCAGTTTTATTGAGAGAGAATCAGAAAGAAGATGATAATATGTGTTCCCTTAGGAAATTATTCATTACCAATTTATATGCCTATTGTCTTTTATACATGGATAAGGTTGGGAAATCTCACACAACTTTACACGTGTCCGGCTCACATTGCTCAATATTCTGATCACTCTCTACTCAATGATAGATGTCAGCGCCCCTGCAATCTGACACAATAGAGATCTACTCCTCACTTATGAATTTCTCAGCGTACTACGGTGCTGCCCTAATTTGACACCTCTAGAGCGCCTCAATGCGTAGCGGCACCACTCATACCTGACACGTCAGGGCCATAGTCTCCACTTAAGTGTCAATTATTTTCCACATGTTCATTTGTTTAGCGTTCCAATGCCCATGTCTAAGCTGAGTAAGGAAATATATGTTCAACCTCAGCATCGTCTAGCAACTTCTCATCCCGTTCAACCACTACTAGGGCCGATTGATGCCTCCCTCGGTCTTATCGGACTTCAACCTCAGTTATCATCTTCTCTAGACACTTTATTTCCATAGCCTCTGCTAAGTCTATCCCAACCTCTATTTTCGAGGCTGCATGTCCGAGCTATCTCGGAATCAGGTCTAACTTCAGTCATTTCTCAAAATGACAGTTTCAAATTCGCAAAGTGCTATTGTACAGTTCCAGTTTTAGTGTTTTACATTTCTAAATATATATATATTTAACCCGACTATGCTTGGTAAAAAGTTAAAAACAGAAGCCTAAAGGTAAGGGGAAAAAAGACACAAACTACTCAACAGTTTAGTACTGCGCTTACAACTCTTTTTTCTTCAGTTTCTTCCCCATGAGAAAAAACTTAAAAACATCGTAAGGGAATGGAAAGCTGGCCTCTAATTTTTTTTTCCTTCAAATTAAAAATCCATTTCTAAACCAAGCCACCTTTATTAGAGGAATCTTCACGGTAATACAGAGAAAGCTGACCGTCTTTCTTAACGGCCATAGACTTGATGTCCGAGCTAGTCATCTTGCAACAATTTCACCACAGTTCTCATTGAGGGTCGGTTAACAGGGAGCGTGCTAGTGCAAATCAAAGCTACGTTTAGGACTCTAACTATCTCTTCCTTGTAGCTCGAGTCGAGTTTTGGATCGATTACATGGCCCTGTCCTTTCTGGTCCAAGGTTGTGTGGACCCACTTAACCAAATCTTTCCAGACAAATTCGGGATCTATTGGTCGCCGGCCTGTCACTAGTTCTAGCATGACCACTCCAAAGCTATAGATGTCACTCTTTTCGTTCACCCGAAGAGTATAAGCATATTCTGCAACAAATACAAGATCAAACTGTAAATGTTAGACGGGAGTACAGCATTTGAAACTCTAGTTTGAGCCTAAATTCCAACTTCAGTCTTAAATGATGATGATTCAAACACAACTCAATCTACTTCAAAATCTAACTAATATACAGTTCGCATGTCCCCTTTTGCATTGAACTGCAATTTCAAACTTAACGTTGGTTCAGTGCTGAAACAATAGTTTCAATAAGCTGGAATGTATAGAAACTAAGTCAACTTGTAAGACCCAAACTGAAATTCAAAACTCCAGATCAAATGGGCTTCAACAAACAAATCAACCTAAGCCTAATCTAATAGGGCATAATTCTTAATGAGGTAGCTTCACATACCATTTTAATATAAGACTACTTCAAATATAAGATGAAATCAAACTGACTCTTCTGAAAAAGTTTTAGCTTTATACCTGGAGCAATATAGCCACAAGAACCGGCAATAACGGACATGGATTCAACCCCATTACTCCCTTTGAAAAACTTAGCAACCCCAAAATCTGAAACTCTAGCTCCAAAATCTGCATCTAACAAAATATTGTTCGATTTGATATCTCTGTGAACGACAGGAGGAACGCAATCATGATGCAAATAAGAAAGCCCCTCAGCGGCATCAAAAGCTATCTTATACCTAACCGGCCAATCCAACAGCCCAGATTTCCCGCCATGTAACAGATCACCTAAGCTTCCGTTAGGCATATATTCATAAACCAAGAGCTTACAGTTATCCCCAGCATCGCAGCAACACCACAACCTCACAATATTCTTATGCCGGATCTTCCCTAGCGTCTCTACCTCAGCCTCAAACCCATCTTTCTCCGAATTAAAACTACTTTCATTTTTTGCAACTTCCCATAGTTTCTTCACTGCCACTATATCACCATTACTTAGAACCACCTTATAAACCTTTCCGGAAGCTCCTTCTCCTATAACATTATCTTCTTTCAGGCATCCTATGATTTCACTTCCACTGAATTCAACTTTATGGAATGATCTCCATTTAGACAAGGCTGAATTTTCTTTCTTGTTCTTATAATTTCTATATTTCCAATAAAACCAAACAATCCCAGCAAACAAAACAACTCCGGCAAGTATGAAAATGGACCAAAGTATCCAAAAGTAAAACTTGTTTTTTGTTTTTCCAAGGTTAGGACAAAGACCTGGAATGTCTCCACACAAACCCGGGTTGTCCAAAAAGCTGGCTTTATAACTCTGTTCGGCATAAAGAGGAGGGATTTGACCCGTGAAAAGATTGCTTGACAAATTCACAAAATTCAGCTTCAAATTCTGTAATTCAAGGGGGATGTTTCCACTAAGTCGATTACTGGAAAGATCAAGATAAATAAGCACGGTTAAGCTTCCGATTTCTTTTGGAATTTTTCCAGACAGCTTATTGTTTGCTAAATAAAGCTCGTTTAGCTTCTTCAGATTTTGAATCGTCCGAGGTAGCTCTCCTGATATTTCATTGTTATTAAGATCAAGTTTACCTAATTGACTCAAATTTCCCAAACTTTCTGGAATATTTCCGCTGAAATTGTTATCATTACCGGAAAGTTCAAACAGATTGATTAAAGACCCAATTTCGTCTGGAATGGACCCGGAAATTTGGTTATCTGAAATTAACAAACTTGAGAGATTTTGAGCAGAACTGATCTTACTAGAAATAGATCCAGAGAACGAATTTTTGACAAGATCAAGTAAAGAGAGTTTAGGTAACCCCCAGAATTCTTCAGGCACTGTACCTGAAAGCTCATTGTTTCTCAACCGAACCCGGATCAAAGAACTGCATTTTCCGAGACTTTCCGGGATTTTTCCAGACAATGAATTGTACATCAACACAAGACCTTGTAGTTCTCCCCTCGAGCACAAGAATTCTGGGATTTCTCCGGAGAACCCGTTATATGAAAAGTCGAGCCACTGCAACGGCGAGTTATGGCCGAGTTGACTTGGTAATGACCCGCTGAGTTTGTTGTTGAATAATCTGAGCTCGTATAGATTTGGGGAGTTAGCTATGCTCGGCGGCAACAGCCCTTCAAATCGATTATCGTATAGATTTAAGGATTCGAGGGGTAACGCGCATAAATCTTCTGAAATCATTCCTGCGAACTCGTTCATGGACGAGTCGAATCGACGCAATGAGGTTAAGTTCGACATTAATGGTGGAAACTCACCGGATAGTGAATTGTGGAAGAGCTCGACTTGGACTAGACTTTTCATCTGAGTGAGTGAACTTGGTATCGACCCGCTAAGTTTGTTTGTGGATAAGTCGAGGCTTTTGAGCCGACTCAAGTTGCCTAGACTCGCCGGGATTTGCCCTATTAGATTACAATTACTGAGCCAGAGAAACTCGAGGTTCGTCAAATTGCCGAGATCACTAGGAATCCGACTCGAACTCAACGGGTTGTAAGCGAGTTGGAGCTCTTTCAGGCTCGAAATGTTTCCAAGAGAAGCAGGGATTGTTCCATTAAGAAGATTCTCAACAAGATTAAGATACTCGAGTCTTTGAAACTCGCCGAATCTCACCGGAATCTCGCCGGAAAAGTTGTTCCCGGAGAGATCTAGTCGCCGGAGAGTAGCGATTTGGGACAAGGCTCCAGGGATGGGACCCACAATGAGATTCTCAGAAAGATCAAGAACCTGGAGATTTTGACACGTGGCGATATCAGCTGCGAGAGTGGAGTTGATGGCGTTGTTGAAGAGAGAGAGGGAAGAAAGAGAAGGGAGGCGGCAAAAGAAGGTTGGAAAAGGGCCACCGAGTTGCGAGTTGGAAAGGTCGACTGAGATGACTCGCTGAGTCGCCGAGTCACAGGAAACGCCGGACCAATAGCAGGGAGTGTCATCTCTCGCATTCCAAGAGGAAAGTGAGTTAGTTGGGTCGGAAAGATCGAGTCTGACTCGCTGAAGGTACAGACCTTCCTGGTTAAGAGAGGTTATTACAACAATAGTTGAAAAGAAGAGGAGGAGGAAGAACAGAAACAGTGGAGGAGAAGGAGAAGGAGGAGGAGGAAGAAGCATTGTATTTGGTTTTTCTAGAGAGAAAAAGTGGGTGTGTTAGAGAGAGAATGAAGAAGAAACATGTCTGGATTTTCTTCTCGCCGGGACTTTAATCATGTTTGATAATAATTGGTGTGAGTGGGTGTTTGGAAATTGAAATCATTGAAAAACCAAATCAAAATTTGGAGAAGAAAAGGATTCGTTTGAAAAAGGATACTGGTTGGTCAAATTAGGGGGGGTGTGGAAAATCGAAACGATCATTTAATTTATTGGGTCGAAAATTGAACCGGTCATTCGAATTCTACGGATTAGTCTAAAAGTGATTAGAAGAATTTGGCTAAAAAATTAATTAAAAAAAGAAATTATATATATTTATTAAAAATATTACTTGATTTATATATTAGACAATTCTTTTATATATTTAAAGTCTTACAATAAGTTAATTTTATATATTTGTATACACTTTCTTTATTTTATATATTTTATTTTATATATTTTATTTAAACATATGCATTATGTTTTGATTTTGATGTAATTCGTGAAGGGTAAGATTTATTTAATAATTTTGTTCTTTTTTTTTTTTTTTTAATAAAAGAACATGTTTATTACTTTGATTTTTTGAATAAATGAGCAAGATGACAGCCTTCCCTTGTTTGAAACTTCAAAAGTGAATATTCTTAATATAAAACTTGAAGAAATATAGAAGAAATATGAAAAAATTTAAAATATTCTTAATATTCTTAAATTTAGTTGTTGAAATTGGTATTATTGAGATTTGAAATTAAGTTATATTGAAAAAAGTACATAATAAAAATTTAGGAACAAAAATTATAATTTAGCCAAAAGTTAATAATATTATTTATCAAAATAATAAAATCTATTGTTAAATTTTGTGAATCTTTATTGGCATTTTGATATAAAATAACTCCAAATTTGTGTCCTCAACTAAAACCTAGAAGTCTAAAGACACCATTTGTTGCAAGTATTAATTAACAATTGATAGCACTGACTCAAATTTCAGAGATGGTGGCTTCTTTTCTTGACTTGTAAGTAGATTATAATAGTACTTCATTCTTCATGTGATACATTTTTAATTTGGATTCATTATATTGCTTATTCCCAACTTTTACATTCACATATGAACCCACGAAATGAGTGCCTCATTGGGGTATTCTAAAAATGCACAAGAACTTTGACTAGCATTTCTGCTATACGAGTTTGAATAACACCACTACATGATAATAAAGAATCATATCTAAGTTATCTTTACTTCTAAGAAACGATAAATGAAAAAACCAAAAAGAACAAAATAAGAGACATAAACGTCTTATCCGTGAATGAAATATTAAAACTATCAGTCGGATGAGTATCCAATGCTTTAATCATTGCTCCTAAAAACATATATTAAGGAAATAAAGACATATTTTATTGAGCAAAAAGAAATAAGACGAATGTTGATCAGATGAACCAATATAGGAATTTTATCAGAGCGTTATGTTTTTCTTGTGTGTTTCGATCGAGTATTAATGTTTTTTACCTTTTACCAAGCCTACTATTTATAGGTGAATTCCGGATGGCACTCTTGTAATAAAATCGAATTTGAAACCCACTATGCCCTTTCTAGGCGCCAAATCTACCTTTATAGGCCATATCTATCTTTTTTTAAGGAATTTTTTACATCCGATTTTCATCGAACTTTGTCATTATTGAGTCTAGGTTCGTCCTAATTTCTCTCTCCCATTTATCATCAAATATGGCTGAAATCCTTCCTCTCTCTATGTTTTTCGGCCGAAGCTCTTCAAGTTTGTTGAGAGTGAAGTTGAATTCGTCATTTTCTCCATTTTTTAGAGAAAGTGGTTCAACTTTTAACCAACCAATCAAGTTTTGTCAAAAGTCTACCTTTTCCCTACGCATTTCGACCGAAGTTTGTTACAAATAACCATTTTCGGACAATTAATGCTCATAACCAAAAATTGGGTTAAATGAGTCAATTCTTACCACCTTTTAAGAAAAAATTATTTCTCCATTCAACTAGTTTTGTCTTTAGCTGAATTCTCCATATATTCGGCCGAATTCCATTGCTCCTCGGCCATTTCAGCTGAATTCATATGGTAGAAGATGAAATCTAATTCCTCTTCATATGAGATTTTAGTTTTTCCTATTCTTAAACGGTTGAGATTAATCACCACCTATCCTTGTGACGTTTTAATTTCCTTGAAAGGAAACGACCATTGGCTGAATTTTGACCAAGTCTAATGGTCCATGTCAACTAACTTGACTATTTACTGCATATTTAATCGGTCACTTATATTTGGTTTAATCGGTCAGTTTAATCATTACTAAATAACTTGCATTTAATTCTACTCTATAAGTTGATTACCTCTCGCCACGTGTTTATGATTTTTCTAGTATCAACAATTATATGATTAGGTATAATTTATTTAAGGATATAATTTTAAATATACTAAAAAAATTATTTCTTCTCCCATTTAAAATTTTCAAATAATAAAGAAAAGTATTTTCTCTCCCTTAAAAAATAAATCAAATATCAAAAAATGATTTTTAAGTTGGCCTTTTTTCCATTGTATTTTTGTATGGTATATTTGGTTCATTTTTCAGTGGGAATGAACATTTCATTCCCCTATTTGATTAAAAGAAATGATGAAGTGAGAATTATTTTTTATTTTCACTTTAATAAAAAAATTATTCTTTCATTTCAACAAAATAGGTATCTTTGATGAGAATTAATGTAATTTATCTACAAAGTTTTTTATATTTTTTAAATTTTATTCTGGCACTTAGGTAATTTTTGAAAATTCTTCTCAAATTTACATGAAAAAATTATCATTCTTATTTTTAATCTTATTAATTCCTTGTGTAACTAAATATAACAAACAAAAAAAAAAAATCATCATCATCATTACATACCACTCTCATTCTCATTCTCTAAAAGAAAATTGAACTAAATGTGCCTTAATGAAGTCCCCTTCTCTTCCTCCTCTATAATCTCTAAACCCGATACCCTTCCTAATTGTTTCACGATGCATGATTTGCAACATAATGGAGACTGGAACTAGTCTTTATTACTTACATTTTGTTCCCAACAATGGCTACTTTTCTAGTGAGTCTACATGGCAGCTAGTCAGGAACCAACAAGACATACTGTGTTCTTAGTTTTTGTTGGGATAGTCATATTCCTTTGAGAATCTCCATTTCTCTTTGGAAGCTATTAAACAACTACCTGCTTATAGATAAGAATGTGAAAAGGAAAAGGATTCAATTAGCATCTACTTAATTGGTGCAGCACTATTTTGAATTGGTGCAACACATTGACTGATTTCAAGTTCAGAATTTTCCCTACTGTAACGTTTTTTTTTTTTTTTTTGTCAAAGGATAATGAAATCGAATCTTTCTCATATATTTAGAATTATCTTATGCATTTGTCTATGGAAAATATAAAAAATTAGATGTGCTAGGAAGTATGATGATAAGATAATTAGTTTACAATTTACCTTGTCTGAAACCATCTTTATTTTGAAAACTAAATTTCAAAAGTTCAAGTGTGCAGATTTGAACTTCCATGATCAGTTAAGCTTACAAATTCTAAACATTTAACCCACCCAGAGTCAAAGCCGCCATAAATGTCTTATATGGGAAAAGCCACTAATTGGCAAGCTTAAAATGAATGGGGACGGTGCTTCCAAAGGAAACTCTAGGATATGTCCATTTGGGGCTATTATCAACTTATGAGATTCAGTTTTATTTATAATAAATCATTAATGCCTTAAATACTTTCATATTTATAACATTAGCAATGTTTATTATATTGTTGGAATAATAAATTAAATGAATATATGTCTATATGAATATATATGTTTGCATGATAGATTCTCAGATCTTAGGCAATGCACTTGAGATCATAATAGTGATTATACTCGATGAGACTCAAGTAGCTATAAGCCTGAGATCCAAACATTTCATAGTCGTAGGATTGTCATAAGGGATATTGACAATTTGAGAAAACTATTGCATGAGCTATCTTCTTATTGTAAGAATGATATTCTCATAATCTTCGATATTAGCCAATGTTATGATAGACATGCAGATGATTTAATAGATAATTAAGAATGGAATCATGTATGAAATCGAAACTTATGTGCGTTTCTTCGTGTTTGGAACCAAAAATCGAATATTTTGAAGAAGAACGAAACAAGAATGAAGATTTAAATAATAATAATAAAAAATTGAAAAGAACGAAGATTATAAAGTGTTTTAAGGCTATATGAATAAACTTTTGAAATAATATAAAATAGATTCAAAGAATTTAAATATTACGGAAAATATCCCGTAAAAAGAATGAATTATTTCCTTTTATTTTTAAATAAAATAGCTCATTCTTAATTTTGGATACTAGAAAAATTAAAATAATTCTTTATTTTAGATAAAAATAAACCATACGAAAGAAAAGTATATTCAATCCATCCATAATTATTTTATATATTTTAAGAATCAAACCAATCGGCTCTATTTCTTTTATATAAAAATTAATTCTATTTTATAAAGAGGTGTGTATTCTCATCATTCTTATTCAACTATTAAAACAGCTGATACTCATTAATCAAAATTTTTTATATTTTTTTGCCAAACTCAGAATTGAGATTCTATAATTAAGTACAATATTGAAGAGGATCTTACACACATGAGATGAACGTTTTTGGGTTTATTCTCTTTTTCTGAATTTGTTTTCCTTTTTAACGCGACGACCTCCTAATAACAAGCTATCAAGAAATGTATTGTATTATTATTATGATTATAAAATAGTAAGAACAATGTTATATTCGCATCACTTATAACGACATCTCATAATCCTTACAGCTCAAATAAATTGGTCCAACTACTTTCCATTAACATGAACTCTGTTCCTTTCCTATGTGAGTATGACGAAAACGACTTGAGCAATAATTATACACATTCAAGTCAATAGTCAAAGGTTACTATGAAAAAAAAAACAAAAAAAAAAGAAGAAGAAAGATTCTAACCAAATTAGAACACAAATGAATCGAGGAAACTTGCACAAATTTTCAACACAACATAGCATTATTTATGGAAAGAATTTGGAATATTAACGCAAACTAAAATCATAATTATGAAATACACCCCCATTCAATTTTCTAGAATGGTCTTATTTTTTGAAGAATTCAAACTGCCCTTCCTCCATCTTCTTCCCTCCACTCACTCCATGGTTGTTATTTTATGAAGCCAAACCAAACCTCTTTCATCTCTGCCCCCGGGACTACTTCCTGATGTTGTATTCTTCATCTTAATCCTTTCTTTCTTTTCATCCTTTATGTTTCTTCATGAACAAACAAGCTGAGTTTTCGAACCAAAACTCTTTAACATCGAAGCATTAAAACTACCTATCATTATCATCAGAGTATGCCGTGACGATGGCAAGAGAAGAAAGTCAATGCTAGAACCAATGGCTGAAAAACCGACTGCGAGCAAAGTATAAACTTCATTACTAATTTCTTGAATTTATGGCTTTTTATTTTTATAAATTTCTAATATTAAGGTTTTTATGGATTGATTTTAATTATGTGTGACACATATATTGGGTTTATTGGTGAAATTTGCAATAAAAATATGTTTGCAACCAACCTTCGAGCTTGACCGGTGGGTATCGAGCAATTATTGGTAGTTTTTGTGTATGTTGGATTTTTTATGATGCTTTTGTGGTTTTGATTCCTATTTGGGCTGGGGAGGTTTATGAATTACTTGGATTTGGATTTGGAAATTTGTGAGTAGTATTATTAGTTTGGGTCAATTTTTGATTGTTTGATGAGTTCTCAAGCAAGCGGGAAGTAAGGACAATGAGTCACAAGTTTGTGTCTTAACTTCTCAATTGCTTGAGGATTGCACAATAAAGGTTCCAGCGTAATCGAGATGACAAGTCAAAAACTTTTTAGTCTCCGACATGTCATTTGGACTGCTCGAGCCCCCTCCCCCCCCCCCCTTTTGGCTTGGATTTAGAAATAGAGTTTGGATTGTTGTTTGGACTTATAGGTTTATGAACTTCTTTGATTTGGGGTTCGATTTGGATTTGGACATATTGTATTGCTTTCTAGGATTTGGAAATTTTTGGTTTGCGTTTCTAGTATTATATTTTATGGAGTCTCCAGCAATCAAGAAGTATGGATAATGACTCATAAGTTTGTATCTTAACTTCTCGATTGCTCGAGGATTGTGAAATAAGGGGCTTCGAGTATTTGAGTTGACAAGTCAAAAATTTCTCAATCTCTGTATATATCATTCTGTCTATTTTTCTCAATTGCTCGATATGTCATGTGCTAATTATAGTATTCATAAAATTTTATAAAATGCTTTTCATACTTAAATCTTTTAAATTTAACTCTAAGGATGAAAATAAGATATTTTGAAAATTATAGGATGAAATTAAATTATTTAAAAATTTAAGGACACAGATGAACTAATAATGAAAGCTCATGAATGAAAATAACAATTTAACCTGAAAAATAATGAAGTAACACTTAAATATATGCTATATTCTGCCTAAACTAATCAACTCCTACTTACTAAAGAGAAATCCCCCATTTGGTTTTTCACAAATGATACATCACTTGTTAAACTGATCAACAGGGGTGATATTATGATAAAATTCTTATTAATTATATAACCTCATCGAATAGTATCATTATTGTGTAGAGTAGTAAGTAAGGATCATTCTTGTAAAAAATTATTTCTAATTTATAAGTTAAAACTTAACTATAACAAGACTCTAATTAACTTATAATTTAAAAAACTACTAAACCTAATAAAATATAATAGACACTAAATAAGATGACACGAAACTTAGGGGGTGAGTTTGTGTTAAGAATATATTCATCTTACATCTGGAATGGATATTTGGGAAATTAGTATATAAGAAAAATGAGTAAACTCTTCTCATTATTAATCGATTTTGAGATGAAAATTCAAATTTCTATAATTTAGAATTAAATTAATAAATAAAAAAGAAATCAAATAGTAAGACTAGAATTCAAATAAAGAAACTTAAAAGATGAAAACTTATCAAAAAAAGAAAGTTAAGGAATCATTCATCACTACTAAATATGATACTTAACCAACTAATTATAATTATCTTTTACTCTCTTTTAAAAATAATAATCATAAAATAATCACACGCTCGATTATTTCTATCTTTCTTTACTTATTCGTTATGTAAAACAAGGTTTTTACTTCGTAAGCTCATAAATTTCGTTTAATAAATGCAATCAATCAAGAAAGATAAGTTAAATAAAAAGACAAACGATAAGCTCGATTTACTTATCTCAAATTATACCATATATATAATAAAATAAAAAATATATCATAATCGTTGAAAATATTATATTATTTTTATTTAACAAATTTTGATAAAACGAATCAAAATCCTAAACTAACAATCAAATCACTATCAAATTCGTCTGATCATTATCATATTCATCTAATTATGACCTTAATTAAATAAGATACTAATTTTTAACTGTTATAAACAATAGGGCATAACAAATTTAAAAGAGAGATAAGATAATTCTAAATTGTTTAACTAAAAATCATATCTAAAATTTTGAAATCACTCTTAACTAAATAATTACTTAACTACTCATAATAACTAAACTAACAAATACTTAAATACATGAATGAAAATAAATAAAGAAAAAAAAATGATAAACTAGATACATTAGGATAACCTATTCCGACTAAGCAAAACTTCTTTTTATCTTTCTCTCCTTCTTGCCTTATTTTGAAGTTCCATGCGCTTGTTCACGCCCCCATTCCTATAGTTTCATGCCTCTACTCTCTTCTTTGAGCCGACTTCACGTTTTCTGCTCTTCTCATTGTTTATACAAACATAGCCTTGTGTCTTGCTCACTTCAATTCAATCACTTTTTCCTTCTTCCAGCCCACATTTATTTCTTTTGTTTTTCCTTTTACTTTAATTTCACACATAACCTTGTTTCTTCCTGATCAACACATTGGTCCGCGACAGATTATATATGAAGCCCAATTGAAGAAGTTATCAGAAAATTAATTCTTTCTTGCATTCATCCAAAAACTTTTTACTGCAATGAAGCCTTCCAACTCTTAATTTCAATTTGGCTCTTTTTAGCTTCTTTTTGTGTATACTTACTTACCCCAAAACTTATACAAAATATGAACGAAGTTAATAAGGAGTAAAAAAGTTCAAAAATTAATAAAGTTAGGAAAATAAATATAAAAAATAATACAAATTAAATATTATCATGGGTGAAGCTAAAGAAAACTTTTAGGGAAAGGTAAAATATATTACATAAAAGTAACGAAGGATTGAAAAAATTGAAAATAAAATTGAAAATAAAATTTAAAGAAAATATTAAAGATTTACTTAAAAAATTATAAATTTTGTAAGATAAAGCGATAATTTTAGCAAATTTGAGAGCGGACGGGTCGGATATTCGAATCAAACTCAACATGACACACAAATATATGTAAAACTAGATTTAAGTCCGTGTGTTTGTATGATAAAATTGAAATGCTATATTAGGATTTCATTAAATTAGAAAGTGTGTTCCAAAGATTAAATCATTTATTATTATTTTTTTTTGCCAAGATTAAGTGTTTTATTGCTAAGACTATTATATATCTACGAAAAAAAAATGAAACTATAATAAAAAGAATACATATTTTGATCAATCTCTACATTTAGACACTTTCTCGATAATATTAAAGTGAATTATTTGTTTTTTAAACAAAGAAAAATATGAAATGTCTGTAAAAAAAAAAAAAAATAATAAAAAACGGTCAATTATTATGACAATAATAAAATAAATAAATATAAAAGAAAGAAAAACCATTAAAATGGAGAAGCAATAATATCACATGAAATCAATGCCAATTATTAGGAAAGAATTTTTAAAAAAAATTAAGTGCTAAGAGTTCCCTCCCCTTCTAGAAACATCTGCGAAAACACCCAAAACACCGGCACAAAAAGCCATAAGAAAAACACGTTTAGCCGACCTTTTATCGACGGGAACGGTACTAACTTTTCAAGTGTTGTCTCCCATTTTAACCCACCAAGGCCATTGGTCCAGCCAGCCTTAACAAACCTCTAACACTAACTTTAATCCTTTGCCGTGGGATTTCGTGCTTTTTCCTATGCTTTACCGACAGTTTTGTAGCCGAAAGAGGCAAAGTTCTATACGGGCTAGCCACCTGTAAAGGGTTGTGGGTTATTGATGGACCGGTGGCTCTTCCACAAGAGGAAGCGAAGAAATACCAATTACGGCTGACTGATGTTGGTTTTCCATGCGTTTGTACTATGTTGGTTTTCTTTGCAATCACTTTATTCAATCAAAATGTCATTAAGTGCTTGTTGGAATCGGTTTTCCCCTTTCTCGTCACTAGGTTTGTTCGAATCGGCTTGTATATATGTGATCAATTGGGACCATTTATATTTCTAAGGATATATGTAACTTTATTTGAAGTGTTGTCTTTTCTTAATTAAAATTGAAAAGTTTTATACAACATCTATGTTGTGATACTCATAGATACTATTGTATATTTTAAAAATAAATTAGTTTTATTGCTAAAACTATATATCTGCTAACAAAATGAAACTATAACAAAGGAACACATATTATGTTGAGTAAAAAGCTCCCACCCTTTCGGCCTTCGGCCTTCTCCCTCATTTTGTAAGTAGGGTTAAAAGCTCTCTCTCACCCAACATTTCGTTTCTTACTTATAGAATACTGATTAAGTATGTCACGTCAGCAAATTTAAATATTAATAATTAATTTATTTTTGTATATTATTATTATTATTATTATTATTAACACTTTTTGTGAATCAAATTCCGGAAGGCCAAAATAGTAAAACTCCCGAATTCCAACAGAACCCAATTACTCCAAACTTCCTGCTCATTCATCACATGATAACGTTTTGGACAAACACTAAACACAAAAAAGGAAACAACCTTCCTAATTTAAGTTTTATTTTGCTTTTTCAGTTTTGAATCTTTTAATTAATTCAACACAAATTCCCTCGACCAAGTTGCAAAACACAACCTTCTCGATCTCTTTCAACACATATTCCTCATGGGAGAAGAAAATCAAGCACCACTTCTAGAAACCTCTGCGAAAACACCCAAAACACCGGCACAAAAAGCCATAAGAAAAACATTCAAATTAACAGCACATTTAGCCAACCTTTTACCGACGGGAACGGTCCTAACTTTTCAAGTTTTGTCTCCCATTTTAACCCACCAAGGCCAATGTCCAGCCAGCCTTAACAAACCTCTAACTCTAACTCTAATCCTTTGTTGTGGGATTTCGTGCTTTTTCCTATGCTTTACCGACAGCTTTAGAGACGAAAGAGGCAAAGTTCGATATGGGATAGCCACCCGTAAAGGGTTGTGGGTTATTGATGGAGCGGTGGTTCTTCCACAAGAGGAGGCGGAGAAATACCAATTGCGGCTAATTGATTTCTTCCATGCATTTATGACTATGTTGGTTTTCTTTGCAGTCACTTTGTTCGATCAAAATGTCGTTAAGTGCTTCTATCCTAACCCATCTAAGGAGGATAGAGGAATTTTGCTAGCTTTGCCGGTTGGAATTGGTGTCATTTGCAGTATATTATTTGTTAGGTTTCCTTCCAAGCGACATGGAATTGGTTTTCCCCTTTCTCGTCACTAAATTTGTTCGAATCAGCTCGCGTATATGTGATCAACTGGGACCATTTACATTTCTAAGAAAATATATAACTTTCTCTATTTTTTTAATTAAGGTTGAAAAATTGTATGTAACATAACATCTATGTTGTTCATGTCATTAGATTCAGTTCATGCATCTTAGTAAGTAAAAGAATCGCACAAGTACTTTAGGAGAAGCATTTTTTAGGTACGTATGTCAATAACTTAAGCGTCTTATTATTTAATTTGGATCGATATATTATTACATGCATATAAAGAATCCTTAATAATAAAGTAGTTTTATTGCTAAAACTATATATCTACAAAAAAAAATCTATAATATGGAACATATATTTTGATCAATCTCTACACTTAAGAATTTTCTCGATTATATGAAAGTGAATTATTTCTTAAAAAATAAAAATATAAAAGAAAGAAAAATCAATAAAATATAGAAATATAGTATCACATGAAATCGACGTCAATTATTAGGATAACAATTTTTTAAAAAAGTTAAAGTGCTAAATATTCTCTGTATTTTGTGAGTTGAGCTACAGCCCCCCCTCTACAAGTTTTAGAATGGGTAAAAAGGTCACCTACATTTGGTAAGTAGGGTTTAAAGCTCTCTCTCACCCAATATTTCGTTTCTCATTTATAGAATGCTGGTTAAGCATGTTACCTAACATTAAAAAAATTAAAAACTAATTAATATTAATAATTAAACATCTTAACTTTTATTTCTTTATATTATTATTATTATTAATTTTTTATTCACTTTTTGTGAATCAAATTCCGGAACGCCAAAACAGTAGAACTCCTAAGTCCCAACAGAACCCAATTACTCCAAACTTCCTGCTCATTCATCACGTGATAACGTTTTGGACAAACATTAAACACACATAAAAACAAAAACAAAAAAAATCCTAATTTAAGTTTCATTTATCTTTTTCAATACATCCTTCCCGATCTCTTTCAACGTTTTCCTCATGGAAGAAGCAAATCAAGCATCACTCCTAGAAACCTCTGCGAAAACTCCCAAAACACCGGCACAAAAAGCCATAAGAAAAACATTCAAATTAACAGCACATTTAGCCAACCTTTTTACCGACGGGAACGGTCCTAACTTTTCAAGTTTTGTCTCCCATTTTAACCCACCAAGGCCAATGTCCAGCCAGCCTTAACAAACCTCTAACACTAACTTTAATCCTTTGATGTGGGATTTCGTGCTTTTTCCTATGCTTTACCGACAGTTTTGTTACCGAAAGAGGCGAAGTTCTATACGGGCTAGCAACCCGTAAAGGGTTGTGGGTTATTGATGGAGCGGTGGCTCTTCCACAAGAGGAGGCGAAGAAATACCAATTGCGGCTGATTGATTTTTTCTATGCGTTTATGATTATATTGGTTTTCTTTGCAGTCACTTTGTTCGATCAAAATGTCGTTAAGTGTTTCTATCTTAATCCATTTAAGGAGGATAGAGGAATTTTGCTAGCTTTTCCAGTTGGAATTGGCCGCAGTATATTATTTCGTTAAGTTTCCTTCAAAGCGACAAGGAATCGGTTTTCCCCTTTCTCATCACTAGATTTGTTCGAATCAACTCGTGTATATGTGATCAACTGGGACCATTGACATTTCTGGGGACATATGTAATTTTCTCTGAAATGTTGTCTTTTTTAAATTAAGATTGAAAAGTCTTATGTAAGATATATGTTGTTCATGTCATGAAATTCAGTTCATGCATCTTAATAAGTAATAGAATCGCACAAGTACTTTAGGAGAAGTATTTTTAAAGTACGTATGTCATTAACTTATACCTCTTATTATGTAATTGGGGTGCATAAAGGGATCCTTAATTTTGTAATCCTACGTGATACTCATAGATACTATTGTACATTTTATTAATAAAAAAAAGAGTTAAGTGCTAAAAATTCTATGTATTTTTTTAGTTGAGTTAAGATTCCCTCCCTTTCTTCCTCTACGAGACATGGAATCGGTTTTCCCTTTTCTTGTTGCTAGATTTGTTTGTATCAGTTTGTGTATATGTGATCAACTAGGACCATTTATATTTTTATGAACATATATAATTTTATCTGAAGTGTTGTTTTCCTTAATTAAGATTCAAAAATTTTATATAACATCTATGTTATTCATATCATTATATTCAGTTCATACTTCTTAATAAGTAAAAGAATCGCACAAATATTTTAGGAGAAGTATTTTTACAGTACGCATATCATTAATTTATACTTCTTATTATATAATTTGGGTCGACTTATTATCACATGCATTATAAAGAGATCCTTAATTTTTTAATCTTACATAATACTCATAGATACTATTCCAAATTTTAAGAATAAAGTTTTTGCTACCTATAACGAGAGTTGAAATTTAGGGTAAAGTTCAAACTCAATTTTTTTTTTTAAATGAAAATTTGATGTATAATAGTGATTGTAATAAATATTTCGAGTTGTGCTATAAGGAAAAAAAATGTGAAAAAGTGAAAAAGAAGTAAAATATATAAAAACAGAGGAAGTTGAGTTCGTATTTCTCAATTTCCCAATGTGTTTGCATAAAGAGGACATTGGGAAATTTAAGAAGACAACAAAATTTGAAATTTTCCCAATGTCCCAATATCTTAAGTAGTTAGAGTAAATTAGGAAATTAAAAAACATAACAGAATCAAAACATTTCTCAATTTCTCAATGTTTTAAATTATGAGAGTATATTGGAAAATTGAGAAAACTAGACAGAATCAAAATATTTCTCAATTTCTCAATGTCTCAATTTAAGAAAGTAAATGGAAAAATTGAGAAATAAAACATAATAAAAATATTTTCTAATTTCTTAATATCTTAATGTAAGAGAGTAAAGTGAGAAATTGGGAAACATAAAGTGAGAAATTGGAGCTATAATAAATGGATTCAGATCTATGAGAAGAGTTATTGGCATTGATGGTACCTTTTTAAAATCAAAGTATATAGGCACGCTTTTGTGCACAATTCAGAATAGTAACTACCACCTTTATCAACTAGCATAAGATATGGTCGATTCGGAGAATAAAGTATCATGGAAATAGTTCTTGAGTAAACTATATGGTTTGATCTCCGATGCATTAGATTTGATTTTTGTATTAGATCGAACGAAGAATATAGAGAATGCAATATAGGTATCCACATGCTAAACACAGTGCTTGCATATGACACCTTGGTAATAACATCAATACCAAGTTCAAGTGTGGTAGTATTCTAAATCTATTCCGCAAGGTAGCCAAAGTATGCATGATTAGAGATTTTGAGACATACTTTAATGAGATTAGAACCCAACATCCGGGTATTACAACCTACCTGAAAATGGCTGGATTTCATTACTAGGGAGAGCATATTTCACTAGTGATTGATACAATATAATGACTAATAATATATTGGTGTCGCTTAACACGTCATTGAAGAATGCGTATGAGTATCCAATAATAGTGTTACTCGATAAATGCGACGCAAATCTGAAAAACACCCTAATTGTTCTGGAGGTGGAAAATAAGTTAGCGAGAAGATAGAATGAATCATTAAGGATGAAGATACATAGTGTGAACGATTCAAAGTATGAGGTCATTAAGGCCTCAAGTTCTAAGATGTTTGTAGACTTAGGTGAGAAGAGTTGCACATGTAGGGTTTCTAAATAGATAAGCTCATGTGTGTTCATTCATTTACAATTCTGAGTTATATAGCCACAAATAACCGGGTGATACAACCTCACACTTTATGCTCAGAACACTACACGACTGAGTATTGGAGGCAAGCATATGCAGAACTGATATATCTTGTACCATCAAAGAATGATTAGGATTTTCTAACAGAGCATCGAGCAATCATTATCGAACCCCTAGTAATTCGTAGACAAAGTGGAAGTTCGAAGAAGAGACATATACATTCAAAGGGTGAATTTTCACGAAAGAGGAATAAGTATAGCAAATGTGGGGTTTATATATATAATAAGGCTACATATCGGAACCTCATTCTTCTGCATGCAATAATACATTAACACCTGTTACCACCTTTTGAAGATATGTAATTGGGAAAATATAGTTTTGTAGAAAGTTTGAAAGTGTTGTTATTTTTTTGTGTGAAATAAATTTTTGTTCCTAATACACCTTTTAAAGATATGTAATAAAAGAAATAGTAATGATATTGTCAAAGATCTAACCTTATCTCTAAAGATATTCATATTATGCCTAAATACTATACTTAGAACTATAAAGGTGATACATTTCAATAGTTGACTAAAAGATTTTACATTTATATGTTCATATTATATATAAACACTACATTTAGAATCATAAAAGTGATATATTTCAATAGTTGACCAGAATATTTGACATTTATATGTTCATATTATGTCTCAACACTATACTTAGAACCATCAAAGTGATATCTTTCAATAGTTGAACAAAATATTTAACCTTTATATGTTTATATGATGTCTAAACATATATTTAGAATTATAAAGGCAACACCTTTCAATACTTGGCCAAAACGTTTGACATTTATATGTTTATATTATATCTAAACATTATATTTTGAATAATAAAGGTGATAACTTTTAATAGTTGACTAAAATATTTTACTTTTATATATTTATATTATGTCTAAACACTACACTTAGAACGATAAAAGTGATACATTTCCATAGTTGACCAAAAAGTTTAACTTGTATATGTTTATATAATATCTAAACACTAAATTTATAACCATAAATTTAATATCTTTCAATAGTTGATAAAAATATTTGATCTTTATATGTTCATATTATATCTAAACACGACACTTAGAACAATAAATGTAATATCTTTCAATAGTTAACCAAATATTTGACATTTATATGTTCATATTATGTATAAATATTATATTTAGAACCATAAAAGTGATACATTTAATATTTGATCAAAATGTTTGATCTTTATATGTTCATATTATGTCTAAATACTATACTTAGAATCATTAATGTGATATATTTCAATAATTGACCAAAAGCTATGACCTTTATATGTTCATATTATATCTAAACATTACCTCTAAAACTATAAAGGTGATATTTTTTAATAGTTGACCAAAAGTTTAACTTTTATATATTAATATTATGTCTAAATATTATATTTAGAATCATAAATGTGTAACATTTTAATAGTTAACCAAAATGTTTGATCTTTATATGTACATATTATATCCAAATACTACACTTAAAATCATAAAAGTGTAACATTTTCCATGGTTGACTAAATGATTTGACATTTATATATTTATATTATGTCTAAACACTACACTTAAAACTATAAAGGTATAACATTTCAATAGTTGACTAAAAAGTTTGACCTTTTTATATTTATATTATGTATAAACATTATACTTGAAACCATAACCATGATACTTTTCAATAGTTGGCTAAAATATTTGATCTTTATATATTCATATTATGTTTAAACACTACAATTATAACCATAAAGGCGTACCCTTTCAATAGTTCATCAAAAGATTTGACTTTTATATGTTTATATTATGTCTAAACCATAAAGGTGATATTTTTCAGTGGTTGACCAAAATATTTGACATTTATATATTCATATTATGTCTAAATACTACACTTCGAATCATAAAGGTATAATATTTCAATAGTTGACCAAAAGGTTTGACCTTTATATGTTCATATTATGTTTAAACACTACACATATAACAAAAAAAGTATAATATTTTAATAATTGACCAAAATGTTTGACCTTTAGATGTTCATATTATGTCTAAGCATTATATTTTGGACCAAATTGTTTGACCTTTTTATGTATACATAATGCCTCAACATTACATTTATAACAATAAGGGTGGAATTTTTCACTTGTCAACCAAACTGTTTAACTTTCCCAATTTTTCAATGTCTACCACGTTATTAAGACGTTGGAAAATTTGGAGTCAAATAGAATCGTCTAATTTTCCCAATTTCCAGTGTCTATCACATTACTAAGACATTTGATAAATTGGGAAAAAAAATAGAGGGTTATGTTTTTGTGCACATTAGAAAAGAAAACATAGGATTATGATTTGTGTACATTTATCTAACTTGACCTTAATGAAATTGAGTGAACATCAATCATTCTAGACTAGGGTAATGAAATTGAAGCAAAACCTTAAAAAAAAAAAAAAAAAGAAGAAGAAAGAATTCACCTATATACATAACAAACCAATTCATGCCAAATATAATATATGTAAACAAAACAATTTAAACCAATTAATTCAAACATCACAACCTAAAGTTAATAAACCAATCAAGCTTTCACAAAAATAAACTAACTCAAATATTGTAATAAATATCATATCCAATTGCAATAGTACCAAACACAATATAAAAATAAGTACTGTAAAAACCAAATTAATGTCTAAGTATCATTGATATATACCAATGGGAATCTGGCATAAGTGCCCAATTGTAATAGTCATCTTTCTTTTTCTAGCATCTCGCATAAAAGTGGAATCCACTTCTGAAACTTCGTCCTCCTCTTCTTCCTCTACTTCCTCCTTTTCTTTTGATTTTTCATCTTTTTCTTCAACCGCCACCGTTGAATCAACATACGGTTCATGAACTTCATCTTCCAATTTCTCTGTCAAAGCATTCACCACATCATCTACATAATCCTAAAGGCTAGCCAACTTTATCAAATAAGAATGACTTTCTTCCTCCAATGTAACTTTTAATATACCACAAACAACGAACTGAAATATAATAAAGTCACTATTAGATAAATATTATTGAATATCATAATCAATGTATTCTGACTACATAAGACTTTGAGATATTTGGAAATTTTATAATTGTGTTCTCTCTTACAATTTCTTAATGTTCTCTTTATATAGACACTTTGATAAATTGGGAATCACGAACTCCACATTTTCTTTTTTTTCAAATTTTTCAAATTTTGTATTTTACATCTTTTCACATTTTTTTACTTGCAAAACAACTTAAAATATATATTCCAATCACTAATTGAATTGAATAAACCCAAAAATAGAGGATTACCCATCATATTTTCATAAAAAAATGAAAAAATGTGGGTATAAACCTTTCACTAAAATCAAAACTTTTTCTATGTTGAAGTTATCCACCTTCGATTAATAAACCCAATATGAAACTGCTTTTGTAACATTACCATATTCTAGTGAGAAATTGGAATTACACAAATCAATATCAATCATATTTTCAATCTAACGGACCCATAATTTGAGTCTATAATAATTACATAAATATCATAAAATGCCCAACAATGTAGATTCTACATACCTATTATGGTGAAGTGGATAAACTTTCACTCATTGCTTCAAGTTTGTTTCAGGTCCTTTTTGAATCGTCCTCCACGTTCTCTGGCGGCTCCTCCGACCTCGACCACTTCTTCTTTCTCTTCATGTCCAAAGCCCTTCTAACCATGTTTTAGCTTTATAACTTTGACCTTCTAGCTTAAAATCCTCCTTCAAGCAGTAACGATGCAAAATAAAAAGAAATGGAAAAAGAAGAGCTCAAGATTAAAAAACACAATGAAAGAGGTTTGTGGGTATCGTGGTTTCTATAAAGGAAAAAAGTTGAAAAAGATAGAAAAATTAAAACATTTGTGTTTTTTACTTAATTCAAAATTTAAAATAGGCAAAAAGATAATTCATTCCTTTTTAGATTTTTTTTTTAATATTGAAAAGTTAAAAAAGGCTAGTTTAACCAAGAAAGTTTACTTATATGCAAGCTCTTAAAAATATCCAAAAATAGGCTATTGGCATAAATACCTCTTTATTTAAGAACTTGCTATACATTTATCTTTTTTTAAAGTTTAATCGATCAAAATTTGATTTATTATATAACTTTCGGCTAACGAGTAATATTTATAATTATTATAAATTAAAATTTGATTGAGATTATTTTTTCTTGTGGTTCCACTACGATTAATAAGCCTATTTCTCTAACAATATTAGATACTGGAATCTGATCAAACAAGAATTTTGTAAACTCGATTTTTTGAAAAATATGAATTTCTCCTAGAGAGACCCTAAAGGTCAATTGGAGCTTTTACTTTCTCTTGAAAGAATGAGACTAGGAAAATAGTTTGGTTAGTAACAAGCCTACATAGGGGAGTTTGTAAAACTATAATGGCACGAAAAGGCGCGATACTAGGTTGTAATGAAAAGACTAATAAGAATTATCATTGTATAATGTTAAGCTCTAACTCCACTTTGTAATCATAATTTTAATTTCTCTCATTAGTCGAAGATAGAGAATGCAGCGCAAGCCTATTCAATATTTAAGCATTTATATACGGATCAAGAGATTCTACTACTATTTATTGTGAGGATCTACAAATACGGAAATCTTATACATATTAATGTTATGAATTCGTATATTCTCGATCTAAAAATTTGAACATCTTCCCTATTACATTCAATCTCTGATACTCAAGCTCCAACAGCAATATATATATATATATGTTTATATTTGGTCCCTACCTTATCTAATTGGCTATATCTTTTTGTTATTATATTATTTATAAATATAAAATAAAATACATATCTATATATCATATTATTTATGATAAGATAATAACGATCCTAATTATAATAAAATTTAATATGCAGACCATACAATATTATATACATATACAAAAGTTTCAATATTCAAATACCAGATTATATATTCCTTTCTCCCTTCAAAGTGTTTTAATATTCCGAACAACTATATATTTTGATTTTTACAAACTTATAAATTAATCATTTTATCATGATGATCATCGTAGGCCTTACAAAATTGCAGCTAAAAACCAGATACTTTGTACAAATAGCTCAGCTCTGTACTCTGTACAAATAGCTCAGCTCTGTACTCTGTACAAATAGCTCAGCTCTGTACTTTGTACAAGTACAAAAGGGTCTTCAGAAAAGCAGTTTCCCCAACATCAATTAAACCCCCACAAAAGTCAATGCCTTCGCTGTTATTTTCTTCCAATTTTCTTAATTTCATTTTCATGAAAATCTACTTCAATTAATTCTTATTGTAATTATTACCGTGGCAAGGCCGACAAGTTGACATGCAACATCATCCAACCAATATTGTAGTCTTCCTTTCGGCTGAATTATTGTTCTAGCTCTCAAATCATGTCTGCATTTTAGTTCTTAAATATTATCTTAATTATTCATCATAATTATTTAATAATATAAATAATAAGACTATAGTTCAATAATATCTATAAAATACTTTTAATCTTAAAATCAATAAGTGATTGGATGAGTTACTATATTTTTTATATATTAAAATTTTAAAATTTCTTTTTTAAATATATGTATTTTTATTTAAAAAAATATAAAAATCTCGAGTTCTAATTTATATAAAAAAAATTTAAAATATTATAATATAGATTTCGTATATTTTAAACGAATTACTAGCACTATAAAAACAATATAAATATTTTCATGGAAGAGGAAGACAAAAGCTCTTCTCCACACATATTTTTGCAGCTTGTTTTGTTTGGGCCATACGTGTCCAATGTTCAGTGTTCAAAAATTATTAATATAGTTAGTACATTCAAGATATTAAATAATATGTAAATAAATTATACTTTAATTCATCATCGGTTGAATATCTAATAATAGCAGTGAAATTTCTTAATATATAACACCACTCACATGAGCATTGAAAGTTATGCCTTCTTTTCTATCCTGACAAAACTTTGCACGGCGGTTCTTAATGTGACAAGACATTAGGATTACTATTAAAAAATGAACCTAACTAATATATATATATAAATATCAAGTAGACTTTATCATTATGTATTACCAATCCACTTAGACTTATACAACTATCGATTATGTATAATAAAATATAAGATATATTATAATTCATAATCATGATCACATAATTATATTAGGCACTTAAGTATATCCCATAATACGATCATATTACATTGCTAGTTTTTATAAAATCTGAAATACAAGATTAATGTTAATCCCAATAAGAAAAATTATAATATTCTCCTACTTTGACAAACATTAATTTAGTTATTTTATAAAATAAATTATTTTTTAAAGAGCAACTCTCGAGCTGAACTATTTATAAGCTTTATGTGGCCACAATTTTGAAAACAATATGGTCATGCAGATACATCTTTAACCAATTTGGTCTAATAAAGCAATTAACATCACATTAATGATGTAGTTATATCAATTAGCGACATAGGACCTTAATGGTCATAAATGCTAACCAACTTGTTGACATAGATCACAACATGATAGTGTAGGTATCCATAATATGATCTCAATTACGCTATTTTTTTATTGGTCCTCTTTATAATTTATCTATCACCGTATACTTCAACAAGAACCTATCTAGAGAAATCGATTCCTCTTTCCCCTGATGCTTAAACAATAAACATTGGAAAATGAATCTCGAGCTTCAACAAAATCCATACATGTCTCAAATTATCGTCTTAAAACGTTTCTGAATGATGTCGTTAATGAGACTTATCGAGTTGACAAAATAATCATACTTAAGATCGACACTAAATCTTAAGATTTTTTCAGTCAAATGACATGTCATAACCATATGTGCACGTACATATCACAACATCAATTCACATATGATGATCATTAATAAATTCATCTATTTAACACAACACATGCAATGGATACAGCTCCCATAAATAAAGCAAATTAAGAGATCTTCAAATGCCCATGCACAATTAACATGTTACTCAAGCTATATATTTTTTTATTTTATGAACTCATAGTATCCAAACTCAAATAATTAAGCTCACAAAAATGAAGTATATCTTTAGAGTTTAATTATAACATACCAAATTTGAGTAAACATCAATGCTAACCAATGTGAATTATTTTCATGATAAAACCACAAGAATACAAACAAATTCACCACATAAACAATTAATCAAGAAGAATATTTTTTTTTTCGAAATTGGGTTTCAAACTTTTTTAGAATTAAATGCATCATTATATACTACCCTTTAGGTGGAGAATGCAACATATAATTGAAGTTCTCCATGTGGTTTCACTGTATAAGTATACACCAAATGTTCATAAAGTTTTAATCCTTATAAGCAGCTAAACCCCCTAGACTAGGACATCTCTAATCACATGTCATAACGCGAACTAATGATGGTTCTTAACATTCGAAAAGTCTATCATCTTTGAGTAGATAAACCCTTTAGGCTAGTGTACCTCACTCTTATACTTCATGGCCTTCAAATAGAACACACACTAACCCCCTTTGGGTAGATGATTCTATGCACAAAATAAATAACATATTGTACCTGAATGTTGAGATAACACTCATTGATATCAATGAATGAACCACTTTAGTAGTTTAAATTCACATACAAAAAATATCCAAGAGCAACATGTATATCAAAAGACTGGATGCATGCATTTGATAAACCAAATAAGATTAAAATATAATCTATCCTTAAAGATCTCATCAATAGTTGCATTCAATTCACCAATCTCCAATATGACAAAATCAATATAATTTCACCGCATGCATATATTACTTAAGGTCAAGAGATTTAACAAACTTACATTCTAATGAACATAACAATCATACTCTCGAATCACGTAACAAACTTTCATGAAGTTGAATCTCTGATACATGCACTCATAAAATGAGTTGAAATTAATATTATAATAAATAATTTAATTTAATTAATAATAATTAAAATAAAATAAACTACATCACCGTTATAAACTCATTCACATGAGCGTGATAGTCCATCATAATGCTTCTAAGGAAGCTCCAAAAGCATCACTCTCCCACACTTTCAATGATCATAACTAAAGAATAACCCTTATCGATTGAGGAACTGAAACCAACATTGCGTTCCTTACAAAATTTCTTATAAGATAAAGGTATTACATATAAATTTTCAACATGTAGGGAATTTACTATGAATTATTTATGTTTTATATTCAATTTATTAATCTCACCTCTGATTTCCGTGCATGTTTTCTGCAAATTAATTTCATGGGAAATTAATATTTTGTGTTATGAGTTTATATGAAGTATGTATTCTTTCAAATGGTATGCATAATATATTTATGTAAATATAATTTTTATGGTGAGATTAAAATACATAAACAAGGAAATTATGTGTTGCAACATATATGTTTGTGTTCTTGATACACATGTATAGTCATGAATTTGATCAAGTGAAATATTGAATTTGGATAGATGAATGTCTTGACTCTAGATTGAATAGTTATATCAATTAAATTTAATGTAATGAGATTAACCAAAATTATGTTGACAAAAGATTCATTATTGTAGTAAATTAAAGATGATATTGGCAAGGTTACTCTTTAGTTATAATCATTGAAAGTGTGGGAGAGTGATGTTTTTGAAGCTTCGTTAGAAGTATTGTGATGGACTATCACGATCACATGAATAAGTTTATTACAGTGATGTGGTTTATTTTATTTTAATTATTATTAATTAGTTGATTGAGGAACTGAGCTCCAAAATCCCTAAAAAGTACATGAGACAATTTAGTTGCTCGGTGAGTAAAGGGATGGAAAGTAAATTAAAAGAAAAATCAAGGACCACAGAAATATTTTTTAAAAGTAAGAAGGGGGAAAGTAGAACATCTCCAATCTCATAGACCATAACTCATGAACTCGTGGGTAAGTAGATGGAGGTGGGGTGTTGGAGAGATTGGAGGGCAGAGAACACAGCATGATGACAGCCCATGTGGTGGGAGGCGCCGAAGTTGATGACCTAGTTTCCGGAGAGAGAGGATAAGGGAGCGAAGGTAGATTTACCAACAAAGTCGAGGGTTAGAGGTTGACCTGCAGTGTGGCTCATGGTGAGAGAGGCTAGTGGTGTGCCATTAGGACTGTAGGCGAACAAAATCGCATTGGAAGGAGAGGCATCGACGTATGGGTGCAATAATATTGGGGATGGCGTTTGGGAGAGGTTGGTGTGAAAGAGCCAGATGCGCCCTGTGGTGCTAGTCGCGAGCGGGACCAGAGGCGGCGAAAGGCTAGCCGGTTAAGGTGGGTTTTCGGTGGAAGTCGAGCAGTTACTATAGTAGATCTAGCGAGAGCTCTGGCAAGATGCGTGGTGGTGCGAGTACAACAGCGGCTGCCATGGGTGGTTTTTCGAGAATTGATGGATTTCTTAGCGATGGATCGCATCCTGGCGGATAACTAAGGAATTTCCAGCATCGTTCTCGGGTATGGCCTTCTTTCCCACATCCTGTGCACTTGTATTTGCTCTTGTGTTGTGTAGGTTTAGAGACATCCATGGCTTCCGGTTGAATGGTGTAGAAGAGGTTGAAGCGTAGAAATTTGGCTCTGATACCATGTAAAAATTATAAGATATTTTGGAAAGAAAAGTTATGTTTTTATTCATATGTATTGTCACTTAAATATTATAATATGTATGAAAAAAAAACATAATGAATGCTATACAAAAACAAGGGATGTACAATTATGTAAAGAGGAAAAAATAATAAGAAATAATTTTAGAAAAGTTATGTCAGTTAACAAAAATATCAGCATTTGTTTTAGGTTGATTGGAGAAAATTTCATCTTATAAAAATAAAATTATAAATTAAAAAATATTATAAATAAATGGATGTTCTTTAAATGAATTTAAAAGTAACGTGGAGCGTATACACCAATCCAATTTAGGATCATATTCATTGTATCTTGGGATTTTATAGCTTAAGAAAATAATATAAAATATTTTAGTTTGGTGAATAAAAAAAAAATTAACAAAGAATCATCCCCTTAAGAAAAAATTTCAAAACTGCAAAACTAAAATCGAATCTAAAATACCCGAAAGAAAAAATTAGTAACATTACAATCCGAAACAATACGCACATGCTTTCAAAAGATCATGAGTAAGTGATGTATAAAAATATTATTTTTTATATAAAAATAAAATTTGTTCAAATTGCTATAATATAATTTAGAGACTTGATTCTTCATCTTTTTCAAAATATTATGGAGCAAACTATTATGAAAACTTTAAGATTAAAACACAGTGGAATTTGAGGATACTTTTAAAACAAAACAAGAAATCTTCAAAGGATGGACTAGATTGAGTAGAGAAAAACCCAAATGACCATTATTGAAGACAAAAAATTTAGCAAGTTAAAGGTACTGAAAACACTTAAATAAAGGAGAAATCTTTAAATGAGATAAAAAAAAAAAAAAAAAAAAATTTCCTAGTTCTTGCTTGAGAACATAAGCTCTCAAAAGGTACAATAATGAACCTAATTTTCTTCCAATGCGATCAAAATTAATTAATGGAGATGGTAGGTATACAAGATCTTACTTAGATATGAGATCCATAAAATTTTTAATAATTTAATAATATGTAATAAATATTTTTATAATATTTATAGCCGACTTTAATTTGAAAATAATATATTAAAATAATATCAAATATTTATTCATTAAATAAATAATTTTTTATTTTATTTTAAAAATATTAATTTATCAAGTCATAATAATCACGTGACCAAGAAATTAGCGGTAATGAGTCAAGTTAATCCGAAAATTCTCTTGAATTTTATCAAATTAATTTATCATACCCAATTAAATTTATTTCATATATTATCAACCTTGTACTCCTCTGAAGGATATATCATTTTGTTCTTAATCATATTTAATTCACTGTATCGGTATTTTGAAGAGAGATTTTTTGGTGCACCTAATTTTATAGAAAAATAAAAAGCTAACCCAATAAAAATTAATTATATATATATAATTTATTTTATTTTCTTTTTCTTCACATAATTCCGATAAAAATTATTAGACTAATCTATTATTTTTACCATAGATCGAGTATATCTTAAAATTTTTCATTTTATAAAGGGAAAATATTTTATACTCTTCGAGAAACGAATTATGTAATAAATATTTGGGTGAAATTAACAACGTTTTCCTTCTCTTTGTTATTAATTTTATTAAAATATTAGTAAAAATTTAAATCTATATCAAAATTTTAATATGGATTATTAAATATTTTAAAATTTATATATTATCCTAACAACCGGTTAGGGTATACGTGCATGCGATTGGTCAACTAATTTTCAATTGAAAGTTTTATCTGTAAAGGTAATATCCAAAGCGAGTTAAATTATTGGGGAGAGTGTTAGGGGAGGACTGAGGAGGGTGGAATTGGAGGGGACCCTTAGAAAACGACCAGAGATAGATAAAGCTTTGATTGATTCCTATTTACATTTTGCAACAAAACCACGATTCACGAGGCATAAGCTGCTACAATTATTGACATTTTATGCAATGAATGTCCATGTCTAACAGCTAGGACTGTTCACAAAGATATCCATGTCCTTTTTAGTATAGCACGTTTGCATGTATTAACAAGTCATGTGTCCTGTAGTCATATTAATGTTGCTGTCTTTGTCCCTTCATACGTAAGGCTGTAGAGAATATAAAATACTTAGTAAGAGTGATGGTGTTGTGGTTATTCTATTCGTTGTTAATTAAATTGAGAATTGGGAATTCAACTTCTGGAATTGTCTCAATCCATCACCCGACCCGGTCGATTCAACCCATGAAATGCGGATTTTTTTTTTAAAAAAAAATTTAAATTAATTATTTGTTTGTTTATTTTCTTACACTTTTTTTCCCATTATTTTCTCCCAATAACATCTTTAACTTAAACATCACCGATTTCTAGCCAATTGCCTCCACGAGCCACCTCTACCACTTGTCTGCTACTCTCTCTCCCTCTTCTCTACAATAAAAATAAATAATAAAAAAATCGATAAGAAATCAATTTTATTTAAAATTAAAAAAAAAATCAGTAATAAAGGGCAGCATTGGTGGTGGCTAGTGGTGGTTGTTGGTCGAAAATTGGTAGTATTTAAGCTTGAGAGATTATTTGGAGAAAAAGAAAAAATATTATAAAAAAAAAATAATTTAAAATAATTTAAAATAATTAAATGATCATTTTAAAAATAATTTTTATTTTTCTTATTTTATGATTTGGATAGGTCATGTCAATAGTTAGTGACCAATCCGTAAAAAAATTCGTGGTCATTGTAATTTCAATTTGATTTTAAAATATTCATAATAATTTTAAAAATTATTAATAAAATAAACATACGATAAGGTTGATTATAATACTATTAATACATTATCTAACTTGATAATTACTCTCTGGCACGATCAAAACTGTAAACCCTTTCCAATTATCTACTACATTATCACAACTTTTGGAAGATAAAAGCTCTTGTAAAACTCTTTGTTGGGATAAGCTGATGATAAGCAATAATAGCATAACTCAAACACACTAATATATATTTATGTGATTCGTCATATTTCCTATATCCACATAGATATTGAGATGTTTATTACGGAGGGGTTAGAACACTCATACTCAACTCTTTAGTGTGGTGGACCGCTTAAGCTCATCCCTGCCATGTTTCTACTGAACTCAAGCTTTTCTTGTAGAACAACTTTGTTCGTCGTCATATCATATAGATTCTTATATGTATGAATTTTCTTTAGCTGTAAAATCTTCTGATCCAGCATATTTCGAATCCAATGCTACCTCACGTCAATATTTTTTGACCTGAAATAAAATATCGGATTCTTGTAAGGATGGATTGCACTTTGACTATTACAGTAAAGGACAAATTCTTCTTGTGTCTATCTCAATTCTTTGAGAAAATTCCTCAACCGTAGAATTTCTTTTCAGGTTTCTGTAACAACTATATACTATGAGTCAAACTTTGAACATACTGACGAAGATGATTTTCTGTATTAATTATTATCATTATCATTATTTATATTATTTATTATTATTATTATTATTATTATTAGTTATTATTATTAGAAATCAAGTTTAAAAAGTTTAAAAATTTGCAGTAAAATCGATTATTGATTTTAATATATAAAAAATATTTTCTAAAATTTTTTTAACGATCATTTATATATATATATAAATTAATTCTATAGCTTGATGAAAGAAATCATGCCTTAATCTATACGAATTGATCGTTGAGACTCACACTATAATCTTCTAAGTCGATTTTCAATATATTAGGACACGTGTGAGTATGTAAAGATGAATATATTTTCTTTTTTCTTTCTTTTGTTTTTTGAAAAAAAAAAATCTCTTTAAAATAATTACAATAGTATATATTTATAAAATTCCATTACGGTTTTATTCAATAGTATTTTTTAATTAAAAAACTCTTAAATTAATTTTAATTAAATAATTGAAATATAATATCAAATAATAAAATAATAAGATAATAGGAAACTTGTAACATAATTACAAGATCGGTATGACTATTTTTCTACGTCAAGGCCGACCATTGTCACTGCACACTGATAAGCTTGTGACACATGTTATACTATGACCGTGTTATTTCTTTATTTTATTCGATCAAATCTTTTCAAATCCTCTTTAAATCTAATTTAAAATAAAATTTTATCTCTTTCAAATCAAATCATATCTTATTTGAATTTTAAATTAATTTCTCAAACCAATTTAAATTTGATTTGCTTAATTTTAATATTAAATTGACATCTCTTAACGATTTAATATTATATAACATATTTAATCCAAAATTAAATATATTATTATTTATTTAAAGTGAATTTTGAAATTCACTATTTTATTAAAATACATATTTTAATTAATTAATTCTCAAATTAATAAATTAATACAAATTATCTCATAATTACATATTTGCCCCAGAAAATTATTTTCTTTACAAATAAGTCTTTTTTCTACTTTGTCACCTTACCTTATATATTGTTTTATAGAGACGGCCTCAGGATCATGAACCTATAATTTCAAGCTCCAATAAATTAGATTATCAATTAAACCCTTTAATATAATAAATCTGATTTATTAATCATAATATTATTGCACTAAAAATATGAGATTGCAATTTTGCAGTTATAGAACAAATTATGAACAATCTCTAGTAGTCCATTAACATTATCATTACATGCAATTCAATCTTCCAATAATTGATTCATAATTAGAGTTTGTCAAAATTACCATTTTACCCCTCTAATTATCTCTTTATCCTTAAGTACCATTAATCTATTAGTGAATGGTTAATTTATAACTTAATTATAAATTTGAACTCAAAACCATTCAGTTCCAGAATTAATCCTTAAGAGAACCAATATACAATCTTTTATGAAAAAGATTTGGATTTCATATCTGTAAATTATGTTCTCAACTACTTATCCCATTGAATCTTTAAAACAAAAGTTATTAGTCTGTTTTACAAATAAATCATGAAAAGATCTAATTGACATAAACAAAATTTTATGACTACTCAAGATTCATATTGAGCTGCATATGATCATTTATTGATATAAATAAAATTTATTATGACAAACGATATATTGATAAAGAATTAATTCATATCGGATCATGTCATATATAATCCAATTATATAAAGCACTTCCACTAAGATGTCTATTTACGTTAACAATCCGGATCTAGATCACCTTATATTCATAATGCTAGTGAACCTTACTAGCAACCATCAATTAAAGATTTTATATTTCAATATATTACAAAAAATTTAACTCATTATCTATAATCTTAATTATCTCGTACTAATACAATATTATAATTACGCAAATGAATTATATACATTATTAATAATAACATATTTATACAGTTATATAAAAAATATCACTTTTAATTAATTTCATAATATAATATTTATCACATACTTTTAAAACACTATACCCAATAATTATTATTATATCTTTATTATAGAATAATAATAAATAATTCAATCTTAAAAAACTAATTAATTTTACATGAGAGAATGCGTTTAAACTGATAGAGCATATTAAAAACCTACTATCACATCTACGTCTTAAGGTAAAGTTTGACCGATTACTAGACATAAACTCTTTTAGTTTTTTTTTTTTTTTCTATAATAATCAGTCCTCTCTACCTAATAAAAACTACATAGACCTATAGTTTTCAAATATCATGTAAACAGAGAATATCAAAGGCAGTGAGACATCGATATATATAAAGTGAAAGGGATGTAAGTTCCATTATAAGAAAAGACACTGTGAGACCATGACCCACATTGGAGAGTAGAAAGTGACGTGTACCACCTAATCATACCTATTGGTTAACTACATTCGCCATGCAATTATATTATCCCCTCCATTCAATTCCTTGGTCCCCGTATGTTAGCAGTTAATGGGTTTCTTATGCTCTAGGTAACAATGAGATCAATCTAGTATTTACTTAGGTCATGCCTTATTATAACCAATTGTAATATTTTACCGTTGCTATTTATTTATTCTTAGTTCTATTTTTTTTTCAAGAATTATTAAAAATACGATTGGTTTTATTTTTTCAGTAAAATGAAGTGAAAATATATCTCTTTTAATTATTTAGTTCGATTTCATGATAAAGTGAATGATTTATAATTCTCGTTTGAATGAAAAAAAAAAAAAAATTGATTCATACATTTCTCCTTAAATAGATATCTTCAGTAAGAATGAATTTATCCATTCATTTACGTGAGATATTTTACGTATTATTTAAATTTGTTACCGCTCTTAAATAGTTTTTGTAATTTAAGGTAATAAAATGCATGATTGAGTTAAAAATAGAATCAAAATCGTAATTTTTTATTTATTCTTTTGTGCAATTAAATAGAGATAATAAAATTATTTTTCTTATTTTTATTTTATTCTCATCTTCATTTCACTCAAGGAATCGAATCAAAGATGCCCTACTCACTCTACCTTCAATAGACTAATTAAATGTATATATGATTGCTACTTTACTAACATTCCAAGGAGATTTAAATGTACATATAGAACCAATACTAGTTGAGAATGAATTGGTTAAAGATTAAAGAACTAGTACTCTTTAAATAAGTAAAAAAGAGAAGATTTGTGAAATCGTTAATATTATATTATTTAAATATTGAAACTTATTTAAAATAATAATAATAATAACAAAATTTAACTTTAGAATTAACTTTGATATAGTGACCATTTCAACTTAAAAGCATCACTATAGCAAAGTTGAATTTTATTTTACTATTATTTTAACTATCTCTATTCTTTTATTATTTTATTAAATTTTTTCACTTTTTTATTATTTATTTATTTTGTAACTTTTTTATTTCCTCTTTACTGTCTTGCTATTATTTTAAATTTAAATAAATGACGTTTTATTACTTTGTATTATGACAAATTAGCCAAATACTAACTTGCATTCTAAAAACTCATATTTTACTACCTTAAATTATTATTTTTGGATCAATAACTCCTTTATAATCCAATTTAAAATAGAAATAGATCCTTAATTTAAAATTTATAACTAAATTCTTTTTCATAAGGATCTATATGTATTTCAAATTGAGGTATAAAAGAGTTGTTGGCCTAAAAGGTAATAGTTAAAGGTAGTAAAGTATGAGTTTTCATAATATAGCTAGGGTGGTATTTAGCTAATGATTCATAATATGTGGTATTTCAAATGCTTAGATAATGACTTTTAGATGATCTTACACCCAATTTTCTGTTCTCTTTAGCCTAAATAATAAATATTTGAAGAACCATTGTAGCTTTTTTATTGTATTTAATGTGAAAAATAACTAAATGGATATAAGACATATTTTTATTTATATTCTTTAAATTATAGTTAATAAGTATTTTTATTGAATCAAATATGAATGCTCAGGACCAAAATACTTGGTTCAAATCCCCCACTTATGTTTGGTCTTGTTATAGTTCTTTTCTCTGCATATGAACTCAAGCTCTCGTCACATGCGATGAAGAGTGTAAGCATAAATGTTAGCAGTTATCTTATAATCTGATCATCGAACTATTTGAGCAGATATAACCATAGTGACTTGTTTATCGACGACAATCTTATATACTCAATTAATCATGCATACTTATGTTTGACCAAAAACATTATATACCTTAATGAAGTGTTTGGTCCATGAGAAATTTTTGGATAGACAAGGTATATAATGAATTAATTTATTTTAACTGTAAATGTCAATTTTATATTATCAAATCATATATCACATTAATATTATATATAATTAAAATAAGTTAATTTATTCTAAACGGTTCACCGAAAAAATTCTCATAATGAACTTATTCTTGTGACCATCCTTCTAATTACTTAGACAATTGATCATAAAGTATTGTGGAATGATGATGCTTGTTATTTATTTTGACAGCTTTTTCATATATAATTTTTTTGGATTGACTAGATTATTCAACTAAATTAAGTCGGCACAACAAATTTCTGTAAGTTATTTATAATCTTCCGGACGTCAAATATTACTCTTATGATAACCTGTAAAAAATGTAAAAAATGATGTAAATATTGCATATTTTGAATACAATACATTCATATATATCTTCAGTTAAGATAAAACGGGTCTCAGGGGTCGCTTTCTTGTTCACGTAGAACAGATATACATGATGACTAGGTAATTATACATAAACCAAAATTTCTCTTCTGTACTTTCCCCGACTTATTAATTTCTCTTGTCTCTTTTGCTCGCGAACCATTCATTGATTTTTCTTACCAAAAATAAAAAATGTATTCTTACGAGGCAACTAGAAATATCACCACTCAAAAAGTATATGAAAACTTTCAGAAAAAATGTCATCCACAAATCCCACAACAAAAAAAAAAGAAAAAAAAAATCATTCCTAGCTCATAACACAACAAAAACATAAAACAAATGTCAGAGATCTCAAGACTCATGTTGTGGTTGTAAATCCATGCATTCCCTTCCCTCCTCTTCACAACCACCTTACTATCTAGCTCTTCTAAAAAAGACAAACCCAGCCAAAAACTAAGAACTAGCTAAGCTTCGACCTTCATTTCCCTTCCGTTCACCGGAAAAAAAAAAAAGAAAGAAAGAAGTCTTAACTACTTTCATAATATATTTGTATACAGTACGTGCATATATATAATTGCACCATATATAGTATTCCAATCTATATCTAATTAGTAGGGTTGGATTTGATGCTAGCTGTGTCACCTTTAAGGAGTAGTAAAGATGAAAATCACGGAGAGATATCGATGGAGAGATTCTCAATTGATGATAATCATCAATTTCCTGACTTTGGAGATGCTACTAATTTTCTTCAAAGCATCGACTTTGACGATCTTTTTGTGGGAATCAACGATGAAGATCTATTGCCAGATTTGGAGATGGACCCAGATCAGATGCGACATGAGTTTTCTGACATGAACACATCGTTTTTCGGTGAAAAATTTTACGACAATACTTTAAAGTTTAGCGATGTGGACGATAAAGGTTCTGGGTCGGATTCAGGTCCGGATCGAGGCGAAATGAAAGAAGTAGGATTGGATAAGAGAGATGATGATGATAAATCCTTTAACTCAGCGAACAAGTCAGCGAAAGAAGGTCATGATCATCTTCATAAAAGCAAAAAGTCTTCTTCATCGCAATCAAAGAATTGTCATGGGAAGAGAAAAGTGAAGGTAAATTAAATAACTTATAACCAGATGAAGCTCGAATAAGTGCTCTTCTATGGCTAAGTTTTAATTGCTCTTAATGTCCTTTTAAGGTTTCCTCTTTTTTTTTTTTTTTTTGGGTGCAATTTCATTAAGAAACTAGGGTACTGTTGTAATCAAATTAAGAAACAAAGTACCAATGTTCGCCATGGCATCAGCTACATATATATATATATATATATATATACACAAAGTTGGGGTCTTGAACAGGATGATTAACACTATCCGTTAAGCCCTTTTGAATTTCTTGAAGCATAGATAATTAGGGTTTTCAGCTTTCACTTAGAGGTTTACTATAAGGCTATCTCACGTGCCTTAATTTTTCTTTTCTCTTTGAATATGTCACAAAATTGATCAAGAACTGAATGAAAATCATCCATTGAAGCCATGGATGAGAGTAGAGAGCTAGATTTAAATTAGTATAGAATTGTAGTGTTTTTCTTTTTTTGGAAAGGCATGGAATGATTTTGTTGAAATGGGTGTAGGTTGACTGGACGCCGGAGCTACATAGGAGGTTTGTGCAGGTGGTGGAACAGCTCGGGGTGGATAAAGCGGTACCCTCGAGAATTTTAGAGCTCATGCGAATCGATTGTCTTACTCGCCATAATATTGCAAGCCATCTTCAAGTACTACTACAACCTTCCTTTCTATACTTTTTTCATTTACATTATTCAACCAAAAAAAAAAAAGGTTGGGGGAGGAGCGGGTCTTGTTGGACATGCAATCTGGTTTATTTTTTGTTTCTTTCTGGTTCATCGAAAATGAACTGTGAAAAGAGCTTTTGTTTCTTTGTTATTGTCTTTGTTTCTTCTAATTTACCTCTTTAAGGAGAAATGGTATATATGCAGATTACAAAAGATGTTATAATAATGAAATAACATGTATTGGATATAGTTTTTTTTCGATCGGTCTCCTTCGTCTTCTAAGGTTTTTTTGCCATCTATCTGTTAGTACCGCATTAGTCATTTCCGCAAGTCTTTCTCCATAAAAGACATTGTACGTAAGGAACTAGGTCAACATATTGTTATTGACGTTGCTTGGTACTTCTTTGTGCAGAAATATCGGTCGCATAGGAAGCATATGCTAGCTCGTGAAGCCGAAGCGGCAAGCTGGAGCCAAAGGCGGCAAATGTACGGCGGGGCACCATTACCGGGTGGTGGAGCCCACTCCAAGAGATCAGACGTAATGAATCCCTGGCGGCTAGCTCCGGCCATGGGCTTCCCTCCTCCAATGGCACCAAACCCACCGCCCCCTCCCATTCACCATTTTAGACCCTTACACGTGTGGGGTCATCCGTCTCCACCATCACCATCTACATGGCGTGCACATGCTGCTCATCAGCCAGTACCCGACCATTCATTTTGGCAGCATTATCATCAACGAGTAAGTTGACCTTGCTTATTAGTTTAACCCTAACCAGATTTGATTTCCCCATCTATCTCAAGTTGTCGAGAAAATTGTACAACCAGTTATTAGGGTACGTACTGACCGATAAGTCAGGCTTGAAAAAGTTTCCGGGAAAAATGACATATGGCATCCAGTACCCTATATAACTCTTTCTATAATTTTGTATGCCTTTTAAACTTGTTAGGTTCATTACTGATACAGCATGCTTCTAGAGGGGGGAAAAAAAAAAGGAAAAAAGAAAATAAAATAAGAGAGAACAATTTTACTCTTAATTCTCAATTCTCTTTTAATTACTGAATGAATTTTTGGGTGTGTAGATTCCACATGCAATGAACCCCGGAACACCATACTGCTTGCAGCCACTGGCTACAACGGTGCGTAATTGACTAATCTATGTATTTCTGACATCTTTTGGAGCCTTTCATATGGGTTAGATTTGATTCCATTTTCTTCATTTACCGACTAATCAATGGCTACTCTATGTATAGTAACTTTAACGGTAATATATAAGACTGGCTTTGGCCTTATTATTAATCATGTGCTTGCAAATTGCCAAGAAAAATCTGTCTATTTATTAGTATTGGGCAAATACTTATCTATGAAAATTTATAATGTTTTTTTTTTACAGAAAAAATACAAGCAATATATATAAGATATTATCATATAGAAAAATGGTATATGAACCAAATTAGACAAATTCTGGATAAAGTTAATGACTTAGCAACCATCCAGCATGTTTTTGTCTATATGTTTTGTCCTTGATCTTAATATCCAAATTTTTGTGATATATGAATAAGAGTGTAGAGTGTGTCTTAATAATCTGTGTTCATATATGTACGGTTGTATTATTTTGTCAAATTAGAATAAAGTAGAAACTTTTTATTTTATTTTATTGTAGAAACAGGTGCAGAGATTTGCAGGTCCACCAGTCACTGGTATTCCTCCTCCGGCTATGTACAAAATGGACCCCGGCATTGGTATCACGAGTAACACTAAACAATCAAGCCATCGTCCTCCCTTCGATGATTTTCATCCGGTAAGAATCTACACTTCTTCTCTATCTCCAACTGAAAAATGATAGGAAAACAAATCATTGATAAAGTGTAATTGCTCGCTCATTAATTAATGACAAATTACGTAGCATGGCTTCACCAAAATATAAGCTAAACAAAAAAACTAACAATATTTTTTGCTTCTTAAATTTAGTCCCTCTTAATGTACCAGTTTTCTGTTTTCGTGTATATACTTTGATTTCAGTTGATAAGTCCTGTATATTTTGATCTTTGAGATAGAAAATAGAAGATTAGTTTTAAGATTTTAAAAATATTAAATAAAAAATTAATAATACTATTTTCACCTCTCCTTCCCAAACCTACATCTTCCAAACACATGACCCTTCTACCTTCACCGTCTATTGGACCTCAACTCCTTCGCGGCCGCCTTCACCCCTCCTTCCCAAACTAGATTATATGGTCGATCCTTCAAATCCCTTAGAAATCTAGATGCAGATGTGTTTCAACTTTGGATTTAGATTCTAGTCCAAATCAAAGGGTAGCGGTGATGGAATAGATGCGGCGGAGACGGTGGTGGGGTGGTGTGATTGGAAGAGGCAGGTTTTGGAGGAGACAAAAAAGAGGAGGTTTTCAAATTTGGGTTTTTATGTTTTTATTTCTTACCCTAAAGACAAAAATAAGACAAAATTGAAACTTAAAGACTTAAATGACTCGAAAGAAAAAGGTAACAGTACCTTTTTTTATATTAGGTTAAGCTGGTAGTGTCCAAAAAGGAAGGCCAAAAAAAAAAAAAGGGTTGATCATCATTCGTTTGCCATTTTTTTTTTGAAGTTTTCCTTTCACCAGTTTAGTCCCTAATTATAAGTTATAATTTTTGAACTTTTGAACTTTGTTACTTCTATCTTTTTGATCCTATTGAGATGTATGATATATAGTAATAATAATAATAATAATAATAATAATAATAATAATCATAATAAGTCTAAGTTAAAGCAAAAAACCATTTATGATATGGTGCTATAAACAAAAACAAAGAATTCGTAATGCTCTTTGATTTATTAGAGAATATCTCTCTGATCAAATGTGTTAGTATCGATTAACTGATTATAAATTACCCATTAATTAAAAAGATCATTTTAAATGTCAAATTGTTGTTCATTCTTAGTGTGACGTATAGTAAATGATCAGTTGGGGTTTCAATTTGATTTGATCAACAGTCAAAAGAGAGCGTAGACGCAGCTATCGGAGATGTTTTATTGAAGCCGTGGCTGCCACTTCCTCTTGGCCTAAATCCGCCTTCGACCGACAGCGTTATGGTGGAGCTGCAACGAAAGGGAATTCCCAAAATTCCCCCATCTTGTGGTTGAACCTCATTATAAACATATATACGAACGTTCTAATTTCAGAGCTAGCTAGCTTGTTTATATATGAGGTTCAACTACCAAAATTTGACGAAATTCCAGGTATTGATTAGATCCATCTATGCGCGCGTGGATCTAATTGATTTCTAATATGTTTAATTAGTTGTCCCTTCTTGTTAATTTTCGTAGTTGTTCATCAATATTTGTGAGTGCAAGTTATTTATCTATTCCTGAAACAGTTCAGTTTGTTTAATCAGCTTATAATGAAGCCTTTTTTTGGTAGTGGTTGATTATTAGGGTGAGATTAGAGTTTCTAGAATTTGATTCTTGTCTGATTAGCATATGAAACATTCTCTGATCAAAGCTTCTACGACCATTTATCAGCTTTCAGAGTATTTAAACAGCATTACATAATTAATTTGTTTCTAAAATAATTAACTAAATAAATACATGCAGATTCTCAAGTTGGAAGGAGAAGAATTTTAGGAAAGAGAGAGGAAAGATTTGCGCATCATTACATATTCTTCTCCATTTCTTTCCCAGCTTTAAAAGTATGTTAGTCAACTTTGTGAGGTGACATAATTTCCATTATACCTCCATTCAAACTGCTTCATTTCTTTCCCATCGTTAAAAGTATCCTAGTCAACTTTGTTGATAAATTAATGCCCAATTTGGTGCCTAAGGAATAGAATGGTATCCGAGGTAGAGACTTAGTGAAAATATCGGTAAGTTGAATTCAATTCAGCAAGAGCATATTTTTGTGATCAAATGACTATAAGCAACCTTTTCCTGAGCAAAATAATAACTTAATTCTTTGTGCTTAGACTAAGAATGGAATCGAGACACCGTAGATTGCTTTCTCGCACTTTAAGAAAGTGAGTTGAAGCCAAGAAATGTACAATAGCTGGGTGGTGGAGCGACTACTTTCATTACATCTCTCCCAATCCGCATCGCTAAATTCTAGACCATTGTAATGAGCTTTGATAGCTGAAGTAAATTCCAAGCGATTGAGTTCCTTGAATATAGCATACGATGTGCTTCAACTGTTTCAAGTATACCATTCATACGTGCGTGAATGTGTTGGCAAATTGAGATAACGACAAAGCTCAAATCGGGTCGAGTTAAGGTCAAGTATTATAGAGCACCCAACAAATTTTGAAGAGTAGTTGAGTTAGAGAAAGATGGCTAAATCATGAGAAGGAGTAGTAGGCTTTAGCGGAAGTGGAGTCTGGGCAGGTTTAGCATCACTCATTTGAGGTTTCATTAAAATTTCAGATGTGCAATATTTTTATGACAGAAACAACCCATTAGAGGAGTGCTGAAATACCCTAAGTCCTTCATGCAAAACTCAGTCTGAATGATAGTGTGAATGAAAGGCGGAGAGTTTCCAATGAAGATGATGTCGTCAAAATATAACAGTAAGAGTATAGTATTGCCCTGATTTCGATTTACAAACAGCGATGGATCTGCCCGACTGCAAGAGAAACCATACACCAAATCTATATTCACTCAACCCATTGAAGCAAGCCCTTGGGGTTCATTTTGGTTCATGAAATTATTTTTGCAATAAGCAAACATGGTCTTGTTTGTCAAAATGAATAAATCCGAGAAGTTATTCCATAAACACAGACTCCTCCAAATTACCGTTAAGAAAAACATTACTTACATCCAAGTGTCCAAGGGACCATCGATTTACCAAGGCAGTTGCAAGAACAACTGAGATTGTGGCCGGATTAATATCTAATTCCTTGCCTTGACCAACATATAATTTTTAATCTCTTACATGTACTAAAGCCCATAATTTCTAAATCTAGTCCCCATCTTGTTAAGAAGGTGACCGCATTTTTGTTGGCAAATAACCTTAGTTAGTGGGTTAGCTATGTTGTCATCGGCATCAACTCACTATTTTTACATCATCTCTTTCGATTCTCTCTCAAATTAGGTGTTACCGTTGCATCACGTGTTTGATTTTTTTGGTGGGATCCAAGTTCTTTAGCTTGAGCTATTGCATTATTATTATTGCGATACACTACTACAAGATTGATAATGATAGGAACTACACCAAATTTTATTATGAACTTCTTCTTTTAAATTACTTCTTTTATCGTTTCAAAAGCCACATTTTATTAGACCACATTTCAAAATCACCCTATCTCCACGAATCTTGTTTTATTTATTATTCTTATATTATTTTCTTCATTGATCAATCCCACACAAAATTACACAATTTCTTGCCAAAACTCAAAATATAATCGAAGAAATTTATTAACAGATAGTGAGAATCATACTCACTTACTCAGTGTTTAAAGAATAAGGAAGGAAGGAAGCTAAACAAGAGCCTTACAAGTCACAAGCTTTATTGCTCCCAACGGTCATTGGGGGATCAGTTATACGTGGAAGAAAGCTATCGACGGATTGGCCAATGGCAGATTTTTAGACTTGTTACTGATGTCACGAGGATTAGAGTGGAGATTACCAGCCTGCTGCCCCTAATTGTGCGAAAAAACTCTTGATATTCTAGCATATTAGTACTTAGGAAGTTCATCTTCGGCCAAATTGGCCGAAGTCACGACCGCTCATTCAACTGGTCTATTCGTACAATTAATCGAACAAATAAGACGTCAAAAGGGCTTTGGCTCAGGCTGCCATGATAAACAACTTGAATTGTCTAGATTTTGGATAGCACTGGAAAATCGGCCAAGTTAATCGTCTGCCTATCCTGGTTGTCCAAGTCGGGTGCGAGCCGTCCAAGTTAGCCGGTCAGCCGTGATAGCCGTAATGAAAAATTAAAATGAAATGAGAGAAATGGAGAGAAGTTGAATCTGAATTTATGCATATGAATTTGGTAGGTCATCTTTAATGATGCAATTAGCTCTCAATTACTTTCTAATAATCAGAGAATCCTTAAACTAGATTTTGTTAGTTAGATTCTTCTTTTATTTTTGTCGTTATTATTAATTTTCTTAATATCCTTTTTACTTTGTTCCCGAGATCAATCTCCATCATTTATGGAGCAGATCATTTTTGTCCGAGTCAAAATGTCTGCCCATGAAAACAGCAGGGCAAGCAAATTAAAGGATTATACGATCATTTATGCATACTTTCAAACTTTCTCTCCTGTGATTACGCTTGGGCTTTTAGGGACCGACCATAAGCACTTCTTCAGCGTCCCTTTAAATTGTACTCTAAAATTTGTAGAAATGTCGGTTCGATAAATTTAATATAAATTTTAAAACTTATGATAATTTAATATTATATTAAAATAAATATTTTAAATTTAAATCATTTTATCTCTTTAAATATTAATTTTACTTATAAAATTTTTAACTTTTACTTTTTCTATATTAAGAATTTACCTATAATAAATAATATTAGTGTTTGATAAATCTATAAGCACGATATATATACTTATTTTTAGAATTAAGTTTGATTTTAAAAAAAAAAAAATACTAAAATACCCTCAACAACTTTACCTATTGTGTTTCTTTATATTATTATTAAATTTCTTTTTTCATTTTCTTAAAAAGAAATGATGCCCAAATTTTGGATTTTCACTTTAACTAATGGAAAGTTAAGAGTTAATAATCTTTCAGCCTTTTAGCTCCCATAAATAACCATGTTAGCTTTTGATTTTGAATTTCTTAAATAAAAAAATTTTGATTACCAAACTACTAATAGATAATGTTATATTCTTATCCTTCCTTTCAAAAATTTTAATCAAATTAATTATGAGTAATGTATAATTAGATACCCATGACAAAAGAAATCCAAATGACATTATTCTTTAATATACTATTCTCAATTATTATTATTACTTTATTTTTTTATGTTGTCCATTTAATCTATTGCATGCATAAATATTTATATGATTTAGTTTTAAATATTAAATAAATAAATATATATATATATATATATACAGTAAAATTTCGATAAATTAAAAAATATTAAATTTAATAAAATATTAAATTATTAAGAAAATTTAATATATTATTCTCAAATTAAGATAAAAAAATTATTATTCAATTAAGATTTTATAATATATATATATATTAAGATAACTAAAAAAAAAAAAAAGTACTTTTCATATGTCAAGAGCACTTTTAGTAACTCGAACGAGATGTTTGTGATTTAAAAAACCTTAGCATTTTCACGTATCGACAGTATATATGTATTAGTACATGTATGCACATTTTTGTTGTTAGGCTTGAAATATTGGTTTTTTTTTTTTTTTGGCCAAAAGCTACGTTCGCAGACCACGGGTAATTTTTGTCGCTTGTGAATCCTCACTATGATGATTCGCTATCAATCTTTTCTCTTTGTTTTTTTATGTTTTTTCATTTTGAATGACAGGAATTATGAATCTATGATGTTGAAAAAACGTAGTACAAATAATATAGGTAACGTTGTTTTGTTAAGAACAAAAGTTCTTATTTTTTATTTATAAGTATTATTACTTAAATAATATAATAAGTAAAAATATGAAAGAAAATATAATAATTGTTAACACACCCACTCAAGTTGGAATATGGACATTGAGAATGTCCAATTTGTTGGAGAGTTGACGGAAGAGATCATGATCGAAAGGTTTGATGAAGATATCGGTGAGCTGATGGGTAGAGAGGACATGGGAAGTAGCAATGAGACTAGAACGAAGTTTTTCACGAACTTTGTTGTTAATTCATTTTACACCATGTTTTGTTATCGATCTAGTTCCCAGGCCTAAAACCATGGTGGATTTGATGTATTCTACGACTTTGTAAGTAGCGATTTTCTTTAGCTCGTGTTGGATTAGAATTATGGAGGATGTAGGATGGGAAAGAGGTGAAGATGAAGGGGAGGAGGAAGAGGGTAGTAGAATTCAAGTTTCCATGGATGATTTTTCAGATGAGATGAAATAAGGATAATAAGAATGGGCATGTTGGGGTGAGATTATAGAATTTAAAGGGGGATAGAAAATGAAAAAAGCTCAACAGGCTGGATTTTTTTTTGTAAGAAATCAAATCCAGAAAAAAAAAAAAATGGTCATGGCTGATTGTGATGAAAACAAATGGGTTTCGCAAAGTGAAAGAAAACCCAGAAATTAAAATATGATTTTTAGGTTAAGAATAGGAACAAAAACAAAAAAGATGTAAGGATTTTGGCGGTTATCAATCTAGGAATGTGTGATGAGGATAGAATGGAGAAATGTTATGCACCTTAAACATAGATTGGATGAAGGAAGGGGAAGGAAGAGGAAATGGATGAGTGATGAGAAGGAGAAAGAGTAACAAAGAGCTATGAGCATAAGACAGGTGGTGGTAGGAGTTCGTTGGAATGAGAAATCAGAGAAAAATGAGAGAGAAAAATAAAGGGCAAAAAAAATAAGATGAAGAAATTGGAGTAGAGATATTGAGATAATTTTTTTTTCGGTCATTATAGAGAAAAAAGAAAACGTTGATATCAAATTAAATTATAAGAGATTTTAGGGGAAAAAATTATTATTTTTATTTATAGGTATTATCATTAAAATAATACAATTGTATATAAAAATATGATATTGAGAGAATTATGAAATTTATAATTATATAAAAAAAGAAAAAAGAGAAATAATTTTAGAAAAGTTATGTTTGTTAATACTTTTTCCCCAACTCCACTAAATCAACAACCTGATTATTTGGGGTTGAAGATGAATCCAAATCCAATCTAGGCTTATAATAAACTCATAAATCTTGAGTTCATGAACTCAGATTCTTCTCTCCTTAGAACCCATGGTTGTTTTGGTTTCAAATCAATATTCATCTGCGCTTTGAATCCATTTATGAGTTTATGAATCATGATGATTGGATGGTGGTGCTTTGAGTGAAGTAGAAAATCAAAAAGAGAACGGATGGGAGATAAAAGTTTAAACAATGAACCATTTGGGGTAAATAGAAACGAAATTCTTTTATTAAACATCGGAAGAACTAAAATGAACCCCATAAATCTTAAAATAATTATTAAAAAATATCTTAAATTTTTATAATTATAATAAATACCTTATTTTGAGGTTCTATTTATAAATAATGAATTCTCTAATTTAATATAAAAAAATAAAAATAAAAATTTATTCTAAATTAATATTTTCTTTTATTTTAACACAAAGTTTTATTTTCACACTATTATTGCACTTTATTTTTTAAATCAAAATTTCAATTTTATATCTTTTCACCACTACCTCTGCCAACCCTTTTGCTGCCATCTCCACTTGCTGCCATCTCCACCTGTTACCTACGCTTGAAATATTCTAAAAATTCTAAGTTCGACAAATTAAAAATTTAATATTCACTTTTAATCTAATTTTTGTATTTTTATATTTTCAATTTTTAACCACTTCTGTAAAAGAAAAAAAAATTCACTTTCTCAGTTTTCACCATTGTCAATTTTCACCTTCTCTATGGGGAGCTCTCTTGCTTTCTTGATGTCCGACAGATTAAAAAATTGGTTCACAACATGTCAAGATCAATTTTAAAATGAATATAAAATTTTAGTTTGTCCCACTTAGAATATTAGAATATTTTGAGCAGTAACGGTGAAAGCAGTAGGAAGATCATTATGAAGGGTTATAGAGAAATTTGATTTTTTTTTTTTTAAATTGAATTAATAGTGAAAATAAATTTTTAGGGTAAAAAAAAAAATATATATTAACTTAAAATAAATTTTAAAATTTTAAATTATTTTATACCAAATTAAAAGGTTAATTATAATTCAAATTAAAAATAAATATTTATTATAATTACCGTAAAATTTAAGAGACTCCTCATAATTTTTTCATAAATATTTTGCTGACAGAAAATAACACATGAGCGAGCCACGGTTTGCTTTATAGAAAAAGGTAGGTTTAAATGATAAGAGGTTATTAACATGTTTTGGCAAAATACAATGTGTTTTTGGCAAGTCTGGTAAAATATTGAAAGTATTATATGCTAATAAGGGTGAACAAAAATACATTTTAAAACTAAACTTGAGAATTTATTAATAAAATTTCAATATTTTTAAGCTAAGACTAGTACAAATTGAGGGGACTGATTTGAAACAAAAGAAAAGAAAATTTGAAATCTATTGAAAAGTTGCAAAAGACCAAATCTATCAACTTTGTTCTTGTTAGTTATAATTTTAACACAAAACCAATGTAAAAGAGTGTGTCTACTTTAGCAAAGCAAGCTTAGAAAAAGATCATCAATGCAACAAAACCTTTTTGACTGTCTAAAAATTAGACAAGTAGTGAATATGAAGCAAACATCAAGTGCGTGCCTTCCCTCATTACAAACCCTCATCAATCAATTGCATATTTTCAGCATCCTTACCCCACCAAACCCTCTTGTCTCTCCTTCCTCAATCCCCGCCCAATCACACCCGCCAATCAATAACTTTAAAGTCTAAACAGATATAAAGACTTCTAGAAACAACAAGCTGATCTCTATTTAAAGCAGTTGAATGCAACACAAATTCTTCCACATCACTATTTTATTTTCTCTCTTCTCTAATGGCTACCAATGGTAAAAAACTCTCTTTATTCCTCCTCATTGTAATATCCCTTCTCTCCTCTACCCAATTTACTCATGCTAGAGTAAGAAAATCCTTCAGCAAAGTAACCCATCACACTGTTACTCACATTAATGTCCCTACACCAGTTCCATTCCCAGAAGAACTAGCTCCATCACCAGTGACGGATACAACTCCCGCTCCGGCCCCAGCACAGGATATAACTCCAGCTTCCGCCCCAGCGCCGACATTTTATGAGACTCGGCTAGGCTATGGCTTGTATGGTCAAGATTCTGACCAATCCACACCCACAACTACTAGCAATGATTTTGAGGATGAGGAAGACCTTAATAATGAGAGCTTGTACAGCAACAACAATTACAACAATGGGTATGGAAGTAACTATGATAATAACTTCCCCAATGAGTTTAGCGGGTATGAGAGAGAGAGGCAAGGGATGAGTGATACGAGGTACGTGGAGAATGCTAAGTATTATCACAATACAAAAAATGAAAATAATAATAACAATTACAATTATGATAATTATTATCATGGTGGTAATAATGATGACCATCCGAATGAGTACAGTACAATGGAAGAGTATGAAAATCAGGAGTATCAGAAGAATCAAGAGTATGTTCCGTAAGAGAGAGAGAGAGAGCTACAATTAAATTATGTAAGATTTTTGTGTAATTTTATGGTTTGATTATATGCGTCTGATTGTGTACACACTCTGGTGCTTTCTTTGAATTCAGCATTTAGAGACTTCATTCATTCTGTAATCAGATTTAGTGGTGACTGTTTGGTAATGGTTAAATGCCAAATTTCCTAAATACTATATTCCAAACAGATTTTCTATGTGGAAAGACGTGCTTCTTTTTTCACTATTCCGAACACAATTTTTGATAAAATGTCAATTTAACAACTCTTCCATAGCCTTAGAAATGGAAACATGGAAATCTGTTTCCGGGCCAAAGCATTAAAGATGGGAAGTGGAAATTTAGTATAATGTACGTGCGATTATAGATAAGATAATTTGCCTAGGATTGATATTTACTTTCCAATTCCAAAAATATGAGAAAAGTAACACCATTAACACTGTCAAACTAAAATCAACATACCCCAATAATCTAAATCTAACTACAAGTTTCCCAATTCATTCATTCAAAAATTTAAATACTAATTAGCCCCGCCATCTTCAGCAACATTTACTAACTCATACTCAACCAGAGAAATATTGTTATCTTCTCTCACTTCAAATTGACCAGGTTCGGTGACTTCTACTCGTCCCCATTTGTCAACCGCAAGCCTCATCGAACCCTTGAACATGTCGATCTTTGCATTGCGCAAAATAACTGTACTGCCCGGTAACATAATATCAACTGCATGTAAAAATAAGCCACTCTTAAAAAGCTTATTCCAATTTAGGTGCAGCTCGCTTCAATCACCAATCCAATTGATATTCCGTTATAATACAGTTTTTGCTAAACATTAAGTTCAGCAAAAATCCATCATAACAAAAGATGGTGATGAGGCCTTAGTGGGTCCGTTTAGGCAAAATTCCATCATATCAATCGCTTATATAGGACCTAAGCGATTGGTCACTGATTAAGCATGGTAAGATCAGAGGCATAATAATAACAGTTTATTAAAGCGACTCGCAGTTTATTAAAGCATAACAATTGATAGCAATCTCTCCCCTTTCTTTTCGCTACGGAATTTTCCCGGGAAACAAACAGAAATCTACAAATCGATTTTTTAGAAAGTAAATAATAGTATATAATACCTTGATCATTTCGAGCAGTGAAAAATATGGTACCGGTCTCATCGCCGACAAGGCACTCAGCTATTCGAGCAGTTGGACGAGGTCGTGCCATCAGACTGGAAGGCCGGCCAGACTTATTGACGACGTCGACTTTATTGGACAGCAGCACCTTGACGGTCAGGGTGTGGCCACTCGTTCCGGGCCGGAGGTCTTCTACCTTTACGAAAACCGGTTTCCTCTTTGGGGTTCCTGGAGTTGTCGCCGTCGCCGTCGCCGTCGGTGTCGCCATTGAGATTGGAAAAAAAGGGAAATGGATGGCGATGAGAGGAGGAGAGGGAGAATGGGATGGTCGAGTTGAACCCTAACCCTGGATATAAATTTGGGATCAGTTTTGGGAATCTGTTCGAGTGGGGTAATCTATGGGCCTATTGGGCTGCTGATTAGAGCTCTCAGCTTTATATGTCTTTTTGTTTTAGAATGGGCTTCAAAGTATTTTCACTTCCACTACTTTCTTTTCTAGATTTAAGGGAGGAGTACTTGAGCCTAGTTTTAGAGTTCGAGCTCCATTTTTATTATTACATTTTATAAAGTTTGAGGATGCCACGGAAGAGAAGGATTAGAATGATAGGAGAGAGAAGCCTGCAATTAAACGGCATAAAAGTTTTTTCCTTTGGTTAAAATTAATTGACCGTCGGATTTAATGCGTTGACTATTAAATTGTTAATAATTGAATGAACTTATTATAATTTAAAGTAAACCTGAAAGATGCCTTATAATATTTAAAAGTTGAAGGATCTATTTATAATATAAATAAATCTTTCCTTATAATTTCTAAAAGTTGAAGGATCCATTTGTAATATAAATAAAGAATGGTATGTGTATTATTCAATGTTTTTCCAATCTTTTTGCCTGTGTTTGTTGTTGTCTGGTGAAAAGCGAAGGAAGCTCCAAGCAAAAAAACCTCAAACGAAGATGGCGCTACAGGCTGGAGTTTCCACCTCCAAGGTTCTCATCCTCGTTGGAGCAGGTCTCTTCTTCCTTTTAACAGTTTCCTCTTCACTTACTATTCTCTTCCTTTTTTGACATATGCTCTTGAAATTTGAACTGAAATTACTGTTCGATGTTTCAGAAATCATAAAACCTAATTGAAATTGATCTTCTGTTTATGGAAAATCTAATATGATAGTTGCTTTCAGTTTCGATATCAGCTGAAAATTGGCGTAGATTTATTGTCATTTTAAGAATTAGAGTAATTCTTCTGTCTGGCTATATACTCGAGATTTGGAATGCAATTTTTTATTTTTTAAATATTCATTCAGGTTTAACTGGTTCCGTTGTTTTGAGGAGTGGAAGATTGTCTGATATTATTGCACAGCTTCAAGAATTACTCAAGGGTGTAAGTGAAGCCGAGATCTCTCCCAACAAGTATGATACTGCTGCCTTGACAGCTCAGGTATTCAGTTTCTTCACTTCCTTTTTGTGTATACTTTATATACCCTGTAAATCCGTTTCTGGATTTTGTTGATTGAATTCGAACAAAGAGGAAGATAAGTACATACAAAGAAGCAAAATTCGCAGTTAAAAGGTTTATAATTACCATAGCTTCATTATCAAAGTTTCAACTGTTTGTTATCAGTCCATGTTATGATATTGAAGTTAACTTTAGATGATTGACTGGCGGCATCTTTGTGAAGCTGAAAATGGGGAGATTAGAAATAAGGAGCTTAAATTTTGTTTGAGCCTTTTTACATTGCTAATATTGGTTTCTTATAGCAATTAATGAACCATCTTTGTTATGAAATTACCAACAATAAACCTAAAAGAAGTTTTGTTAGTCATGTCCCTGGTCCCACTTGTTCAATAAAGATTTTATCTCATGTTCTCAGATTCGACATTTAGCCCAAGAGATCAGGGAGTTAACATTATCCGGTCCTGTAACTATCGTAAATGGAAAATCATCCTCTGAAGGTAGGGTATTATATTATTTTTTTTAAGTTCACACACACACTTGCACTCATTTCCCCGTAAAATAGCTATCTTCAATGAGTTAATTTTTCCATATACTTTGTTTCAGCCTTCTGGATCTGAAGTGAATAATTCTAATCCTGTAGTTGACTCAAGTACGTCACTAAAAGGTTAAAAAAGAAAAAAAAAATTGATCCAACCCTGCAAAGTGGAATATTACGTTTCTTCTTGGCAAGACCTTTAAGTCACTGGTCTGGTAATTAAGATGTGTTCCCATGGATCAATATTTTCAATTAAAATAATTAATTTCATTTGGATTTCTAGATTAAAAAATCTTAGCCACTGCAAGTTACAAATGCAATACTTTTGAGGCAATTGCAACGTGACCTGTTAAAAATTGATGGGTCTTAACCGCTATCATGTTATTAAGCGGAGTCCATGCATCTCTTATTTAGTCAACAAGAATTTTAACATACAGGGCTTTTATGCATTATCATCCTACTTAGATCTCTTCTTTGTATAGGGAGCTATGCTTCTTACTTAATGCCAACTGTTGCACTCGGAGTAGCGGGATATTGTTACATGTGGTTGAAGGTAATACCCTTACTTCTCATACTCTTAGCAAGAAATATGTTACTTATTTAGGATTTATTTGGATAAGAAAAATAACTCCCTGTTTAGATCTAAACTCTAGTTTGGACCCACAATTTACTTTGCCTCAAACCCTTTTATCAAATAAAATTTCAATTTACCTGATAATCTAACCAAATTAAAATTTCTTCAAAATTTAGCTGTACATAGTCTTGAATATATAAGAATTTTTGTAGCTATTAACTTTGCAACTTGCATTTGTAATATAATTTTTCTTAATATGGTGCAGGGTTTGTCACTATCCGATGTGATGTTTGTGACAAAGCAAAACATGGCTAATGCTGTAGAAACTGTATCCAAACAGTTGGAGCAAGTAAATTCAGCACTGGCTGTAAGTGGGATCAATAAATTACCGTGTAATTACCCTTAACCTAGATTCCAGTGTCCTTGATTATGTATCGCTTGGTTTATAACTATCTAATCTGCAGTCTACGAAGAGGCATTTGACAAAGAGGTTAGAAAATTTGGATTGGAAGGTTGAGGAGGAGATCAAGACAACTAAGCTTATTGCAAATGATGTATGGAACACTTCTATGTTTTTCTTAAACGATAATTATTCAAATAAAATATCTCTGTTTGTTAACAAAGAGATTGAGATCACAAATATGTTTATATTCTCTGAATACTTTGGTTTTTGGTTTCGAGTAAAACTGTTACATTTTAAAGCTCTGTTTTCCATCTTGATCTGAATCGGTGCAATTATAGATCTCAAAAAGGAGATGATTAATATGATGGGATATTTTTCATTGCACTTAATTGCATGTAGGTGAATGAGGCTAAATTGAACCTCTCTCAAATTGGGATCGATGTAGGAACAATCCATGAAATGGTGTCACAGTTGGTGAGTCACTATCTTTAGACTATATATTTTTCTTTTTGGCCAAAAAACTCTATATAAATTGCTTAAGCACCAGTTAAAGCATAAGTGAAGTCTGATATTGCCTTTGTCAACTAACTCAACAGGAAGGAAAGTTGGTGCTTCTTGAAAGCAAACAGGTTAGATTTCTCTAAAATGAGATTGGGGTGATTATTCCTAGATAATCCCTCGGTACTTTTTCCTTTCTTGTTTTCATATTATTTTATTCATTTGTTTTTGATGTTTCACTCTTTTCAGGATGCAACCAATTCAGGTCTTTGGTACCTATGTCAAGCAGCAGGAGACTTTAGAGATCGCTTCAATAGCAAGCTCTTTCAGGTTAAGAACTATCCATAGCAATCTAAACTTTTTCTTCCACTTAATTCTAATTATTGGATTATGAAATTTTCAAACAGAATATCTCTGGATAATTACACATCACTCCAAACGACTAAAACAATTGATATATTATATTATCGAATTTTAGCACTTGACCCAAAAATCACATCATATGGAGCAGAAATGCCAACTATTTTACTGCAATTCTAAGGGCTCCTATTTTCCATCAAATAAGTAGCTCTTTTGATCGTCTTAAGTAGTCGAAATCTATTTCTTAAATTTGAGCAGGATGTGGGTGAAAAAATCACAAAATATTCAACTATTACGCCCGCTGAGAATCCAAGCAAGGTATGTGACTTCTTGTATTTTTTTCCACTATATATTGTATTTTCCTTAGGTAGTAAGGTAAACTGACTATTTAATATATATATTTGCAGGGTCTTCAATTTCTAGCTGAAAATAGAGAGTCGAGTGTGACTGAGAAGTTGATTGAAGTAAAGAAAACTGACAATAACAAAAGCCATAGTGGAAAATTTTTACTCACTAGAACAAGGATTCATAGGTCATACCCAGTTGGGATTTCCTTGGAATGAGATTCTGTTCATTCCGTAAAATATAAGTTTTTTTTATATTTTATTTAAGCAAATATCTTTGTCTATACAAATGTGGGGGGTCCCACATGTGAGGCCAGCGCGAGTTTCATCAGTACCGGAAAGGCGGAAACACAAGATCGTGGCTCGTGTGACCTTCAGCTTATTGATTGATTATTGTGTGTTGATGATATTTTTCAATTGAAGTTATTGATGGATTTTGGAGAGAGTTGAGAATATACTAGATGAACTAAAGAAGGGAAGAAAAAAAATGTTACAACTTTGCTTCATAAACGAGTCAATGGGTTGAATTCAAAATTCCGTTTGTAAAGTCATTTTGAAGCATTAAGGAAGTTGGCGTGAAAGTATGGTCATTAGACTTAAACAACTTTTGTTATCAAAGACTCAAAGCTAAAGAAATGATTCTGCATTAGTATGATAAAAGCTGTTATAGCTTAATTCTTTGTCTTCTTTAACTGTAATAGTAGTTAGTTTATCATTACTTGAAGTTGTATTTTTCAATAACTAAAGCATGAGGTTAAATAGGCTATTGTAGTCATTTCATTTTAGCATAAAAATACAAGTCAGAGGTTGTTTTTACAACATGCAAGTTCTACAGTAAGTGTTTATCTAAGTATCAAAATTTTACAAGCCAATTCATTTTAGTTGTTTACTTGCTCCAATTGATGAATCTGTGATTAATAAATAACCCCTTTTTATTATCTAAATACTATTACATAACTTTTCAAATCAGCAGACACAACGTAATAGAAAACTGAAAAAAAAACAAAAACAAAAACAAAAAAAACATTCTTCAACACTTGTGTATAAAATACATGAATCAAATTTAAGCAGCAGCAAACTTAGTGGTCTCACGCTCAACAGCTTTCTTCAAGAAACTATCTTCTTCAAGAATCATTTGAACAGGCAAAAATCCCAACCCATTAGCCATGCCCAGCATCATTCTCTTAGTCTCTGCCTTAAACTCCTCCAAATCGACTTTCCCGTTTGAGTCGCGATCGAATTGAAGGAAGAGTGAGTCATAAACACAAGTGAGCTCTTCTGGGTCTTTCTTCACATCAATCCCAAAATGGGTCTCAAATAGCCTCAAGCTCTTCAACTCCTTCATCATCTCTGTATAGGAAAGAAGCCCATCTCGGTCTATGTCGAGAAGGGTAAAACGGTCTTTTGTCGAGACATTAAAGGCTTCTTCGTCGTCAACGAAGTTCATTATAGTGGCCCCGTCAAGTATTACTACACTCATTTTTTGGTAAGACTTGATGAAGATGACAGTATTTGAGAAAAGAAGTTTTGAAGTTTGATGAACACAGCATTGGTCTTGTTCTTACTATATATAGGACATTGGTTGGGTCAGTAGCGATGTTCGTTTACAGTTTGACTAAAAAAAGACCGTATGGCTCTTGGTTAAACTGGTTGGCTGCAATTTCTACTGTCAAATTCAACGAGCAAGTATGTGTGGGCCGGGTAATATGATTAAGACTTCAAACCAATTGGCTCATGGTTTGTTATAGAGTCTAGAAAGTCAACAGAATATTGCAAAGAAAACTGACTCAAAATGGTCAAATCTTGTTGGCAAGGAATCAGTGTGTGCAAATGAAGAAAGCATAATTTTTGAAATATTAATAATAGCCATTCATCAAAAGCGACTAGCTAGTGACCCACAGATTCCTTATTACTGTTATTTATCATATTTTCCCTAATGAAACGGTTTGATCTAGAAGTGGGAGCCTAAAAGCAGGTTCGTAATTCCTAGAATATAACGTGGGGGGAAAAATGTGAGTCTCTCGAATGGAATGTGCTTCCATACTTGTTTTTGGAACCACGAATATAATGTACATTTAAATAAATAAATAAATAAATATATATATATATAATAGAAAAAGTGGATCTAGTTTAATGTGAATTTAAAACGAATACTAGTGCACACCAAAAAAAAAAAAAAAAGTTGATTATGCTCCTTGTTTTGTTTTGTTTTTTTTTTTGGCCAAAGATTATGCGGATATTCACTAAATATTTTCTTATTCTCCCTTCCAATCTTTTAATAATTAGTATTAGAGCTTGCTCAAATATACATAATCTGAAAAGTCGATTTCGGATATGTGCATTATATAATTTGGGGCATTTATTCATCTTATAATAACGAGTAAACCAGTATTTTTTATTTTGAACAGTTTGATCCATACTTGGAGAATCTTAGGTTTGAAGTTTTTCGGATTATTTTTCAGATATTTTAGCGTCTATATGTAAGTTAATATAAGACCCAGAAACGATATTTTAAAAATTTAATTGAATCTCATAATAATTATTATGTATACTAGTTAAAATAATAAATATGGAATCAAAGCATAAAACAATTACATAAACTAAAAATGAATTACTTATATTTTGAAACGATTACATAATCGATCAGTAAAAACTTCATCTCCCTTCCTCAAGTAGAGGTGGCAAAATGAGCCGGCATGGCCCGATATGATTTCAACACCGCACAGATTGGCCAGTATCATGCCCTTGCCCAAAAATAAGGGCACGACATGACATAAATATGGTAACGGGCCATAAATATGGGATCGTGCTGGCCCATGGGATCATACCGGCTAATGGGCTCGTTTATGCCTATGTGCATGTTTTGGCTTATGGGCTTATTTCGATCTATGAGCTCAAACGCTTCCCTTAAAAAAAAATATATATTTTAAATAAAAGCAACTTTTAAAGTGATTAGTAAAATATTAATAATATAATACATATTTTGTATATTGTTAATCGTTCCTAATAGTTATTATCTTGCATTAATCGAAAGATTTTTAACATTTAAAATGATTTTCAGAGAAGAAAACCCTAAGATTAAGAGGTGTTTTTGAGTTTGTGCCTCGGACAGGCCTAAAAAGGCCGTGTCGTGCTCCAGGCTATGCCGTGTCGTGCTCCAGGCTGTGCCGTGCCGGCCCACGTGCCCTCATAGTTAGGCACAACACGGCCTGGCACCCGTGTTGGGCCTAGGCATGGTACGACTAACTCGTGCCTTGCTTTTGTCATGCCATACGGTGCGTGCTCGTGCCAGCCTAATCCATTTTGCCACCTCTATCTTATGCAATGAAGTTGCCCATGAAAGCAAAGGAGAAAGACTAGGGAATGAAGATGATGAGGATATAGAGGTAGAGAAACTAGATGGTAAAGTAGCAGAAGAAGGAGAAATAGAAGAGGGGGTAGATGATAAAGAATGAAGATGAAGAGATGGGTCAATAGGTAAGATATCATCGAAAAAATCAAGGACAAGGGAATTAGGTGATTAAAGAGAAGGGGAGGTAGGTGGGGCAGTAGAGAATTTGTATTTGAAGGGAAAAGAATCCTTTAAAAAGAGAACATTTCTACTGGTATAAAATACCTTATCTTCAAGACTAAGCAAGCGATAGGCTTTTTTGTTGTGGAATATTTATCAGCATTGTGAAGCTTTATTGCATAGCATAGGCACGAGCACGGGTAGAAAAAGAAGAATAACGAAGTCGCCCAAATGTTCAATCTCTAACTTTATCCAAACATAATATCTCGCACAAAGAATTTTATAATTTAGGTCATTCATGAGCTGCCTAGATTTTAGTTGGAGGAAGACACTTGTTCTCTTTCATAGAATTTGATTACTCCTATTGAGAATAAGTATGCCAAGCTCCTAGGGTCATATTTATAAGAGGACCTTCTTATCAACCCTTTAATTAATTTAGTCGATGAAATCTAATAAAAAAAATTAGTTCATTAATCTTTTATTATCTAATTACTAAATACCAACATTAATTTTTAATTAAACTAATATCATGCGTAGTTGTGTTAGCAAAACTACACACTATTAGATTTTATAAATTAATAATTTACCATTTTTTCTTTATAACTATATTATAAGAGAAATTATGATTTTACGCCTAAAATAAAAATGGTTTGTTTTCCTTATCCTTGTAGAAAACTTAATTAAGTTACTTCTGAACTTTAATGTGTGTGATCGATTATGTTCTACATCACGTTAGTAGGAGGATCTCATAACACTTTATGATTCTTATCTAACTCATAATTAGATTCGTTTAACTTTAAAATACATTTTAAACTAAATAATTAATTCAATCATCTTATTATTAATGAACTTAGACCTCAAAGTTAAGATTGACTTCTAGCAAAATATTAAAGCTACTCGAGAGATGAGAAGTAAGCATCTTTCAAAAGAACTTGTTATGACTAACATCTATATAGTAACGATCCTTCCATCTAGCCAATATTCCAATGCATTTTAGGGTATGGTTTTAACTGTTAAACCCTAATAGATAAATCATATGAATTGTAATATCTTTAATAAACACAGATAATAGATTTACTGAAACTTTTTTCATACTATACTATATTGCAAAGATTCCATTGTTTAATAAATCATACAGCTCATATGATAGTCTCTTAATACAAAAATGATGGATTCTATTTTGATCACTCATAATCTTTATGTACAATATTTTATACCTCATGTGTCACCCCATTTCACCCTTGGCTAGGGTTTATTGGAATGATGTCAAAATATAAAACCCGATACATAAGATACTATAATGATCTCAGGTCTAAGGACTACATATAATATAGTCACAGGATAATTCTCATTAACATTTATTATTATAATAATTGAGAATTATCTAAGTGTCATGTTTTGTACCCTTAGTATCTACTAACCACCCATATACTTATCCCGATCTTCCATTAATATTAACAGTCATGATAACAACTATCTTAAATATTTTAGGAGATAACCTATATGATAATCTATTTAGATTATTAATGTCCCTCCTAATAATCTTATGACTATGAACAATTCGTATCTTAGGCTTTAAGTAGTTTGCATCTCAACTAGTATGATCTCTATCATGGTCTCAAGCGCATAACCTAAAAAATTGGACTTTATCATGATATGTAATAAATAAATATATAATATTAATTCCAATATAATTAATAAATATGATAAATAGATTAATTCTTTTATTATTATTGAACAAATAATAATATCGTTAATATTTAAAAATAGGATTGTATCTCACAAAATATATACTTATCGGGTCTAACTTTACGAGCTTAACGAGCATATACTTTCAAGAACCCCTCAATAGAATGGCATGTTCGAGAGAATGAATAGGACTCTGCTAGAAAAAATAAGATATTTATTATTCACTATCGGTCTTCCGAAATCTTTTTGTGGTGAGGCATTAGAAATTGCTGCTTAGTTTATTAATATAAGTCCTTCAATTTCTATTTATTTTAAATGTCTTGATGAAATTTGGTCAAATATAACACCTATTTTAACTCACTTAAAAGTGTTTGGTTGTGTTGCATGTGCTCATAAAATATATAATAAATTAGAATCTAGATCCATAAAATGTGTTTTCTTGGGATATTAAGAAGGAATTAATGGTTATTGGCTATAGGACGAAGAATCAGTAGGTGTTAGAGTTATTGTTAGTATGGATACCGTGTTTAATGAAACTACTTCCTTTCAACTATTTAACCCTTATGTAGGTACATAACACCCTAATAAGAGTTCTTTGATTGAGGTGGAATTCACAACCCTTGTTGATTCTTCTGAGCATTAGGAGGATGATACTTTCCTTAATGATTTAGTACCAAGTGATGATGTACTTAATACATTTGATGGGTATGAATTTAATAATGATGCTACCGAGATTTTGGATAGATCCAATTATGGTGATCCTACTGATTACCAACTGGCCCAAGATTAGGGTATGAGGATGATTAGTCTTAACACTAAATATTTTTATGTTGATTTAGTGTTCACAGCTTTAGTTGGAGATTTCAAGGTACAAACTGATAATTCACTCGATTATGAGTTTGATGTTTCTTCTAAGGGAAGCAAGCAATGGACATGCTTATGAAAGAGAAGATAAACTCCTTAAATGGTCAACAAAACATGGACACTAGTTCCCAAATCAAAAACGAGGAAAATATTTTATTGTAAGTTGTTGTTTAAGGTAAAAGAGGTATAACTCCCTCCAACCCTTTTAGATTTAAAGTTAAGTTAGTAGTTAATATTTTTACGAAAAAAGAGGGCATTGACTAATATGAATAAATTTGAAGACTGTTAGAATAATGCATGCTATGGTTTCTTATCTTGATTTAAAGGTAGATCAAATAGGTGACTATGTTTTTCTATGCAGAGATGAAACTATATATATATATCAACCCTTAGATTTGTAGATAAAAAAAATGCATATTATGTTTGCTTACTTGACAAATCTCTGAATAACTTAAAAACAATCATCAAGATAGTGGTAATAACAATTTTATTCAAAATTCCGAGAAAAGTATTCAACATAACAATGAAATCAATTTTGTTGCTACTGTTCCAAATGAGGACGATTCTTTTTAAGAATATGAATCCTATAGATAGTGAAGCTCATTCATAGGGTGATTTGGAGAGCGATAAATCTAGCTTTCATCATGGCTACCCTACAGATTCTGCTAAGGTAGATCAGGGGGGTTTTCAGGAAGCAAAATGGGCAAGAAGACTTTGACTGTTGTGGGTAATAATATTCAAAATAATAGGGTCCAAATTAGAAATCAATTCAAATTTTTCAGTGTCCGTTATGTCTTGGAATTATAGAGGTATTGATAATTTGTCTCATTTGAAAAATATTTCTTTTCAATCTATATTGTATATTCTTAATTTGATAGACGCTTCGATTAATAAGTTCACATTAGAATACATAAGCTAAAACCCCCCTTCATTTTATGAGTGAAGCTAAAATCCCTTACGTTTTAAGATGAACAAAAAATCCCCTAACTTTTGTAACATGGACTAGAAACCCCTCTCATCCAATATTTCATTTTATTCTAACAGAATATGAAGCTTGCTGATTAGACATGCCATGTCAGCTAACAAAACACCACTATTATTATTATTATTATTATTATTATTTTTCCCTTTTCACTTCTTTGGGCTAGAAAACCGATTACCGCCACCAAGGCATCCTCTCCAGTTAATTTAGTAATAAACATTTACAATTTAAAAAATATTCGTTCAACACAAATGTCGTCGATAACCATATATATATATATAACTAATCAAAATTATGAGACCTTGAAATAAGAGATTAATAGTAACCAAATTAAATCATAACCTTGCTCCCATTTATCTTAAATTGGAAAAAAAAAAAAGAAGAAAAAAGTTAAGAATAATGATAAGAATCTCAAGAAGTTTATCTTATCGAGTAGTAAAACACGTAAGATTCTAGGTAAAATTTATTTGAAAATTTTCGGTTCATAACCTATCAAGATAATAAAGTTAATTATCAATCAGTTTTGAAAGAAATTAAAGTTAAATTTCTACTTGACACGTCACCAAATTTGACAAATGCTAGCAATATTTGGAATGTATTTTCTCAACTTCAAACATTTAGCCTTCTTTCCAAATTTTTTAGATCGTTTTGTGGCTCAAAGAAGTAAATTAATAATAGAACTAGAGAAACATAGAGAAGAGAGAATCATCCCGTTTTCGATTATAATGCCAACAAGAACTCTGGGCTGTGAAAGAATTGGCATTGGAGTCAATACCTGCCAGCTTAAATCAATCAATCAATCAATAGTTGATTGATTGATTAATTAATGGATTGTGTATAGTGTCGTATTTTGAATACGTACACCATCTCTTGGCTATTAATTTGAACATCTTGAGTGCATCGAACCTTATAATTAAGCAGGCATTTGATGACAAATGTTTGAGTTATACACCTCGTTTTCGAGAGACACCAATCCGTCGTTCACCTTGTTTTAGGTTAATTATTATATGCTAATTAATTTTTAATTATTTCGACATTATATTTTGATAGTATGTTCACTCGTCATTTATCACTTTTCATTACCCTTACGATTCTTTTAAGATATAAATAATGTAAGAACAATTATTAGAATTTGTATAATAATTAAATCATATCATATATATATATATATATATATATATTATTGAGGTTAGATATATAATTATATCATATATAAATTTTCACTTTTTTATACAATGTCATGTTAGATTTTATAATTAAATTTTTTAAAATATTTTTATTTTATATTAAATGTGATTGTAGATTATATTCATATAAAAATACTTTAGCATATATATTTATCTAGAAATGCATGTTAATTATAAAATTTAAAACTTGCAACGTCATTTATATTAATAGAATTAATAAGATACATCGAAGCAATCAATATTTTTTTTGAAAAAATATTAACGTGGATTTATTATATCAAGCCTAGCTGTATAAAGTATAGTTAATTTGTTTAAGAAATATATATATATGCATAGATAAAAGATTGATAGGAAGAAAGTCAAATAGGTCATTTAAAGGGGGCCCAAAAATCATTGACTGTTGTGTGAAAGAGCAAAGAAAGACAAGGGAACAACCCCAACGTGTGAAACAAATATGGCCTCCCCCTTGCACTTTAATTTTGTCTTTGAAAACAACATTAACAGGAAATGCTCGTCATCTTCTTGGGAATACCCTTCTTCTTCTCTTCCTCTTCCTAACCCCTTTTATATTAAATTCTTCTCTCAAATTTAACCCTAACTTTCCCGTTTAACGCAGCTCCTTAATCTTCAATTCTCATATATATCTTCAACATTTTCTTGGAACTTTTTTCTTCAGAAAAAAAGATATGAAGAAGAAAAAGAAGAAAGAAAGAAAACATGCATTACATGGTCTATAGTACTTCCTTTCAAGTAGCAAGGTTTTCCAAGTTTCTTTTGGCACCCATTTGGAGATCATTTGATCCGGCGAGACCGAGCAACTTGTTTCTTTCCCGGTGAAGAATTCATCGAGAAAGAGGATTTAGTGGCGTACATGGGAAAGCCAGGCATTTGTTGTTGCTGTTCTCCTTTTTTTTTTTTTTTTTTTTTGAGGCCATTTAATTATTTTGCATCTCCATAATTTGTGATTTTTGTTTTTCTTTCATGTTTCTGAAATGGGATTGGGAATAGTGGGACATAGTTACATGGACTAACATATGTTAAAGTTTTAGTTCTTCAAATGATGAGAACATTAATAGACAAAAAGATAAGATTTGGCTGAGTTTCTTGGTCGGATCTAAGTTTTTTCACGTCTTATATTTCTTTTTATTGTTTACTGATTTACTGTTCTTCCTCGTACAAAATTTGGAAAGGAACTAGCGTTTCATCAGCATTAGAGGAACTTTGATTCTAAGAAATGGACCCTTTCTCCATGGAAATTTTTAACTTGTAATTCAGTCAAATTTGAATTTGAGAAACTTCTTATATGGTAAAATTTGAGTCACAGTAATCGAAAAATGCCATGTCAAAAAATTTGAAACTGGATGATAAGATGAGCAATCAGCTCAATAGCATCCGAGCTTATTACATTTGCGAGAGTGAAAAGTAGAACTTAGATATTGAAATTTGAAGGGCCAAATGAAGGTTTGATTGTCTCAAACAGAAAAAGGGTTTCTCATATCGTGATTCTTGAACTTGGTGTCATATATAGAGAGCAAGACCCTGTTATGTACATCGATTAGTCGGTAAATGAGCCAATTTCGATCAAGTAGAGTCCTTGTTTGCCTCTTAAAATGAAGAATAAAAATGGATCAAGCAGAATCACTATCATATTCGCTCCACATTTTCCCCGCATTATTGGTAGGTGAAATGGCAGTTCAGTCCACAAATCAAAAAATAAAAATATTTATTACTTAATTTATCCGATTCTATTAGTGTGTATATATCCAGCTAGAAAATAATAGCTGATTTAATTAGTTTTCGGTTTAATTAATAACTAATCAATTAGCATTAATTTTATTATGATTAGTTTTTTATAGTAATAATATGCTTGATGTATTATGGTTAATAGAGCAATAATAAGTTGATTGATTTTCCCACTTACTTCTTGCCCTTTCTCTCTCTCTCTGTTTGTTCTCGTCAAGCTTCTGCATTATTGACATGGTATCAAAGTCAGGAGTTCTCAACTCACAATCCATATTCACTTTTTTTTCTTCAATTTCTTTTAAGATCTATTGATCTGTAATCATTCATTCATCTTCAATCATTTTTCTGATTTCATTAACTTCATTCATTTTTCTCCTTTTCTTGCCAAAATGATTAAACCAGCTGCAGCAATTTCCACCACTGCTGTTGTAGAATCTCTTGTCGCAATAGAAACAGAACAAGATCCTTATCTTGCTCTCATGCCACAAATTGACATGAGCAGTTCATTGTATATTCATTCAGCTAATCATCATAGAATTTCTCTTATTGTGCAAAAATTGACTGGAAGCGATAGCTATGGTATCTAGAGTTGATTTATGAAGTTTGCTTTGCACTCGAAAAATAAAATTGGCTTCATTATGGGTCAGTTTCTTAAACCTAGACCTAATTATGCTTTTCTTATGTCTCGGGAGAGATGCAATGTTACTTTATATTTCTGGATTTTTAATTATGTATCAAAAGAACTTTCGAATGTGGTAGTTTTTTCCACAAATGCTAAAGATTATGTGATGATCTAGCTTAACATTTCAATAAATTGAATGGATCACACATGTTTTCCATCCAAAAAGAAATAGCATTGATTTCTTAGAGAAAATTTTCAATTGAGGCATATACCAAACTTAAGATTATTTGGGATGAATTAGAACATCGGTTATAGATCCAGTCACTGATCAACAAAAATTAATGCAATTCCAAATGGGATTAAGTGATTGTTACATTAATATTCGTAGTCAGATAATAGTTATGTATCCCTTGCCTTCAGTCAATAAGGCTTTTTCAATAGTGAATGAGGATGAACACATTAGGGATACAGCTTCTGATAATTCTTCTATAGTAGAAAATAAAGTCCTCTATAGCTCATATTCCAAACAGTCTCTTACTACCCAAAAGAATCAATCTCAGTAAAATAATCAGAATGGAAGAAAATATGTTTGTGAACACTGTACTGTACTTAGACATAAGAAGGAAAATTGTTATAGAGTCACTGGTTTTCCTCTAGGGTTCAAGGTCAGAAACGAAAGAGTTAAACCATTTACTAATTTTCATGTTGCCAATAATGTTCAGACTCCATTTCACCATTTATCTACAGAACAATATGGACAAATTCTCAAGCTTTTTGGCCAAGATTCATCACAGACAGCATCTATCTCTTCATCATCCTCACAGAATGTTTCTCATGTAGCTAATATAGCTGCTTTACTTTCACTTAATTTTTTTACTGACTGGTGATAGATACATGAGCTACATGCTATATGCCATTCAATTTTGATGCTTTAACTTCACATGTGACTTGTGTTAATCCTAATAATGCATCTATTACACTTCCTAATGGCAAAACCACATTGTCAACTCACACTAGTTCTGTGGCATTTTCATCTTCAAATCACTCTCCATAATTTTCTATTTATTCCAAAATTCAAATATAATCTTCTATCAGTTTCAAAACTTGTTGCTGACATGAATTGTTTTGTGACTTTCTACCCTTTATTCTATTTGTTTCAGGAAAAATTAACTGGGAATATAGTTAGGATTTTTTTATTGCATCAGGGTTTATACTTGTTTATTTCCCCTTTTACAGATTCTCCTTCATCTATTGTTATGTTTTCTCATCCTTGTAATAGCACTTCTTTAGAATCTAAAGTGTCATCTTCTATTTGGCACAATCGTTTAGATCATGTATCTATGTCCAAATTCAGATTCATAGATAAGATTGGTTCTTTGCCTTATTTTTCATAAATAAATAAATAAAAAATGCTCTATTTGTCCTTTGAACAAATAGTCTAGATTACCTTTCAATGACAGTATCACAAAACAAGCAAAATTATTTGATCTATTGCATATGGATATTTGGGGCCCTTATACCCTACTCATAATGGTTCAAAGTTTTCTCTTACCATTATTGACGATTTTTCTAAGGCTATTTGGACATATCTCATGCACAATAAGTCAAATTCCTTTCAAATCATCAAATCGTTTCTTATTATGATTAACAATCAATTTCAAACTATTGTCAAGCAAATAAGAACTAATAATGGTGGTGAATTTTTAGTTATGACTATATCAACCATTTCTCTTCATTAGGAATTATTCACTGAGCATCTTGCAGTTATACCCTCCAATAGAATGGTGTTGTTGATAGGAAGCATAGGCATCTTTTAGAAGTCGCACGTGATTTCAAAATTTAGGCTCATTTATTATGAACGTTTTGGGGTGAATAAATTCAGGCTACTATTTATGTTGTAAACATGTTGCCTTCCAAAGTTTTAGGTAACAAATCTCCTTTTGAGATTCTGTTTCATAAACCTCCCTCTATATCTCATTTGCGTTCCTTTGGTTGTTTTGTTTTGTTTTGTAAAGATTCTTCTTTATTCCATTGCTAAGTTTCATCCTAGATTATCAGCTTCTGTTTTCCTAGGATATTCTCTTACTAAGAAAGGCTACATTGTAAATGATCTTGAATCACAATCTTTCACAACTAGTAGAGATGTAATCTTTCATGAACACATTTTCCCTTTTAAGTTTGAAACAAACAAATCATCTTTCATTTCACCTTCATATGTATCCTCTCTGAATTCAGATAATTCTGTTCACTCTCATGATTCTCATCCACATATCTTGCCATCTATTTCTACTACTAACCATGCAATACCTCCTATTGATGTCGCATCTTCTGAAACAATTTTATCATCTCATTCTGTTGATAATATCATTTCTTCTAAGCATGTTTTATCTTATGATTCTTCTTCTTCTTCTCCTAGTTTTGCTCAACCATCTCCTGTTCTTTCTGATATTCTTGTTAGAAAATCATCCAGAGTTACCAAACTATCAGTTTGAACTAAAGACTATATATGTCCAACTATATATCTTGATTCTGCTTTGTCCACTGTTTTGTATCCTATTTCTCGTTCATATTCCTCTTGCAATACCTCTTTTTCTCACCAAAGTTTCTTGTCCAAACTAGACATTATGTTTGAACCTACTACCTATTCTCAAGCTATTACAGATGACAGATGGATTAATGCAATGAAATGTGAAATTGAGGCATTAGAATTGAATGATACTTGGTCTTTAGTTCCTCTACCACCTAGAAAGAAACTGACTGGGTGTAAGTGAGTGTACAAGGTTAAGCTCAAATCTAATAGCAGTATAGAACGGTTTAAAGCAGGCTTGGTTGGAAAAGGGTATAATAAAAAAGAGGGATTGATTTTACTAAAACTTGCATCCTAGTGGTTAAAATGGTAACTTTTAGGACTGTTATTTCAATTGCTACCAAGTTACAGTGACTCTTATACCAATTAGATACAATGCTTTCCTTAATGGCAATTTGGATGAAGAGGTTTACATGTGTTTGCCTCAAGGTTATGGTGAAAAAGGTAAACTCATGTTTGCAAGTTACATCACCAATATGCTTGTCGTTTTAATGGATTTGAGCCTTCAAACAGTCTCTCCGATGAAACATGTTTTATCGTGTATTCGTATTACAAGTGTATAGCCAAACAATGTCGATATTATTTTAGGACTAAATTATTGGTGTACTTTTGATTTGTATATTATTGTTTTTAAAATTTAGAGAAATAATTCTTTTTTTTTTTCCTTGAAATTATTATATTTTGGTTACATCATTAATGGAGATAACATATCTATGTCATCATGTTTGTGTGACTTTCATTAAATAGTCATATAACCCGTAAGCAATACTTTCGTCTTTCATTAAGTAATCATCCATTTTGAAGCCAAGTGAGCGTTATATATTAACAATTTGATTCGATTAATGAGATTTAACTACAAAATTGACAAAAAAAAACTTAAAAGTGATCCTATAATATTCTCTCTCTCTCAAAGATGCTCTCAATTTCTCATAAAAGAAATCCTATCACACACCCAATGAAATATCCACCCGTTGCGCTATATTTATGGAACTCTTTTCAAGAGTCCTAATACATATAGAACACTATCTCTTCTAGAATTCTAGTCCATCTAAAACACTGTATTTTAAATAAACTATGGCTAGATGATATAAGTCCCAATTGGGCCCGTTCACCATCTCATAGGTGGCGACTATAGAAAGAGTATTCCTTTAGGCTTTTGATAAGAATATGAATCCTATAGATAGTGAAGCTCATTCATAGGGTGATTTGGAGAGCGATAAATCTAGCTTTCATCATGGCTACCCTACAGATTCTGCTAAGGTAGATCAGGGGGGTTTTCAGGAAGCAAAATGGGCAAGAAGACTTTGACTGTTGTGGGTAATAATATTCAAAATAATAGGGTCCAAATTAGAAATCAATTCAAATTTTTCAGTGTCCGTTATGTCTTGGAATTATAGAGGTATTGATAATTTGTCTCATTTGAAAAATATTTCTTTTCAATCTATATTGTATATTCTTAATTTGATAGACGCTTCGATTAATAAGTTCACATTAGAATACATAAGCTAAAACCCCCCTTCATTTTATGAGTGAAGCTAAAATCCCTTACGTTTTAAGATGAACAAAAAATCCCCTAACTTTTGTAACATGGACTAGAAACCCCTCTCATCCAATATTTCATTTTATTCTAACAGAATATGAAGCTTGCTGATTAGACATGCCATGTCAGCTAACAAAACACCACTATTATTATTATTATTATTATTATTATTTTTCCCTTTTCACTTCTCTGGGCTAGAAAACCGATTACCGCCACCAAGGCAACCTCTCCAGTTAATTTAGTAATAAACATTTACAATTTAAAAAATATTCGTTCAACACAAATGTCGTCGATAACCATATATATATATATAACTAATCAAAATTATGAGACCTTGAAATAAGAGATTAATAGTAACCAAATTAAATCATAACCTTGCTCCCATTTATCTTAAATTGGAAAAAAAAAAAAAGAAGAAAAAAGTTAAGAATAATGATAAGAATCTCAAGAAGTTTATCTTATCGAGTAGTAAAACACGTAAGATTCTAGGTAAAATTTATTTGAAAATTTTCGGTTCATGACCTATCAAGATAGTAAAGTTAATTATCAATCAGTTTTGAAAGAAATTAAAGTTAAATTTCTACTTGACACGTCACCAATTTTGACAAATGCTAGCAATATTTGGAATGTATTTTCTCAACTTCAAACATTTAGCCTTCTTTCCAAATTTTTTAGATCGTTTTGTGGCTCAAAGAAGTAAATTAATAATAGAACTAGAGAAACATAGAGAAGAGAGAATCATCCCGTTTTCGATTATAATGCCAACAAGAACTCTGGGCTGTGAAAGAATTGGCATTGGAGTCAATACCTGCCAGCTTAAATCAATCAATCAATCAATAGTTGATTGATTGATTAATTAATGGATTGTGTATAGTGTCGTATTTTGAATACGTACACCATCTCTTGGCTATTAATTTGAACATCTTGAGTGCATCGAACCTTATAATTAAGCAGCCATTTGATGACAAATGTTTGAGTTATACACCTCGTTTTCGAGAGACACCAATCCGTCGTTCACCTTGTTTTAGGTTAATTATTATATGCTAATTAATTTTTAATTATTTCGACATTATATTTTGATAGTATGTTCACTCGTCATTTATCACTTTTCATTACCCTTACGATTCTTTTAAGATATAAATAATGTAAGAACAATTATTAGAATTTGTATAATAATTAAATCATATCATATATATATATATATATATATATATTATTGAGGTTAGATATATAATTATATCATATATAAATTTTCACTTTTTTATACAATGTCATGTTAGATTTTATAATTAAATTTTTTAAAATATTTTTATTTTATATTAAATGTGATTGTAGATTATATTCATATAAAAATACTTTAGCATATATATTTATCTAGAAATGCATGTTAATTATAAAATTTAAAACTTGCAACGTCATTTATATTAATAGAATTAATAAGATACATCGAAGCAATCAATATTTTTTTTGAAAAAATATTAACGTGGATTTATTATATCAAGCCTAGCTGTATAAAGTATAGTTAATTTGTTTAAGAAATATATATATATGCATAGATAAAAGATTGATAGGAAGAAAGTCAAATAGGTCATTTAAAGGGGGCCCAAAAATCATTGACTGTTGTGTGAAAGAGCAAAGAAAGACAAGGGAACAACCCCAACGTGTGAAACAAATATGGCCTCCCCCTTGCACTTTAATTTTGTCTTTGAAAACAACATTAACAGGAAATGCTCGTCATCTTCTTGGGAATACCCTTCTTCTTCTCTTCCTCTTCCTAACCGCTTTTATATTAAATTCTTCTCTCAAATTTAACCCTAACTTTCCCGTTTAACGCAGCTCCTTAATCTTCCATTCTCATATATATCTTCAACATTTTCTTGGAACTTTTTTCTTCAGAAAAAAAGATATGAAGAAGAAAAAGAAGAAAGAAAGAAAACATGTATTACATGGTCTATAGTACTTCCTTTCAAGTAGCAAGGTTTTCCAAGTTTCTTTTGGCACCCATTTGGAGATCATTTGATCCGGCGAGACCGAGCAACTTGTTTCTTTCCCGGTGAAGAATTCATCGAGAAAGAGGATTTAGTGGCGTACATGGGAAAGCCAGGCATTTGTTGTTGCTGTTCTCCTTTTTTTTTTTTTTTTTTTTTTTGAGGCTATTTAATTATTTTGCATCTCCATAATTTGTGATTTTTGTTTTTCTTTCATGTTTCTGAAATGGGATTGGGAATAGTGGGACATAGTTACATGGACTAACATATGTTAAAGTTTTAGTTCTTCAAATGATGAGAACATTAATAGACAAAAAGATAAGATTTGGCTGAGTTTCTTGGTCGGATCTAAGTTTTTTCACGTCTTATATTTCTTTTTATTGTTTACTGATTTACTGTTCTTCCTCGTACAAAATTTGGAAAGGAACTAGCGTTTCATCAGCATTAGAGGAACTTTGATTCTAAGAAATGGACCCTTTCTCCATGGAAATTTTTAACTTGTAATTCAGTCAAATTTGAATTTGAGAAACTTCTTATATGGTAAAATTTGAGTCACAGTAATCGAAAAATGCCATGTCAAAAAATTTGAAACTGGATGATAAGATGAGCAATCAGCTCAATAGCATCCGAGCTTATTACATTTGCGAGAGTGAAAAGTAGAACTTAGATATTGAAATTTGAAGGGCCAAATGAAGGTTTGATTGTCTCAAACAGAAAAAGGGTTTCTCATATCGTGATTCTTGAACTTGGTGTCATATATAGAGAGCAAGACCCTGTTATGTACATCGATTAGTCGGTAAATGAGCCAATTTCGATCAAGTAGAGTCCTTGTTTGCCTCTTAAAATGAAGAATAAAAATGGATCAAGCAGAATCACTATCATATTCGCTCCACATTTTCCCCGCATTATTGGTAGGTGAAATGGCAGTTCAGTCCACAAATCAAAAAATAAAAATATTTATTACTTAATTTATCCGATTCTATTAGTGTGTATATATCCAGCTAGAAAATAATAGCTGATTTAATTAGTTTTCGGTTTAATTAATAACTAATCAATTAGCATTAATTTTATTATGATTAGTTTTTTATAGTAATAATATGCTTGATGTATTATGGTTAATAGAGCAATAATAAGTTGATTGATTTTCCCACTTACTTCTTGCCCTTTCTCTCTCTCTCTGTTTGTTCTCGTCAAGCTTCTGCATTATTGACATGGTATCAAAGTCAGGAGTTCTCAACTCACAATCCATATTCACTTTTTTTTCTTCAATTTCTTTTAAGATCTATTGATCTGTAATCATTCATTCATCTTCAATCATTTTTCTGATTTCATTAACTTCATTCATTTTTCTCCTTTTCTTGCCAAAATGATTAAACCAGCTGCAGCAATTTCCACCACTGCTGTTGTAGAATCTCTTGTCGCAATAGAAACAGAACAAGATCCTTATCTTGCTCTCATGCCACAAATTGACATGAGCAGTTCATTGTATATTCATTCAGCTAATCATCTTAGAATTTCTCTTATTGTGCAAAAATTGACTGGAAGCGATAGCTATGGTATCTAGAGTTGATTTATGAAGTTTGCTTTGCACTCGAAAAATAAAATTGGCTTCATTATGGGTCAGTTTCTTAAACCTAGACCTAATTATGCTTTTCTTATGTCTCGGGAGAGATGCAATGCTACTTTATATTTCTGGATTTTTAATTATGTATCAAAAGAACTTTCGAATGTGGTAGTTTTTTCCACAAATGCTAAAGATTATGTGATGATCTAGCTTAACATTTCAATAAATTCAATGGATCACACATGTTTTCCATCCAAAAAGAAATAGCATTGATTTCTTAGAGAAAATTTTCAATTGAGGCATATACCAAACTTAAGATTATTTGGGATGAATTAGAACATCGGTTATAGATCCAGTCACTGATCAACAAAAATTAATGCAATTCCAAATGGGATTAAGTGATTGTTACATTAATATTCGTAGTCAGATAATAGTTATGTATCCCTTGCCTTCAGTCAATAAGGCTTTTTCAATAGTGAATGAGGATGAACACATTAGGGATACAGCTTCTGATAATTCTTCTATTGTAGAAAATAAAGTCCTCTATAGCTCATATTCCAAACAGTCTCTTACTACCCAAAAGAATCAATCTCAGTAAAATAATCAGAATGGAAGAAAATATGTTTGTGAACACTGTACTGTACTTAGACATAAGAAGGAAAATTGTTATAGAGTCACTGGTTTTCCTCTAGGGTTCAAGTTCAGAAACGAAAGAGTTAAACCATTTACTAATTTTCATGTTGCCAATAATGTTCAGACTCCATTTCACCATTTATCTACAGAACAATATGGACAAATTCTCAAGCTTTTTGGCCAAGATTCATCATAGACAGCATCTATCTCTTCATCATCCTCACAGAATGTTTCTCATGTAGCTAATATAGCTGCTTTACTTTCACTTAATTTTTTTACTGACTGGTGATAGATACATGAGCTACATGCTATATGCCATTCAATTTTGATGCTTTAACTTCACATGTGACTTGTGTTAATCCTAATAATGCATCTATTACACTTCCTAATGGCAAAACCACATTGTCAACTCACACTAGTTCTGTGGCATTTTCATCTTCAAATCACTCTCCATAATTTTCTATTTATTCCAAAATTCAAATATAATCTTCTATCAGTTTCAAAACTTGTTGCTGACATGAATTGTTTTGTGACTTTCTACCCTTTATTCTATTTGTTTCAGGAAAAATTAACTGGGAATATAGTTAGGATTTTTTTATTGCATCAGGGTTTATACTTGTTTATTTCCCCTTTTACAGATTCTCCTTCATCTATTGTTATGTTTTCTCATCCTTGTAATAGCACTTCTTTAGAATCTAAAGTGTCATCTTCTATTTGGCACAATCGTTTAGATCATGTATCTATGTCCAAATTCAGATTCATAGATAAGATTGGTTCTTTGCCTTATTTTTCATAAATAAATAAATAAAAAATGCTCTATTTGTCCTTTGAACAAATAGTCTAGATTACCTTTCAATGACAGTATCACAAAACAAGCAAAATTATTTGATCTATTGCATATGGATATTTGGGGCCCTTATACCCTACTCATAATGGTTCAAAGTTTTCTCTTACCATTATTGACGATTTTTCTAAGGCTATTTGGACATATCTCATGCACAATAAGTCAAATTCCTTTCAAATCATCAAATCGTTTCTTATTATGATTAACAATCAATTTCAAACTATTGTCAAGCAAATAAGAACTAATAATGGTGGTGAATTTTTAGTTATGACTATATCAACCATTTCTCTTCATTAGGAATTATTCACTGAGCATCTTGCAGTTATACCCTCCAATAGAATGGTGTTGTTGATAGGAAGCATAGGCATCTTTTAGAAGTCGCACGTGATTTCAAAATTTAGGCTCATTTATTATGAACGTTTTGGGGTGAATAAATTCAGGCTACTATTTATGTTGTAAACATGTTGCCTTCCAAAGTTTTAGGTAACAAATCTCCTTTTGAGATTCTGTTTCATAAACCTCCCTCTATATCTCATTTGCGTTCCTTAGGTTGTTTTTTTTTGTTTTGTAAAGATTCTTCTTTATTCCATTGCTAAGTTTCATCCTAGATTATCAGCTTCTGTTTTCCTAGGATATTCTCTTACTAAGAAAGGCTACATTGTAAATGATCTTGAATCACAATCTTTCACAACTAGTAGAGATGTAATCTTTCATGAACACATTTTCCCTTTTAAGTTTGAAACAAACAAATCATCTTTCATTTCACCTTCATATGTATCCTCTCTGAATTCAGATAATTCTGTTCACTCTCATGATTCTCATCCACATATCTTGCCATCTATTTCTACTACTAACCATGCAATACCTCCTATTGATGTCGCATCTTCTGAAACAATTTTATCATCTCATTCTGTTGATAATATCATTTCTTCTAAGCATGTTTTATCTTATGATTCTTCTTCTTCTTCTCCTAGTTTTGCTCAACCATCTCCTGTTCTTTCTGATATTCTTGTTAGAAAATCATCCAGAGTTACCAAACTATCAGTTTGAACTAAAGACTATATATGTCCAACTATATATCTTGATTCTGCTTTGTCCACTGTTTTGTATCCTATTTCTCGTTCATATTCCTCTTGCAATACCTCTTTTTCTCACCAAAGTTTCTTGTCCAAACTAGACATTATGTTTGAACCTACTACCTATTCTCAAGCTATTACAGATGACAGATGGATTAATGCAATGAAATGTGAAATTGAGGCATTAGAATTGAATGATACTTGGTCTTTAGTTCCTCTACCACCTAGAAAGAAACTGACTGGGTGTAAGTGAGTGTACAAGGTTAAGCTCAAATCTAATAGCAGTATAGAACGGTTTAAAGCAGGCTTGGTTGGAAAAGGGTATAATAAAAAAGAGGGATTGATTTTACTAAAACTTGCATCCTAGTGGTTAAAATGGTAACTTTTAGGACTGTTATTTCAATTGCTACCAAGTTACAGTGACTCTTATACCAATTAGATACAATGCTTTCCTTAATGGCAATTTGGATGAAGAGGTTTACATGTGTTTGCCTCAAGGTTATGGTGAAAAAGGTAAACTCATGTTTGCAAGTTACATCACCAATATGCTTGTCGTTTTAATGGATTTGAGCCTTCAAACAGTCTCTCCGATGAAACATGTTTTATCGTGTATTCGTATTACAAGTGTATAGCCAAACAATGTCGATATTATTTTAGGACTAAATTATTGGTGTACTTTTGATTTGTATATTATTGTTTTTAAAATTTAGAGAAATAATTCTTTTTTTTTTTCCTTGAAATTATTATATTTTGGTTACATCATTAATGGAGATAACATATCTATGTCATCATGTTTGTGTGACTTTCATTAAATAGTCATATAACCCGTAAGCAATACTTTCGTCTTTCATTAAGTAATCATCCATTTTGAAGCCAAGTGAGCGTTATATATTAACAATTTGATTCGATTAATGAGATTTAACTACAAAATTGACAAAAAAAAACTTAAAAGTGATCCTATAATATTCTCTCTCTCTCAAAGATGCTCTCAATTTCTCATAAAAGAAATCCTATCACACACCCAATGAAATATCCACCCGTTGCGCTATATTTATGGAACTCTTTTCAAGAGTCCTAATACATATAGAACACTATCTCTTCTAGAATTCTAGTCCATCTAAAACACTGTATTTTAAATAAACTATGGCTAGATGATATAAGTCCCAATTGGGCCCGTTCACCATCTCATAGGTGGCGACTATAGAAAGAGTATTCCTTTAGGCTTTTGATAATTAGATAATTAAACTAAGCTCAATGATTAGGGGCCATAAATAATAATCTCACTTGGAAACTAATCCACCAACTAAGTAACACTTGCTCTAAGTTCATGAATAATGTCTTTACTGTAGTGGTAATCTCTCCTTATCCTCAAGTGAGGAGTCTCACTAAAGATACACACAACTTCAGTTTCTCAATTGTCATTGGCTTTATCAACATATTGGCTAGATTTCTATTTCTTTGGATCTTCTTAAGTGTCAATGGCCCATCCGACAAAACTGACCGTATAAAATGGTAATTTGTATCTATATGCTTGGTCCTAGCATGAAACACTTGATTCTTTGCAAGACGAATAACACTTTGATTATTACAATGCAAAGTATCCTTCTCATGCCCCTAGCCCACCTCCTCTAAGAAGCTTTATAGCCATATCATCTCTTTGTTTGCCTCTATCATGGCCGCATACTTTGTTCAGTAGTGAAGAGAGTAATGATCTTCTGCAACTTGAAGACCCTCTAACTATTGTACCACCCAAAGTATATACATATCTTATGGTACTCTTTCTGCACTCTTTCTCCCATCAATATCTATACCCAAATCTGTGTCAACATAACCTTATAGACCCTTGGAAGGCTTTTTGAAGCATAATGCTAAATTTGTAGTGCTCTTCAAATACCTCAGAATCCACTCCATAGCCTCCTAGTGTTGTTTTCTCGGATTGCTCTTATATATACTCACAACTCCTGCTGCATCTGCTATATCCGGTTTAGTACAAACCATCGCATACATAAGGCTTCCAATAACATAAGAAAATGGTACCTTATCCATGTAAGCATGCGCTTGCTTTGTCGTTGGTGATTACTCTTTGGATAGCTTGAAGTGACCAGCAAAAGGTGTGCTCACGCCCTTTTCATGATCCATGTTAAACCTCTTCAACACTTTCTTTGTACGATAGAATTAAAGTACTGTCTGATATGTTCCTAGTGATCCTCAACCTAAGGATTTTCTTTGCAGCTCCCAAATCTTTTATAGCAAACTGTAAAGATAATTGCTACTTAAGGCGATTAATTCCTTCCATTAAAAAACCAGCAATAAGTATGTAATCTACATTAAAAGTATAATGATATATGCTCGAATCTAAGACCTAGTAGGCCAAATGGAGAATGCTCTACCGAGGCTTCAAACTAAAATGAATGCAATTATCTTCAAAAGGGGGTTCAAATAATAGCAATGTTTCTAATGCTACGAATCACAATAGGATATGCCTTATCATATAAGAGGTTCATAGCATTTAAGACAAAACCTCTAACCTTATGAGCGATCACTTTTGAGTTTGTATATATTAATTCAATTGTCATTTATTGTCATGCCATCGTTTTCTTTTGTTAGCAACGCATGCTCATTCTCGTGACACTAAATTCGGCTTGTCTTGAACTGAGGTAAATTGTGCGGTTGGTCCATGAAAATGATATTTTATTTCTCAAAAGCTTTAGAAACAGAAGAACACTACATGGAGTTTCACTAATTGCATTGTAAATATTAGAGAGAGAGAGAGATAAAAATCAAAGGCAATTAACTCACAATCTCATACATAATCCACTAGCGGTGAAGACTACTGGAGATTTGCTTCCGCTCCCTTCAGAATCCATCATCGGACCATCGGCAACCGAAGCAGCAACCATATCAGTGCTGCAGCTGGAGGAATATAGGTCCCGAAAATAGCTTTGCTGGCAAAGGAATGCAAAAGCATCTGATCCACTGATTCATACTCTCTTCCACACATAATTAATTAGCATCCAACCGAGATTAATCAAATTGGCGGTAGTGAAAAACGTTATTTTGTGTGGTGTACTGAGGTTGGTTCATCAATAAAGTATGTAGAGAGAGAGTAAATAAAAGACAATTAAATACCATAACTCAGAATCTCATACATAAATCCAATAACATGTCAATATAAAAAAAAAATGGCTTCACATCAAAAAGCATGGAATCAAAATAATAATACCAATCAATTTTTTAAAAATGAATATGGAAGATCCCTCATCAAATCCTCTCTTCAAAACAACAATACTATCCCACCCGACAAAGCCAAAGCGACCTGAATGCAAATACCCCAACCACCAATCCTGTAAGAGCCCGACCCTAGCGGTGAAGAACCTGGAGATTTGCTGCTGTTTTCCAAATCCGCTGCTGGAGCATCGGGCGCTGGAGCAGCAACTGGCGCCGGTACTGGAGCAGCTGCTGGAGGAATATCGGTTCCAAATATAGCTTCTGGAAGGAGAACCTTATCCACTTGGTAAACCGCAACAGGGTCGGTCGAATGAACACTACTACTCACTTTGGTGTTGGTCCAGCCCGACCCAATAAGTACAGTCCCAGACTTATCAGTAAAGTTCAATGTGTACTGACCTCCGGCGAAAGTAGTTATCGGGCCTTGTTGGCTAAGGTTCTTGAATTCAGCCAAAGAGTAGAAATGTGGAAGGCCATGGAATAGAAAAAGTGATTTGAGCTGGTCTTGAGTTAGATTGGATAAGGAAGGGGATTTAAGTGAAGAGAAGGCACCGTCTTTTGGGACAAAGATGGTTACTCCTTCTTCTGTGTTGTTGGCTTGGCTTTGGAAGGTTTCTATGACTTTTGTGGACTGGATGTAGCTAAGGAACGTATGGAATGGGCCAGCTACGGATAGTAGTTCGGTCAGGTTGACGTAATCAGGGGCCGGGGAGGGGGCAGGGGTCGGGCTGAGGGATGGAGATTTAGCAGTTTGAGCTTCTGTAGTTGAAGAGCACAACACAAGTAGTACTAGTGTGATCAAAATTGTTGGAATTGTCATTTTCTTTTCTTCTTTCTTAATCCCTAGTTGAATGCAAAAGAGGAGAAATGAAAATAAGCTAGAAAATTAGATCTCAAATTTAAAATAAATAAAAATATGCTAGGACAAAAACATGTCAAGATCCCAAAATGTCTAAACAGATCTTGACAGCTCATAAGGTTACTAACAGCAAAAATTTTTTGCAGTGAGCATTAGTATCAATCAATCATTATTACATTAAGGCACTAAATTCACTAAAAAGATCACAAATTAAAAATCTTAGAATGCAAGAAATTTGTTCAACATATTTGTAGTCTAACAAAAAAAAACTGAAGAAAAAAGAAAATGCAGAATTTGCAATGCCCAGTTGATACTACTAAAGCATGCATTTTGTTTTAAACTTTAAACAAAACTCCCTGAAAACAAGAACTGAGCTTTATCACATAATGCAGATCAAGATGAGGAGAGAGAAACAGATCTGAAATGCTCATCACAAAATAGCACTAACCCTTAAAGCACGGAGAGAGAGAGAGATTCCATTAATGTATTAACAATAAAAAATGGTTCATAAAGTAGACTGACCTTGAATGCAGAGCGAGAGAGAGAGAGGTGAAGACTCAGACAAGGATTGAAATGCAGAAAAGGTATATATATAGAGAAGGATTTATTAGCTAAGAAGAGAGGGGGAAGAACATGGAAGAGCGGTGGTTCCAGCTGGTAGTAATGATATATGAGAGAGAGAGAAGAGTAATTGTTTAGGAGAGTGAAGTAAGGTTTGTTCTAGAACAGCTGGTCTTTGGCAACAAGTAATGCTTTTTTGTTTGTTTTTCTTTTCATACAAATAGTTACTAGGCTTGTGCTGTGTGGGGTGGGCTTTCTTAATCACTTCAAGTAGTTAAGACTATTTTATTAGTCCAAGACAAATCTTGTACTCCAACCATCATTATCATCGTGTCCTTCTCTCAACTTCTCACCAATTTCTTTCACACACTAAATACTTTTGCGTCATATTTGTTACTAAAGGAAGTTATACCATCTATCTGTTGATTGAAAAGAAACTAAATGATTATTAGCAACTTAAAAGAACCAATTGTATAAGTTATAGTTTAAACTTTTAAATAAGTGACATGTTGTAATTACACTTGTAAGTTTTCTTCATTCATGTTGTCCAAATATTTTCAATTTTAATAATGCATCTGTCATTTTAGTGTAATTTCAATTCTAATTGTTAAAACTATCAAGAATAAAATTTAGGAAGGGTCAATTTATTTAAAATTCTACCTAAACTGAGCATAATTCTAAGAAACTAAACGAGGATGAAAGATGGTAAACGATAAATAATTAACACTTATTAAGTTTCAATAATTGGATCCAATGGGTGGAGGATGGACCAATCTGATTGCACACCACCCACATCTTCAATTATGATAGAATAGTGTGGTCATCATGTCCTTTTGTGAAATTTGCCCAAAAAAAAAACTTTCCTCATCAAAATTAAATTTCATTCATGCAAATTGTAAAATTAAACCCATCTAAAGTGTAATGTCCGAGTTCATATCCACCGTTTGGCATTTGCTATTAGAACATTCTTACAACCCAACTACCTTTTTTTGGGTACAAAGTTCTTACCAAACCTTAAATTAGGAGGCAAGAGAAAGAAACAAGGTATCAGAATATCACGAGAACAACTTCACCAACTAAAATATCATGAGAGTAAGCACGAGCCTACCAATTAGATTTCGGCCAACCAAAACCCGGCTGTCGGATTTGGTGAAATCGTTTCCTTCGTTTATTTTTTCTTATGCTTTGTCCTTCTTTATTTTTATTTTTTAATTTGTTGTATTATAATTATTACTTGTGCTTTCTTTTAAGAAAAAAAAAATGAAGTAATTGGCCATCCATTATAATTGCATTCGATGATATTTACATATAAGGCTCGATTTTCTTTCTTCAATTTTTGTTATATTTTTATCGATGTATGAATATATAGTTGGATGGTATAACCAGTCGATATCTAATAGTCTATACTAAAATTTTTAGTGTGAATATGAATTTCACTAGTATATGAATATGTAATTTAACCATATAATATATTGTTGATATACAAAAAATATCGGGCGTGTGTCACGTTAGATGAGTCATTTCATAATATTAAAAATTAATCGGTTATATTTAAGATCGATTAAATTTAAATTGAAAAATTAAATATGATCGTTAAAATAGCTATGTTAATTAAACTGGAGAATATTTAATCTTAGTTAACCGTCGAGTTTATATGGATGAAATTCGGTTTAATAGTAAAATAAATAAGGAAATAATTAATTCACTTGGATTGCTAGTGTGGCACAAGGACGAGTATTGATTACATGCATAAGGATAACTCAAAATGTGATCTCGACTGTCCAGAGAAAAGACAAAATATTTTCTCTCATAATACAAGGTTCGGGCAAAATTAGAGAAAGAGGAGAGTGGGTTTCTGCCAAAACATAGGGGAAGTAGAAGGAATTTCAAATGAAATCTTCCTTTAACGGAAATATTTTGCTTTTTGAAAAAAGAAATTGAAAATCATATATTTCTCAATCACTTAGAAAAAGTAGTCGAAAATGAAAGAGAAATGGGGAGTTCGGCCAAAATGAAGGGGAAGAGAGAGGGAGGTTTAATTGGACGAACCTAAACTCTATTTTAGATTGGATTCGAACAGAATCTAAAGGAAAAAAGTAAGCTCCTCCAAAAATGACAAGGTCTGCCAAAGTTGGAAGGTGATAGAATTTTTAGAGGAAAGTTGAGATTTCGGGTTAACTTAATTACAACCGTACCATCAGCCATTTTCCTTTAAATAAAAGGCAATTAGAAGGCAAAACTTATTAACAACTAATCAACAAAGCATCCATTAGATCATCGAAATTAAATGACACTCTCAAACACATTGACAAAAAATCAAGCAACACTCGTAATTTTCTCTATGCTCCAGCTATTTTCCGATACTTGTCCATAAAAGTATGTATATCTAATTCCTTAAGACCATTATTAGGAATAATGATTAAACCATCGGATTCTCATCTAAGTGAAAATCTCGATCCATCATTCATGGATTAGACACTTTTTTCTCTTTTCTTGTTTATTTCCTTAATTTATTGCATCTTAGAAGTAGGAGTAATGTAGATTTCATTTTCATATCGTAGCATAAAGATCGTCATTATTTTCTATTTTAATCAAAACTTTACTTAATATATCGTCCTTTTAAATAATTATTTTTAATTAATGATCTTCTATTTATTTCAAACGTTTATTATTTGAAAGTTTCATTTCCATAATTGTTATCCTTTCATTTTTAACTATTTACTCAGTTTACTCGTCAATAGATACGTCAAAAAGATAGTAGGATATAATTTCCTTAGCATATTAACCTCAAATCCTTCACATATTTGTCATAGCATATGGATATAATTTCCTTAGCAAAATGCCAATGCATTTATTACTTACATTTAAAATTTTAATTGATAAGGTGAAATTCACTTTTAATTTCTAGCACGCCTGCATTTATTACAATACTTATTACAGTCATTTATTTGATCTTATTATATTTATTAATCATATATTTAAGACCATACAATATCCTAAAGCCCTAGTCAATAATTGTACAATGGTGAATTTTTCCAACGTCAATAAATTGGCATGCCTAGTGGGACTTCTTACAAGTGAATTATTAAGTTTTTCAAATGGTCTGACAATTATGAAGTTAGAGTCAAGATCCACTATCGAGGTAGTCTCCACTTCCACACCAGGCCGATAACTAGGACTACGGCTCGCGTAAAGTTAAACTGATTGCTCTCGTTATAATGCCGCCTCGACCCCCGGAATCGGCTACATTCCCATTCTGGCCGAAGCACCACAATCTGTTCCCCATAACTAGTCGAACTATTGGAAGCGGCCGAAAGATAGTCAGAGACAACAATGACCTATTTACTCAGATATTTAGAATAGCTCGGTCAACACTTACCATCGATTAAGGCGCTTCACCTGCTATCGTAATAGGACTGCCGTGGGAGGCAATTGGACTGCTAAATTTAGCCACTTATATTTGAGGTCGATTCCTAAACCAACGGCTCAAGCCCCCCACTATAATGACCCCTAGTTTGGCCGGACCGGTTTCCAAACACAGATGGGCCGAAGTATTAGCCAAGGCCAACGCACCTCTACCACTAAGGAGAAATACAGATGGACTTCCTAAAGGCATCTATTTCGCCTAGTATTATTATGCGGTGATGGAATTTGGAATTTTCCAAATGTCAACATATATATATATATATATATGGTTTATTTGTTATACAAATTCAAAAATTTTCTTGGAAGATCTTAAAGTCTATACCTTGGAGAGTATCAATAGACGTGGACTTTTTTTATAATTTTTTTTTCTTTGCTAATTTTATTTTTGTAATTTATATTATTATTCCATTCTCTTTCTGTCTCTATCAACCACTACATGTACAATGCGAAGATATGTGAAAAAATAAAACAAAAAAAAAAAAGGAAAAAAAAAAAAGAGAGAAGAGAATGTATGAGATTAGTGATTAATAAATGGAGTTAAGCTTAGCGTTAATAATAAAAATGACATTTAAAAACATTGAGCGTACACTTTATTAATTCCTAATTTGAAAATAGAACCTATCATTTATGATGTTAAGCCTCATTATTTTCAAAGTTGGGCCAAGCCACATGTGTTTATTACAATGAAACAAGTTGACTCACTATTTAAATTGAAAAGGAGACTTAGAAGGATTCAAATCCACAGTATAGATGGAACAAGTGGAAGATATGTTAATCAAAGGTTGATGTTAAGACTTCAAATGTGTTTTTAGTTTTTAATGGCTAAGATTTAATATTAGTTGATCATGACTTAGGGAGACGTGATGTGTCTAGACGGACCAAAATTTGTGAAAGATGATCCTTAAGGGATAGAGATTAAACGAGGTTTAAGGGGGCAACTCTTCAAGGGAGAGAGACTATAATTTAAGCCTTGCATATTTTATTTTTAGGATAATATTTTTAATTTACTCGGTAATTTACTCCATGATATTTCGGAAGATATAAATATGTTATAAAATTATATCTTATAAAACTAAATTCAGTTGTTGCTTTCGACAAGTGTAAAAAAAATACTATTTTTATTCAAGTCTTTACATTTTTAATTAATAAATATATATTATTAAAGTTATATATATATATATATATATATATATTATATGTAGTTATAAAGAAAAAGAAAAAGTTAAAATTAAGAAATTAAATATACTATACAATTTTATGATATTTTTTTACATTTAGAATTAAAACTCATTCTTTAAGAAACATGTCATTTGGATTCTAGAAAAACTTTAGTTTTTAGTTTTGGCCTTTATATCTATTAACTTTAGTTGAGTAAAATAATTTTATTTTTATGATATGAATTAGTAGATTAAAATTTATTCTAAAAATAATTCAAAATTTATTAATTTTAAATTATATATCTATTAAATTTAGAGGCACGATTATATAAAATTTTTAATTTAATAAGGGTAATAATTTAAGTTTTTGAAATATAGAGCCTATTTGGCTATACATTTAATGTATTTTCAAACGTATTTTTTAAAAAAATTATCACAAGATTTGATGTATGTCAAGAATAGGTCTTTAGTTTTTTTAATTATAAAAATAGCCCTAAATTTTTTATAATACTATTTTCATTCTTCTAAAAAAAAATACAAAGCTCCATGCCCATTTGGATAGACCCAATAAATAATTTTAAAAATTAAATTTTTATATTTTAATCATCTTCTAATAATTATAAAAATCACTAATAAATAATTTTTAATAATATTTTCATTCTTAAAAAACAAATAACATAATGAATTTTTTTTCTTTTCCGAAGAATGAAAATATTATTAAAAATTATTTAGGTATATTTTTTATAATAATTAAAAAATAATCAAGAGGCAAAAATCTAACCTTCATTGACCCTAATATGAATTCACCATCGGCCACTCCTCTTAATATGAATTAATTTTGAGTTTAAATTTTAAATTAAGCTCAAAGTAATATCACATGTGAGAATATATTTTGTCACAATATAAGAAAAATGAACGACCCTGATTTTGAATTGGAATTCCTAATTTCTCCACATTATACTTGAATAAGATGTAAACCGGATTTCTAATACACAAGTCTAAAAGAACTATATTTTACTCGAAAATCTAGTTTATTTAAATCGACATCCCGTGTTGGTTACTAGGATCTAAACTCTCAGAGATATTATACAAAGAGACAATACGGAAGTAGAAATGATCTATGGTGGTAGTTGAGTTACATTATGTGAAATGAGATAAAAAAAACAGGGTGCAGAATTTGACTTGCTTAGAACCATAGGGACAAACTTTGAGAAAATGGTGAAATTGTAGGGATCAAAACAGTAATTTCCGCCACAGACAAACACATGGTCTGGTGAATACTATATTAATGTTGACCGGATTGAATGCTTTTCCCAAGTCAAAATTAACCCATAAAAAATAAATGGTGGTATCGGATCATTGCAAATACCAGTTTCAGCTGATATGTGAGGCTTTTATCATATGTGCAATACCAATTATAACAAATCCTAGGAATCTTCTACGTGATGGGTCAAGTTTTCCTGTCTTTATAGCAGAAAAATGGTTGAGTTTTCTAGGTATGACTGCACAGTTTTGGGCCCGAGGTAAATGTTTGATAGGTTGAGGATGTAATAACGTTTTCTTGCATAAGAATTAGCCTTTGGTAAGACATCACAGTCACTGTTCAAGAGTAAATCACAAGTTCACAACCTTCCAACAACCTCTTTTTTTTTTTTTTTTTTTTTTTTTGGCAAATAAAAAATGACGGTGTATATTATATGGAGAATTTCTTTGGTGAAATGCGTTCTTGGGTGAAATGTGTTTACGATGAATTAATTTATTTTAATTATAATAAATATTTTATAAGAGAGAACTTATAATTAATACTTACAATTTTATTATAATTATAATTAATACTTAAATATTTAAATAATTATAATAAATATTTAGTTTTAAATTATAATTATAATAAACTCTTAAATTCGGTTAATTTGGATGGATTGTTAACATTGCTGAAAAATATTTTTCCACCTCAGCCAAAATTAAACTACAGTAAAATCTTGATAAATTAATAATTTAAAAGTTAATAAATTCATTAATTTAGTAAAATATTAAATTATCAAGAAAAATTAATATATTATCTTCAAGTTTTAAAAAAAAATTATTCTTTAAACGAGTTTATTAATTTATCAAGAATTTATTGTAGACCTAAATTAAATTTTTCTTTCTATTTTTAATCTAAAATTATATATTATTCATTTGGACGTACATTCAATTGATTTGGACGTAAAACTAGAGCTGTTAAATTAGGTCGGGCTTTCTGGCCTGAACCGATAAAAGAGCCCGGCCTGAAGCCTAACCCAACAGTCCATTTTTTATGGGCCCGGTTAGGCCCTTTCAAATTTTAATTTTCTTTAAGGGAATTCAATTTTTTATCCTTATATATATATATTTCTTTTATTTTACTAATCTCACATTATAATTTTTAAATTCTTCCTCAATCCAAAATTTTCTTATAAATATCTCTTTTTCACTCTAATTTTTCATCACATTTTCTCCATCATATTTTTTGACGGAACAATGATAATGAAGTTGCAATGGTTCAATCATTTATATATTAGTTAATAATACGAAATGAAATCGTTATTTAATCAAAAAATTATTTATTTATTATTTGTTTATTATTATTATTATTTTATTTAAAAAAATATTAAGTTGGGCCAGCTTCGGATAAACCGAAAGGGCTTCCCGAGCCAAGTTCAAGTATATTTTAGCAAATGGGCCAGGTCATACCTTAAATGCTCGTGAGATTATTGATAACCTTAAATCTATTAATGGTGAGGATACTCGAAATGATAGCTATGAGATATCTAAGGCATTGCTTGGGATCAAGATGGCTGAGAGCACCTCTGTTAATGAACATGTGCTGAAGATGATCACCTATATTGAACAACTTGAGAATATCGAACTTGTTATTGATTCTAAGTTGATCAATAACTTGGTGTTGCAATCTCTTCTTGATTTATTCTCATCGTTTATGCTCAACTTCCACATAAATAAAATGGAATCTGAACTACATGATTTGCATAAGATGATATAAATGGCTAAGAAATCCATCAAGATGGATAACCCTTGTTGCTTATAGGAGGTTCTTCCATAAGGAAGGACAGTGCCAAGCATAAGAAGAGAGGCAAGAAAAGGATTCTTACAGAAAGGAAGGGTGATAGAGAGATAAAGAAGGGTAAATATGGAAAGTGTTTTCACTGTGGAGAAACTGGATATTGAAAATGGAATTGCAAGGTCTATCTTGCAACTCTGAAACAGCGTGGTGATGTTGCTATAGGTATGATGTTAACATTTCTTGCAATTATTCATCTACTTAGGTATTAAATACCGATTATGATTCTCATATTTGTGATAATGTGGTTAATTTAAAAGGTAGAAGAATTTTGGAGAAATGTGAAGTGCACTTACAAGCGAGAAATGGAGCAACAGTTACTACTTTAGCTATGAACGCTTATAGTTTAGTTTTGTCTTCGGACTTATTTTTAAATTTGAGACAATATTATTTTACAGCATCTTTGATTTGGATTGTTATTTATATTTCTAGACTTCATGAGGAATAATTTGTCTTCTCCATTAAGGATAATATTTTAAGTCTACTTATGAATGGTTTATTTTATGGAAGTGGTTTCTTAAATAATTGTGTGTATGTGTTGAATTTGAAAAATGAAAACTTGCCTCAATATTGAACAGGTCGAGAAAATAAAGTTTGAATGTGAATCAAACATACCTATGGCATTGTCAATCAGGTCATGCTAATGAAACAATGATTCAAAAGTTGAATAAAAATAGATATTTAGATCCATTCAATTTGGAATCGATGCCAACTTGCAAATCTTATTTATTGGACAAGAGATGATCAAATCTTATTTTAGTAGAATTAGAGAGATAAACCGAGTTGATAGGACTGGTACATACTAATGTATGTGGGCTATGTCAACTTTTACTAGAGGGTCAACTTTTACTAGATGTGATTTTTCGTACTTCATCACATTCACCGATGATATATCTCGATGCAGTCATATTTATCTTAAAAAGTATAAATCTAAATTGTTTGAAAAATTCAAGGAATATAAGAGTGAAATAGAAAAACAACTAGGTAAAAGTATTAAGATAGTTTGATTAGATTGAGATAGTGAATATTTGAGTCACGAGTTTTTTGACTACCTAAAAGAGAACTATATAATCTCATAATGGACTTCTCTCAAAACATCACAGTTTAATGACATTTCTGAGAGGAGAAATCAAACTTTTTTAGAGATGTTTCAGTCTATAATAAATTTTACAGATCTATCTCTGTCATTATAAGAATATACTATGAAATCCTCCACTTACATAATTAGCAAGATGATTTCAAAATCTATTTCTTTAACACTATATAAAATATGGAAAAACATAAATTCATATATTAATTCATTTATTTCAAAAAAATTAAAACTTAAATTAAAACTGAAAGTTACCGAAGAAGAAAACTAAGCCCTTAGTTTAAAGTTTCTGAGCGGAAAACGGCATATGATTGACCTGATTCGTAGTATATGCTTCATATGACTGAAAGTTGGACCCTACGCGTCGCCTTCAGGTTTATACAATTAGAGTTCATAATTCGTCGAGGCCAACTAAATAATTTTTTACAAGTTTTTTTTTTTTTGGGGTCAAAGTCTTGCAGCACACGCATGATGCAACATACATAATAGGGTTTTTTTGTCTGGTGGCATACTGTAACAACCAACCGATTCTCTTCGATCTCAACGTTAATTTTTCTGGCTTTTTTTTTTTTTGGCTTTTTTTTTTCTGTATCTGTTCCAATATTTCCCTAAAATGAAATCTGGTATACTAATATAATAGATGATACGGGAGATAGGCTTGGGCCATTAGTATGAGTGAGATAAGTTTTGATAATGGAGGGTCATCAATGGAGGAGGAAGAAAGAAGAAAAAAGAAAGGATGAAGAAGAAAGGCAATCATGGCCATATCTTATAGACCGAAGCTCATTAATCACATGGACATGGACATGGACATGGAGTGGATCCCCATCTAACATAAGTACATGCTTGCGTGTCACAGAAATGAAAAAGAAGAAAAAAAAACAAAACAAAAAGCAAAAATCTAAGCCAAATCTTCAAGAAGAAAAATAAAACAACAAAAAACCATTACCTCTCTTTAGTAACAATTTCAGTGGACCCTACAAAATTCCAATCCTATAAAAACCATCCAGAAAACAATAAAGGTGGCGAAAAATGGCATAAATCATTTAAAAAATATTTAAAAAAAAAAAAAAAGCCCAACACTAACTTTTATTTAAAGGCAGCAAAAAAGAAGGATTTCCACCTCTCCCATCTTTCTCTAGTGATTAAGATGGAGCTATAAAAGAACTAACAAAAAGATATGATTAATTTCCAAAAAGTAATTTTGATTGAATTACTAGATTAAGAGACTTAACCGAACAGGAGACGTAGGTAGATAGAAAAAAACCAGCCCTTCCTTTAGAAATAGAAGCCCTCTGTTTTAAGTGGGTGCCCATTCTTTTTTGATATCGAACGTGTAATTGATTTCCAAGTAGCACTTGTTATCATCATCAATAAACTGCAATTAAAAAAAAAAAAAAAAGACAGAAAAAATAAGACTTGGAGCAGTACAACTCAATTGGATAAAAAGCAATGGTAGTAAATTAGAATTGTGTACTATAACTATAATGAATATTGTACTGAAGAGATGATTCTACAATTCAGCAAAGGGGGGACAACAGATGATTATAATGTAGATGTGGACCAAAAGGTTGAAAAAACCACATGACAAGTACTTTTAACTTTCTGGGAATTGGTTTCAAGTGAAAAGCCTACAATTTGACCGGGGAGGATTAAGGAAGCTAAATGATGATATGACAAGTAAAAGTAATGTGAATAATAATGTTACAAGTAGGATCTGGTGTCAATGAGTCAAGAATCATATTGCCAAAGTGAAGACGAAAAATTATGTGTATAAGGTGAGAGACTTGACAGACAAGCTTTATAGTTAAATAGCTAGCTAAAGTAGTTTGGCTGTATGATTCTACTTGACATACATTTCAGACTATTTAACACACTTGATTTTATCCTGGTTGGCTCCAAACTCCAATTCAGATTCATCGTTTCAAGTACAAGCCCACGAAACATAACTAAAATGTACTATTCTACACACTAGTTTCGTCAGGTGAGAGAGGTTCCCAAATATATCAAGCAGACATAAAATCTAACACCCAACCTAACTAGTTGATTAGGAAGTCATTTTGTATAGGAGCTTCTATCCAGAGCAGAGATAGTTTAATTTTAGAAAAAAAAAAAAAGAAAAAACACACAAAGAAAGTTAAAAGCCCAATTAAACCTACCTTTGATCTTGCACTGTAGGATCCTCTAGCAAATAAACCAGAAGGGGTGGTTTCTTCTGGCATCACATGAATATAAGGCTCTGGCTGAGGACTAAAGGTTCCAAGCATCTCTTTTGCACTATCAACTTTGAAAGAAAAACATTTTGTTAAGGAAACCACTTAAGTACTAACAACTTATGCTAAGTATAGCATTTTTACCTTTGACACCAGTTTTCCAAACAGTGTTAGTGTACTTGAGGCCAGAAACAATGTTATTCCTCACTGTGAAAGAGAATTTCAAGCTGTAGTGACTTCCTTCCTTTAATGTAAACCATAAGCCCTTTGGCTTTCCATCTTCCGGAATCGGAAGAACAATGTCAGGCCGTTCAGGAGATACGATTGATAGACACACTATCTTTACTTCCGGCTCACTTGTCTCTGATTTAATGGAGGCCAAAAAATAAAAAAATAAAATAAAATCCAAACAAGAGCTTAGAAGGAAGAGAAGATACTGTATGCTCTTATTTTATCATTTTTATCCATAATAATTGGCCCTTCTGTATAAATGCATAATAATTGTGAAAATTAGCAATGCCGATGCTAGAAGAAAAAAGAATTCATATATATATATATATATTACCTCCAGCATTTTCAACATCAACACCACCAAGAAGCTGTTCTTTCCACCTTCTTAGGCTTTCATCGTCCTGAGAATTTGAATTAATATCAGACCAAGCAAAACAGATAGAACCCAAAGTATAAATATAAGTAAGTAAATATATATATATTTAAAAGAAAACCTTATCCTTCTCGAGCTGTTCTTTAAGCGTGAATTGAGGACCCAATTCCAGTCGGCTTCCTTCATCGTCAGTTTCCTCTTGATCAGTAGCGTACACAGAAGTCTCACTCATCTTCCTTCCCATCCCTTCTCCTTCATTATCACTCTGATCTTCTTCTGGCCCCACCGTTTTGCTCTCTCCCTTCTCTCCGCCCATCTCTTTGGAACTCGAGACAGCTCCAGCACTTAAAGACATTAACTCATCAACAATCACTAAATCAAAAAAAATTAATCAGAGAAAAATGAAACAACCCAGAAAGGAAATGAATGGGAGAAATGCATAGAAGGTGTATGATAAAATGCCGCATGGGGGGGAGGGTGGTTGGGGGGAAGATAACCCAATTAGAAAATGAGGAAAGAAATTCGAAAAGAAGACACAAAGGCCCAGAAGACAGAAAGGGGCAAAAGTGAAAATTCTGGGTTTGTCCGCTAGCTTTGTGTGGAGTAGTAGGTATGGGAAAATTTCAAAGAGAGAAAGAGGGAGAGGAGAGAGAGAGAGAGTTTTTAGGGGGAAGTTTCTAGAAACGGGTGGGGGAGTGAGAACGAGTCGTGAGGATGAGGATCCGAAATCGATGAGTGCGTGGGGCGTTTGCTTTGGAGGCGGAGAGACTGAACGCGGAGATCACTAACATGCACTTACATTCATGCAAATGGATTGTTTGTTTATTTACTTACTGAACGTGCCATCATGTTACAATTAACTGGTAGAATATTAATCGGTAGAACGTGTCTTTAAGGTATTTAATAATTTTAATTAGTCTTACAAGTGAATTTAAATTTTCATAATTATGTCATTTGATTTTATTATGTTTTCTATTTCGAGACTTGAGTCAAGAATCTTGTAGAAAGAAAAAATGGAGAATACACCTATTTCCTTCAAGGGAATTTCAGCCATTCCACTTGCACTACATGCATATGGTCAAAGGGGGGGTTCAAAGGCTCTTATATAAGCAACTCAACACCCTCACACATTGACTTAATTAAAGGATGACTAAGTCAACGGACCATTTAATCAAATTAAGTGATTATGGGTTTCTCTCACCAAAATTATAATTAATTTCTTAATTAAAATACCAATGAAATTTTATTAACAAATTGGCTTGTTAATGTTTTAGGGTCGAATTGTTAATAATGAATTTTTCGAATATTTTTATAATTAAATAAAATACTTGATATAATTTTTTAAATTTTATTTTAATTAAAATCATACTTAATTATACCAAAAAAGTTGAAAATATTTTATTTAACAAATTATCGGTTATAGCCAAATTATGATTCTATCATTAAAATCAAAATAGTTCATTTTCTTTATCCACAAAGAAAACTTAATTGAGCTATATCGAAGCTTTAATGAATGCGACGGATTATGTTCTACATTACGCCGTTAAGAAGATTTCATTTGTCAATATAATTTTTATCTAATTCATAGTTAAATCCATTTATTTAAAAATACTTTTTAAATTAAATAATTAATATAATCATCACTTAATTGATTAATCTAAACCTCTAACCCAATATTAATATCTATAAAGCGTCATGGCTACCCATGATGTGAGAAGTAACCATCTTCTACAAGAACTTTTTGTGACTTCAAGTGATGAATCATATGAATCATTTTAGAGCATGGTTTGACTGTTAAACCATAATAGATGAATCATATAAATCATGATATCTTTATGAACACCAATAATAGATTTACTAAAACTTTTTTCTAGCCATACTACTCTGCAATAATGTATATAATTCATAAGATTTATCCTTAAAACATAGAGACGATAGATCTTGTTTTGATTACTCATAACTTTTATATATGATACCTTCGAAATCTATGACTAAGGTATTTTGGGATAATGTCAAAGTATAAGACCTCATATATAAGGTACCGGGGTGATCTCAAGTCTGAGAATCACGTGTAAGTACTAGATAATTTTCATTAACAGTTAGTATTCAAACCATTGATATTTATTTAAGCATCATGTTCACTGTACTTAGTCTTGACTGAGCATCTACATAATCATCCTAGTGTTCAACTAACATCAATGACCATGAGAACATCCATCCAAAATTTTATGTATGTGATTCATGTGATAGTCTAACAGATGATTCATGTGGTAGTCTATCTAGATTATCAATATTATTTTTGATAATTTTATAACTATGAACAATTTGTATGTTAACCTTTACGCAACATGCATTTCACCTTCATGATCTCTGCATGATATCATGTGCATAACTTAATATAACATACTTTATCATGATGTATATTAAGTGAACATTAATTTAATATAATTAATAAATATGATTAATAAATATCTTTATAAGTAATAAATATCAATCAATATTGTTTGCTTATATTAGTAAAAAGAAGCTATTACATAAGAAATATGACAGGTTAAAACCCGATTAACTTGACCGACATACATTTTCTTAAAAAAAAAAAAGGGTTTAGGCCAACCCTAATAAACTTTATTACCAGAAAAGAGGTTACAACCTGAGAAAAGGAATGCCACTCCTATCACACTATAAAGAATCCCCGATAGAGTTAGGTTAAGAGGCCTTATTAGGAATTGGCGGACATGTACTTTCAATCTCTCACTTATACTAAAGTCAATCGTTCTTAAATCTAATTCCCATCTTGTTAAGATGTTGATCAAACTTCTATTGAAAAAGCACATTTGAAGTCGATCCGCTATGTTGTTATCTCTGTTGACTCTTTCTATATTGACATGTCCTCTTTGGATGGTCTCTCAAATGAGATGAAATGCCACAACACATGTTTGGATATTTGATGAGATCTAGGTTTTTTGATTTGTGCTATTGCACCGTTGTTATTATAATATACTACCATGAGATCAATAATGCTAGGAATCATAGTTGATCTACGAGTAATCTATAAGTAGAAACAATAATTTTAATATTTTTTATCTAATTCTAAACATGAATTAAGCTGATACGTACACTAAGATCGATCATATAAACATATATCAAATATAAATTTAACGGAAAGTACAGAAAAGTTCCAACAAATTGAAAGATTAAGATATAAGAAAACATACTATCTTAATACAAAACCGGATGAATTTCCTTACTCATTCATCAAGGCCGAATTCAATAGGAAGGTTGAGAAGTCTAAGTGTTCATCCTCTAGTCATAATCCTTAGAGTTCTGTTCACTCGGTTGATTTTCTATTCTAAGAATCATTACCTAATTCAAAGAGCTTGTGGAAAGGAAATAAAAAATCTCACCTTTTCAGACTAGGGATTTTGGCCAAGAAGCAAGTAAAAGCTTATAATTTTTAGTCACCCTAATTAGCTATTTATAATACTTTATTATGTCTCAAGTTTCCAAATAGCGTTAGGTTTCCTTAAACCTATTAAAGAAACAATGTAAATAATGGGTCAAACTCACCTAATGTATGGTTGGCTTTGTCATGGGTCTTTAGCCTATGTATTTTAATCAACACTTTAATTGATTTATCCTATGAAATCCAATGAAAAAATTATCCGATTAATCATTTAATGTTTAAATGCTAATTACAGACCTTTATGACATTTTTATAATTAAATAAATAGTTTCGATGTAAATTATTAATTTCTAATTAAATTACTGTCATGCTTAGTTGTGGTAGCAAAACTAAACATTAATAGATTTAATAAATGAATAATTTATCATTTTGCTCTTATAGTTATATTATAACACCAATTATGATTTTACCCTAAAAATCAAAACTGTCAATTTCCTTATCCTCGTACAATGCGTGTGACCGATTAAGTTCTACATCACGTTGGTAGAGGATCTCATAACACTTTATGATTTTTATCTAATTCATAATTAGATTTATTTAGCTTTAAAATACTTTTTAAATTAAATAATTAATTAATTCATTTCATGATTAATTAACTTAAGTCTCTAAGTTAAAATTGACTTCTAGCAAAGTGTCAAGGTTATATAAGAGATGGTACAATAATGATCATTTCATTTAGCTAATGTCCCGATTCATCATAAGACATGATTTAACTATTAAACTCTAATAGAGAAATCATATGAACTGTTATATCTTTAATGAACATAAACAATGGATTTAATGAAACTCTTTTCATGTCATACATACTATGTTGCAAGGATTTCATTGTTCAATAAAATATACAACTTATAGGACTGATTTCCAAATACCAAATCGATGTTCCAAATACAGAATCGATGATTTCTTCTTAATCACTCGCAACGTCCATGTACTACATTTCTGACACAGCGATTCACCCCGTGTTTACCCTTGGGTAGGGCTATTTGAAATGAGGCAAAGCATGAAACCCGACACATAAGACATTATGGAGATCTCAGATCTGAGAACCATATGTAATATAGTCATTACATAATTCTCACTAACAGTCCTTATTAATTACCATTAAGAATTATCTAACTATATGTTTGACACACTGAGTCTCTATTAAGCACCCACATAATCATTATGATATTCCACTAACATCATTGACTATGATATCGGCCACCCTAAACATTTTAGGTGATGAACTGTCTGATTGTCTATATGAATCATTAATATCCATTCTTGAGAGTCCATGACACCGAACAATTCATATCCTTAAGCTTTAAGTAACTTTAGTCTCAATAAACATGATTTATATCATAGTCTCTAAAGTGCATGACTTAAGACACTAAATTTTATCATGATTTATATTTACAGAACATGATAAATAGATGAATGCATTTACTATTATTGAACAAATAATAATATCGTTAATATTTACAACTAAAATTGTATCTCAAAAAATATATACCCATCGGGTCTAACCTAATTTGTTTGACATGCATACATTTTCAATCTCCCACTTGTAATAAAGCCAATAATTTTATAATATAATTCCCATCTTGTTAGGGTTTCGATGTAGCTTTCATTGGAAAAGCCCTTTAGTTAGTAGATCTGCTATATTATTACTTATATTGACTTTCTCTACATTCATGTTCACATTTCAAGTCACTATCGGATTTAAATGAAAAATGCAGTAACATGTGTTTGAACCTTAATGAATACTAGGTTCCTCTTGTTTGTACTATTGCATCATAATTATCGTAGTTAACTACTACGAGATTATTAATGTTAGGAACCACATCAAGTTCAGTTATAAACATTTCATCCAAAACACCACTTTTACTACATCTAAGGCTGCAATATATTCAACCTTAGTAGAGATTTCACGGTCGTCTCCTAATTTGGAACTTATCTAATTTTACCGCTTCTTCTTCAATATAGGCGAAAAAACCAAAAGCAAAACTGATTTACTATAATCAATATCTGATTGAAATTTAGAGTTTGTGAAATCTCAATTTTCAATTTGGACGCTCCATAAAATTTAGAATATATTCTTAGTCCTTCTAAATTAATTAAAGACATTCTTAATAGCATCTTAATGCTTTATCAAACTAATTACCTTAAACTTGCTCGTAACTCTTTAAAGTATAGGCTATATCTGGTTTCATACATAGTATAATATGAATCATGTCTTAGTTGACATCTCTTAAGAAAGGCAGATTTCTTAACTCTTTCCATGTTGATAAGCGCCGACTGCCACTAGAATTCCAAGTGAACGACAAAGTATTTCTAAAGGTGGCACCAATTAAGGGAATATTGCGTTTGGGAATGAAAAGCAAGCTATGTCCAAAATATGTTGGACCATTTGAAATCATTGAGAAAGTCAGTAAAGTGGCATACTGACTAGTTCTTCCTCCAACGATATCCAAAATACATGATGTATTCTATGTCTTAATGTTGCGGAAATATTTGTCCGACCCTTCACATTTCTTAAATTATGAATCATTGGACGTGAACCCTAATCTTAGTTATGAAAAAGTGCCGATGAAGATTTTTGATCGAAAGGAAAATTAATTGAAAAATAAATCTATTCTTGTGATAAAGGATTTGTAGTGTAACCACGCAATAGAGTAATCTATATGGAACCTGTAAAATGTATGGGGGAGCAATACCTTGATATATTTTTAAATGTTGATGAAAAAAATTTTATAAGAAGGGGAAATTTCAAATCCCCAAAAATTTTTAAACTATAACGAAAGAAATAAAAGAGGTATTTTTCTTAATTTTAAATTTTGAAAGATTTTAATTTAATTAATTATTTAAAAAAATGGAAAGTCATGCATGATATCACTTAATGATTAAGCATCATCATATGACACTTCCTTAAAGGCTACATACCCCCCCCCCCTCCCCCTTTAAGTTATTTATGGTAAAGTGAAGTAAGAAGAGAAAGAGAAGAAAGGAGTGAAAGGAGAAAACAGAGAGGAAATGAAAGAGGAAATTGGTTTATGCTAAATTGTACTTGGATACTAAATAAGTCATAAGCCTCTACAATATTGTAAACTTTAAGTATGATTAAAATGTATGTTGTATGCATTGCATATTTGTATGCTTATGCTTTTAATGTGTATAAATGAGTATGAAGATTATGGCAAATCTAGCTAATCTCTACATGAATGAATTTAATATATGATAATAAATGTGATATTGATGATTTACCATGTTGCATTCACATAAGAATGACACATTGCATGTAGGCATGAAGATGAAAGTGGTAATGAGCATATAAGTTAAAAATATTGTAAGACGATGATATATGAGATATCATCGCATGAAGTTAAAATTAAAATATTATAAGATGATAGTATTTGAGATATCATCGCATGAAGTTAAAATTAAAGTAAAAATATTGTAAGACGGTGGTATTTGAGATATCATCGCATGAAGTTAAAGTTAAAGTTAAAATGATGTAAATTAATCATATGCTTAATGTTAAAACTACTGCTCATCACCACTGGGCCTAGGTATATTATAAGGCATATGCATAATATTACTTAAGACTTTCATGGAACGCATGAAAATAATTATTCTCAAGAGATGTATGATATGCTTATAATGCCAATGCTTATGGTAAGTATATGATGAAATGATGTTGTTTATTGTAATTGCATTCACAAGTTTATATGGGGTAAGTGCCTATGATATTTATACGTTATTCGCACTATGACATGATAGTTTAGGTACGGTTATCACTTATTGAGCTTTATAGCTCATTCCTAATTTTTTTCATATTGTAGATAAATAGAAAAGTAAAGCATTCGCTTTCGAGTAGTGATAAAGAAGTTTGAGCCGCTCTGTGTTGTACATATGGGGCCGACCTATGAATACGCTAATAATTTTAAATATACCCTTTTAGGATACTAGAGGGTTGTGTAAAGAATAAATAAAAAAAACTTAAATTCTTTCATATTTCCACTAAAACTATATTAATGTATGATGTTAATCCCCGAACTAATAATGATTATTAATATATTTCTACTTAAGTTAATGATATAAAATCGGGGTGTTACACCACTATCAACCAAGATTATAGAACCATCCAAGTGTCCGGTCTTAGATCGTTATCCACACGAATAATATTTATTGGTTTGATTTCTAGTTACTAACCTCAACACATGAGAGAGAGACTAAAGTTGGAGGGAAAAGGTTAAAGAAGATGAGAGCAAAACCTCCCTCTCACTCTTCCTAAGTTGGATGGCTAAGTTAGTGGGGGACGAGTGCAAAACTCTTCCTTATAAGGCAAGTGTGTTTGGGCACTTTTCTTATGAGAAACCTCCCTCTCACTAATGGATGTTTAGGAAATAAAATATAGCCCGGTTAATTCTAATTTTTCATCACCCCACTTTTATGTCTAAATACATTCTAAGTTATGACTTAACTTTGCCCAATAAAATTAACATACAACTTTGGGCTTAATCCCATAAGTCTGGTTCGGCCCATCAACTCCTTAGTAACTAATTGGGTTCTCTCATATCTTAGAAATAATATGTTGACCTCTATTAAATAATCTTTTAATAAATTTAATTAGTAAATATATATTTTGTATAGAAACTAGTTGGGAATCTGAAATGAGGGCACAACACAAGTTGTCCTACAGGCAATGCTAAAAACCGAAAACAGAAAAAGGTTGGTGCCGAGGAAAAACTAGGCCACTGACGACTAGTGGGACAAATCCGGGAAATGGTATCACATAAGTTATGTAACTTTATTTAATTAATTATTTTTTTTTCAAATTAAATCGAAATCACACTTGGTAGTGTTATTGTGCGGTGTGATAACAATTGAACAAATTAAACTACCGATTTAACTCTTTAAATCTTGTTCAACAAAACAAGTTGTATTCATCCATGAATCTTTTAAGCGGTGTAATATTATTTTTATGTGTGTAAGCGATTATGTTTCACATCACACAGGTAGGTGGGCCCCACAACGCTTTGTGATTTTTATCCAATTCGTGATTGGATTAGTTTATCTGAAGACATAATTTAAGTCAAACAAATGATTTGATCATCTCTTTGGCCAACTCACTTAAACCCCGACTTAGATTGACCTCTATTAAGGTATTAAGGTCATCTGTGAGATAAAAAGTAAAGGAACCTCTAAAAGAATACATTGTGACCATTATTGTTCCAGATTGATCCTTTCATCAATGTTAACATCCCAGTACAGTCCTAAAATATGGTTTAACTATTCAATTTTAATAGATTGCCCACATGAATCATGTATTACGTTATACACCTAGACAATGATTTTACTAAAACTTTTTTCATACCATACTACCTTGAAAATATTTTCTTATTGCATTAAATCTCATTACTCATAAACTTTTCTCCTAATATGTGAGTGAGATCCCATATTGATCACTCAAAACCTTCCTATGTAAGAAGTAATACCCAATGGTTTACCCTTGGTTAGGGAATTTTGAGTAATTTCAAAGCATGATATATTTTATATGGAAGAATTATGGTGATATTAGGTTTGAGAATCATAAGTATAATAGTCAATAGATATATCTCATTAACACTTAATAATATATTATCACCATTGAGATTTTTTTTACTGATCACGTCAATGATTCAGTCTACTAATTTCTTACATTTTTATCCGTTATTCTTTAATATTAATGATTATGAGAATCAATATCCTACTCTTTAAGATGATATATATAATAGTCTTACAAAATTATTACACTATAAATTATTTAAATCTTAAGCATTAAACTATTTAAATATCATCTTATCATCATCAGGGTTTCAAATGTATAAAAAACATACCAATACTTTGTCTAGTACTGAATCCGAGCATAGGCCCATGGCACGTGTGGCTGGCTGGCTACTGAGTTAATAATGTTGCCTTGTTCCTTACCTACGTGACTTCATCTTGCCCTCAAACATCTCTTATTTTGTAATATGATAATATTGGGGCCACGTACTTGGTGGCAAGTCTCATATTTTACTACTGCAGTAAGTACATTTAGATAGACGTTCATTTTACGCGGAATATAATTTCCAAAGGACTTCTAGTTATTCGATAGCTATACGCGGTCGATCAAATCATTGACATCATGACAAAGGGGTTGTCTGGAAAACATTTTTTTACTCTTCAGCCCAAGTTCTCCGCTCAATGCCCGGCCCGGGATTTTTCTTGCGAAGATCATAGACTCATGCACATAACATAACAAATTACTGTAAATGACTAATAGAATTCCAATTGTTATCATAGATAGAACTACTTATTTATTTGTTATATATAGGAAGTTATTACAAAGAAATAACACTATTTACACGGAAAAAAATTTGTCAAGAAATTCTACGCCTCTGTATCTCCTACAGTTTGGCAAGGGCTTGTTTTTCTATCTGACAAGGTTTAGAGACATTTTTGGTTGGAAGCTTAGAGACGTCAAGTCGACAGGTCTTAAAAGTGATGCTGCATCGTCACTGCTACCTACGGCTGCGTTCCAGCTCAGCCAATAAGATAACAAATTTGTGGACAAATTTGTGGAGTCCATATTAAATTTATGGGTTGGCAAAGTGGGTCCATGTATGAGGACTAAGGATTGTGAATCAAAATATATATCTAATCAATAAAATAACGTATATCCCCTTGGGCCCACTTGAGACACATTTCAACCATCCGCATAAGCATTGCCATGTCTGAAATTTGTAAGCTAGCTTCTATAAATGATGTTATGATTGTACGCCAACTTGGATTTTATTATTCGGTTATCACTTTCTTTGAGTTGGCCCAACCAAGTGTGGCGTTTAATTTACGGCGTTCAGAAATTATGTTTAAATATATTTTTACATAATTATAGAAGAAATAATTTTTTTTAATTATATCTAATATAAAAAAAAATATACATATATTTTCATAGCTACTTATTTCGATGAAATTTCAAAACAAAAGTGTTTAGCATGTTTTATAAATAAATCGTGAGGAGTGAATCAAAAAATTCAGTTGAAATAAATAGGTATTTATGAATATTCATGATTCAGATTAATCTGCATATAATTATTTATTGATATGCAAATTTTTTATTTATGGAAAACAATATGTTGATAAAAAATTAATTCATATTAAATCATGTCTTACATAATTTAATTATATAAACCACATTCACTAAGATGTTTATCTAGTGAACCGTACTAGCAACCATCAATTAAAGATTTTATACTTAATATATTGCGGGTAATTTAATTTATTATCTATAATTTTAATTCTCTTGTACTAATATAAAATTATAGTTATATAAATATATTTAGAATTTTTTAATATTTATTCATATTATTTAATAATAATACGTTCAAAAAATTATATAAACATATCATTTTTATTAATTTTATAAATTAATACTTATCACATAATTTTAGGATGCCACGGCCAACACTATTAGCTAGTCATAAAAGAAATTAACACTGAGTAGTGTAGTATTTGCCTACAAGGTTTGCTATGTTGGGTTGTGAATTTGAAGATGTTGTTATGGATCTTGGCTAATAAGTTTGATGATTTAGCTGTATTTACCTAGTATGAGCTGTGTATTTGCATCGGAATTGGATGGAGATTGTACATTATTAGCCACGACAAGTGGTTGCTTGTAAGCAGGCTTTTGGTCCTTGAACTTGAAACTAGGGGGAATCCTATCAACCTATAGTAGTTATATGTCTTGTGGCCTAAAAAATGACAGATCGCACACTCGGGTCGTTTAACATTTGCCAGATTGTGGTTTTGTATTCAAATTCTTGGCATTAACGGAGCTATATAAGGCAGTTGTGTCCACTATGGTTGAATTGCTAGCTGCCAGTCCTCTAGTATTATCATCTTCATTAACTATTGAAAACACTTTGTGTACTGGAGGAAGGGGATTCATCATAAAAATTTGACTACGGACATTAGCGTAGGTTTCCTTGAGGCCCATGAGAAATTAAATTAAACGTTGATGTTGCTCCATGTGTGTATAAGCAGTCAATGATACACAATCACAGTGTCGTGATGCTACTAAAGTGGAAAACTCATCCCAAAGAACTTTTAGTTTTGTGTAGTAAGCTTCCACGGAAGAACTTCCTTGAGAAATTGTTGATATCTCCTTTTGAATCACGTAGATCCTAGATCCGTTGATTTTGTTGAAGCGTTCCTCCAGATCTTTTCACAAATCCTTTGCATTTGAAGTGAATACAGCCTAATGTGATAATTCCTTGGACACATAATTAATGATCAATGAGCAAAGCATTGCGTTGCAACGTTCCCAAGAAACTAAGGAGAATTAAGATATGGTTTTAAAAATTGACCTGCAATGAAGCCTAGCTTATTTTTGGACGTGAAAGTGAGTTTCATTGAGCGACTCCATATTCCATAGTTGTCATTTCCAATCAACTTCTGCTACAAGCGTTGATCCAGGGGTATCTGATAGATGAATGTATAGAAGGTTGTTTGCTTCAATTTGTGGAAGGATTGAGAGATAAGGATCCGGTGGCATTATATTCTAAGCTACGGTTGGAGCGATGATGCTATCTGTGTTGGCAGATGTAGGAGCAACCGTTGCTATCAGCTTTGAGCAGATGTAGAGGAGATGAGAAATCAAAGGCGTGTCAAGAATGAAGATTGAATCCAAATGAATTTCAGCAAAGTGAGATCATTCGGCCCTGATACCATATTATGAACCAAGAATTAAATCGATTCTTGATGAAATGAGAAACTGAAATGAGAGAGAATATCTGGAAAGGGCAAGTGAAATCATGCAATAAAGCTCGTCCTGATGAAACCCACGAAGTACACGTAGAAGCTATTATTAAATACTAGTATGGAAAGCTAACTAATACTATCAGCAGTACATAACAAAATAACTAATACTGCTATCTGCATATAACATACTAACATATCTCTTATTCTAATATTATGGACTATGTTATCACTACAAGAATAAATCGAAGGACTTGATTTTTATTTTTATTTTTATTTTTTGGTTATTTTTTGATATATTCGGATTATTTTTTGGTTATTAATATTTGACTAGTCAGCGTCCAAGTTTCTCTATTGATTTCGAACCCAAAACCCTTCCAACTTCCAAGCCCTACTATTTTTATGGATTAGTATAAGGTAATTAATTAAACATTGATTGGATTTATCAAAGAATCATTCAAACTTTTGAGCAGATAAGTTCGAAAGATGAAAGTAACTTATAGACGAACGTAAAATACATAATTACACTATTGAGCCTCCATTATTGAACCCATTGCAATCAAGGATCGATCGATCACGTATCATCGTAATAATAAACTATATGATTCAATTATTCTAGGCATAGCCTAATCAAAATCCCCTTTGAATTCTATGAGAGAAGAGATAGATGTCATGTCCCAAGATTCTTAATTCATGTACCTAATTTTTTAATTTTTTTTTAAAGAAGTTATTAATTTATTTTAAATTCAAGGCATGCACATCTACGCTCCTCTATATAAACCATTCTCATATGTTATACTTTTGACCTCCAACATTCTCTTTTAGCTACCTTTGCTTCTATATATTTAGATACTCTCTTCCATTAATTTCTAGCTCCATCAGATCTTTCAGTAATAAAAATTTACTGTAAGCCATGGCTACGACTGAGGTAATTATAATTTACTGTTGACATGTGATAATATATATCTTTTGTATGCGTTTTCACATGTGTTGTCATGCGCGTGCGTTTTAATAACATATATGAAAAACAAAAGAAAAAAGAATTAAAAGCTTTGTTTCTAAAACAATTGATCGTTCACGGGAAACACTTCTTATATATGTGAAAACAATATTATTTAGATCTATTGTTCCGATTCTCTAAATCCTTCATGACATCATGAGTTGTTTTTACTACAAGTATGAGTTATATTGTGTCTAATTAATTTACAGGTTGTATCAGCAACAACGGCTCTTTCAGAAGTGACAATTAACGAGGTACTGACTAAAGCTCATGAAGAGATCACTACTAAAGAAGTGAAGGAGGAGCAGGAGGAGGTAGTGACCAAAACACCACATGATCAAGTGGTGGTTCCGCCAGAAACGGAGGTGGTTCCTGTTGAAGTTAAGACTGAGGCGGTGGTGGAGCTGGATCAGACCAAGGATGACGTGGTGGAAAAGGATCAAGAGATCGAGTCTATTGAAGATGTGCAAGAAGAAAGTCCTTATCTTAAGGTAGCACCGGAGCCTCTTCTGGAAGAAATCAAAGAGCCCGAACCGGAGCCAACAGCTGAGCTGGCACCGAATGAGGAGGAAGAGAGGACTGTTGAATCAGCTGAGGAGGAGGAGAAAATTGAAGCCAAGGCTGCAGTTGAGAAGACTGAAGAGTAAAAGCTTTTTAGTGATAGTTGGAGTACTGTTTAATCTACTTATCACCTTGCTTTTAATAATTAAGTTAGATAAATGGGTGGTTTCGCAAATGTGGTATGCCACATGGCAGGCATTCATTGATTAGCTCTTTTACATGTCTACAATATCATAGGGCTTTCTTATGCTTGACTATGCCATTAATTAGTGGTGCGTGGCTAGTTAGCCAAGATCCATGTCAGGTTTTAAAATTTATATATCATGGGGGCATCAGCCATCAGGCATGTTTGTCTAATATTGTAATATGTTATCATGTCATGGTTAAGTAATATTCTTAATAAAACATTGTGTGCGTAGTCTTGTTTGTTTGTTTCTTTTTCTTAATATGTTTTTGCAAGTATTATTTGTATTGACGTATTCAGAAAGTTTGGCCAGAAAGATTTATCAATTATTTGGCCAATCATGCTTTTATATTAATCAGTCATCGTCCATTATTTTCTAAACGAATTCTCCATTTTTAACATGGTGTCAAGTACAACAATACATACATTTTTAGACGATTGATGAAAAAAAAAAAAAAAAAATTATTATGAATAAATAAAGTGAATATTCATTGAAGTTCTTTCTTGTTTCTTCTATTTTTATCTCTTCGTCTCCTATCTTTAATTTATTCTTTAATCGTACTTATTGAATAACAATGCAACTCATATTTTTTCTTATTGTAACCATCGTGACCATGGATATATGAATGGAAATATTTGTAAAGAATGAAGAACAACAAGAAATATAAGAAATCTCTATTATCTCTATTTTTTTGTTACCACGTTTATATTATTTATAGCACGTTCTCAGCATGATAGCTCTATAATAACATAATTTTCATGTTCTTAATCATCTAGTTTCAACTTTTGAAAGTTTAAAATTGTGAATACTAGAAATAAAGTGTCTATTTCCATTCGATTTAATTTTATTTAATTTTATGTAATTACTATATTCCAATATATTTCTAAATTACACTAACAATTTATTAAGTTGTTATATCAAGTTTGTCGTAAAAATCTAATTCTTGAAACCACTTATTAATCACTAATTTTGGTGGACTTGGAGTCTATATAAACAAAAGTTAGAAATGTTGAAGTGATTGATATATATCAACTTCTTGTCTTTACCTCTCACACATGGTAGCTTATTTATATTTTAACATATATATCTTTCTTTGATCGTGTTATTTTACTATTACATTATTTGTGTGATTTCATATTTGTTTGATTCCGAAATACTTAATAACATTCACTTATATCTTATTAATTAAATTACTAGGACATATTCCAAAAGTTAGGACATATTCTACGACCTAAAATCACCATGAAATCTCTTACATGAGATTTTATACTTTGACATCACTCTAAAAGATTTTAATAAAGGATTACGAAAGGTGAATCATTGGGTATAAAGTGTTATGTATAAAAGTTATGAGTACTCAAGATGAGATCCATCACTCATATATTGAGAAAAGAAAATCCTATAAATTATATGCTTTAATGGTATGAAAATAAGTATTCTATAAAGTTATTATCTAAATTACATTAAGAATAATGATTCATATGATTTATACTTCAGAGTTTAGCAGTCAAACTATGCTCTAGGATGAGTTAGAATATTAGCTAAATGAAAGAATTGAATTACATGATAGTAGTCATACATATTATTTTGGAATATTACGTACACTTATCATCTCATGGGTAAACTTAATAATTTGGTAGAAGTCAATCTCAATTTGAAAGGTTTAAATTAATAATCGTGAGATTATTAAATTATTTATTTACTTTAAAATTAGTTTTAAACTAAACATATCTAATTATGAATTAGGTATAATCACGAAGGTCGTGAGTCCATCCTTCCAATGATATGTAAATCCTAAATAGTCATACACATATGAACTAGAAGTAACATAGTTTAATTTCGTAACTGGAAAAAGAAATGAGGTGGATGTGTTGATAATTGGATTTAATGTCATGCAATTTTCCTAACATAACTAGCAGAAATATTATTTTAATTATAAATTGATTAATTTATGACCTTAAATGAGTAATTTAACAATTAATTAAGAAATTTTTTAAAATCAAAGTAAGGTTCTACAAGTTTAACGGAAGACCATTCAAGTCTTTGGATAATCCTTAGCTCAAACGGTAAATTCAAAGTTTTCTCGGTTACATCCAATAGATAGATTAAACAAGATTAAACATATAAACAAAACCAAGATCCAATCGTACAACAAACATGTATATCAAATATATCATATTTACAGAAAGCATAGAAATATCCTAGGAAACTAAAAAGATTTAGATATATAAAACCTGTATCTAAACTAATATAGAAGTGATATGATCTCTTGCTCCAAATTTGAATTCCAAGAGAAAGAAGAGGTGCCTAAATATTCACTATCTAATTTTAAATCACACAGTTTAATTCGCTTAATATGTTTTCTATTTTAAAATTCAATACATAAATCGAATAGCTCAAGAAAGGGAAAGATAAAATTTATATTTTTCTCACTATAAATTTCGTCCAAGGGGATGGTGAAGAACACTTAGATTTCTCCCAAGGTAAGCTATGCATTTATAATGCTCTCTTAGGTTTTAATGTCACATTAAAAAAAATACTCACCTTTGATTTAGTCAATAGTTCACTTAGTCAAAACTTTACTTACATATATTTTTATATTTAAATATATATTATTAATTTTTAATTAAATTAATGTTATGCTTAGTTGTGCTAGTAGAGTTACATGACATAATAGTTAATAAATTAATAATTTATCATTTGCCCTTATAGTCACCCTATAAAAATAAAGTATGATTTTACCCTTGAATTCAAAATACTATGTTTTCCTTATCTTAAAAAAAAACAAATAACTAAGTTTATTTTGAATTTTAATACGTGTGATTAGTTACATTTTATATCACGCTAGTAGGAGGATCTCACAATATTTAAATAATTAATATTATTCATAATTAGATTCATACACTTTAAAACAACCTCTTAAATTAAGCAACTAATCCAATTATCTAATGATTAATTAACTTAAACCTTTATGTCATAATTAACTTCTAGCAAAGTGTCAAGATTATCCGTGAGGTAAGAAGTAACATCTTTCATAAGAACATATCACGACTGTAAGCCGTACAGTAAAAATCCTTCGATCTAGCAATATCTCATCTATCTTATGACATGGTTTAATTATTAAATCATAATAGATAAATTATATGAGCTATTATATCTTTATGAACATAGAGAATAGATTTACTGAAACACTTTTCATACTATATTACTTAGCAAAAATTCATTTGATCAATAAGGAATATAATCCATAGGAATTATTTCTTGAAATATAGGAGCAATGAATTCCATCTTGATCAGTTATAACTTTTTTATACAACATTTTGTACTCAACATCTCATACCTCTTAAACCTTAGCTTGGGTCTTTTAGAATAATGTCAAAGTATAAAACTTGGTACATAGCATACTGTGGTGATCTCAAGTCTAAGAATCATATGTACTATAGTTGCTCGATAATTCACATTAAAGTTAGTATTTTTTCTATTAAGAATTATTTATGTATCACGTTCAGTGTAGTTAGTTTCTACTAAATACTTATATAATCATCTTGATGTTATAATAACATCAATGACAATGATAATAACTATCCTAAACATTTAAGAGATGAACTCTATAATAGTCTATCCAGATTATAAATATTCTTCTTTATAATCCTATAACTATGAACTATTAATATCTTAAGTTTTTAGCAGCTTGCATCTCAAATAGATGAACTTTATAATGATTTCAAGTGAATAATTTAAGATATTAGATTTTACTGTGATTTGCATTAAGTGAACATAATATATTAAGTGAATATAATATATTAATTACAACATAATTAATAAATATAATTGATTTAAATTCTTTAATAATGATGATAATTATCATTCACAAGTATTCTAAAATGTATCACATAAGAAATATACTCCATTAAGTCAAAATCGGATTGGTTTACCATGCACGCATATTCAGATTAATAATTAGTGGGACAAACTTAAACAGCTTGTTTAAATAGGCTTAGCATAATTAGGATTAATAAAAAGTCTAGTTCCCTCTCATCACCTATGTGGACGGCCATGTGATGGTTTAGACCATATTTTGAGTGGTTTTTAGTAGTAGACCTAGTGCTGTTAATTAACATTTAATTATATAACTCGAGCCCATTTAGATCTATACCCAGGTTGCAAATCAAGCCCTATAAATAGGGAGTAAGGGGTGGGATGGAAAAAGACCAGGAATGATCCCATGCTTGTCATCTGAGCTAATTATGTGTGAGATAGAATCCTTTTCCTTCTCCAGTTAAACTTAGATAGTTCATGTGCTGAACGCCTCATATTAGAAATCTACCTTGTGTGAGATAGCTTATATGGGGTCAAGTTAGAGGCTGAACACATAGTTGGCTTCACAGATTCTTCTGAAAGAATAGTGCTCAGAGCTTTCCAGCTTCATTGGGATATTTATGTACTATAAGGGCCCAAAGGAATAAGTTAGTTTCCTTAATGTTTTCTTGATAATAGCTTCATCCTTCATATGCTCTATGATTTTTCATATATAAAGCATGATCTAAATCATAGAGTATTTGTCGATGGACAATCTAGGTTTAAAATTTTTGAATATGTTTCCGTAAACGGGTATCTATAGACTGACACTACACTTTCCAATGAATGATGTTCAGACTAACGCCCGATAAGTTAAGAAAAATGTTCTCCCATATGAAGAATCTAAAACTCAAATCCTTGCAGTAATGAGATCGAACGAGATTAATTAGGACACCACATTGTTATTCACCCTACTCGAATTACATCATGTTAACAGATGGTGATGAGCCCGAGTTACAAAGAAGCTATTCAGGTTAATGATTCAACCAAGTATGCGCTTGCTATGAAGTATAACATAGACTCCTTGATGACCAACCATACATGTCTGTAAACTGATTATCCAAGGTAAATAACGCACTACAGACGAAGTATGTATAGAGGGTGAAAGATAAGCATGATGGTGGCAAGACGCATAAAGCTATACTTGTTATAAAGGAATTTCAACAGCAAACAAGTATTGATTATACCGATATTTTCTCTCCTGTGGTAAAATGAACAACAATAAGCTTGTTTCCCGGGATTGTAGCACACAAAGACTTACATCTAGAGTAGCTAAAAGTGAAGATGACTTTACTTCATGGCGATTTGGAGGAGGACATTTACATGTAACAACGATTTGAAATACAAGGCAAGGAGAACATGGTGTGCAAACTTCAGAATAGCTTGTATGGATTAAATAGACTCATAGACAATGGTACACGAAGTTTGACAGGTTCATTAACAATAGTGGGATCTGAGAAGCTGATCATTGATATTATATGATGAGGTTTAAAGGCTCCTACATCATCCTTCGTGTAGAACATGAAGACATGCTTATTGTTCGTTCTTGTATAAAAGAAATTAATCTCCTTAAGAAGTAATTATCTTCACAATTTCCTCTGAAGGATTTGGGAATTGCAAAGAAAATCCTTGAGTTGATGATCACTAGGAACATACCAAATGGATCTTTGATTCTATCATAGGAGAAGTACATAAAGAAAGAGTTGATGAGGTTTATCATGGATAAAAGAAAGGGAGTGAGCACAACTTTGGTTAGTCACTTCAAGCTATCCAAAGAGCAGTCGCGAACGATGGAGCAGGAGCGCTCTTTACATTGATAAGGTATCATATTCTTCCGCTACTAGACTGAATATATTACATGCGTTCAATTGTGAAGGTGTTACATTTAATGTCTAACATTACTGATGCAGTCAAGTCCATTGAAGGTGTTAGGAAGGTATAAATGATATGACATATTAGTTAGAGAGAAATGAATGATAAAAGAAACACATGAACTCAGAGAGGCGAAGTTACACAGGTAATGAGACTTAATTGTGAAGTTACCATTGTGAAGTCGTTCAACTTGGCTAAAATTAAAGAAGGAACTTGCAGCTTAAGCCATGCAAGCCCGCATGGAGATAGACATTGAAGACCGTTGCACACGGCTAGTGGAGTTGGAAAATAGGACGTGATCTCGAGTAAATCGCAAGGAGAACCCACATTATTAGTCAGCCAAACGTCTGATGAAATAAGTCAGCAAGAACTTTGCCTATAAAGAGAAGATGAAGTTGCTACTACAAACTTAAACATATTAGTAATACAAAGAACACTCCCACAGTGGAATTATGTTGAAATCCTTGACTTTCGGTTTGTGAAGGAAAATTATATTAAAAAATTCATCGATTACATCATCCAAGTGGCGTTGGAATACTTTGTAAGGGGAGAAAAATAATATTACAAATTAAATTTTTGTTGGGAAGTGATGAAAATACTTAAAAAGGTACAAAAATGACAAATGTATTATCAATACTTAAATAAACTATTTAAATGGTGTTGAAATTATTAACGTTTGGTTAAGGAAATGAGTGAAGATGATGAAAATAGTGATCGATTAAATCTAAACCAGTCATGAAGATTATATATAAGTATTTATAAAAACATTTACATAATTTTTCATCTTAGATCAATAGAAATAGAAACTTATAAAAAAGGTATTGAAATTGAAGATTAAAAATATGAAGAATAGGAAGAGAGGAAATAAAAACACTGTACTAGGCTTTGTTTATTTAAAGTGGGGTAAATATGGATAAAAAATGAAGAGATTAGAGTATGAATTGGATTTAAGAAAGGAAAAGAATGATAAAGGTAAACAAGGACGTGGGTGTAGAGAAAAGGAATGTGTGAAGGAGAAAAAGAAAAAAAAAAAAATTAAACAAGGCCAACCAAGAAGTAATTGAAATGCCTACAGTTGATGCCAATAGGAAAACGGGTAGAAGGCGTTTTCCGAATATTAAAGGAGAGAAAGGATAATAACGATTGTGTGGTGATGAAAAGATTGGAAAAAACGTAAAAGCACTTGAAAGAAAGAGAGAGATTGAATGAATGGGGTCAATGATCAGAATCATTCCTTCATCTTTTAATGAATCTGGCAAGAAATTTTAAAAAAATATAAATTTTATTAGCTAAAAAAATTGATAAAAGTTGATTAGCTTTCATACCTATGATGATGAATCCGTGATCCATGAATAGAAGGAGTCTTGAGTTAGCGCTTCAGACTGAACCAAAATTTAACAAAGTTGGGCCGGGCCTTGAACGTTCTTCACGTCAATGCAAACCACTGGTAGTGGATAAGAAAAGAGAAGATGGAAAGACTATTATTTGCTCTCTAGATACTACTACTGATAAAGGATAATCGTATCTACTCCTCCAGAAAGCAAATCATGTCATCTATAGTCACAAAATCATCAATAACAGGAGGTAAAAATGAAGTATACGTAGCAGCAGTGCCTCTAAGAGCCACAAAAGGGCCTGCGCAACTGCTCATGTCCTTAGCTTACTCTTCCAAAATGTGGGATTTGCAGCATTTCATGGTTATCATCACACCTTCTTCACAATTTCCTCAATCCCAGGTTCTGTTCACTACAATTTGAATAATTCCTCAAACAAGTTTTATTGAACTTCTGAATTCCTTATCATCGTTTTCCTCTCTAGGCCGTGGTTTTTGATTTTCAGCCAAAAGATCCTGAAGATTTACAGGTAGCCCTAGCAACTTTATCTGGCAGAGCTGTACCAGGTGATCCTAAAGTTAAAAGGATACAATAACTCTTTGGTCCTTACGTAATTTTATGTATTATTAATATTTTAGTCCAAACTTTAGTTCAGACTCTTAAAATTCTTCATTTATTTTTTTGGGCGAATGAATCCATATGAAATATTTTGCATGATGTCGCATGCTGACAATATATCAAGTCATTATTTATAAAAAAATAAAAAATAAAAAAATTGATGTAGCCTGTTGTTAAGGATAGAGTCAGGTGGGGGGGGCATCTGGGGGCTACCTGCTCTTTAAAAAAAAAAAAATTTAATATATATTTAAAATAATGAGATTTTAAATATATAATTTAAAGAAAAATGTTAGAAAAGTACTTTGAAGTTGATTATTCTCACTTCACGTTTTTAGTCTCTAAACATTAGCTACTACGAAAGAGTAAATAATCTCAAGAAAATAATATTTTTTAAAATTTCTTAGGCACAAAAAAAAAAAAAAAAAAAAAAAAAAAAAATCACCTATCTGGGTATTATGAATTTATGCTGCTATATCTTATGTTTAAGAGGATATGAGCTTCAAAAGGATATTTCGGCATACAAACTATATGTCACTTATAATGAATTAAAAGTGAGTATTAAAATGTCTTTATAATGTGAGTATATAAACAAATACAAAATTTAACATTAATTATATATAAGATATATTAAAAATTTACATATTTTATATGTTTAATATGAAAATTCTGATAATATATATTTATTTATATTATGGGGACTTTGCCTCGCAGCCTTAATATATTTACTATATCATATAAGTATAAGTTTGTCATACAACTTTATATATATTATTGTTCTATATCCCCTTTATACACTTTATGATATTCATCATTTTCCTTTGTGAAATTCTTAGAGAATGGAGATTATGAAATGCCAGTTTGAAAATAAATTTGTTTGGAGGTATTTTCTGTCTCTCAGGAGTTATTCTTCAAAGGAAGTTGAAAACACTACCAAGAAACAAATGCTGGTATGTTGGATCTTCTACCAAAGGAAATGCAGAGGAGATAGCATACAAATTTAACACAAGCTGGGAAATGCATTTAAGGATTGGCCGTCATGATTGCAGAGATTACACCAATGGTAAAAATTATATGTCAATCTTATAGTATAGTTTTAGTAATGATTTATCCTAGGTCATTTATATTATGTTAGGTTGTGGTTGATTTAAACTGTCACAAATGATTTACTATGTTAGCCTGCAATTTATTTAAAGCTGGCTGTGATTGTTATAAGCTTATTATTATCTAACCTTTTTTTTTTTTTAATTATATCAAAACATCTTCTTACCTCATAAATCTTGGCTGTGAATTCAATTAATAGACATCCAAAATGTAAAATTTAGAACAAAAATGAGTCAAAACTCAATTTATTATCAATTGATTTTGAAGTTTAAGCTCAGATTTCTATAAAATACTAGAACTTAAACTATAATAAGAGATTAACTATTATACGTCATTTATTACTAATTGATTTTGATTTAGAAATCCGAATTTTTATGTACATACACACGTCTAATTAATTTTTCATTTGTAAGGTTTGGTTGAAGATCTGACTGGTGAAAACAATGTCCTTGAGCGCTTGAGAAGAAGCTGATCACCAGCAGGTTAGAGGCATCATTTAAAAAAAAAAAAAATTAATTGTTTTTAAGTGAGAACAAGAGCTCTTTCTCATAATTTGATTAGCTTAAATTTTATTAGTATTCTTGGGTTTACACCTCTTAAATTTGAATTGAAATCATTTTGGACCATTTTATCAAACTTAAGAAGAGTTTAAACATTTTATCAAGATGATCGATAGAGCTACTGGAAGACTTGAAAGTATGCTTGCATTAATGAACATGAGAGAAGACGGGGAGTTTTTGAATGGATGCCAAAGGAAGAAGTTATTGACTGAATAATTTTAGTTTAGGAATTTCGATTCAATATGATTATCTAGAATTTTGGCCCATACTTGAAAGTATGCTTGAAAAACGTTAGAAGGTCTATATAAGTGGAAGACTGTACAAAATAAGGCTTTTATGATACGAAGACTTGTGAACTCGAAATATAAGAATGAGCAAGATGTTACAAAACACTTGAATAATTTTCAAGAGTTACTAAATTAGTTACCTACCATAGAACTTGTGCTAGATGATGAAGTGAAAACATTGCTCTTATTGATTTCCTTACTAGATAGTTGGGAAATCTTAGTGGTAAAAGATAATATGCTTAACGAAGAGATCAAAAGTAAAGAGCAAAATATTTATTTCCATGAGTTAAGCACTTGTTGTGGAAAGATAGGGGAGGAGTACAAGCTGAAATTCTCATGGTAATGACTATCGTGGCAAGTCAAGAGATAAATCTAAGTAAAAAAAAAGATATAAAATATTTTCACTGTGGTAAGTTGGGGCACATGAAGAAAGAGTGGAGAGAGTGGAAGAATGAACAATCAAAAGATAAAGGTGAAGAATCAGATGATGAAAAGTAAATGCGGTTATTACATCTGACGGTGATTGATTTTTGGCTTATTATGATGATTGTGTTAACCTTATTTGCCAAAACTCTACTTGTGTAATTGATATATGTAAACCCTTAAAAAATTTTAAACTATGCATCATCATCATCATCATAATCATCATAATAATCATCATAAAAAACTTTTGCCACGAATCAATCCGCACGTCAACGAATGTCACGTGAAGACTTTCACCTTTCACTATATAAACCCCTTAACCCTCGGCTAAAAAGGAAATCAGCAAAGTGAAGAAGGGAGGACAGTTCGGACACCTAATTTCATGGTACCATTACAATTTAGTTTAGAACTTACTATAAATAAAGTCTCACCTATAATATATATATATTATCTGTTTGATATATAATTTGTTCAGATTTTAGAATTAATATAATTGTAATGTAGTATGTTGAATTTTGAGTTTATGAAAATATAATTATTGCTTGATACTATGATTATATAATTATTGCTTGATACTATGATTTTATATAGTATGATGGAACTGAGATTATATTTCTTGAATATATATATTTTTTTTCTATAAAAAAAAAAAACAGAGCATCACTAATTTCATACAATGAGAGAAATAAATTAATGTTATGCTAGTTAGATAATTATCATGGTTTATAGCATGACATGAGTACAACATTATTGAGGTACTGTCGAGTCAAGATGGATCCCATAGAGCTATCGTTCATCCTTGAATAGTCAGGGCAGACTATACAGATCCCATAGAGCTATCGTTCATCCTTGAATAGTCAGGGCAGACTATACAGAGTGGTCGATGAACCTAAAAATAATTGATTAGGTTAAATCTCACTAAAAGATCATTAACTTAGATACAAAAATTGTCAGGGTTGACCCCACATCAAGGTCACTAACTTATCAACTATAGAAATGCTAGCAACAATATGCCCAGGGCTTAAAGTAGTAGTATAGGACAAAACATACCATTTGCATAACATTTTAAAGGAATATTTATAGCAATTTATTTGAGTTACTTACTTAATATGTATGACGTATTGTTATGTGTATGCGAGTTATGATTTATACTTACCGAGCTTTTAGCTCATAGTAGTTACGTATATTGTGGGTAAGCATAAAGAAAAATCTCTAGTTTTAGGATCTAGTGAATAAAGTCCAGTCAGCTTGGTCTGGAGTACATATGAGATCTAATTGTGGAAAGATAAAAATTTATAAACATATTTTAGAATAACTTAAGAATTTAAGAAATGTTATAAAATAATATTTTGTTTGACAATAAAGTAATGGATAAGATCATATATATATATATATCGTAACTATATTTTGAGATTTAGTTATGTTTAATCATACTTATATAGAGTTTGATTAAGTTTAAATTATTCCGTATTTTTGGTCAAAAGTTCTCAAGTGAAGAAGTAACGCTCCCACTAGTAATATTATAAAATTAGTAGTTCTCTTAAAAAGTAAAAGAGAAAATTATAATGAACTCCCCCAACTTCACATTTGTAAAAATGAACCACCTAAAGTTTGTATTGTCATAACCAACGCATTAATACAAATTTTTATTATAATGAACCCCTAAGGTTATCTTTCCATCCATTTTAATGGACTTGGCATTGATGTGTCGGATTAAAAAAAAAATTTACCCGGAATTTATCTTTTATTATTTTTATAACTTATATTTTCTTCTTATAAATTGGTTTCCCCCCTTTTAATCCAAACTCCATTGATGGAATTCAAACCTCCATTGATAGAGCTTGAGCTCCATCATTGGAGGGGGGTAAACATTTATTTTTTTAAACTTCGGGGGTTAAAATATATATTTTTTAGTGTCAAAACTATTAAAAAAGATAAAATCGAGGTAAATAATAATTTAAAGATAGAGACGTGGCCGACACATGGATGCCACGTAGACAAAACCGTTCAAATAGATGGAAAGATAACCGTAGCAGGTTCATTATAATTAGTCATTGAATCAGGGGGTTAGTTATGACTATATAAACTTTAAGAGTTCATTATAATAAAAGTGAACTTTGGAAGGTTGGTTATAGTTTCCCAAAGTAAAATTGGTAAATTATATAGCTAGTAGGGGGTCATTACGTAGTAGTATTAGAGTGATGTTATAATGATTCTTTAAACAAACCCTACATGTACAAAACACGTAGATGATCACTTCATAGTGAAGTAAGTAATGGGAAGTAGTTAGTAGTCCTTGTTAAGACATTAATGAGTTATTTCCGCAATGATACTTATAATAATTAAACTTTATTTTTTTAAGACTATGGATAATTTCAAGAATGCCCTGTTCGCCTCTTGCATTTGAACATTTAGAGAATTTATAGAAAGTCAGCGCGAGTTGAATTTAGTGGCAACTTTTCATATGGCCGCACCTCCCACCTTTGATGGATATTAAGGTTGGGAATACTTACAACATTAGGTATTCGAGATAGAAGTCATCTGCATAGGGGCCAACGTATCTCAAGAACTATGGACCCAACTTGTCATACACCAATTGAGAGGTCAGGCTAGGAACTAGTGGTAGGGTATGGCCTTAGATGCAAGGAATGTTTTCTGGATAGGTTTTAGGGCAATAGTATTGGGACGTTTTATACCCAACCCTCCTATGGAGACAGTTGGGGAGGCTCTGAAAGAGGATCCAACCTGTAGAATTGCAAACTTTTGATGTCGTGCCCAACTAGTAGCCACAAATGGTAATTTTTTTTTGAAAGCCGAGTAATGTAGGCTTTGACTCTTTGTAATAATAGGGTATATTTTGTGAGTATGTTTTAATGTGTACATAGTAAACTGGTCTTGTTAGATGAAAAAGTAAGTGGATAAGTATTATGGGACTAGATGATCAAATTTTATATTGTGAATATTGATCAGTAAATATATATAAAATATATTTTTTATTAAATTTTTCTCGTTATTAGATGAATTAATTTGTTATGTTTAATCTGATATAGGGAATAGAAACATGACAAGAGAGCATACTGCTACTGCATCATCTAGTAGACATCATGGTAGCTCATCTGATGACCTAAATCAGTAAGAGACACAAATTACATTGCTTAACTCGAAGGCAATGTGAGATGTTAGGCACCTTGCTTCAATAAGAGCAACAACTTCAGAAAATATTATTACTACAACAATCAGTACTCCTATTTTGAGAAGAAAATTTAAACTTTACAGCCGAAAATTTTATGAATTTTAAACCATTGTATTTAGGTAATCGTCGACTTATTAACCAAATCGGCATATTTTGTATCCATACAAAGCACATATTATTTAGAACAGTTAGCAGAGCTTTATGTGAGTGAAATTATCTGACTACATGGAGTGCTACTATCAATAATTTTAGATTGAGATGGTAGGTTTACCTCAACTTTTTTGAAAAGTGTACAACGAGCGATAGACATGAAGCTGAAATTTAGCATGACTTTTCTCCCACAAATGGATGGTAAATCGAAAAGAACCATCCAAACTTTAAAAGATATGCTATAAGCATGCATCTTAGACTTTAAAGGTGTTTATAATCAATACATGTCATTGATATAGTTCTCCTACAACAATAGTTTCAAGCAAATATTAGAATGGCATCTATGAAGCTTTATATAGATGAAAGTGTAGGTCACCAACTCATTGGTACAAAACGGGAAAAGGAAGCTATCGACTCCCGATTTCATTGAAACCTCTACTAAAGCAATCAAGAAAATTAAAAAGAAAATGGAAACTGCTTTTAGTCGACAGAAGAGCTATGCAGATAAAAGACATAGACTTCTTGAATTTCAGGTTAGAGATATGGTGTTTTTAAAGATTGTACCAATGAAAGGAATGATGAGGTTTGGCAAGAAGGGGAAGTTAAGGTCCAAGATATAGTGGACATTTTGAAAAAAAGAAAAACATATCGGTAAAGTTGCCTACAAGCTCGCATTACCGCCAGGAATGTCCTCGGTACACAATATGTTCCACGTATCTATACTGAAGAAATATGTACTTAATCCTTCACATGTATTGGAAATTTACCCTGTTCAATTCCAAGAAGATCTAACGTATGAAGAAAGACTAGTATAGATTCTGGATTGCAAGGAAAAGAGACTTAGGAATAAGGTCATACTCCTAGTAAAAGTGTTATGGCTAAGTCATAAGACGGAAGAAGCTACATAGGAAAGGGAAGATGAAATGAAGGAAAAACATTCAGAATTGTTTAAAACTATGAAAATGTATATGTAAATGGGTTATAATGTATATGGTAGGTGCATGTGAAACATTGTTGGATAGTCTATTTAAAGATAGAAAATTAGTATGGTAAAAATCTGGAAGTAAAAGGATATTGCTTCTAGCATAAAAATAAAGGAAACAATGAGTATTGTAAGATTATTTGCAAGAAGCATTTTGGTAAAATGGAGCCCGACTAAAATTTTGAGGACGAAACTTTTATAAGGAAAGGAAAAAGTAGTCCCCAAATATTTCTAAATTAGGTATAGTAAAGGGGAAAATAAATTTAAAATAAATTAATTATAAATTTTTAATTTCTACATATACCTAATTTTAATAATAAAGATAGTAGGAGAGCTTTTTAGTAATTTTTAAGATTCAAGCAGGGTGTATATATAATTAATTTATCAAACTAAATAAATAAATAAATAAATAAATAAAAGTTAACGTTGAAGCATATAAGACACATTATGTGTCAATAAGCACCTAAGAGGTGGCCTTAAGAAACTTAAGTGTCATTAGGCATGTGAATATCAACTTAAGATGATAACAAGTGGCTAATGAAGTGTCATTAAGTCTTCATGTAATTAGACACTTAAGTGTTAATGTGTCAACAAATTAATCACAATCCCTCACTATAAATAAGGCCTTGGCCTTAGTGAGAAAACCATCAAATGGATGCCAGGTACTCATGTAAATTAAATATATACATTTTATGTAGGTTTAGTTGTTAGCTTATTTCAATAGGAATGCAAAAGGTGTAACATGGTATATTTTATTCCCATTCCAGAAAACTTCATGACAAGCGAAGGATGCTCGCCGCCACGTTCGAACGAAAACATATGTCAACTTACATGATGAAACCATTAGCTTGGTGGATGTACTCCCCATATCCCATTGTAATTCAAAGGTTGGGTTATGGGTGGATGAAGTAAGCAGGGAAGCATAAGTACTATATGAAAGTTACCATTTTATATTATATGTTTTATGATGTTACTTATTCGCACTATATAAATGATTGGAAAATTATCTGTTTGCATTATATATTGACTTAAAGTAGATGAATTTATTTTAAGAAAACTGTTATATAATAAATATTGATTATTTTAAGAAAATTATTGCATAATAAATATCGATTTAATTTTTAATTTCTTATATATCTGATTTTGATTTCTATTGCTTATTCAGATTATAATCTATTTAACATTATTTTTTGTCATTACAAATCCAACACATAAATTTGTTACATATACTGTTCTGAATTTTTAATTTTTACTGATTCTTTTCTTTTTTTTTTCTTTGTTTACTATTTACTGTACTTTTTTACTTACTATTTTCAGATTATTAAAGTCACATTTTAATATATATTATCATGCAATTTTAACTATGAACAAACCGTGACAAACATTAATACTTTCTTTGCTGTTAAATTAAAAGTTCAGATTTATTCTAAAACTGGAAGCTTCCTCCGTTTTTTTTTCCCCTGCGACACTACATCTTTGAGGGGATATTTATGGTTGAAGCAAAACCACTAAAGTAAACTGAACGACTAAAGTGCCTCATTATGTCTTTTGTTCTTAAAATAAGCCGATTGCATTTGGGTCTTATACACAATATCTCTCTGAGGCATTTTATCGAACACCTGGTGTGCTTGTTTAAGTCCAAAGCTCGTATCATAAAGAGAGTAAATTATTGTTCGTGTACAAATCATCGTGGAAACCTAGCTTCATAATTGGGCTGTGAATGTGAATACATATGCCCTCATTTTAAGATAATAAAATAATCGAAGTGCAATTTTGTCCTACACAGTAGAGCACATTTCTGCTAAAACGCTTGTTTCCTGCAAAAATCATGATAATACCAAAAAAGTAATGACCTCAGCCGAAATGTAAAATATTAAAGTTTCAATCTTGATCATAACTTTTGTTTTCTTTTATTCTGAACAGACCATAGACCAATATTGTACATTTCTTAGTGTTAAATTCAAAGGTAAGATTTGTTCCAAAACTGGAAGCTTCTGTCCTTCCCCCCCCCCCCCCCCCCCCCGATCTCATTACATCTTAGACCTTCCTTCTAAAACTCTCTCTAGAAAATATGGAAGAAATCATTCAGCAATGCTTCATTTTAAGCTAAAATTTTCCAGAGTTCACCGTTTAAGAAATCTATAAAATTTTCAAAGTTGAGAGAATATAGAAGAGAAAGAGAAAGAGGGAGAGAGAGAGAAAGGGAGAGGAAGAGAAGGACCGAATAGAGAGGAAGATGATAAACGACAGTAGGTGAGAGGAGATGAAGATGGATGTTGAAGATGAGTGAAAAAATAATAATACAGAAGTTTTGGGTGAAAAATAATAATAATAACTTAAGACAAAATGGTTTAAAATAAATTTAATAATATTTGCTGCATGGCATTGCTTAAGCATGTCATATCAGCAGTTTGGTAGCAAATGAGGGAAAAAAAAAATTGTTTACAAGAATTAGTGTCTAGTTATTTTAATTTTGAAGATGCAAATCTAATTATTAAAGAGTTTAAATGATACAAATTTAATGAACTTTCATTATCTTAAGTGGATAGTCCGAACCACTAGGCCTAGCAAACAAAAAACGGAAAAGGTTTAAAAAATGTATTGATTACAATGATGGCGTCAATAATGGTAAATGTAGTTTAAGAGAACTCATATGAATACATAAAGCAAAAATGTATTCAATCAAACAAGTAACAAACTCACAGATAAAGGTCGAGAAAGCACCAATATAAGAGCAACTCCAAAATTACCAATCAATTAGCCCATCAATCATATTGAGGCCTCCAAAATTACCAATCAATTAGCCCATCAATCATATTGAGGCTTCCAAAATGAACAATTGTCTGAAACCAATTAGGCATCCCTTGGAAAACAACATCCCTAAATTTCCCATTCTGGGGATCAAACAAAACAAGAGCTCTACTTTTATACTCCAACAAGATCTCACCATTCTTCAAACCACAAAGAACCCTAACAAATCTTCCTCTCGAAGTTATCTTTGAAATCCTAAAACTCTGATCAGTCTCTTGCTTCAACCCTTTCGGCATGTGTGTTCCAATATTAAAACTTTTCACCCAAGAACTTTCCACACCATATTCTTTCATAACCCAAATCTCCAATTTCCCATAATTGCAATGAACAGCTGCACAAAGACAACCATCTAGTACACCAAGGTGATAATTGCACCTACTTAAAGTACCTGTTTCCGGTTTCGGAACTTCCCTGAATTCTTCATCGGCTAAATCAAATGATATAAGGCTTCTACCGGGCCGATATCTTCGAGGCAAAGCGACCCAATGAAGCCTACCATTGACCAAAATTTGTGAAGGCCCAGGAACTAGATGGTATGAAATTTTCCCCACGCTTTTCCAAGCTGAATTGATTCCAAGGGTGAAAATCAAAACATTAGATTGTTGATAACTATATCTACGTACCCTGGACGAGCCTCTATATGCATTTTTGTAATAAACAATCTTAATCACCTTGAATTCCTTCGTCTTCTGATTAAACCCAAATCCAAACACAACATCTTGGTTAACATACTTTGTGGTTTTAGGCAACTCTTTGTAGTTTCTTGTAAAGGGGTTGTATAGATATATTGCATCATTGTATAATGAATCAAATAAGCATAGTAAGCCATTCGATGAGCCTACCACATCAAATTCAGGCATGGAGAATGAAAAAGGGGCTTGAATCTTTTTCACATGAGTGACCTCTTTTTCATTATCATTCTTGAAAGAAGGGAAATCTACAAAATAGAGCTGATTTCTAATGGGGAAATCACAATGGAAGATGAGGCATAGATTATTCTCATCTTTGTCGAAATCAAGCAAGTTTAGGATTTGTGGGTCTTGAGCTAAAAATTTCCAGCTTCTGCAAACATACTTGAATCGTATCAAAGATGAGATGGGTAGCCGTGAAAGTATGTCAACAACAATTTCATAGGGAAGAGTTTCCATACCATAATTAGCTGTTTGATCTTCTTCTAGCTTCCTCTTCTTCCTACTATCAACAAGCATGTTAAAATCGGAAACCATGAGGGAAATAAGTTGTTTCACCAAAGAGTAAAGGTTGAAGACAGGAAAGATGGAAAAAATGAAAATTAAATATAAGATAGAGAAGGGATTGTATATAAATAAAGTAGACTATGTGGGTATCAAATTAGTACTGAAGAAAGGAGACGGAAATTACAAGGAGGAAAAAAGGAAAAGTGGGTCTTGCCATTGCATTCAAATAAGAACACAAAACCACACATTGAGGCAAAAAGATGGTCAAGTTTTATAATATTAACCATCTTTTTAAGTTTCCTTGACATTAAAATTTCATTGCCCATCCATTGATAATGACCCCGCTACTAATTAATCACCACCAATTTGTATAAAGAAATAAAAATGTCTTTTTTCTTGCTTTATTTCTCTTTTGTTGTTTGAAATACAAATGGCTTTGTATGTATCTACAAAGTTTGTTTGTGCTGGTGATGTTAAAGTCGCCTTGAAGGGGCCCATAACTTTTGATTTTTCTTAAAAGACTTTTGGGGCATGGATGGGCCCTCTGCAATTTAGCCATTAGCCAAGCAAAGACTAAAAAGATGAGCCTAGTTACTAGCTAGCTAACAGAACTTTTGTCTAAGTTCTATTAATTGAATATTTAAGGGCGGCCATTGCAGGTATAAAACCTTATCATTAGGTTATAAACAACTCAATGTCAAATCGGGCCAAATATTAAAAAAAAAAAATCTGGTTCAATGTGAAAAGTCAAATGAGCGGAGTTCCTTCCTAAGCCAATGTCAATTCCAACCATGAATGTAACTTGGGTAAACTATTTTACAGCTCTTAATAACATATAAGATTATCATACATACAAATAGGCAAGTGCGGTGGGTGGATAGCAGAATATCCGTCTTACTCTTTGTCTTACCTGCCAATTTGAAGGTATTTTGATGCTAGAATTTTTCGAACGCATGACGGAAATTAATTAGATTGAAAATTCAAATTAAATGCAAGTTGATTAGTAAAAATTAAGTCGACTAATTAATTTCAAGTAATTAATATGACCGATTAAATATTAATTTTAATCACATTTGCAAGTCTTTCTGCCGCCATTGATAATCATTAAGTAACAAAAAATAAATCATTCTTGACTGATCTTTTTGCTGTCATAGACACTAACGACAATTTTTTCTGCCACTATATCATCCTTAGAGACAAGGTAGGAGGTTGGCCAAATTTTGAGTATAAAGTAACAAGTTCGGTCGAAATGGGGAGAGAGAAAAAAAACTTCGACTGGATTTTGAAGAAAAAAGAAGAGTTTCGGTTGAGATGCAAGCTTGGTCGAAAGTCGAACTACTTTTCCCCGAAAAATAAATAGATTTACTCCTCGGTCCCCATGCCGGACGAACAATGTGGTGAGAGAGGGGAGTTCGGCCGAAATACATGAGAAGTGGGTCAATGCCGACCAAAATTCAAGGAAAGTAGGGAGAATTGGTTAAAACAAACCTAGACGTAAAGAATACTACATTCAACTGGGGGCTTAGTCAAAAAATAATTCCACTAAAAAAGGCCGTGAGACTCACAGAGTGGGTAAATGACACCAAAAAAGTGGGATGTGTGATGTCGAAGTCGACTTATTTATAAAATTACCATCAATGAATTTGCTTACAAATAGTAGACTTGGTGGGAGGCAAAATCATCATTTTTATCACCCAAAAAATCTATTTGATCAACAAAAAACGAGCAACACTAGCAAATTCTCTCTACACTCTGATAAAATTATTTTCTCAAGTACGTTACTACACTTATCTTCTTTTAATTCTTCCGACAATTATGTCTTTCCTTAGATCCATTTTTCAGAATTAGTAATTAAAATACCGAGTTCTAATCTAAGTTATAGTCTTATTCTATCGTTCACAAATAAGAGGCCTTCATCTTTCGTTCTTTTTTTCTAAGATATTTCATTTATCGCTTTCATAGGAGTAACTGATATAAAAATTATTATCTAAGATTAAATCTATTGCTTTTAATTATGTCATCTTATTAAAATGTTCTTTACTTATTCTTTTATTTTCGTCTTTTAGCCTTCTATTCCATTTTTCATTCACCATTTACTTTGTTAATATTAGTTCAATCCACTCATCAGTAGATACGTCAAAAAGAAAATCAAACATAGATTAATTTTAATAAGTTCGTCTAGTTAGAAGTCAGATCAATTGCATAAGCATGCATTTCTTTTATTTCATTTGATTTTATAGTATAAAAGCCACTTTAAATTTATGGCATACCCACATTTCTAGCATTTCCAATTAAATTTTGCCGAAAGTTAAATCCATCAAATCCCAACATTTAAATCCCTTTAATTTTTTGGATTTTTCAGCGGTGAATTTTCTTGACGTCAACAGAAAGTAAAATGGATTGAGTTGATATTCGCATTCTTATATCCACCCGAAACGAATATCAATGGATACATTAAGATATCTTCCCCTTCCCCCTATTGAGGGAGAAAGTAGCTCAACCCCCCCCCCCCCCCCCTATATAAGAGAAAACCACATGCCAAGAAAGCTTACAATACTAAGAGCGAAGCGAAGCTTAAATCTCGAAGAAATACATAGGAAAAAATATTAATGTATTAGTCAAGGAGGCTGAGAAGCCTCAAGTTACCGAGTTCATTAAAAGCACGGGCACTACAAGCTCAGGTGGGCTGAGCACATATACAATCAGACGGGCTAAACATATCAGGATATAAGTAACAAAGTCTTATCAAACTTTTGAGCTCAGGTTTCCTCAATAACCCCTTAATCATTCCAAGAGTGGAGGAATCTTCTAGAGAAATGAAGGAAATTTAGGGGAATTCCCCTTATTATGCACGAAACAAATAGAAGGATCATAGAAAGGAGAAAATGGAGTAGATCCCTGACATGTCAGGGAATAATAGGAATGAAGGAAAAAGGCACGCAAGTATATAGGGCAACAAGGGATTGTCCTCTACTAAGTGAGTATACAAGAAGATCTCTAACAATGAAAGGGATAATAGAGCCAAAATGCTAAAAACAACTTAGAAAGAAAAGTTTATCAGGTAAAAGTCTAACATAATCTTCGGACGGGATTCACCAGATCTTGACCCCACTAGCATCCTTTCATGTTTTCTTTACAGACTTAAGGGTTTCAGACATAGCATACTGTTGACGAGGCGAGCTAGGACCATTTTCCCAAAAACTAGGTTAACAGTTTAGCATTGACCATGGGGATGATAGTCTCTGCTCTAAAAAGCTCATCACCTACAAAGCTCTTCGAGTCTTTCCAAGGATAGAGATCATGGAACCCGTAGAAGAATCACTATAAAATGAGGGTACCAACATAAATACTAAGGCAGTAAACCCTATCCCACATATTGTTGTTGGAAACTGCCGAAACACTAGGAGCATGGGCCAAAGCTTCATTACTCAAGGTGCTAGTCGTTACCAAAGTAGCTCCGACGGAAGTGCTAGAAGAGGCCACAATGACTAGCATCTTCCAAGCTATAGAGGAGATGAGAAAGACTAAAATGAAAGAGTTAGGGTGAACTAATAACCGAGTCTTTGATGAGAGGGTTGAAGGAATCATAAGGTGTGCTCGTGTGGAAGCTAGAGAGGATGCACCCCATCTACCACCAGCACGAGCACTAAGAAGGAATATAGCTAGACTTCGATAAATGAAGGTGGATGATCTTGGTGAAGACAAGCCTGAAGATAGTGATTATTTACCCATCAAATCGTCTTACTCATTATAATTGAGGCGAGTGATAGTCACAAAAATATTAGAAAATCTAGGCATGTTAATAAAAAAGTAAACATAGCAGAAGTAATATTTAAAATTTTATTCGGATCACATCTGAGCATGCATAGTTCTTAGCAAGATCGATCATATGATAATTATATCACATATAATCTTTTTAAAGTAACCTTAGTAAATCCCATCAATATTAAAATTAAGATTAGGTTAAAATGGATACATTTCTTCTTGAATAATTTGATACATAACTCTTCTTTGATGAGATGGAAGGCGCTTACGCATTTTCCCTCTAACCTACTTAAGTTTCTACTTAAAGTTTTAACTCATGAAACAATAAGGTCTGAGAAAGGGAAGAGAAAAGATTATTTTCTCTCTAAGGAATTTCGGCAAAGGGTGTTAACGAGCAAACATGAATTCAAACAAGTCTTTAGGTGGTATTTATAGGCACAACTAGGTTCTAGGTTCCTAATCACATTCGGTTTTCTAGTTACCTAAACTTTTATCACCTTAGGTTGCATTTTATCTTAAAACTCTTAAAAGATAAAATTAGATCAAACCATTATCATGGCCTGCCACCCTAATGGGTATGATACATGGATATTTAATCTCAAGTTTGATTAATTTGGCCCACAAAAATCTAATTAATAATCTGTCTCATTAACCTTTTAAAGTTCGATTATTGATACGAACTTTTAGGATACTTTTATAATTAAATAAAAGCTCTTATGTAACTTATTAAATTAAATTACTGTCACACTTAGTTGTATTAGTAAAGCTGCATGACATTGAATTAACAAATAAGTAATTACTATTTTATCCCTATAGTCAAACTATAAGTCAAATTAGCATTTTATCCATAAAATGATTTTGGTCTTTTTCCCTTTTCTCCGATGAAAATTTAACTGTGCTATTATGAATCTTATGTGTATTACCGATTAGGTTCTACATCATGTCGGTAGAAGGATTTCATAAATATCTATATGATTTTTTTTATATCCAATTAAATTTGTATAATTTTAAAACTTTTAAATTAAACAGTTAACTTAATCATCTCATGATTAAATAAATTGAAACATTCAAGTCGAGATTGACTTCTAGCAAAGTGTCAAGACTGCCCGTGAGATGAGAAGTATCATCTTCCGAAAGAATATGTTGTGACTCTAGTATGCCTACAATAACAATCCTTTCATCTTACCAATATCCCGATTTATCCTAGGGAATAATTTAACTCTTAAATCCTAATAGATAAATCTTATAAACCACTATATGGTTATTGAATATTGACAATGGATCTATAGAAATGCCTTTCATATCATATTCATTTATAAAAATTCCTTGTTCAATAAAGTATATAATACATAGGACATTTTTTCCAAAACTGAAAGCGATGGACTCACTTTTGACCACTTACAACCTTTTCGCACAACACTTCATGCCTAACGATTCATCTCATGTTCACCCATGGCTAGCACTAATTAGAATGATATCAAAGGATGAAGCCTTGTACTCAAGGAACCATGATATCTCAAATATGAGGATCACATGTAAGATAGTTACTAAATAATTATCATTAATAATCAGTATTAATTACTACTGAGACTCTTCTAAGTGTCACGTTCAATACCTTTAGTCTCTACGAAGCGCCCATGCAATCATCAAGGTGTTCTACTAACTCCTTTGACTGTAAGATCAGATATCCTAACAATTAAGTAATGAACTATATGATTATCTATCTGAACGAAATGATGTCCATTCTCGAGATCTTACGACAATAAACCGTTTGTATTGTTACAGCTTTTAGCGACTCGAGTCTCTACTAGCAAGATCTCTATCAAGATCTCTAGAGTCTATAACTTAAAATACTGGACTTTATCATGACATGTTTTTATAGAACATATAATATTAATTTCAACCAAATTAATAAATATGATAAATAATTGACTTTTATTAATGACAATAAATAATGTATTGCTAATATATACACAAAGTATCACATAAAGTATTTATCCTATCAAGTCAAAATTAGATTGACTTAACAGGTATACACTTTTCAAGAATCCCTCCGCCTGGGGAAGAGACAACCTCCTAGCCTAAGAAAGAGACAAAGCTGGAGAAGATAGTCAAGCAAAGAGAAGTAGGGCTGAAGCAAGGGGGGATAGCGATAGAAGTCGCCGGGATGAGGGCCCATTCACACAAAGGATTAACGACGCGCCTGTTTCCAGGAGGTTCAAACCCCCATTTGCGAGACAACGACCCAATAAAACACATAGATGCTTTCAAAAAACACTAAGAGAGTGACACACATGGAGACAAGTTAATGTGCCAATTATTCCACATAACCATGGCTGCGCAAGCCATGGAGTGGTGCAGGGCCTTAACACCAGGATCCAAAGACACATTTGATGAATTGAATAGCCAATTTGTAGCAAACTTTTTATGGGGCAAAAACCGTCAATAGGCGAATAATTGGACTGCATACCATCAAGCAACTCCCAGAAAAGCGATTGTAGGATTACATAGACATATTCAATGATGAGTCTCAAAAGGTGGATAAGCTCGAAGACTTAGGAATTTTGCATGCATTCCCAAGTGGTACCACAAATAAAAAGTTAATCAACATATCAAGTAAGAAATGATTCACTTAATTCTCAGATGCCTGGAACAGGTAAGGAAAATCGAATCTGCTAAAGACATCCATACAGGCCGAGCCAAAGGGTAGTACGAAGAGGTTAAACAAAGAAACATGAGAGTGAACCTAGAAAGAGGAAAAATGATAATCGAGGGAGAAGCGACTGGAGAGAACACTGGAAGAGATGAGATGAAAGAAGGCGAAATCCTAGCCATAGGAACCCAATAATGCAGGAAACTTTCACTCCCTTGAACGCGAGTGTAAGGTCATATATAATAGGTTGGAGAACGAAAATCTATTCAGCCGTCCTAAACTATTATGGAGCGGACCACAACAATGAAACTGACATCTATACTGCCACTTTCACGGAGATCATAGACATAGCATTGAGAAGTGTAAACACCTAAAGAGAGAGATAGAGAGGATGGTTCAGGAATGTCATTTGAGCGAATATGTAAGGAGAAACCATGCGAGAGAAGAGTTTGGACGAAGAAGAAATGACAGAAGAGATAATAGGAGAGATGGAGAAGAGCAAGTTAACCCAGATTACTAAGGGGTGGCTGGAGGGATACACATGATAGTAGGAGGATCTGAACGAGAACACTCAGGTAACCAAAGGAAGGAGTGGCTGAGGACATTATTCCAAGCAGAAATATACTCGATAAACCTTACCATAGATGCTTAGGAGGATATCCCAATCACATTCACATGCATAGATGAGAGAGGTATAATATATACGTATAATGATGGGCTGGTAATCTCAACTAATATACCTTCCATGTTAATTCACAGAGTTTTAGTAGACGCAGGAAGTTCAGTGGATGGAATTTCCCGAACTTCATTCGATAAAATGGGAGTAAGCAATGCCCAGCTGAAGCTTGTAAACACCCCCCTACTACATTCTCAAGAAGTCATTGAATACCTGAGGAATGATCACTCTTGCCATGACGTGATGAGAAGATTCTTGTAGATCTACAGTAATGGTGAACTTCCTCATTTTTTACTTCATGTCAGGTTACTTTATATCAGTCTACAATGCCATCCTGGGAAGGCCTTCCATCAATAATCTTAAAGCAATAGTTTCCATGAGACACTTGGGGATGAAGTTCCCAACTAAATGAGTGGCGATAGTGAGGAGGAGCGAGAAAAAATCACAAGAATATTATGTCTCCACTGTGAAGGGGAAAATATAGGAGGTACAGCTTATGTTGAGGGTAGAAGATGAGCATGGAGAAGACGACCACGCTGGAAGGAAGGAAATGATCAAAGGAGGAGAAGTTGAAAAATGGCAAAGACAAGAAAGGAAAGGCAGAAGATAAAGATAAAGAAAGAAGGACTGGAATGAGGAGAAAGGAGAAAGGAGAATCGACCGCCAAAGAAGCTGGTAAAAGGCCAAGGAAGATTGATTTAGCGAGATAGTGTTAATAATATGATATATTTTGGTGGAGGGAAGAGATACAAATCTTAAAACTCTTTTATCATTTAAACTATCTTCTTGTATTTTTTTCTCTCTCACTCGTTTCTCACAACAGAATACAACTCTATTTATAGACTCTTAAGACTCTTGAAATTCGTATACAACATAAATGTAAAAACAGAATTCTAAACAGCAATAATTAAATCTGACTATTGGTTACTAAAACTGCAAAAACTTATTATAAGGAACTCCAAACGACTTGAAACTTGAACCATCAGAAACTAGACTTCAAGACACATCAAATAGACTCCTCATTTGCCCAGAATGATCAAGAATCGCCCTTTCAAATTCGCTCCTTAATCAGCCTCAAAAAACTGTCCACTATGCAGTCACGAAGTTAATGGCAAATTAAGTTTATTCATCAACACCCCTCCTTAAACTTAATTCTCTTCTGTCTTTCTTGTCGAGTAGATTTTTCATTTTCTCAAATAGTCTTGTGGACAGTGGCTTTGTAAAGATGTCAGCTGCTTAGTCCTCGCTTTTCACATGTACAAGTTCTATCTCTTTTTCCTTCACGTGCTCTCGGATGAAATGGAACTTCAGGTCAATATGCTTGCTTCTTTCATGATGGACAAGATTATTTGCCAATTCGATCGCTGATCTACTGTCCAAGTAAATTTGTGTGGCCTTTTCTTGAGTAAAATTTATCACATTTAGTATTCTTCTCAACTAGATCACATGACACACACAGGCTCCTGCTGCCACATATTCTGTTTCGCACGTAGAGAGTGTCACGACTGGTTGTTTCTTCAACAACCATATGAATGCCGTGTCCCCCAAAAAGAACACATATCCCGATGTACTCTTTCGATCATCCACGTCACCGCACCAATCTCTATCGGAATATCCCACTAGCATGAAATCTTTGGCTTTGGTGTAGAATAATCCAAGGGATTATGTTCCCCGAATATACCGCAAAATTCTCTTTACTGCTTTTAAATGCGTGTAGACCGGCTCCTCCATGAATCGACTTACAACTCCAACGCTATAAGAAATGTCCGGCCTTGTGCATGTGAGATAGCGAAGACTCCTAACTAGACTTCGGTATTTGGTCGCATCTACTCGTTCTCCACCATCAAACTTAGAAAGTTTCGCCCCAGGTTCCAGTGGTGTCAATCCGGGTTGCAATCCGCCATTTTGTTCCTTTTTAGAACTTCTTTTGCATATGTTTCTTGTGACACAAAAATCCTAGTCTTTTCTTATCTAACCTCAAGACCAAGGAAGTACTTCATCAAACCCAAGTCCGTCATCCCGAATTCCCGAGTCATCACTCTTTTAAATTCCTCTATCATTTCACTATTGTTCCCCATAAATTTGAGGTCATCAACATAAAGAGCAACAAAGAGCAAATTACCTTCATTCTTTTTCACGTATAATGCATACTCATATGGACATTGAATAAGCCCGTTCTTCTTGAAGTAAGTGTTGATGCGGGTATTCCAAGCTCGAGGTGTTTGTTCCAATCCATAAAGTGCCTTCTTCAATTTCAGTACCTTCTTTTCTTCCCCAATTTTCATATACCCGGGTGGTTACTCAACGTACACCTCTTCTTCTAGCATGCCATTCAAAAATACTGACTTGACATCCATTTGAAAAATTTTCCATTTGAATTGACCTGCTTGAGCAATGAGAAGGCGAATCATCTCTATTCTTGTAACCGGGGTAAAGACTTCATCATAGTCTATCTCCGCCTTCTGTCGATAGCCCTTTGCAACTAGACTTGCCTTGTACCGCTCTATCTCACCTTGAGTGTTCATCTTCTTTTTGTATACCCATTTTACTCCTATGGGCTGACTTCCTTTTGGCAATTCAACCAGCTCCCAAGTTTGGTTTCGCTCGATTGCTTTTATTTCTTCATTCATGGCTGCTTGCCACTTCTCATTTCGTACCGCTTCCTCGAATGTAATTGTTTCGGCATCTGCCAAAAGATAAATTAAATGTACCTCACTTGTCGAGTCGTACAAATCTTGCATGCTTCACATCCTTGGTTGTCTTGGCTCATCTTCATCATCAATTGTTGGTGGATTTTCTGGTGTGTTTGTTGGTGTAGTGATTGTACCGGTAGATAATTCTTCTTTCTCGAATATCACCTCCGTTGATTTTTCCCAATCCCACGAACTTGACTCGTTTACATGCACATCTCGGCTGACCACTACTTTCTTCTCTATTGGATCAAACAACTTGAAACCTTTTGTCTTTTCCTCATAACCGATAAAGATGTACCTTTTGCTTTTGTCATCGAACTTGGTATTTTTTTGATCCGGTACATGCGCGTAGGCCACACTACCGAACTCCTTTAAGTGAGACACTATTGGTTTTTGTCCGCTTCATGCTTCTTGTGGTGTTCGATCTTCCAACTTCACATGAGGGCATCGATTTTGTACATAGACTGCACATAGCACCGCTTCTGCCCAAAATTCCTTCAGCATTTTCTTGCTCTTAATCATCGACCGGACCATGTCGAGAATAGTCCGATTCTTTCTCTCGGCCACACCGTTTTATTGAGGTGAATATGGTGCAGTCAAGAATCGCTTGATGTCTTATTCCTCGCAACAATTCATGAAGACGGTTGATGTGTACTCCCAACCTCTATCCGACCTGACGGCTTTGATGAATATGCATGTGGTTTTTTCTACCAACAGTTTGAACTTCTTGAATGAATTTAGAGCTTCAGATTTTTCTTTTAGAAAGTAGACACACGTTTTCCGAGTGTAGTCATCAATAAATGTAAGAAAGTACCTTTTTTCACCAAAAGATTTTTGAGTGATCGGTCCGCAAATATCGGTATGTATGAGCTCGAGTGGTTTTTCCGCACGGTATTCTGCCTTTTTCAGAAATGAGGTCTTTGCTTGCCGAGTAAACATCCTTCGCAAAACTTCGTGGTGTAGTCCATGTCCGGTAGCCCATGGACCATGTTCTTCTTGGCCAATTCCTTTAGGCCACCGTAATGAAGGTGACCAAACTTTAGATGCCACAACTGTGATTTGTCTTCCTTATCGACTTGTAGACATTTTTCCCGCACGTTTCGCAAGTTAAGCTTGTACATGCGATTTTTGGCCATTTCGACTCATGCTACGAAATGCCCTCGATTGTCCTTTAATTGTAGTACCCAGTTTTTCATGAATACCGAGTATCCCTTCTCCATGAGTTGCCCCATACTCAAAATATTGCTCTTAAGATCAGGTACATAATAAACATTCTCGATTGACCCTTCCATACCACCTTTTTGTAAATAGTGAACCATACCTTAGCCTTTTACTTAGATCTTTGACTCGTCTCTGAATGACACGTGTCTACCTTCAACCTCTCGCATCTCCTTGAATAGGTGCTTGTGCCCGCACATGTGGTTGCTTCCACAAGTGTCAAGGTACCAAAATGTGTCACTATCGGTATTGATATTGTTGTATGCCATCATGAGAAACCCTTCTTTCATCTCATCCTCCGTGACAAGGTTGGTGTTCTCCTCCACTTTCTTCTCAGCATAGCAACCTTTTGCGTAATGCCCGACCTTCCCGCAATTGTAACACTTATCGGAGTTGCAGTCCTTCGCATAGTGACCGTATTTGCCACACTTGTAGCACTCGACATTCGAGTGATTTGACCGGCCGCCTCTTCTACGACCACGTCCTCTACCTCACCAATTTTGTTGGCTTAACTGCCCCTTCTCCTCATAGTATCCACCTCGACTGCGACCTCCACCACCGTGACCATTGCTGCGACCTCCACGGCTACGCCCTCTACCACGAAAAGTTTTGAGTATATAGTACCTTTTCGTCTTTGATAGACACTTTGGCTTGCAATGCTTCCTCAAGCGACTCGTTCTTCTTCTTCTTGCGTTGCTCGTGTGCCTCTAGCGACCCAGCGAGATAATCAATAGTTAGACTCTCTAAGTCCTTCGACTCTTCGATGGCGCAAACGACATTCTCAAAATTGTCAGTTAAAGACCGCATAATTTTCTCCACGACCCTTGATTCCTTTAGAATTTCACCATTGCACTTGAGTTGATTTACCACGGTTTGCACACGCGTGATGTAGTTGGATACACCTTCCGACTCCTTCATCTTCATACCCTCCAACTCGCCGCGTAGAGTTTGGAGTCTTACTTGCTTTACTCGGTCAGCCCCCTTGAAACCTTTTTGCAACGTATCCCATGCTTCCTTGGCAGTTGTTGCGCTAGCAATTTTTTCAAAATCCGACTCGTCAACCATTTGGAACAACATGTATAAAGCTGTCTTGTCCTTCATTCGCGTTTCTTTCAACGCCTTTACCTGATTCATCGTCTGAACTGTATTTGCAGCCGGTTCTTCAAAACCTTCTTCGACTACTTCCCATGCGTCTTGGGCACCGAGTAGTGTTCGCACTTGGATGCTCCAGTTGTTGTAGCTGGCTTTCGTCAATCGTGGTAGTGGCATACCCCCCACTGACATTCTTCTGGAATTTGCCATCGGCTCTAATACCAATTTGTTAATAATATGATATATTTCGGTGGAGGGAAGAGATACAAATCTCAAAACTCTTTTATCATTCAAACTATCTTCTTGTATTTTTTCCTCTCTCACTCCTTTCTCACAACAGAATACAACTCTATTTATAGACTCTTAAGACTCTTGAAATTCGTATACAACATAAATGTAAAAACAGAATTCTAAACAGCAATAGTTAAATCTGATCATTGGTTACTAAAACTGCAATAACTTATTATAGGGAACTCCAAACGATTTGAAACTTGAACCATCAGAAACTAGACTTCAAGGCACATCAAATAAACTCCTCATTTGCCCAGAATGATCTAGAATTGCCCTTTAAAATTCGCTCCTTAATCAGCCTCAAAAAACTGTCCACTATACAGTTACAAATTTAATGGCAAATTAAATTTATTCATCAACCGGTAGCAGCATAAACTACAATAAAAGATATGTACTTACAAGTTCAAAGTCCATTTCTGTTTTTTATTTTAACTTTTGGCTTTGATTGTTTATGACATTCCTTGAAGGCTGCTGCTTAAGCCATTAATTGATGAAAACTTGGTTCACTAAGAATTCAATGGCAAAGTTCAAATCTTGCGCTGGAATGCTTAACGAAAACCAAGAAAGTTTTAGCGAATTATTAAATCTTCTATCACAAAAAAGATGAAATTGACATCTGACAATATTATTTTAAAAGCATGGGTATTCGTCAGCAATGACTTATTCGATCCGAATAAAATGACTTATTCGGTCAAAAAAATTGTGTTAAGGACTGAGAAATCTTCAACATAGACTTATTTGATCTTCGAAAGTTTCAATGAATTATCCAGTCGGAAGAAGCAATTAAGACTGAGAAATTTTCAGCGTTGTAAAAATTCGAACGGCTTATTTGGTCTTTAAAAATTGCAAACAACTTATCTAGTCGAAAGCCAGCCAAGTAGATTGTGAATATTCCTCAGCATTACAGGCCTGGATAATCCATTAAGTTTTAGTGGTTCACTTTATTGAAAGTCAATAAAAAAATTAAATAACTCTCAGTACATACCTATTTCAATCTTAAAAATGACTCATTTAGTCATATCGTAGTGTACGCCTTTTTAGATCTTAAATTTTTGAATAAATTATTTCGTTATAAATTCTTTAAAGACTGAGTAATCCTCAACATTATGGACATGATAGGGCCACAAAATCCTAGTGATTCATTAAAACAAGTCATTAGAAAAATGAGTATTTCTCAGCATCCTTAACCTAACCAATTGAAAAAAAAAAATAAAAGAGGAAAGAAAACTTTATGGCTAAAAAACACCACTTGTACATATTTATTCAAATATTAAAGTGGGGGGGGGGGGGGGCTTGCAAAGGATGTACATAAAAATAAAATAGTAAATAACAAATAATAAATAGAACTAAGATTGCCCATCAGTAGGAGGAATACTTCAAGGGGCTTTGTCATCCTTAGAGTCTGAAAGAGGATCTCATGGAAACTCAATCTTTTAAACGTTAAAATATGGATCAATCTCTCTAATAGTGCCACATAGTGCATAAAAAGCCTCTCGCTCAGCTCAGATGATCTTGATCCGGAATTCTTAAAAGATAAGAATTCCTCAACAACTATTTTTTAACTCGTTAATTTCTCTCCTTATATTTTGAGGAAGAAACAAAGTTGTCCATGAGTCTCGAGGGAGTGAATCTTAGACTCTTGAGCTTTAACTTATGAATAATGAAGGCACTCAACCAAAGAGTTCGACAGACGTAATCTCTCGATTGTCACGAAGGCGTCCCATTTTTAAAACGGTTATTAGAGGAAATAGCTTGAACAAATATGGTTGAAGTTACATGGAGGATTTATGTCCACTGTGAAAGGCTCTTCCATCCATAATATGTCCCAAGATCAATACCTACACTCACAAGCAAATTGCGGCTAAGGTAGTGGTTGGTCAACCCTGTTCCGACGCTTTAGTTAGTTTCTAAAGGGATAGATGGAGAGTAGATGATGAGAAAAATATTCCCTAAGGAAAATTGGATTACCCTTTTATGTTATACACACTGGCTTTTATACCTGGTCAAGGCTGTGAGATCTCAAACAACTTTAGATGTGTCTCGCTCCATTGCTCAACATTATGATCACTCCCTATTCCATGATAGGTGTTAGCGCATCCACTGTCTGACACAACAGAGACCTACTGCCCACTCAAAGACATCTTGGTGTGTAACCACGCCACCCCAATTTGACATGCCAAGAGTGCATCCTCCACTAAGGTGTCAGTTGTTTTCCATTTGTCGCCCTTTGGACGTATCTATCTTCAAGTCCAAGTCAAGCAAGGAAAAATATGACTCGGCCCTAGTGTCGTCTGACGTCTTATTATCAGGCTCAGCTTATTGTCGTGTCGACCGATGCTCTTCTCGGCCCTATCTAGCCAACTCATCCATCATCTTCCCTTTGCACTTAGTTATATTGACATCTTCCGAACCTCCCTCAGCCTTGGCTTCCCCTGGTCGGACCAAGGCTACAGATTTTGAGGCTATCCCGGTATCAGGCCCAACAATGAGTTTTTTGGCATGCAACCTCTTTTTACAAGGGTTATGTGGCATTCTGAACTCCTCTCAAACTGAAACACTTTTACAGACCTCACCGACCCCCATCTGTCTTGAGGGATATCAAAGGATGCATGACAGCCTCTTAACTACCCATAAATCGACATTTCTCATTTTACATAATCGCCTCTAGGGTGGTGACATGTCTCTCCTGCCAGTTGCCACACATAACACTCGCATCCTTTCTCCTTCCTTTTTCTCTCTCCTTCTTTTATAAGCCTTCTTATGCCATTCGAGTCATTTTAAGCTTTCATCTCTTCTCAACTTTGATGCTCTCTTCCTCTTCTCCTCTTCGTTCTTTTGAGTTCTGATGCCTATCACCGTCGTTTCCTCCACCGTGAACCACCAACAACCTATGCTATTCACCTAATCATGTCCGATAGAGCAACTAAGTTCCTCATTCTCTCTCTTTGCATTTGTTCTTCGCATGAATCCTTTTCCGCCTTTGTTTTTCTTTGAAAAATGCATTTTGATAGGAAATAGACCTAAGGACTGAATGCACAGATGTTTGCTTCTTTATGATGCATTTTGATCCTTCTTTTTCTTAGCCTTTCACCAACAATTAGATGATTTTCACATTGTTGACTAACCTTAAGATCACCCTCAATCATTCACTTCCTCAGAATTCACCAACACTTAGACAATTTTCATCTTGTTGATTGACATTAGAATCACCCTCAGTCGTTTCCTTCCTCAGAATTCACCAACATTTAGGCAATTTTCATCTTGTTGACTGACATTAGAATCACCCTCAGTCGTTTCCTTCCTCAGAATTCACCAACACTTAGGCAATTTTCATCTTGATAACTAGCTTTAGGATCATCCTCACCCATTTAGACTAGGGCTTCAACGATTGTGAACATCCAACTTGAGGCTGACCCGTTCCCTTTTTTATGGACAAGTACATTTAAGATGGATATGCTAATGAAAGTCCAGACTGAGCAGAGGAGAAAGGCAAAGGGTGCGGCTCGGCCTTGGCCCGACCACTACAAAGAAATTGCCTCAACCTTCAATGAGGATGGTCGCTTTCACGTCCTCTTACGCTTCGAGGAGCTAAGGATCAGCTTTACTCCATAACCTTCCTTATTTACCAACCCATCTACCTGTAGTGTCTAAAAAGGCGAGCAGAGCTCATCTTTGTCACTGCCATCCATCTTCACTTCGTTCTCCATACTCGCCATGCCGTCGCTGGAGAATTCAAAGATGAAGTCTGCTAGGGCCTGAGCTTTAATCGCGGCTCTCAGTCTATGGGATATGTCAAATTCTCCGAGCTCGACAAACCATTTTCGTAGTCTTCTCAATCTGTTAGGGTCTTGGAGGATCTGCTTTAGAGGAAAATCAGTAACTACCACTATGGGATGGGCCTGAAAATACGACCTCAACTTCCTTACCGCTACCACCAGAGCGAAAACAGCTTTATCGACATGAGGATATCTCCTGTCAGCCTCACTCATTACTTTATTGGTGTAGTACAATGGGATTTGCTTTCCATCTTCCTCATTCACCAATAATGAGCATATCGCACTCCACTCACCGCAATATAGCGACTCAACTCTTCCCCCCAGCCTTTGGCTTATTCAACCTAGAAATAGACACTAGGTACCTCTTTAGCTCTTAAAATTACTTCTCACAGTCTTCAGTCCATCATTTGGTGTGAGAGCATTTCAACGATTTGAAGAAAGGGAGACACTTGTCAGCCGAGCGACTCATGAAATGGCTTAGTGCAGCCACTCTGCTTATTAGGGCTTACATCTCCTTTTTCATTTGTGGTGCCTTCAGGTTGATAATGATTTGTACCTTTTCTAGATTAGCCTCAATCCCCCTTTAGTGCACAATGTACCCTAGGAAGTTTTTTGATCCTACCCCAAAGGTTTATTTCTCAGGGTTCAGCTTCATCATTCCCTCATCACTCCAAATACCTCCTTCAAGTGCCCAGAGCGGTCCTTCATCATCACGTTTTTTACCAAAATGTCATCCACATGCTCCTCTTTTGTCTTTCCCAATTACTTCTAGAACATATCATTAACCAGCCTCTAAAAGGTCACCCCAGTATTCTTCATTTTGAAAGGCATCACATTTTAGCAGTAAGTACATTTGTCGGTTATGAAGAAGGTCTTCTTCTAATTCTCAGCTCATAGTTTCAGTTGTGGTACCTCGAGTAGGTGCCCATGAAGCTCAGCAACTCATGCCCGGTCGTAGCGTCTACCATAAGATCTATGCTTGGCAAGAGGTAACTGTCCTTAGGGCAAGCAGCGTTTAGATCATTAAGGTCCACGCAAAGTTGACACTTTCCCCCTCCTTTAAACACTAGGACCACATTCAAGAGCTACTCAGGGTACTGGACCTCTTTTATTGCTCCTATCGATAATAACTTTCTCACCTCTTTAGTTGCTGCCCGATTCCTCTCTTCGTTGAACTTCCTCCTCTCGTTGAACTTCCTCCTCCTCTGCATCATCGGTTTAGCTCCGGGCTTGGCACTGAGTTGATGTATTATGACATCTTCCTTAATGCTTGTCAGCTCGAAAGTATCACAAGCAAATACATCAAGATTCTGCTCCAGGGTTTGAATGATATCCTTCAAATTAGTCTCGGTAAGCCCGATTCCTACCTTCAGCTTTCTTTCTCCAGAAAAAGTGACATGCCAAAGGGCCTCTATTGAGGAGACTCTCAACCTCCTTCCTCTCTCCTCCTTCATCTTCATGTCCTCCTCAACCTTCTTAATATGAGAGAGTAGAGGGTGAGCTGGTGAAGTCCGCCACCTCAGCTTTTCCAATATTATATTATAATTATTATTAGTCTAAGAATTTAAAGACTAACTTCTTAGGATTTTCTTTCAATCCTTTTTCACAATCCTGCTAAAAAATTGGTGCTAGCCATAAGAAACTCTTACCTTATAATATTTAGATACAAACTTTATCTAACTTACTACTTTGTTGCTTTCATAATTTTATATGTGGATGACATACTACTGATTGGGAATGATATAGGTATGTTATAGTTTATTAAGTTATGGCTATCGAAAAACTTCTCCATAAAATATTTGGGTGAAGCAGCCTATATTTTAGGAATAAAGATCTATAGGGATAGATCTAGAAGGTTGTTAGGCTTGACCTAGTCGACATATATATATAAAGTGCTAAAAAGATTTATCATGGAAAATTCCAGGAGATAACTCCTACCAATGAGTCATGGAATCTACCTCTAAAAAAATGTCTCCCAAGACATAAACGGAGAAGGATGAGATGAGTGGAATCCCTTATATCTCGGGAATAAGATCCATCATATATGATATGTTATGTACGAGAACATAAGTTTCCTATACTCTAAGTGTTACAAGAAGGTTTTGAGGCAATCTGAGTCAGAAGCATTAGACTGTTGTTAAGAAAATTCTTAAGTACTTGAGAAAGACTAAAGACATATTCTTAATTTATGGAGGATCTGACTTGAAAATTGAGTGTTATACAGACTCTGGTTTCCAGTCAGATATTGATGATAGTAAATCAATTTCAGGATTCGTCTTCACACTAAATGGTATAGCGGTCAGTTAAAAAGTTCTAAAAAGGAAACTACCACATATTCTACTATTGAAGTCGAATATATTGTAGCTTTAGAAGCAGCAAAGGAGGCGATTTGGATGAAAAAAATTCATAAATGAACTTGGTAGGGTTCCAAGCATCGTTGATCTCGTAGTAGTCTACTGGGATAATAATAGTGCAATAGCACAAGTAAGGGAACTAGGTTTCATCATAAATCCAAACACGTATTGCAACATTATCACCTCATCCGAGAAATAATTGAAAGAAGAGATGTCAACATCGAAAGAGTCGTCATAATGACAACATAGCAAACCCATTCACTAAGTCACTTTCCCAATAGAAGTTTGATCACCATCTTGACAAGATGGGAATTAGATTAAAAAATGATTAACTCTAGTACAAGTGGGAGATTGAAAGTATATGCCCGTAAAGCCAATCGGATTTTGACCCAATGAGATAAATACTTTATTTGATACTATCTTTATGCGGGAATTAGCAAGACATTGTTTATTGTCATTAATGAAAGTTACTTACTATTTATCATGTTTATTGGTTTTGTTGGAATTAATATTATATGTTTTATATATGCATATCATGATAAAGTTCAATATCTAGAGTTATGCACTCTGGTGACCAAGTTTTGTTTGTTTCCAAAGCTTGAATCTCAAGTTCCATTGCTTGCTTCCGTCCTTGGATGCCTCTTGGAAAGTGCTAGGGTTAGAAACAGAGGATAAAAAGGAGAAAAAAGAGGGAGACATAGAACCATATGATAAATGAGAAGATAGGGTATACCTAACATAACTCTCGACATGTTGCAAAGCAGGATCATCATAAATAGGTAGAATGAAGGTTGAAGGAGCTAGAGATGGACCACTAAGGACTGGAGGATTAGACATAGGAGAGGCAACAGAAGGAGAGGTAATGGGAGGATAATAAGATAGAAGAGTGAGAAAGTCATCATCATAGATATAAGTAGTAAGTGTGTAGGAAGAAGGAAATGAGTCTAAACTATGATGAAAAGAAAAAATGTTTTAAACAATGTGAACATCACGACTAATTATGAGCTGTTGAGAATCAATTTGCAACAACCTATATGCCTTTTGAGAATGAGCATAACCAAGAAGGATGCAAGGTATAGCTCTAGGTGAAATTTTTTCATGATTATTCAAGAAAGTGGCATAGCATAGGCATTCAAAGGAACGTAGATGATGAAAAGATAGTGGCTTACCAAAGACCATTTCAAAAGGAGTCTTATTATGCAACAAAGGAGTAAGTGTCCTGTTGAGTAAGTGGCGGTAAGTATGCAATCTCCCCAATACCTTTCAAGGACATTTGATTGAAATTTCAAAGCTCTAGCCACATTCAATATATGCCTATGCTTCCTCTCTACACGTCCATTTTAATGTGGTGTATGTGGGCAAGTTGTTTATGAAGGATCCTCATGGATGAAAAAAGAGAAGAGAATTTAGAGTTGAGTAACTCAAGGCCATTATCTGTTCCTATTTTCTTCACTTTGTGAGGAAATTGTGTTTGTAACATCAACAAGAAGTTCTATATATGATCATAAACTTGAGACTCTAGACGTGGGAGAAATGTCCACGTGTCTCTGCTGAAATCATCCAGTGAGAAAATATTTGGCACTGGTATGGTGTGGGGTTTTTTATGGTCCTCAAATATCTATATGAAGTAATAGGAATGGAGTAGAAGAAAGTAATTGGTTGTGTGAGAAAGGGGTTCTGGTTTATTTGAATAATAAGCAAATATGACAATGTGGAAAATCAGATGACTTGAGATGAGAGAATTCTGGTAAAAGATGTTGGAAAAAATGAAAGACAAGATTCAAGACTTGCTTTCTCTTCCTCAAAAACAGATTTTTGAATAAGCAAAAGGAAAACAATGAACAACAACTTCTAGAACAAAAACTTTTCAATCTAAATTTTCATTAGAAAATAAGAGACTAAATACATAAACAAATATGAAACAAAGTACATGAATAGTTAACCATTAAATGGTCACATTCTAAGCAGAAGCAACACTTACAATCACCATACCTCCCCAACTTACAATCAAAACAGACAATGTACAGAAAACCTGCAAATCTGGAAAATGCAACCAACTACACTAATGTTGACCAAAAAAAGTGCAAATCGATTTCAAAGCTTTTCAAACTTCACCAGAAACTTCCACACACTTCAACCAACATATCAAACTTGCTTGAATACAAAAAAATAGCCGTTGAGGCTGCCCAACCCTGTTTTGCCTCCCATAGCAGCAACCAAAAACAGAAAAGGCAGCTTAGGACCTAACTTGAGTTCCTTTGATCCGATCTGAGTGAAACTTGATCCTACAAGTTTCAATTGATGTAGGGATGCTAATGAAATAAGAGTCAATGTCAAAAAAATGATCACAAAAAAGTCATCTTTTTCCACCTCCATTGATGAGTGATGGATGCATCATAGCTTCAAACAAAAGACATGCGTGAAAAAGAAAGGTTACCTAGGCGTTCATGCCAAAGCCTAAGATCATTTTGAGAAATTTTATTCACTAGATTTGTAGATGGAACAATATAAGGCAACTCACAGCTAGTGGCAACAGTACAAGAAGTAAATGAAGTGTAAGAAGAAAAGAAAGGTTGTATTTCATCCAGTTGAAGATAGTATAATCCATGCACCTCCTTACCGATCACCAGCATTGCTCCAGTCAAAGTGTCCTGTAAAAGGCAAGTTTTGGAGTGAAAATTAACAGAAATTGTTATCATTAGTGAGGCTGGAAATAGAAAGAAGATTATGCCTGAAGTTAGGAAAATAGAGAACATTCCTAAGTGCTATCAGATCAGTTAGATGAACTTGACAAGTATATGAATCATAGCTAACAGTTCCATTTGGCAAACTAATTGCAGTAGAACAGAAAGTAGAGCAAGGAATATGATCAATCAAATTTTGAAAATCATGTGTCATGTGATTGCTTGCACCACCGTCTATGATCCACACACCCAAATTTGAATTTTTAATTGAACTATGAAATATACCTGTGGTGACATGAGATGTTGTAGTATTGGCAGTGATTATCTTTGGTAAACATCTTCATGAGTTGAGCATATTGTTCTGCAGTAAAGTATTGGAAAGGAATATTCAGTGTGTGTTTCAGGTCCAAGCATCACCTGAGTAGAATTAGCTGCAGTTTTGTTGTTATAGAATCGTTTTTTTCCTTTGAATTTTCCAATATTGGGATAGCCAACAAGTTTGTAACATGTATCTTTCCTTTGACCTTTGAGATGACCCTGATCACACGCAATTAAATTCTTAGTATCAGACTGAGTATCTCTTTGAGCTTGTCCCTATTTGAAAGAGTTTGACAAAAATGTTAGAGATGTGAAGTTCTTGGACTTCCTAGATGTTTGACCAGCAAAAGAAGGCTGCAAAAGCTTGATGATAGAACTGTAAAATGTCAGTAGGCATGCTTGTAATGCCTCTGTCCAATGCCTTTTATGGCAATTGTTTTGGTTAAACTTTAATTATTTTTGTAGTAGTTTATCTTTCCTATTAGTTCAAGTAATTAAGTATGAAGTTATATGTATATGTAATCTTTTACTATCTTAGTATAAATATAAGTCATTGCTACTATAAACAGTAAGCGGACATTTTGCTTATTTTCGCAACTCCTCTAGAAGTTCTAACAAAAAAAGCAATAATCTCAGATATAGCTAAAGAATTGGAGTTTAAAAATTCTTGCTGTGACTCATTCTATGTAAGAATTCCATATGCATCTTCAACTGAGGGTAGAGGATTCAGAGGGAGAACTTGACTTCTTAAAGAAAAATAGGACTCATTCAATCCCACGAGGAATTGCATTAATTTTTGCTGCTGATGTTGATAGTAAATGACAGAAACTGGAAATAAGCAGCTAGATAGTGGAACTAGATCATTATGTTCATCCCAGAGCTTTTCAGCTTGTTAAAATAGACTGCAATCTCACTCGTGCCTTGATAGGTGGTGGCATTTGTTTTTTCAAAGTAAAAACTCAGGTTCCATTCACCTTTTGGAATCTGTGCTTCAGATCTTTCCAGCTAGATATGCTGAAGAAGAGTAAGCAATACTTGAGTATAACTCTTTTGAAACAACGTTGTAGATTCAGCCAAGGACGCAAGCATTACTTCTATCCCAACCTTGCGCAAGAATAGATCCAGAGGTCGCACTAAATCGCTTGTAACACATCCTATTTTATTCTTGGCATTCAGAGCATTCTTCATCGCTCTTAACCCGATTCCATAATTTCGTGATCCAATCAGAGGTGATTTACCAGTAATAAACCAGAAGTATTTGAAGGATGGATGAAATAAGGATGAGAGTAATCGATTTGTGAAGAAGGCAGTCAGGGAGCTGTACCTAATACTGGAATTTCTGGTGTGTTATTTGATGCATCACTTGCAGTATTAACGTCCTCCACTGTTGATCAAAGGAAGTGACTGTAAGGTGAGAAAGAAGTTAATGGCGGAAGCATGAGCATGAATCATCAAGCTCTGATACCATGTTAACTAAAAGAGAGAGAAGAAAATGTATGCAAGCTAACATAATGTATGCAAGCTGTGCATGCAAAATGGCGCAGTCAGCCTAACTAATCGAACAAATTAACGCTGCACTATTATCATTCAATGTGTGACTTTGATGAGCTAGCAAGAGAGGACTCGCTGAACTGGATATGTGATGTATATATATATATATATACATATATATATATATATTCAACATTATGATTAGTCCCGAAAATTCAAGTTATTAGAAAATGTCCGATAATATATTACAAGCTTACCAAACCGTTAAGAAACTTTATTGAGCGAATGTTGCAAAATTAGCAAGTTCATGAAGAGGCTAATAGGTCAACCACGAGCTGCATTTTATACCATATACAATTAAGCAATCAATTCCACGGCAAAACAGGCATTACTATATAAATAAAGACTATAAAGAAACATACAAACCATGGGCTATGATGGCGATGTGTGCTTTTTCTCTTAATGTTGAAATACGTTGATGCCTGAAATGAATTGTGCTTGTATTTACTATCGAAACGAACACCTTCCACTAAATTATTTTGCCTTTATAATAAACTCGTAAGCAATAATAGTGTATGTAATGTAATATATGTATCAATTTCATTTATATATGTTCATTTTATGGTGGAAACGATCATATAAAAGTATATATATAATATATATATATATATATATATATATATGGATTGTAAGAACAGCATCTTTAAAAGAACTTCTCCACCCAAGTAGCCGGCAAAATGGAGAAAGAAATGATAAGGAGTTACGTAGAGAACTTCTTCGATTATGAAGATCATGTTAACTCTTTAATTAGTTAAAAACTTTCATTTAAATATATAATTTAAAAGTATTGGCTCCTAAATCATTTTTTAATATGTCTCATAAGTAAATTAATTCTATTTTTCTCTAATAATTAGGATTAAAATTAAAACTTTTCTGTTTAATAGAATCTAACTTTAAATATAAAAAATATTATAGGTTCTTATGATATAAATAACTTTCTAATTCTCTTTTTTTTTTTTTTATAACGAAACATAAAACTGATATATCCTATACATATATCATTAAAATTATATATTTAATTTATTTATTATGAATGTTTTAATAAAATAATATATCAATACTCACCCTCCCTCCTCTCACGCTTGAACTGTGGTTCCGCCACTAACTTGTAATAGTAGTTTAAGAAGGTCTTAGAAGATGACTTGAAAGTTGAACCCTAAGCCTTTCTCTCATTGGCTGACTCCCATCTCGAATGGAGTGCTCGAAGGCATAATTGTGACTCCACTACCTGTGACATCAATTAATGTGAGTTAGTCAATCTCGTGTGAGTTAGTCAATCTTGAGAGTGAGTATTTCTGCTATTGACCGTTGACACCATATTGGTCATAACATAATTTCAATAGAATTTCCTATCTATCAGGTGTATGTAACTGATCATAACATTATTACATTAAATAGATTCATTAACTATCCCTAATATTAATATCACTTACGTACATACGTTCGATGTAGAGAATTTGATAGGCGAGGTAAATTGCTGCACTTACGTACATCAGGTATTGATTCTTTGGCACTAGCTAGAGAATGTAGAGAAAAAATCAAACGGCTAAGATTGTACCCATCATAGAAAATATTCTGCTCGTCACCTTTAATTAACTTAAGCTAATTAAGTAATAAAATATTGATCGGATCCCCCTTCCTTAAAACCCTAGAATAATCGTCACTGATCAATTTCTATATATATTCACTATTAACCTACTGATGTTGATGTTATTAATTGTCTATTTTAAACTCTTAACATCCCAATAATGAAAGCTCCATTAATGTATGCACAATTAGGCAGCTTTGTTTGGCAAGTTGGCTTTGTCGACAAAACCCCACATATTGATAGGCCATAAAATATGTTAAAAAAAAAAAAAAAGTAATACAGAAGAGAATTAAGGTCCTTAAAAAGACGAGCATAAACCTTTGTGATAAACACTAATATTAAGCACAAGCTAGCACTCAGCACCCATCAACAATACCGTTATCATCAAAACCCACCCTCTCTTTCCCTTACCCTCACCAAAAAGAAAAAAGAAATCCCTTTGTAGTATTTGTTCGATCCGTTTACTTAGTTTGGTCTTAACTTAATTAAGCACAAGATGATGAAGAGCATACTGAGGATGAGGAAGAGTCCAAGAGTTGCAGATGAAAGTATGTTTGGAGGAGGAGGAGAAGATCATATAAGAAACGTGCAGCAGCAACTACAGAATGGAACTATTATAAATCCATCAGGTGGGTTTTCTGTAATTTTATTCAATGTTCTTCGAGCTCCGTTTTCGATTCTTTCTTGCTTCTCTTCTCCGCGTGCTAATGGCGCTGATGGTATGTGGGTTTCTGGTGAATTTGCAAGGACTTCTGAAATGAATCACCTCATGGTTAGTGATAGCATGCGCTATGCTATTTTGATGTAGAAAGTTCATTTCTTGCCCCTCTATTGTTTTTTCTTTTTTCTTTTCTTCCTAAGAGTTTACATATATATATACTTTGAGGCACTCAGGCAGATATATACTACTCCCGAATCATAAGCTATAAATATGTAATTTTGATTATGAAGTGGATCCATGTTGTAAAGATTTTCATGTGAATGGAGTTGTGTTTTTGTTCTTTCATTTTTATTTTATTTTTAATAATTTTTTCCTTTTTGCTTCTACTTTTCCTAATTTGAGAAGTGACTTTACTTTACATTTTTTAGCGTCCTTTGTATGTTTAATATACATTTTTGTTGTCTTGTTGAGTAAATTTCTTAATTGTAAGGTAGCAGTAATTTTTCATATTTATAAAATAGATTTTCTATTTTATAAATGTAAAAAATAATTTTTATTTTTATTTTTATTTTTATTTTTTATATTTGTAAATAAGAAAATAATTTTAAAAATACGAAAAGCCTTTTTTTTCTTTTTTAAATTGCCAATTAGAGCCTTAAGATTTCAAATCACATATCATGTTTTTCTTTTTTCAACTTTTTCTAAACTATGGCAATACAGTTGTATAAATGTAGAAATATTTGAACGATCTAAATGAGTGGTTAGAGGAAGAAAAAAACCTGAGATTTGATTTGATTTGATTTTAGTAATAATTGATTCTTGAAATTAACCAAAGCAATTACAATAAATCAATGATTAATTGAGTAGGATTAGTGGTCACTGGGTCACTGGGTGGGTTCACTTTTACATTGACAAACAAAATGCTTTCATTATGTTTCATTTTTAGGCTAACAATTTGTTCAATATCCAATGTGTTAGATTGACTAAAGTGGATGAGGGGGAATAAATACAATAGACGGCTATGGGTTTTTGTTAATTGCAAATGCTTAGGTATGTTTTGTTCAATTCTCTCAAGTGGGGTAGAAATAAGATTGAAAATATGAATTATGATTTTACTTTATTTGTTTTGTTACCCAATGAAATAAGTAAGAAAATTTGATTTTGATTCTGCTTTTAATTAAATCATGTGTAAAGTTATGGTTATCTCAAATTTTTTAAAATCTACATTAAAGCTATAATAAAATTTAAATAATATATATATAAATAAATGAGCATATTTATTTTTATTGAAAAATATTTATTTAAAAATAAATAGATAATTTTTTTTTTTATTAAAATGATCTGAAATGAAAATTATTTTCATCTCAATATGAAATACAACCAAACAACGAAATGAAAATGCATGTTTACTCTGTTCTTACACAAGGAGTGGAATAAACCGTATTCGTTTACAAGAAAAGAAGAGATTATAAAAAGGACTAAGCTACCCTTTTAACACTAAAAGCTATTCAATTAAATGTATGTTACTCTAATATCATTTCTCAAACACACAATGTTGATATGAAGAAGCACCGAGAATTTTCCAATTAAAAAAATAAAAACTATGCAGAAATGAGTGCGACTCTATAAATAATTTAGTAATTAAAGTGGTAAAAAGGAAACTAAATTAAACGAAAATTTTCAAATACAAATCTCTATATCTCTAAAGTACCCAATGGCACAATAGCCCAAAGACACAAATTTTCAAAACCAAAATTTCAAAATTTTAAATTCTCAAAGTCTCAAATCCAAATTATCAAATCTTGGGGGGCGGGGTGGACTACATTTGGTGGATGGATGCCATAGGAGATGTGATAGTACAAGAAGATAAACTCAAAACAAAAAAAAAAAAAAGTGTGTTTGGAAGTAGAATCTACGGACGTATTGCACATAAAAACGGACGGGATTTTCTTTCCAAGTGAATGGCTCTGCCTCCTCTACTCCTTGACTAAGTTTCTGGGAGTACATCATCTTTGGTTCATGTACATTATTGCAAATTTTTAAAAATAGTAAACTTGTATTAGTGAAGGAATAACCTTTATTGTTATTATTATTTTTTTTTTTTTGTAAGAAAATAATATATATATACTGAATTTCTGTTATTTTATTTTTTAACTTCTCTTTGATATAGTAATGATATTATATATTAATAAATGACAAAAAGAAAATGGCAGCCTGACAAAAGAACAAAGAAGATAAAAGGACGGTGATTTTGTGCTTACTAGACCCATATAGGATACGGGTCGGCTGGAGTCTACACACCCCTTGCTTGTATTAATATTTTGATCCTCCGATTAAATCGAACGGTTCTAAATGTTATCATATAAAATTTAAGATTATTAATATAAATTTAATTTTTATAAAATTAAGTTTACATTTTTAATTTTATTTTTTAATTATTGAATTAATTATGTAATTTAATTATACTTAAATTGAACATATATCATAATAAATTTAAAATATGATTACCTATATATTTATATTCATATAAACCAACATAAATTAAAATAAATAAAATTAATCAACATTAATCCATAACATAAAAATAATTTCTTAATAGTAATCGTTTTCATTCTTACCTTGTTTGAAAAGAGAATCATTATGTTGTTTCAATTGAGAATAATGTATATGATAGACATCTATACTATCATGCTTAGTCAATGAGTAATTATATTCCTTATTTATTATTTGCTGAGAAAAAATATAATAATACAAAATAAAGAGGACCCCATCAACTCTAACAAATGATGGACTTTCGATCCTATCAACCTATACTTACAACTGATATTTTACTCTATAAATTATTGGGGTCGAAAACCTATTATTTAATTCAAAATTTATAGTTAATATTAAAAATCAAATTTATATTAATAATCACAATTCATTTAATATTTTCATAAAAATTAAATTTATATCAATAATTTAAAATTCATATAACAGTATTTAGACCATCCAATTAAGTCAGATGGTCCGAATATCTGCCCCGGCACTTTAGCCGACCCCACAGGATACGACAATATACTTTTGTCCTTTTCCTTCTTTTTTTTTTTTTTTATCTCAATGGGTGTTGGGTTTTATTAAAATCATGTAATGTGTGAACTCTGTAACTGATAGTACAACAATAATAAAGCTCTCAAGGAAAAGGAATAACATTATGTCTGATTTGTGATATCTTCATATATGTCTGATGACCGGCACTACCCATTATCCACATTCTCTTCTTCAAAGTATTTTCATTATTAAATTCAGAAATAAATCTTATTATTTCTAAAACCAAATGATCAACAGGGCTATACACCTCTTCCCCTTCCCCTTCTTCCTTAACTGTCAATTTCAAAAATCACCTACATGTATGATAACACCCCGCCCTCTTAATGCAAGAAAATCCACATTCCTTTTCAGTTCCAAAACCTTCATCTCTAGATCTCCTCTGTTCTTCACACACTTCATTAAAAATGGAAATTCAATAAACTTGGTTCCGTCAGGAACCTCTCCACTCTTCACCTTCTCCATTACTTGACAAATAAGAGCTTCAGTCAATGAATCAGACTTAAAGAACTTGAATGCTTAAGTTTATAAATTTGCAGAGAGTTTGATTATATAGCTGTACAAGAGTATATTAACAATAAATCAAAATAGATTACAAGAGTATTCTTAGGATATGGGAGAATCATGTGAGAGAGAGAGATCAAGATTCTGTTATAAGACTCACCCACAATCACTATGTTTTTCCTGCTCCTTCCCATCATTCATCTTCTTCCCCTCTAAGGAATATGAAGATCTTGTAGGAGATAACGTAACCTAGTAATTTCACATACTGTATTAGCCAAAGATCGATATTCTGCTTCTACAGAAGAAACGAAACTATGCTTTACTTTTTTTATTTCCAGGAGATTAGTGACTTGCCCAAAAGGACACAGAAGCAACTGACTGATCTGCGAGTGTCCGGACAAGTGCCCCAATTAGAATTATAGTAACCTTGCAGTTGGATGGGAGAGGAAGAAGGAAACAATAAACTTTGGCCAGGATTTCCTTTCAGGTAAATCAATATTTTTTTGAACTCCCTGAAAATATTGCTCTATAGGACAAGACATAAACTTACTAAACACTTGAATTGAATGACTGATGTCTGGTATTGTGAGAGTGAGATAAATTAACTTGCTAATTAACTGTCTATATCTTGTTGGATATGCTAGAAAAAGTCATCCTTGTTTGTTGTACTGAACATTTTGATCCATGGGAATTTTTATTGGTTTTGCTTCAATCAGTCTAGCATCTTCTAATAAGTCCATGGTGTACTTTCTTTAACAAATTTAAATGCCCTCATGAGACCTGAAAACTTCAATGCCTAGAAAATATCGAAGTGTCCTTAGGTCTTTGATCTTGAATTGAGTCTGTAAGAATTGTTTTAAAAGAGAGATGCATTTGACATCCGAGTTGGAAACTATTATGTCATCAACATAGACAAGTATAGTAATAAAACACTGATATGATCATTTGGTAAATAAGCTTTAGTCAATTTTGGATTGAGCAAAAACCGTAAGAGATGAGAGATTATGAGAACTTAGCATACCATTGTATGGATGTTTGTTTAAGTCCATATAAACTATTGAGAATTATGCACACTCTAGATTTCACATCAGGTCTATAACTAGGGGGAAGATGCATGCATACATCTTCATTAAGTTTGCCATGTAAAAAACCATTTTAAACATCGAATTGTTGAAGATGCCATCCCTTAATTGAGGCTTAGGCCAAAAAACATCTTATAGTGGTCAGTTTAACAATAGGGAGAATGTTTCTTGGTAGTCAATACTCTCTTATTATGTGTAACCCTTAGTCACTAAGCGTGCTTTGTATCTTTCTAATGACCCATCAGAGTTAAATTTTAACTTGAAAATCCATTAACGCCCCACGACGGTCTTACCAATAGGCAATATAGTAATTTCCTATGTCCTGTTTTCTCTAAGAGCTTGTAATTCAGCTTCCATAGCAAGAACCCAATTTGGATTTTTAGAAGCCTCCTTGTAACTTGTTGGTTCAACTAACTGAGTAAGAGAGTTGTTGAATGCTATGTAATCTCCTATTAGTTTAGAGTAATCAATGTATTGTGATATATAATATTTACTTCCTTTTGAACTTGTGGACTATGATCGAGGAGGTGAAATAGGAACACCCGCATTAACTTTAGTTAATGATGGATAATCATAATCAATAAGATGGGGGTGATTTTGTTTATTCTTTGTGACCTTCTGAGAGGGTGGGATCTATTGTTCTAGTAATATCTGAGGTTGGTGGTGCATCTGTGGGACCTATAGTAGAAGGAGAATGTGAAGAATGTGAAAAATGTAAAGAATGTGCATTGTTATGGTCATCGGTTTCTGAGTCAGCAGAAGGATCTAGATAGGTAGGAATGATAGGATCAATATGAGGTGATTCTAAGGTAGGTTGTGTGAGGGGGAAATTCCTATTCAAAAATTTAACATTGGGTGTGACAAAGATAGAGTTATCAGATAAATCCAACAACTTATACCCTTTAACATCTGAAGGATATCCAAGAAAGATGCATTTACGAGCTCTAGAATCAAATTTGGTTCTACCTTGAGTTAGAGTAGAGGCATAGCACAAGCAACCAAAAACTCTTAAAGCATCATAATCTGGTTTTCTTCCTAGAGGAATTTCATAGGGACTTGAATTACCTAGGGTAGGAATAAGTGTTCTGTTTATGAGGAAAACAATAGTGAGTACAAAATCTTTCCAATAAAGTAATGATAAGTCAGATTGAAAAAGTGAGGCTCTTGCAACATTCAAGTTGTGTTTGTGTTTCCTCTCGACTATACTATTTTGTTGGGGCGTCTGCACAACTACATTGGTGTATAATGCCATGATTTTTGTAAAAGTTATCCATTAGAAATTCATTACTATTATCACTTCTAATAATCTTAATCTTCATTCCAAATTGAGTTTCAACATAATTGTAAAATGATTGGATACATATCTTACCTCTAATTTAGTTCTTAATATATAGATCCACGTGTTTCTAGAATGATCTTCAACTATGTAAGAAAATATTTAGAACTATCATATCCTAAAACTGGATTAGAATCCCAAATATCATAGTGTATGAGTTGAAATTTTTCTATGAATTTAGTTGGATTTAAAGGGAAAAGTAGTTTATGAAATTTTGATAATGCACATATATCATATGAATTACATTTAGAAGTTGAAGGTGAGATAAAGAGCCATGACCAAGGTGAAAATGTTATAGATCTACATTTTCAAAATGGTTAAAAGCAGATATGTTTATCATAAGCTTTTGAATAAGTAGATTGTTATATGCACAAACTAAAGTTGTAAAGTCATTTATGTGAAGTTTATAGAGATCGTTCCTTACTTCACCCCTCCCAATCCTTCGGAGCTCTTCTATACAAGGGAGGAAGGAACTGAGGAATTAGAAGAGAAAAAAGAGGAAAAAGAAGAAGAAGCAGAGTCCTCTTCTATCTTGTTCTTAATACACGTACTAGAAAACCCATCTTCTCTCATAACCCTACTAACACTTGGATCATCTAAGATCGAGATTATAAGCTGCTCCAACTCAACTTTAACAGTTAAAATGGGCTGTTGATTTTGCTGCCGTTGATTTTGGACTGGTTGCTCGTTTTCTTTAAGCAGACAAGGAAGGTTGCATATACTTGTCTCTCACGTTTGTGATCTAGAAAATGGGTATACCTGCACTTGGGTTGTGTAAATGAAGAGAGAAAGAGAGAAGGTAAAGTAGAGTGATGGAAGAATTGTCCCCGTAACACTCACGATCACCAAATTGTAGAAGCTCAGCCAGTATATTTAACATATTAGAAGCAAGATAAAATGGAAATTCTGAGCTACTATAATAATATGTAATAATAGACTTAAAGACATGCATGATTGAAAATTTAGAAGTAGATATATTTTTTATTATAAAATTAATGCAGTAGAAGTTTGACTTAATATAAAGTCTTCAAACACTAAAAAATTAATATCATGAAAGTATAATATAATTAGGTCATAGAAATATTGATGGCTGCAATAAAATTAAAATGTGTCAGCCCCCACTGCCAAAATAGTCCTACCAAATTTTACGCCCTGGCTCCCATATTTTCCCGCCCAAACATTTCTTTTCCTTCCCAAAGGTCCCAAACTATTCCTTCTGCGCCCTAACTCCCATATTTTCCCACCCAAACATTTCTGTCAACCCGATGCGATTCTCACTAACCCCATAAGATTCTCTCTGACCTCAGCGATTCTCTATCAACCTGGTGTTATGATTTAGGGTTGTAGAGACCCAAATCACTCGAAGCCTCTCTCTCTCAACTTGGTGTCGCGATTCTGCTTAGAGGATCTCGATCTCTCTCAACCTGCAGCTAAAATAGTCAGTTATATATTATTTTCTAGAGTTTACATATTTAGCCTTTTTATTTAAAATCTTACCCTAGTGAATTTTATATTTAATTATTATTCATGTTCCATTCATTCAGAACATTTGGTAGAAGAGATCCTCAACCTTGGGAACACTTTATTACAGGTACTTAACATTATTTGATGATATTATGACAAGAGTTTGTGATCTAAGCATAATTAGTTCAGTCGAAATGAGTGAACTAAAGACTCAATTTCATAGTATAAAAACCTTCATGCAAATTATGATTGAACGTTATGAAGGACATGTAAATTCTTCCTTTACAACTTCATCGCCTATTTAATTTATTGTGATTTAATATTTTTATTTATTGTATTGAATTTTGTAGGGAACAAATGTGCCATTAGATGATTTAGGAATTAGTTTGGAGTTTCCACAAGAAGAAAGAAAATCTTCTACACAGGGAGTCGCACTTTACAATTATTAAATTTTGATATATTTACTTATAACGATAATTTCTTTTACATGTTCATTTTGTGACAACTATGATTTTGGTATGATGACTATAGTGATTAAGTATCTTTTGATTAGTAAATTTTGGTTGTAAGATGATGTTGGATGACACCAAAGTTAGAGATAATGGTGAACTTGTGGTTTTTTCTTTTTTAGGCCAATATGAACATGTGGGTTGAGCAATATTTCTTTCCCTCAGTAACATGTTGACTATTTTTTTATTTTTTTATTTTTCTATAGGTGACAATATTGATAATGATGCAAAAAAATATGGAACAAGAACTCTAACTTAAGGGAGATGTTTCGCTATATCAAGGATAGTATATATATGTCTCAATTGATATATGTTTCACTTCAAATTTCTATTGAAAAATTGCTATGATGAAACCATTTATTTTGGTTGGGATTTCTCGTTCTTTTTTTATAATTAAATCATGTATTTTGGTTCGGAGTTATTTTTATGAATATGAACTAGGTGGAATATATTTTACTTATATTGTGACTTACTTTAGTATTTCTAATCTTTATCATATATAACTACTTTAAATTAATTTTGTTTCAGTAATGATATTATGGATCGGTTTATTTAGGAAACTGTCCAGTAATCAATAGTAAGAACTAGTGGGGACTTGATATGGAGGTGGGTGCAAGATCTTCAATTTGACACAAAAGAAATGTGAAGACCTCAGCCTATCTTAAGGATGATGTGTAGTCTGATGCTGTGCGAAACTACATATAATCTCGACCAGTTGGAGAGAGAGAAAAGAAAATATTGCTTTTCATGTGTCTAGTTTGTTGCTATGTGTGTGCTGCTGTGTATGGTGAGAAGAGAGAGAAATAGTTGTAAGAATGGTGGGTATATCCTTTGTTTGTTGTATGGGAAAAACCAGCAAGCAATGAAAATAATTTTTCTTTAATTCTTGTTTTCTCTCTAGTATTTTCTTTATTCTTTCTATATTCTTGGAACTCGGCCGGTTTGAAAGTGGCTTATCTAACAGGACTGCTCTAAATTAGCAATAATAATCATGTTCACGGATTAGATAATATTAGCTGTATATTTTGGTGGCATAAATTACTGACATATTTAACAACAACTATTAATGCTACTTTAGCATGTCACAATTAGCGGTACCTATTAGTGGGATAATTTTTTGATATTAATAACGGCATACTTTGGTTGTATATCTTCATAGTAGAAACTTGGTGGCAAAATTCAGTGGCATATCAAACTAAGATTCAACTCAAAAATTAGCTTGACTATAGTCCCATTAAAGCATGCCAAAATTTTTTTTTTCTTTTGTGGTACGGTATTTTTATCGCAAACTTTCATTTTTCGGTATGTCATTGGCAGATAGTGCTTGTTCCGATAACATGTATTTAGTGGTATTTTCTTAATTTAACGGTGCATTTTCCATAGCGCTAATCACCTTGTGTTTCCGTAGTGCCAACGAACCCAAACTTTAATTGGGATGAGTATAACATTAAATCATTCAATCATATGGCCCTTAGAGCTAGCTACCTAACGGCCAGTCATTCAGAAATGAATGAAAACGATCGCCCTGCATATATACAGGAGTTCTTGATTGATTCGAAGTTAAAGATAATTGTGGCACTACAAATACTAAAGACACCCCCTTTTTTAACTCAAGATATGGGAATAAATTCGACATGTTTTAATTACCAGAGATTACTTTATTCAACACTATAATGATATCAATATAACCCACTTGTTCTCTGATTCCCTAACAATGTATAAGAATATAAATAACATATATAACTAATATTTCAAACTCCCCATTCTATGATCGATCTACAGATGTCTCGAAAAAGATCCTTTCAAATTGAAGTGTACTTTCAAATGGAAGCTTAAAAAAGAGAGTTCAATAATGTCCGGAATAGGTGGCAAACAAGGTTTTGTAGTTACTCAAGTCAACTGCTAACTCCATATATTCTTTTGCTTGTCTTAATTGGTGCGCACGTGCTGGAGTTGTAGTACTCTTTCTGGTGACTTCCGGTGGGAGTATACTTATAATCCTGAAGCGAATACTGAGATCTCAAAAGTAATAGGAAATAATTGGCTTGATACTGAGGCTAATTAATTAATTAATTAATTTTTTAAAAATCCGCTCATACTCAGATCCGACCCGGTGCCGGATGTGAATATCTAAACGGAACTAATTAATTTTTAAATGAATCTAAAATATTCTAATAATTTTAGATATATTAAGATCCGTTTTGGATCTGATCCGACCCACCCGTTTATCATGCTTAACTCCCCACCTATTCAATTCGTACAAGCATTGAATCTCTGATTTGTTGGTTTAAGATTAATAAAGTCTATATATTTCAGTCCCATCTCTTTCTATACAAAGTACCATTCTAATAATTATCACCATACAAAATACGGATATGTACGAATATACATATGTCCGACTCCAGTCTGTTTAACTCTACTGTTAGAGCGTGCAGTGTACTTAAACTTCACGGTCTTTTAAAATTCGGACCAAAAAGTATCCAAATAAACATTTAAATGAACAAATATTAGATTTTGTTCCAAATTCAAAAGCACTTGAAATGGGGCGAAGTTGCTTCCAATATATTAACTATTAATATTTAGATTAAACTGAGTAAATATAAAAGATCTATTTATAATTAAAATTTTAAGAAAGTTATTTATAATTGAGAACATACTTAAAATAAATTCACTATTATAATTTATAATAAATATAAAATAATCATAATTTTTAAAATATTAAAAAATTCAACTATAATACCAATACACCTAAAAAAATCTACAAATAATTTGCCAATATAAATATATGTTTGAGTAATGATTGATATGTAATTATGTGTAAATTTATTTACAAATAGATATGTTTTTTTGGTCAAATATATAAATAGATCAGCTTACACGTTTCAAACCTTGACAGCAACGTACATATAACTAATACTAGAAGAAAAAGGAAACTGACATAGACTGATGATAAGAGTATCCATCTCCATTCCAGCCGAACAAAATTATGCTTAAAAAAATAAAAGATGTCATATAATCTGTACTTGTTTGTAGAGATTTTGGAGTGATGGGTCGGTAACAGCTTTACAAGCAACGTATATCAGTTCTCCAATGCGTTTCATGAATACCTTCTAATTATTTCCATTCAGTCTTCTCCGTAAAGAAATAGTTTTAAAAAGAAAGTCGGGATGAAGAAGCAACAGCCAAAATGAAGAAGGTGATAGCTCCAAAACCATATATCAATATCGCAATCAATAAAGAAAGTAACAAATCCCACAACTAAAGTACCTTTCAAGGTCCTTTCTTTATCTTATCTTTTGCTTAATCAATACGATTTCTAAGTGCTAAGCTCTAATTCCCTCCACATCTTTTTGTTCACTTTTTTTTTTTTTTTTTAAATCTTATTAAATAAGGCCATGAAAATGACATGGGGAATAAAGTAGATTATCATCGAGTGTTGGAAGATGATTGAATCTTGATAACGACTAAGCTACGGGAGGTAGTTCTGGCTTAATCAAGATGGTCACACCTTAGATCTCATGGTACTAAATTAAAGTGCTACAAAAAAATAATAATTTATCTCAAAACTTTGTTAAAAATGTCATTTACATTCATAAGTATTGAAAAATGATTTTAAATAGAATTTCATATTAGCCCCTCCGTTTAAATATATTATTGAAATAATGCAGATATTCCAAATTTCGTAGCCCATGTATTTAATGGCCGGCCATGTCCGGAGCCTTGAGAACATGTATTTTAATCAATATTTTGATTAATTTAATTTATGAAATTCAATTAATAAATTAGCATGTTAATCATTTTATATCTAATTCGTGATATTTTTACATTTAAATATATAGTAATGATGTAAATTATTAATTTGTAATTTAATTAATGTCATGTTTAATTATGATAGCGAAACTGCATGCCATTATATTTAATAAATGAATAATTTATCATTTTACCTTTATAGTCATACTATAAGAGAAATTACTATTTTCCCCTAAAATCAAACTATCTTTTTTCTTTATCCTCATAAAACACTTAATTGAGTTATATCTAAATGATTAGTGAGAGATAACGAAATCGTTAAAACTATTTTTTTACTAACTGAGTTACGTCTAAGTGATTAGTGAGAGATACCGAAATTGTTAAGACTATTTTCTTACGAGTCGTTTGAACGATTTCGGTATCTCCCACAAATTCTGACAAGAAAAATTATAATACCCTCTTATATAAAAATGAGAAATTTAATTTTTTTTTTTGTGTGGGAAAATGATCCAATTATCCAATGTTATAATCACACGTGTTCATAGTCAATTATTTTATCTCAATTAAGCTTAACATAAGCATTATTGTGAAACATAATGTATGAAACTAGGTCATGTACCATATCCATATCTAGGATGATATCATTATTCAGTCGCACATCATATGCTAAGATAATAAGTTCATACACTTATACCAATTATAAGTCTCACATATCCATAGCAACTTATAATTAATATAAACATCATGTATATAGTAAAATTTGGAAGGCAATCCATAAAATAAGTTTATGACAAATTTTAGCTTAATCTTATCAAATGACGGATTTAAAACAAGCATGGTCCCATTAATAAATACACATATATATTATGCATACACTATCAGCTAATACAAAAAATTTATTTTTCAAGTTCGATGATACAAAAAATATATAAACAATTTATATAATCATGCATTATCATCAAATGTATATCTAATCATAACTATCTAATTAAAATCAAATTTTAAAAATTAATATAAAAGATTAGATTTAGGAAAGTTGCCAAAAATGAAACCTAATCGACCTAGTGTTTTCTATGACGAAAACTTAGTGTTGCCACTGCTTAGTGTCGCAGTAGCCCATGGGGAGCCACTGTACATGACCGAGCACCGCTACTTAGCAGTGCATCTGCGCAGATCCTTGCCCTCGCGATAACTGCTTCTTGCAGCAGCTGAACGGACACGGCCTTTTGCGCTGTCGCGCGGGGAGTTGTTTGGCGCCACTATATTGTTGCCACCACTCCAAGTAGCTGAAGCGACTATCCTAAACAATAGCCCATTCCTTTTTTTTTATTGCTTCCAAAATTATTTCCCGATTAACTTTGGACAACTTTGAAAATCTACAAACAAACTGTTAAGTGCATCAAAATATAAACAATCATACTTTTGGGTATGACTTAGGCCTTAATAACACGGTTAGGAAATGTAGGCATGCAAAATCAAAGAATAAACACAGTGGAATAAATATCTAAAATCTTATTAAGATCACATCCTATCATACATAGTTTTTAAATTGATCATACAATATTATATCACATATAACCTTTTGTAGAAAGCACAGTAAATTCAATCAAATTAATTCAAGATAAAAGAAGAGGATTACCTTGTCTTCTTGATTACAAAACTCTTCCTTTAAAGATAGGGAGGTGCCCACATATTCGTCATCTAACCGTTATCCATATGATTCGTTTTGCATGGTTAAGTTTCTACTTAAGATCTTAACATTTGAGATAATAAGCTCGGGAAAAAGGTATGGAAAAGAACTTTTTTTCTTTCTCTGATTTTTGGCCAAGAGGCTTAGAAGACTTAATAATTTTGGCCAAGGCCTTAGGGTATATTTATAGGCACAACTAGGTTATAATTTCTGAATCATATTAAGTTTCCTACTTGTCTTAAAACTCTTATCACCATAAGTTTTCTTTTATCTTAAAACTCTCAAAAGAAAAAATTGGGTCAAACCTATCATTATATGGCCGAAAACTATAATGGCTATAACTCATGGATACTTAATCAACCTTTTGATTAATTTGGCCCACAAAATTCAATTAATAATTCGGGTCATTAACCATTTAATGTCTGATTGTTAATATAAACTTCTAGGACACTTTTGTAATCAAATACAGGTTCCTATGTAACCTATTAATATCTAATTAAATTAATGTCATACATAGTTGTGCTAGCAAAGCTGCATAACATTAAATTAACAAATTAATAATTATCATTTTTCCTTTATAATCAAACTATAAGTCGAATTACCATTTTACCCTTAGAATGATTTTCATCTGTTTCTCTTTTTTCTCCGATGAAACTTTAACTATATTACTCCGAACCTTATTAGTGTGACAAATTAGATTCTACATCACACCGGCAAGAGGATTTCATAAACACCTTTATGGTTTTATTTAATTCCAAATTAAATTGATTTAATTTAAAACAACCTTTTAAATTAAACAGTTAACTTAATCATGATTAAACAATTTAAATCTCCAAATCAAGATTGGCTTCTAGCAAAGTTTCAAAACTACCTAGGAGATGAGTAGAACTATCTTCTGAAAGAACCTGTTTGTGACCATTGTATACTTACAGTAACAATCCTTTAATCTCACTAATATCCCGATTCGTTCTAGGACATTGTTTAACAAATTAATCCCTAATTGACAAATCATATGGACCAACATACCTTTATTTAACATCAACAATGTATTTACAAAATCTGCTTTTAAACTATACTACTTTACAAAGATTCATTATTTAATAAAGTATATAATCCATAAGACCTTATTCCAAATACATAATCGATGAATTCTCTTATGAACAACTCATAATCGTTCTCACACAATATTTCATACCCAACAGTTCACCCCATATTCACCAATGGCTAGTGATAATAGGATTGATTTTAAAGTATGAAGTTGAAGGATAAAATATAAAATAGTCACTAGATAATTATCATTAACAGTTAGTATTAATTACTGTTGATGATTATCTAAGTGTCACATTCTGCATCCTTAGTCTCTACTAAGTGCCCACGCAATCATCATAATGTTCTACTAACACCAATGGTTGTGAGATCGGCCACTTTAACAATTAGGTGATGAACTACATGATTGTCTATCCGGATCAATCGATGTCCATTTTCAAGATCGTATAACAATGAACTGTTCATATCTTAAGAGCTTTTAGTGACTCAAGTCTTTACTATAATGATTTTTATTATGGTCTCCATAATGCATAACTAAAGACACTAGATCTATCATGATATATATATATATATAGAACATATAATGATAATTCTGACTAAATAAATAAACATGATAAATAGAAACTGACTTTTATTAATGAATAAATTATGTCTTAACATGCATACACTTTCAAATACTTGAGCCATAAGTTTCTTCACTATCTCAAACAAAACAATATTATCTTTCAGATGACTCTTCCCATAACACCACAGTTAATTGTGTTCTTAAAGGAGAAATCAAACTTTATTAGAAATGGTTGGATCTATGGTGAGTTTAACTAATCTTCATTTGTAATTTAGTGAAGTTTAAGACTCACTAAATAATTGTCAAACCGAAATTCCAAGGCAATTAACAGCCTATATTTCGAGAAATGCCTAGGAGCCATTAAATAAAAAATCGACTCCATATATGCCGATCAAGTATGGGGCTTGGTAGATGTGCTTGAAGGAATAGTTCTAATAGGTTGTAAATGAGTCCTTACAAAAAAGACTTGGACGGATAAAAAGGTTAAAACATAGAAGCCTAGATTAGTTGTAAATGGGTATAGACAACAAAAAAGTGATTAATTATAAAGAAACCTTCTCACTCATTGTAATGAGTTAATTGATTAGGAATATCTTGTCATTGGAGACACCCATGATTTGAAACATGGCTGGACGGGAAAAGCTCTTTCTTAAATGGTAACCTTGAGGATAATGTATATATAATACAACTCAAGGGTTTTATAGACAAGAATGATACAAAGAATTTGTGTAAGCTAGAAAGATGAATATATGGATTGAAACAAGAGAAGAAAGTTTGATTATACTTAAACTTGCCTATAACATTATCGATTACGCCATATGAATGAAACTAAAATTCACAAGTTGAATAAAGATGGATATTTAGATCCATTAGATTTACGTTCAATGTTTATCTATGAAAACACGATCCATGAACTTTAATAACGTTTGCATGATTCGGTTTGAGAAATGGATCCTGATGTGTTACATCATCGTAATAAAAATTTAGTGAAAACATGAGTTGCCTTTTTTACATTATCTATAGAATGAGCACTATGAACTATCAACAAGGTAGTTGTAAGCAACTTTAACCTTTTTTCTTCAATCGATTGGAATACGGATGCTTTTATATTAGGCAAGATGATAAAATCTCAATTTAGTGGAACTGGAGATATATCAATCGAGTTTTTTTTATCATAGTATATATTGATGTATGCAGACCGATGACAACAACTTCCCAAGATTGTTATATGTACGACATTACATTCACCGATGGTCTCTTGCCATAATTTATCTTATGAAGAGTAATCCAAATTATTTGAGAAATTGAAAAGTCACTGAATAAAGTTAGAAAAAAAAAAAAAACAGCTTGGTAAAATACTAAGATACTAAGATACTTCAATGGATCGAAATAATGAATACTTAAAACTTGAGTTTCTTGATTACTTAAGGGAGAATGAGATTCTCTCTCAATAGACTTCTCCTAGAATATAATAATTGAATTAATGTGTCAAAAGGAGACTGAAATTGTATTAGATATGATCGACCTATGATGACCTTCATTGATCTTCCTTTATTGTCCCAATCTTATACCCTAGAAACCTTCTCTTAAATTATAAGTAGGATTCCTTTAGAATTTGTAGCTTGTACTTGGTATGAGATATGAAAAATAAGAAAAAAAATATTTAACCATATTTGAATATGGGGTTGTCATGCTTATATTGAGAATCAAGAGATATTGAAAATGAGGTCTAATAAGTGTTATTTGATGCTGAATCCAAAAGTGATTATAAAATTATATTTTTATTATCCCACTAAACAAAAGGAATCTATTACCAAATACGCCACCTCTTAGAGAATAAGTTCATTTATTATTATAAGTAGAATTTTGTGTTAAAACTTGCTTTTTCATTTTAAAGCCCATAGGCAAATGAATTAATTTCCTCCTAAAATAAAGATGCACAAGGTACATAAAAACACACAAAAATAGAGAAATAAAGGTATTCTAACATAAATAAAGAATTATAGCATTATGAAATTATCTAAAAATCAAACACTTCAGATACTAAAAATCATTGGTGGGAAATTGGCAAGAAACATGATTGGAAAGAAAAATTATGCCCTACAACCATCTATGTGTAATAATAGCATCAAAATATCTATAAATAGGAACCAAGTCTGATTGGAAATAAAAATTCCTTCCTACGATATGTTCACAAGTGACATGTGGACTAGCCCGATCACAAATCCCGATATATTCATGAGATGTTTTTTTTTCCAAAAGAAAACTCACTCTATCCACTTGTCTCCCTGCTAATCTACAATCCTTTATAAACCACGATTCATGTAAGAACCTCTCGATTGGAAACCCCCTAAATCATTTAATAACACTTCACGTAAACTTACTCCCTGAAATTTTTTTTTGTTAATTTCAAGTTTTGTTATCATTGTAGTCTCCATTTATGTTCGGTCTTACAAATCTGCTTTCAAATTATATTTTCTTTATAACCTCAAGGAATTTTAGATCGATACTCAAATTAATAAATAGTTATCATTACTATTATAATCATCATCGTCATAATAAAAATAAAAATAATTATATATAATAATAATTATTATAAAGTAAAAATTGTGAGGTGTAAATTTTGGAAGTGTTTGTTTCAAATTCAATAGAACTATGAACCCGGCTAAATAGAATTTATAGATATGATAGTACAAAGTCAAATCATATCCACATAATTTACGTATCTGAAGCTTAATTATAACCACAATAAAAATATATAAAATACAATTATTAATTTACTCATTCAACCGCGATTTTCTGAACTAGGACTTTTGTCTGATTCTGCTCATCCGTCGCTTCTTCGTATCACTTCTTTCGCCTAAGCATTGATTGGTTTTGCTTTACAAAACGCATATTACGAGTGGTCATTAACCTCCCTATGGGAGCTATAAAAGAGTTTGAAGCGAAATCAGTAACACAACAAAACCAACTGTCTGATTAAATTCTACTAAAAAAGGCACAAACAAAATGGGAAAGAGATTCAATGTTGTATTAACAGTTTATTCTTTGTTATTGCTAGCATCTTTTATAGAGGCTCAATCTTCAGATGGAGTATATGATATAATAAAATATGGTGCAAAGGCCAATGGTGATATTACTCAGGTAAAATGGAAAAAAAGGTCAAATGTATTAATTTCAATTTCATAGGTGTTAGATAAGTTTGAATGTCCCATTATATCGGTCATACTTTATCTCTCTCATAGATATTGCTTGTAAGATGAAACTCAAACAAGTGCGGTATTAACCTTTCAGTTTTTATCCTTTTGGTGTGTATTATTATTAGCCTTTGGCAGATGCATGGAAGGATGCATGTGCTTCTCCAACGCCGACCAAAGTAGTGATTCCAGAAGGGACATACATGTTAACCCAAGCAAGCTTAATAGGACCTTGTAAGGGTCCTATTGAGTTACAGGTTGATGGAAAAGTTCAGGCTCCTGTAAATTCAGGACAATTGAAGGGTGATGGATGGGTTATATTAGAGCATGTGGACTTCCTCACTATTTCTGGTCAAGGAACTTTTGATGGTCAAGGCAAACAATCTTGGGGACAGCATTGTAAAGATAGGGCAACATATTGTGGAGTTCTTCCTATTGTAAGTTTTAATCTAAATCCTTCAAAGTTTATTCTTCATAAACTAACATATAAATGCTAATGATATTTTCATTCTCTCTGTTGTAAATATGATCAAAACCATCAGAATATAAGGTTTGACTTCGTAACAAATGCAATAGTTAAGGGTATAACTTCCCTTGATAGCAAGCAGTTCCATGTTAATGTTTTGGGGTGCAAGAATCTCACGTTCACGCAAATTACCATATCTGCACCTGAAGATAGTTGGAACACTGATGGAATCCATATTGGCCGGTCAACTGGGATTAGCATTATAGATACGACCATTGGAACTGGAGATGATTGCATCTCTCTAGGGGATGGATCCCAGAATATCACTGTGACTAACGTGAAGTGCGGGCCTGGTCATGGTATTAGCATTGGAAGTCTTGGGAAGTACCAAAACGAAGAACCTGTATCTGGGATCGTAGTTAAGGGATGCACCATGACAAATACACAGAACGGGGTGAGAATAAAAACATGGCCAGCTTCTTATGATGGCTCTGTGACTGATGTAAGTTTCGAGGATCTGACTATGGTTAATGTGACTAATCCGATCATTATTGACCAAAAATACTGTCCTTGGAATCAATGCAAAGCAGAGGTACTGAAATATCCAATGTTGTACACTTCTTGTTACTTGTTAACAACTAGCCAGCTTCATGTCTGTTCTTTATTTATTTAATATTAATGCTGAAATGCTTGACGGTTCTTTTGTTCACAGATTCCTTCCAAAGTTAAAATCAGCAAAGTTAGCATTAAAAAAATTAAAGGTTCTTCTGGATCAGCGAATGCAATTAGTCTCATTTGCAGTCCGAACTCACCATGTCAGGAAATGGAAATAGCTGATATTGATCTCAAATACAGTGGAAATGAAGGTCCAATTAAGTCTCAGTGCTTGAACGTGACGCCGAAGATTTCTGGCACACAGAATCCGACTGCTTGTGGTGCCCCGGCCCTAGCTAGCGGTCCAGCTGCCCCTGCTCATGCTTCTCATTAATTGAAGTTAAGAGTACTAAATAAATAGAAATAAGAAAATAACAAAGTGTTCTTTTTTCTTTTGATAGCAAACGAATTGTAGTAGAGATTAGATGACAGTGAAGCCTATTGTCATGACATGAAAGGGAAGAAATATAGAGGATCCCATATCTTTTCCTTCTGTTGGTCATATACCATTTTAAGGTGGACTGCAATAGGTAGGAAAAGCTTAGGGTTTTGCAATCGACCTTAATGTCCCTTATATATGGCTTAAAAAAATAATGCGATTACTTGGTTGTGTTAAGTGAACTGTATAACATCATAAATAACAAACTAATATATTCATCATATGCTCAATCGTCTAATTATCCACATGTCCGGTTCTTTCTTTTGTCCGAGAAAGATATCAAGCCTTAATTATTTTTTGTTATTTTATGGGTGACTAGTTAGTTTCTACATCACTCGGCAGGATGAATACACAACCTTCATGATTTTATATTTCATAATCACACTCAATTTAATTTCAAAATATAATTTAAACTTAACATTTAATCTAATTAATTCATAATTAATTAATTTAAAACTTTAGAATCAAGATTATTTTCTAATCAAATATCAAGATCAACAATGAGATGTGAAGTAAATACAATCTTCCACAAAATGGTATATGACTAATACTGTACCATTTAGTTATTTTATCTGATTTCTGTCTATCTTAAAAAATAATTTAATTATTAAATCATAATCGATAAATCATATAAATATATATATAAATTATATAGCCAAGATATATTCTATGGCCATATTTTTTACGTATTACTTTATACATTTTTTAGTCCATTAGATTGCAACTAATCTAATAGTTTTTATTAACTTGGAGAGAGAATAACTGTGGAAAATATAAAATCCTATCATTGTAAATCAAAACAGCTCTTCTCCGCTTTTACCAGCTCCAACTAGACCACCACCTTCCACCACTCTCTCTCTTCCTCCACCTGTTTTAACAGCTCCTCCATCATTCCAACTCTCAGCTTTTCTTTATATCTCTTCAACTCACTTCATTTTCTTTTCCTACATACGTAATTCATCTCACCATAATTCATCTAATAGAAGAATGACTGGGTTTACTAAACAGTAGAGCACCCCCTCTATCCAAACAACCTCGTTTCTTTTACTTATGCTTGGGATGCTCAATTTCCATTCGGCCCTATTTCATCTCAATCTCTCTATTAATCAACAACCCTCGTTTCATATTTGCTTAAAAAATAAAGAAGCTTTTCTTAATAAATATTATTAGCAAAAACATAATTCTTATATTTTTTATTATATATGTTTCATGAGCTAAATTACAATCATCAAGACTCAAAAATAGCTAATACTCAACATAGTGTTGATGTTAGATTTTGGCTTTACCGTACGTTTTGATCTAGATGGAGCGTGTCGAGTGAGCTTAATTAAATTATAGTGTCGTGTGAATGTGAGCGTGCCAGAAATATCTATAATACTTCGAAAATGAATTATTGATAAGGATTAAAGTGGAAAAAGCTAGAAATGATAAGGATCTCACTAATTAAAAGACAATTAAAATAGGACAGAATGCTAAAAAAGTTACACAACTCTACAAAATCTACTGAGAAAAAAATTTAACTACAAGATGTAAAATGACAACTATGAAAGTGAAATAGATCGATCAAACGATCAATAATTACACATGCCAAGAGGTCATGCCGCTATTAAAATGTTGCAAAACAAAAGAATTCATAAGTGTAAGACTTGAATGAATAGACTTTGATGAAAAACATAAATATTAAGTCGAGTGAAAATTTTGGTGATGATCCAATTGGATGTTTGTATTGGTGTTGGATCTTTTGCAATGAAGTTGAGTCCTATTTATAGGTATTTCCACTGGTTGAAGTTGCTTTGTTATCAAGTCACTCAAAACCTACTTCCATTTTTTTAAGGAAAGTTTCACTCCACGTTCGACCGATTATGTAACAAGTCATTTGTGTTTCCATGATTTTGAACCCATTAGCCTATTCTTTCTCTCTGGTTTCGGTCGAAGATAGTTATGATACTATCCAAGTTCGATTCTTGAATGCTTGCTTCTTCTGGATCGGCCGACAACGTCCTTTTTTTTTTTGGAATGTGAACTTTTAAAAAAACCTATCGAGATCATGATAAAAGATAAATCTACAACTTTCATCTTGACAACTTGTCTTAAAATATCGTTTTGGCAGTGTAAATTATATTGTAACTCAGAGATCATGATCATCTCCATTTTTCAACAAGGAACTTTAAAAAGTGGGCCCAAGAGAAAGGCTTTAATGATTTTACTTGGAAAAGGAAAAGTAAATTGAAAGAGCTTTTGTTCTCATTATAAATGGAGGCCTAGGGCCCATACATAAGGGAGGAAAATCTGTAGAGAGAGAGAAGAGGCATTCGCAAGCAAGGAACTAGCGGCATAAGAGAAAGTGGGAAAGACAAAAGGAGAGAGTGGCGCCACACTGATTGGAGAAATTCAATCAAAATCCATTCTTTTCTTCATTCTTTAATTCTTTTTTTTTCACCGTTCTACTATGAACTTCATGAATCTCTTGGTTCATAATAGATTTAGGCTGAACTAGTTTTCTATTTTCTATTTTCTTAAGCTTCCAAGCATCATTTCGGTCTAATACATCTAATAGTATTGAACTGGTTGATTAACTAATGCTTCCCAAGGTAGGTGAATACCCAAGTTTATCATAACATCCAAGAAGGATTGAGGGAAAAGCATTTCTAAGTTACATAAAATTAGATGTATGTCTTGTCGCAAGTTATGGAGAGTGGTTATGGTCAAATGCCTATCACATAGTTGCTTGAAGAAAAGGAAAAGTTCTTGTATGGTTTTTTGAATAAATTCGTCTCTTAAAAGCCACGTAGAGAAACCAAAAGTATACTTTGCTTGAATACGTAACAAGAATGACTTTTGAGCCTGGAGATCTTTCACTCAGCCACCTTTACAGATCTAGATATATTATAAGAGTAAGAATTTGGAAATTTAATTTTCGACACCTATTTGCAATATGCTGACTTCTATTGACGTGCAAAAGTGCTCTTAGCTACCTAGTACCTTGCTTTTGTCAGGTAAAACTCATCACGGATACCCCTTGTGGCAATGTCTACCTATGAGATTATTGAGGATGCTATTGAATATATTCTTCGCAATGTGCATAACATCAACTGTGTGTCTAACCAATAGTATTTCCTAATATGGCAACTCAAAGAATATATTACTTTTCGTCCAATTCTTGTCTTCTTAATGATGGACATATTTTCTTTTGGTTTGATCCTTACCAAAAGGAACATTTTCAATTGCCCCAAGTAGAGTCTTAATTTCCAATGTGGTACCTGTTTGCAGTGGGTCTCTATGATGCAGTTGTTGCACATGAAATCTTGGTTCATCACTCTATCAAGGGCAGGGAAGTGGCAGCCAACGACGTTGTTAGTAGCACCATTTGTGGCCATTTGATAACCTATAGTGTGTAACTACTTTTATTACACTCTTGACATACAAGTTTCCCCTTTGTCCTCAATTCGGATAGTTTGCATATGCCGGCAAATCATTAATGGTCCATATTACTACATCACGTAATGTGAAACTTTCCTTCCGATAAGCATTATGTGTGACTATCCCTTGGTCCCAAAGCCTTTCATTTTTTCAATTAGTGGTCCCAAGGTAGACATCTATGTCATTCCAAGGTGTTTTCTAGCCATGAATCAGCAAAGACAATAACCAATACAGATCTTACATGGTCATTTATGGCGGAGAGTTATAAGGAGTTAATAAGACTAGCCATGCTCTATGTGGGTTACTCATGTTACCAAAAGGGTTGAATTCATCACAACATAGGCCGGGGAGGATATTATGTGGTTGTACTCCAAACAGAGGGTGTGACTTGTCAAATTATTTCCATGCTAAAGAATCAGCCATATTCCACATCAACCCGTCATCCGTACGACATTGGTCATGGTGCTATGTCATTTACTTAGCAATATTTTCAATCATGTAAAGTCGTTTCAAGCGTGGACCAATTGCACAATAACTGAGCACTTTTCTTATGATCTTTGTGAGAACACCATCTGCGCTAACCCTATATCTTCCTTCACCACATATCGGACAACATTGGCATTTGCATTCTAAAACAACAAACAAGCATGAATGAGCTCACACTCAAAACCCAATGCCTTCCTATACTTCTTAGCATGTTAAAAGTTCTTAGGTAGGGACTCTCACGTGGGCAAGGAGAACTTAAACAACTCTATGAACATGTTGAAAGCCTTGTCCAAGAGATTACATAGTTTCTTGATATGAAGCATATGCATAACCTTAAGTGCCTTTGAAATTTTTTCACATCCCGGAGACAATTCCATGATATCATCCTCTCTAAGTCAGTCAAAATAAATGTCTATTCCCGGCGTATAACCGTGCCCAACGTCAACCTCTTCCATATCCATAAACTGCCCATAATTTGATCATCAAATAGTCCTATCATCCATATCCACCTTGCCACAAGTGCTAGTGTAGTGACCAATGGGGGTTCTCGCAATTTGTAACAACTTTCGGAATCACGGGTATGTCACCATGACAAATTTTGTCTTACAAGTGGGATCAAAACCATTACAAATAATATGACTCCTCATTTCACCAAATCCAAGAGAAATTATATTCATGCACAACCTATACTAACATAGAATTTCACCGTCATCATCTATTATCCGTGCAACCACTAATAAGAAGTTGTTACCCCGATCATCAAGGTAGAAATCCATCCAATTGGTAAACAGCGTCAATTCAATCTCGACTTTTCATATCGTGCTTCCCTCTCATTGTTGCACACGTAAGAATTAGTATAATTCCAATTACACAAATATAGCAGGTAGCTTAAATTTAAATAACAACTAACAGTCCATATACATGACGATCGTGACCATAACTATATCAATTACAGCAATCCAAAGATATGCATTAATACTTCATAGCTTGGTATAGGAAACATGGTACTAACATGGAGCAAATTGCAATTAATCTACATGTTATAACCACACATGTATATATATATCGATATCAACCATCCATCATCTTGTCCCAAGAAATCAAGCATTATAATGTCCATTAATTATATAAATATATATAAGAAGTCGTTTAGAGCAGCCCTTCAATTAGTCAACTACATTAATAATTTATCATTGAACTCCAGAGAACTTTCAGTCACTCAACCAAATTACTAACAATGTTCAAACATATGACTAGTTTGGCATCATACTTTCAGTCACAGAACTTATTTCACAGTCTCAAAACCAAAGTCATAGGTACACATATTTTAAAAGGGTATGTAAAACCCGAAAAAGTTTTTAAGATCCACATTTTTGTAATCGTGAATAGAATCTTCTCAAAACTGCAAGTTGGGTGAGTGATATTTATATAAATATATATATATATATATATAAATTCAACAACCATTATTAATGCTAGAAATGTTGAATAAAAGAAGTGACTTTATCAAGGGAATCAAGTTTAGGAATGTTGGTGAGAGAGGAAAAAAGTAAAGGGGTTTTTTGAAGATAAAAGCACAGAATGCCATAATAGGATTGGTTTCTTACTTGGGTAAAGTGTAAAATGAGAAGCGAGTACACTTTTTTGCCAAAATTTTTGTGCGAGCAGCAAATTTTCGCTCAAGTCACCAAATTATCTGAATATGTGGGTAAAAATGCTTAAAAAAAAAAAAATTGCAAAATTGGTGAGCCCACTATTTTTTATTTTGTCATTGGATTGCACTATGTAATCAGGCATAGAAAATTTAATTTTGCATGATTAAAATAAAAAATATTGAATTAAAATTAATTCGAATATTAATATATATAAGTTTTACAGAACTTTTAAGTTAAAATTGTAATCTTACATTATATTACAATAGTTAAATTAAATAATTACATAAGTCTAAGCCCAAATTGATACATCAATTTTGTTAGCCATGTTTAACTTAAATTTAATGTTTCCTTACATTTAATTTAAGGTTCTCTAAGTTAAATTTATGACATTACAATTGAATTATACAATTTGTTGAAAAAATAGTATTATAATTTAGTTATGTAAATAAGGGTTAAATGTAAGCCTTTGAATTAGATATATATATATATATATATATATATATGCATTTAAAGGCATGACTAACTATATGGAGCAACGATTCTTAGATTCGTCCGAAAAGAGAACGGTTTAGTGTAATGTGACGTACATACATAACTTAGAATAGTCAGTTCAATAGATCTATACAAATAAAATTCGGACAATTGTTTGATTTAAGCTTTCATTGACAATAGCTGGAATCCCCATCCCCATTTATTCATAGCACTTATACAATGTAATGCACGTATAAATTAATAAGGATACATTTGCCTCTCACGTATATGAGTACAACGTATATCATACCAATATTTATATGCATTAACATTGAAGGTTGGTTAAGAAAAGGTCATTATCATTAATTAGAGTCCCGGATATCAAAATTAACCAATTTGTAAATGCAAGTATAATATCATCTTGATAATGGTTAGGTTTATCCAAATGTGAATAACAGGTTTAATTTGGCCTATTACGTTCTTATTATTTATCAAACTCCTAGAACATTACTTCAAACATAAACATTAGTAATTTGATCATTTTTTCACTAATATCCTTCTTTATCAAACCAATACTTCATGAAATTCGATAAGTTTCTTAAAATTAAGGTATCTTACACAGCTTATAATGACATTAAATTTGATATTAATAATGTATATATTGGTAACTTGGTATATAGTTTACCGAGATCAATATATATAGGTACATCCCATCCCAAAATAATCATTCAAGGAGAAAACAAAACAAAGTAACCAAATTGTCAAGCAACCAATCATAGCAGTTTATCTTAATCCCTCCACACAGCCTAGTACATCATAATACACAAAAGAAGCCATTATACTGATTTGAATCAGAGTACTTGTCACGATCACCACGACATCCTTCATCATCGGAATCACCTTCTCCGTAATCTTCCTTATCTCCCTCTTCTATTATTTCTTCATCGTTGTCTACATATTCCTCACCATCAGATTGAAAACCTTCCAAACTGTCTTCAACATCGCTTCTCACAAGGACCACCAACATTCTGACTGCTACCACCTACACACAAACATGCCCTATACACACAAACATGCCCTATACTGCAACTAATTTGCACTACTAAGTGCTTCCCTCTACTACCAGGCACTTCACTATGGGCATGATATCGATCACAATATGTTCAATTGCATCAGCTACTTTCCAGAAAGGTCCTTCAACATCACCTTCTTCAACTAACATAACTATTTTCTCCTGCAACAAATAGTACCATTTATTAAGATAACTAACAACATCATACTAATATATATACTAATTTCAAATGAATAATCCTAAAGCATATCAATAAATACAAGTTTTTTATTTCGACACATCATTTTCAGTTACATATATGCCTGAATTAACCTAACTTGTGCCAACAGAAAGTATTCACATCATATTAAGTTTCTCCCACCTAATTCTCATCTATCAGCTACCAAATTAATAAACACATAAAAACACTTACATATGCATCCTTGTACATGTCACTTGTCCAAACACATGTTGACACTTGTGTGCACCGTCTTGAAAGCTTCAAATGGCATGAGAGGATTTCAAAGCTTGGAGTTAGAACGTTTGATCTAGAAATTGAACAAGGAAAGAAAGTAAAAATCTGCAAGTAAAAATATTTTTCCCACCAACTAATCATGGACAATTAAATTGTGGAAGCAGAAGATCAAGGGTTTTGAGAGAATATGCTATGCCTCAGTAATGGGAACATTTTCAAGCATTGGGTGGCCAACTATAGCAACAAACATCTTTTAGATTAAGTTGGCTATAATTCAGATGATTCAAATTACAGTTCAATTTCATGGTTTACCTAATGAAGATCCAAATATGCCTATTGCTAATTTCTTGTAATTTATGATACTTTCAGGTACAATGGAGTTTCTGAGGATGCCTTTAGTCTCAGGCTGTTTCCATTCTCACTTAGAGACAAGGCCAAGAGATGGTTAGTTTCGCTTCTAGCCGGGACAATTACTACGAGGGATGGCCTAGCTAAAAAATTCTAAGCAAAATTATTTCCTCTTGCAAAAACAGCAAAAATGAAACCCGATAACACAATTTTACTCATTTTGATTCGGAGTCATTATATGAGGCATGAGAGAGGCATGAGAGAGGTGAATGATCTACTTTAGAAGTGTCCATATCATGGTCTTCCTATGTGTCTTACGGCCGGAGGAACTTTGATGGGAAAATATCCTAAAGATGCTTATAATCTGCTTGAAGAGATGGCAACTAATAACTACCAATTGCCAGTTGAGAGAGTCCATCGAAAAAGGGAGTTAAAAATTTTGGATTAGATATTTTTTCTACTTTAGTAAATTAAGTTGCTCTTATAAATAAAAAGTTAGATAATCTAAGGGTGAATGCAAAATTCATCAATACTGGAAACCCTTTCGCTGCTACTTCTTCCGAGCAAGCTAACTTTGTGTCGAACTTATAACTACAAAACAATCCATAAATTAATAGTTTTAATCCAAGATGGAGGAACCTACCAAATTTCTCATAGGCAGTTCTTAAAATTCTTCGAAGCCTCCACCGGGTTTTCAACCTCAAGAGAAAAAAATAGACATCGATGAAGTTTTGACATAGTTCATAAATAAGGTGGATAATAAAATTCAAAATCATGAAGCAACCTTACGACATATCAAAAGGAAAATTGGTCAATTAGCATAGATAATAACGAAAAGACCTCAAGGGTAACTTCCATGCCCTACGGAGAACAATCCAAAGGAACAAGTAAAGGCTATAACCTTGAGAAATGAAAGGGAACTCATTTTTGAGGAAGAAACAAACAAAACATGATACACTCTGAAAAATAGAAAGAGGCATCAAATTAAACATCCTAGGGGTGTAATTAAGGATGCTCTTGTTAAAGTTGATAAGTTTATCTTTCCTACATATTTTATTGTGTTAGATATGGATGAAGATCGGGAGATCCCACTCCTCCTTGGTCGACCATTCTTACCAACAGGGAGAACTCTTAAAGATGTCCAACAAGGCAAGCTTATACTTCGGGTGCAAGATCAACAAGTAACATTTAACGTATTTTAAGCGATTAAATATCCTTCACAACCGATACATGCTTCAATATAGATACACTTGATGAGCTTGTAGTCAAGACTTTCGAATGATGTAATTTTAGGGAGACACTTAAAGCATGCAATATAAAATATGGTATCATCCAATCAGAAAACACAATGATAAGCAAATGTGCATATTACATTGAAGCTACCTCATTGCACTTGCATCAAAGGAAGCTGAAAGTAGAAGAGTTCGGAAAGAGAACTTCTCAACCCAAGCCATCTATTATTGAATTATGCTAGTCCTATGTTGATAGATGCCCAACTAAATTATGCTACAACTAAAAAGGAATTGTTAGCCAGGGTTTTTTTGCTTTTGATAAATTTAGATCTTATTTAACTAGCTCAAAAATTATTTTTTATACTAACAACTTTGAAATTTTTGCTAGCAAAGAAGGAAGCTAAACCGAGATTGCTTATGTGGATTCTCCTTCTACAAGAATTTGATTTGGAGATAAGAGATAAGAAGGGAACTAAGAATCAAGTAGCCGACCACCTCTCTATGCTTGAGCACATCGAAGCTAGGGCTGCTCCTCCAGTAAATGAGGTATTCCTTGGTGAACAACTCTTTGTTTTATCTCTAACACAAGTTCCTTGGTATGTAGATTTTGTGAATTACTTAGTTAGTAATGTGGTGAATCTGGATTTCACATATCAACAAAGAAAGAAAATTTTCTCAGATATAAATAACTAATATTGGGAGGAACCCTTCCTATATAAACATTGCAGTGATCACGCGATTAGGAGATGTGTACCTGGTAAGATCGAATCCATCCTTCTACATTGTCATTCACTAGAGGTTGGTGGCCATCATGTAGCAAACAAAACTGTAACTAAAGTTCTACAATCAGGTTTCTACTGGCCCTCTTTTTTTAAAGATTCCTATGCATTTGTTACTTCTTGTGATCAATCTCAAAAGAGTGGAAAACTGTATCGAAAATTAAATATCGTTGAATAATATTCTTGTTGTGGAATTATTTGATATTTGGGGTATAGATTTTATGGGACCATTTCTCTCTTCATTTTCTAATGGTTACATTTTAGTAGCATTTTCTAATATTCTATGAGGCATTATTTCTGAGAGAGTATTTTATTTTAATTAATAAGATCAAATTATGTAAATATTATTTTATTATTAAATATTAACATGATTTTATCTTGAAATAAAATAATTTTATTAAATATTAAATAATTTTATTTAATAATTTTTCTTATTTGATATAACTTATTAGTAGTGTGTTTACCCTACTTTTCTTGAATAGTTATTAGCTTGATCCGCATGATTTCTTGAATGCCCACTAACGAATCATGCATGCAATCATGTGCCGAAGGAAGCAAAAGAGCATTAAAAATGAAAAAAATAAAAAAATAAAACCATTTATAATAAGGAAACGAATCAATATATACTATAAAATAAACAAACAACTGTCGATAAACAACCTCTAAAAAGATTGAAGACAAACTCTAAACACAAGAAGGAGAAAATAATGCCTATACCGGTCTGTTTGGTCCAAAATATCCGTAAACGAAGGCCATATTGTCACACAGAAGACCCCTAAATGCTATGTAGAAACTCAAAAAAAAGAAAAAGGAAAAAGGGAACTATGTAACGACTCAGAAACCATGCTCAGGCAGCATAGCTCTGAACTCCATTAGCACCATTAGCGGAGTGAGAGAACTTGTTGGAGTTGGCCTTCTTTCTCTTTATAACTATGAACCAAGTTACAGCTTCCAAAATAAGAGCAACGATGCCCAAGAAGATGATAATTCCGGTATAAATTTTCTTCCACTTCTTCGCAGGATCCAAAATATCGAAACCCTTAAAGATATTGACGATGCTAAGGATGATAACTGTGTATCCGATTGCGTGGTGGTATATGTTCCAATAGAGTCTGTATTTATGATCCTTGTTTGGCCTTAAAAGTAGAGCAAACACCTACGAAACCAAGTACAGACCAACCTTAAGAAATCAATATTCTTGAATATGAAAATTTATGAAAACATTGTATATAAATAGACAAACGATCAAAATTAGGCAACAAAGAGTAAATTCAATTCCCCGGTTTTTCTGAACAAAGTGTAAGTTCATTAATCGAAAGAGATGGAACAGATTTGAGGAGGGTAATTTCGAAAGTTGACTACCTGAAGCGTGCCGAGGGCGAAGAGTGTGATGCCAATGTTCCTATGAGAATCATATTGAATACCAACAGAATCACTACCAAGCTTAAGACCAGTGCCCCAACCAGCAACACCAATAATATAAGCAGAGGACTGGCATGCTATGTGAAGGTAAAACCATGCTGGATCTGCTGCTTTGAATACTCTCAAATACCTAGCAAGCATGGCTCCTATAGGCAATAAGGTTCCCCAACTTACTGCATTTAGCACTCCATGAACCTGCAAAAGAAGAAGACAAAAAAAAAAAAGCACAAATAATATTTAATTAATTATTTAATTTAGTCAACATAAATATGATATAATGTAGAACTTAAGAAGCACGGATACACCAACCAATCTCTTTGACCGCAAAACAATATGTGAAGGAACTAACCTTTAATTAGGGAAAGGAATTGTATAATATTATATGCGCTTATGGAAGTGATCTCATCCCTTCATTACTTGAGGATCATTCATTTAAGGATCTCACAAGGTAAATTAAGGGAATGGCAGCCTAAGTGCACTGGTGAAGAGTACAATTTCAAAACTTCAGTTTCAAAACGTTTTATGTAAAATCAGATCTGAAATCTCTTCACAATCTAACCCAGAAAGATAAATGAAAGAATAATTAATTAATTAAATTAAAATTAAAATGAAAAAAAAAAAAAAAAAAAACAAGAATAGAGTTTGTCCAAATTCTTCATCTAACTCCATCCTTCAAAATATCTAAAAACCCATCCCCAAATCAAATCTCAAATAGCGGGAAAAAAAAAAAAAAACCATGCAACTATATCAAAAAATTAATTGAATTAAAAACTAAATAAAAATAATAATAAATTAAATAAACAAAACATGAGAACTATGAACCACTTACATTCCTCCGTCTAGCCCTCGAACTAGAACCACCTCCACCAGCAACAGCTTGACCAGAAAGCAAATCCAAAGTACCCATCGAGTTAGCATTATCACCAGTAGTAACATGAGAACTAGGATTATCTCCACTCAAAGGACCCTCCTGCCATACTTGAGTCACAGTAGACTGAGTACCAAGTTGCAGAGTAGCCGTTATTGTCATCTCACTATTCACATAAGTCGCGTTCAAATCGGTCACGCCAAAACTCAAAGTCCCCTCCGACAAACTATATGCCGTGATTGGAGAAGTAAAAACCCTCATGCCCCCACTTGAATTCTGGTACGCGACAAGGGCTTGAGACCCAATCATTCTCTGGCCTTGTGGGTTTATGGCCCAAGCAATCCATGTGCTTGTTGTGGTTTGAGGTCGTCTAAACGCGATCTTGACTGAGCCGGTAGCTTGATCGTAGGTCCAATGGAGGAATGAGTTTAGGACGGGAAGATCTACGCATGTGGTGTAGGCGTTTGAGGTGGATAGAGTGTGGCTTTGGCAGGTTTGAGCAGAGGATGGGAAACAGAGTGTGAAAAACAGAGTACATGTCAAAAACAGAGAACTTAAGCTTGGTTTTGTATTCATGGTTGGCTTGTTAGGTGTTTTTTTAATACCCAGATGGTGAAATTGTCGTCTGAGGTGATTTGGTTAATTGGGTTGAAAAGATTTGGATCGGAGAAGATGGAGATATATAGAATTTATGAGTTGGAGAGGCAGAGGGAAAGAGGAGAGAAAGTGGGTTATACTTTTTCTGAATTATTGTGTATTTTGATATTATATATAAAACAAGTAGAGAGTTTGGAGATGTGAAAGGGGAATAAATTTTGGTTTAAGAGGAAGACGGATGGAAATTTTCTCCATCTTCCTTTTCATTTTTTTAATACTTTTCAATTTTTTTTTATTTACTTTGCTTTTTGGCTTGTTTTTGTTCAACAACTCTCATCGTCGTTCATGGTGACACTTCTTATTCATCTAAAAAATATTTTTTTTTTTTTAATTAAATTTTTTTTTTTCTGGGGTACGTGAGAGAAGAAGAAGAGCCACTCCGAAAGAGCAAACAAACGTGGAAATCGTCCAAAACGGTAAGAAAAAGCAAATGTCAACTGAAATATTTGTGAAGTGTCATCTTTACAATTCAGCCACCACCAACCCTTTGAAAATTATTTTAGAAGAAAGAAAAAAAAAAAAAAAAAGAAATTATTTTATTTTGGCCTCTTCGGAAATTGGAACAATATTAATGTGGGCAGAGATTAAATAAATAAATTTAGGAGAAATTCAAAGGATTATAAATTTCATGATGAAGAAATTTTCTTTAAGTTGACATTTTTGTCTCATGAAATGAAATAGAGTTATTTAATTTAGATTAATAAAAATATATTATAAGATATACAAAAATTGAAGGATATATAATTTTAAAATTTGAAAAATCTAAATTGTTGTAATTAGTACCGCTTTGAAAACTGGATCAAAATTAGAGTAAAATCGAAAATTAATTCAACAAGAAATATAAGAGTCTTACATTCCTCTAATCTTTTAAATAATTACGCTTCAATCCTTTCCATCTTAAAATTTTCAAAATAATATAGATAGGTTTTTATTATTTATTAATTACTTTTTTGTAGTAAAATATAAGTATGTTTATATTTTGTTATTGTGTCACGTCACTTAAATTTAGTTAAAAATTTATTCTATTTATTTTACTTGAATTATTTAAATAACTTTTTTTTTTCTTACTTACATTGTATTTTTATTGATTTTTTTCTTACTTACATTAAATTTCTAGTTGAGTTTGAACTCCATCTACAACTTGAGTTCATGATCGAATTCGAATTCAATATGGAACTTCAATTTGATGGAGTTCGAACTCGATCAAATTTGAAACTTGAGTTCTTGATGGAGTTTAGATGGATCTAGAACTCTTGATCAAACTTGAGTTCTATATTTAGTTCAAACTTGAGCTTTTTTCCTCATGGTAATGGAGAGGGTTGGTGAGGGTTGGCGGTGATTGTGGAAGATTGAGGAAGATTAAAATAGGGTCGATTTTTAGTGAAAGAAACTTAAGATGAAATATCAATAGATACCTAAATAAAAAATATACTTTTAAACTTAATTTGGTTGATATAATATGATGAGAAGGCATGTCATATCAATATATTACTATTGAAAAATAAGAAAAAAACTAAGAAACTTATGTCTGACTTTTTAGAGTTGAAGAAAATATGATTAATTTTCTCAAACGCGGAGGATTTATGTCTAATTGTGGTAAGAAAGAGATTTGTATCAATACTTACCACATTGAGCGAGATTTTATGTCTTTACCTCTTTATAATTATCATAATAGAAAATATTCCAATCAAATACCTAATTCCCTTGTGTTATAAAAAGGATTTCCCGACATTAACTGTGGTTATATAATTTGCACATTTCATACTATTTATCTAAAAAAATTTACCTATAATTTTTTCATTATGATATTTACTCACTCGTTAAATTAGTATTTTTTTCTTTTTCGGATTCAAAACATGAATATTCGAATGTTCTTGATGAAAGGCAATATAATTAGGAGAGAATCTAAAAAGATTAGAGTGAATCTTCTTATTAAGTAATATACAATATTTCACAATTTCACTTCAATAGTATAAAAGAAACTTAAGTGAGTTAAGACTAAGTTTCTTGTACCTCTTTCTCTTCCATTACTCTTACATACTATTAATATTATGGGTTGGGCTCCCTCATTTTCTTCCATTACTGATACATAATTTAAACAATATTAAGATAGGTTCGGGGAGGCACTTCTTCCCCATGCACCTCTTTCCACTCCTTAATCAAATCTAGCCATGTGATTTCATTAAAGGTAATCAAATGAGTATAGTTTAATCACTATCTTCTCTCTTCTTTCTAACTTTCTCTTTCTTCTTGATCTTTATCGTCCTTCCCCGGTCCGAGACATTCCCCCATCTTCCTCGCTATTTTGTGTTCCCTAAACCAATTCTTCTTCCCTTCCTCCTCTTGATCACCATCTTTTAATTAAAAATCATCACTTTCCTTTGCCAAAATCACTTTTCTCCAAATTATAACTCAAGATCACTCTTCCTCTTTCTCCTCCTCATCACTTTCATTTTGAACATTCTCAATGCCTATTTATACATTATTGGACATTTTTCTTACTAGATTAAATTTTTGGACACTCACAATTTAGCAATAAGGTTAGTATAACATATAGTGATAATATAGACTCGAGTAAGTGAATAATAATAGTTATAAATTAATCAACCAAGTAATCAGAGAAACAATATCAAACTCCAAGTAGAGAAAAGTAAGAAGAAGACAAAGTTTCCCTTATTTCACACATTAATATGAAGTCACATGTCCAATAATGATGGTGTTTACCACCTACTATAATCAATTAAAGAGTTTATAAGAATGAGAATACAAGAAATCTCATATGAGCTTCAAAACCTATTTTGGTTTCCTCACAACCTCTCTTTTTCCATATCTCATTATTGTTCTTCGTTTTCTCTCTTTACTTTCTAGATTCTCTATATGTCCTCTTACAGGAAAAGAACTAACCATAAATATATTCAAAGAATAATTACCATAAACCTATTCAATCTCTAAACCCATTTAGATATTAAGGCTTATGAAGACTCTAAAGCTCATGACTCAACTTGAGCCACACTTTCACAAATCTCCTCCTTGGGTCAAGATTGAGATGAACTAAGTAATAAACTTCTCGTAGTAGATTCCCACCATCTCCTCTAGTTGGAATTTGCGACAATGTTGATCAAGTCCAAATGATATTTGAACTTGATTTGAGTCATGGGCTTGGTCACCATATTTGCATGGTTTTCTCCATATTACATTTCTGCACCGATACAATCCCTCGTGAAATAACATCTAAGATGAAATATTGTTTGATATCAATGTGTTTTGTCATTTCATGAAACACTTGATTTTTTGTCAAATGTATGGAACTTTGATTATCACAAAACACCTCCACCTTATCTTGCACAATCCCTAAGTCACTGATTAGTCCCTTCAACCAAATAGCTTCCTTGGCACTTTCAGTGGTTGTTATATATTCGACTTCTGTTGTCAATAATGCATCTAACGGTTGTAATTGTACTTTCTATATCACTGTGGACCCGAATAAAATAAAGATGTAACTAGTCAAAGACCTTCTGTCCAAGTACCTTGCATAATCTGTATAAACATATCCCATAAGCTTGCAACTGTCACCCTCTATCCATTCGTAGAGCAAACCAACATATTAATTGCCTTAGACAAACCGAAGTACCCACTTCACTCATTCAAAATGCTCGTTACCTGGATTAAACATAAATAGACTCACAAGACTAGCTAAATATGTTAGGTCTCACCTTGTGAAAACCAATGCATACATGATACTTCTCACGACACTAGCATAAGGTATCATCTCCATGCTCTCACTCGAACCCTTCTCAAAAGATCAAGGTCGGTTGGTGGTGCAACCCGCAAGGGGATCCCACCAATCAGCTTCCTTACGCCTTATGTGTTTTCACACCCGTTGACTCGCACACATGTCAAACTCCTTGATCCGTGTTTCAAGACGGGCTGAATTGGGAACCCACAGGCCGATGCTAGGACCGCGTAGGTGCCGAAGCATGCCTGATAGCGCATGCTGCCAGCCACAATCGCATTGACAACATCTCCACGGGCGTTTCAAAGGCCCGGGCTTGAGCAGCCATTGTAATCTGTGTCGATCCGCGCCCTGAGTCAATCGGCGGACCGGCTCATCAACGTTCCACATCCAAACCGGGGCACATCGTCGGCCCCCATCCACTTCCCTCCCGACAATTTTAAGCACTCTTTGACTCTCTTTTCAAATTCCTTTTCATTTTTCCCTCGCGGTACTTGTTTGCTATCAGTTTCTTGCCCATATGTAGCCTTAGACGGAATTTACCACCCGATTGGGGCTGCATTCCCAAACAACCCGACTCGCCGACAGCGCGTCGTGGTGCGATGGGGTCCAGGCATAACGACGCTCTCACACTCTCTGGCACCCCCTTTTAGGGGACTTAGGCCCAGTTCGCCGCTAAGGATGCTTCTCCAGACTATGATTCGGACGCCGAGGGCGACCGATTCACAAGTTGGGTTATTCCCGATTTGCTCGCCATCACAAGCTGGCTAACTTGAAATGATTAGCAAGTGGTATTTGAATCACTTTTGACTCTAACATACTAAATTTTTCCAAAAGTTTCTGGTGATAACCATATTGAGATATAATAAAAGTACCTTGCCTCCTATTCCAAATGATCTCCATCCCCAAAATTTTCTTAGTTGCCCTTAATTTTTTATTTCAAACTATCTCTCTAGTTGTCGCTTTAGCTTTGAGATTTCTTCCATATCTTTTAATGCTATAAGCATATCATCCACATACAAAAGTAGGAACACCCATAAGCTTCTTTAACTCAATTGACATAAATGCAATTATCATAGTTGCTCCGCACAAACTTATTTCTCAGCATAAATTCATCAAATCAAAGGTACCATTGTCTAGGATATTACTTTAAATCATAAAGAGACTTTCTAAGAAGACATACATTTCCCTCATCTCCTTTCTTGATGAACCTCTGTAGTTGAGCCATTAGGATTCTCTTCTCAAAATTTCCATGAAGAAATGCCATCTTCACATCTATTTGCTCTAACTCGAAGTCGAATCGAGTAACTAGAGCTAACAACACCCTAATATAAGTATGCTTCACTACTAGTGAGTAAATCTCATTAAAATCCACATCTTTCTATTCTGTAATGCCCTTATCAACCAGCCTTACTTTGTACCTCTACTTCTCCAACCCCTCAATGCTTTCTTTCTATTTGAAAATCCACTTGCACCCCACAATCTTTTGATATTTAGGATTCTCAATCTATGTATTATTCTTGTTAAACGAGTTGATATCATCTTTCATTAATTGTATCCACTGCACATTATCCTTACTACTCATTGCCTCCACATAATCTTTAGGTTCTGACCCATCCAAGTCTTCCGCTATGAGCAATATGTATGATACTAAATCCACATAGCCATATCTCTACGATGCTTTCTGAGTTCTCCTTATTTTTCCCTTGCTAATTAGTATGAGGTAAGACTATCATTCGAATTACCGTGATACTCATCCACCTCTAAAAAAACCCTATTGCTAGCCAAATCTTCACCCCTTCACATCAGTACCACCATTATCAATAAGCTCCACCTCAATCGTTGCCTTCTCAATAACATGTTTTTGAACCATATGATTTAGACCAGCCTCTAATTGATTCATTGTTGCCATATAGTACTTGGTCTCTTTAAAGACTACATCCCAATTAATAAAAAACTTTAGATAGATTCCCATCATTATACCAAAGCTTGAACCCTTTTACGCCTTCCTGTATCCTACAAATATATTTCCGAGCTCTAGCCTTAAGTTTTTCTTATATTTAATGTGCATAAGCAAGATAACCAAACACGTTCAAATTCTCAAGATTTGGTGCATGACTAGTCCATATCTTTTATGGTGTCTTGAAGTTCAATGCCATCGAATGAAACTTGTTTAATAGCTTCTTCTCAAAACCTCTTAGGAATTCCCACTTCAAGCAACATACATCTGACCCTCTTCAAAAGAGTTCGGTTCATCTTTTCTGCTAAACCATTTTCTTATAGTGTAGGGAACAATCTTTTGCCTAACGACACCTTCATCTCTATAGAATGTATTAAACTCCTTGCTAAAACACTCCAACTCATTATTGGTCCTCAATTTCTTTAACTTTTTCCCGGTTTGAACCCTCTACCATTTTCTTCCATTCTTTGAACTTGCCAAAAGCATCACTTTTCTTCTTCAAAATATGGACCGAAATCTTTAATAGAACAGTCATCTATAAATAAGATAAGATACCTTCCACCTCTTAGTGACGCTATTTATGATTGTCCCCAAAATTCAGAATGAACATAGCACAATATCTCTTTAGTAATATTTGATGACTTGTTAAACTTCATCCGAGTAGCCTTGCCATAGAAACAATTCTCACAAAACTCTAAGTCACCGAGCTTCTCTCCTAGAAAAAAAACTCTTGTTTTTCCAATTCTTGCAAACCTTTTCACTAACATAACCAAGCCACTTGTGCCAAAACTTGCCAATGAGCTTTCTCCCGAGTTCGCCATCGTTGCCACTACTTCGATCATGGTGCTTCCTTGAAGATCATAAAGACTATTGTCCCTAATCCCCTTCATCATGACTAGTGACCCTTTAAATACCCTTAAGATGCCTCATTCGCCCTTCTGACTAAAGTCGTATTAATCAAGTATACCTATTGAAATAAGATTCCTTCGAAGTTTGGGAACATACCTCACATCCCATAAGATACTCTCAATCTTAACATGAGTCTTGATCCTTATTGAGCCCATGCCAACCGCTCATACAGTTTATTGTTCCCCAACAAACTTGACTGCAATCAATCTTCTGGAATTTCTCAAACCAACCTTCTTTCAGAATCATATGGAACAAACACCCGAATCCATGATCAATTGCCTATTCGAGTGCTTTGTTATAACAACCATGACATCCAAACTCTCATATCCTTCCTTGTGTTGAACAATAGCCACTTCAAAATATTATATCATTCCTCGTGTTGAACAATAGCCACATCAAAATATTATATTCCCAAGCAATTCTTCCTTCTTCTCATCATCCATAGTAACCGAAAGCTTAGATGCATCCCTTAGTGCCTTTGCAAGACCAACATTGTCTAGATGTGCCAACATCTTCATTTTTCATAACCCAAAGTTGTTATATCCTTCCTCGTGTTGAACAATAGCCACTTCAAAATATTATATCATTCCTCGGGTTGAACAATAGCCACATCAAATATTATATTCCCAAGCAATTCTTCCTTCTTCTCATCATCCATAATAACCGAAAGCTTAGATGCATCCCTTAGTGCCTTTGCAAGACCAACATTGTCTAGATGTGCCAACATCTTCATTTTTCATAACCCAAAGTTGTTAGACTTATCAAACTTCTCAATATCTCCCTTATAAGTAAAACTAGTTATCTTAGTAATTTCTTCGAACACCTGACTTGTGTTGTTAAGAATTAAAACAATATGGACAATTCCTTTTTCTAAACTATAGAAATTTCAACCCTAACATAGCTCTGATACCAATTTGTAGTGATAACAATCTCAAGCAAGCGAATAATAATAGTTATAGAATAATCAACCAAGTAATTATACCAAAATTAAAGAAATAACAGTAAAATAAAAGTAGAAAAAATTAAAAAAGAAGACAAAGTTTTATCCTATTTCAGACTTCAATGTGAAGTTCTACATCCAACAATAATAGTGCTTACTGTTTACTATAATTAATCAAAGTGTATATCTCACTCTTTTCTTCTTCTTCTTTTTTTTTCCCCTTTTTTTCTCTCTACTTTTTAGGTTCTTTACATGTTCTTTTCTAGGCAAAGTACTTAATATAAACATATTCAAGGAACACTTAACACATACTTATTCAAACTCTAAAACCCATATACCCTTATATTCATAAATACTCTAAAGAACATGACTCAACTCGAGCCAAACTTTCACATAACGTTAATATATTTTTTAAATTTTACGGTACTATTTACTTTTGAAATTTCTTCTTGAAATAGATACAAAAAAAATCATTATTCTTATATTTATTTATATTTATTTACTGTATAATCAAACAGAAAAAAAAAAATTATTATTATCATTCTTATTTTATTTTTTATCCCACAAAAAAAATCAAACGAAATATACATATAGGTTCTTCATACTTGCTTTTCTTTTATCCAAAAACAAACAAAACAGAAAGTTCTCAAAGAGTGAAATTTAGAGACAAACAAAGCAATGTCAGATTAGTTGGTTTGACAAACAAACGAATATAAAAAACATCAATTTTGCTTAACATTAATTTAAAAATTAATCTATCAAAATAAAATTATATAAAATTAAGGAAACCTTCTCAAACACATGGCAACCATCCATGACTTTTCCGTATAATTGTAACTTGTAAAGTATGTGTTCAATCGTGACTTTAAAGAACATCAATCGTTCCCAAAAAAAAAATATATAATAATAATATCATCAATCGAATAGCACTACTTTACCTTTAGTTTTTATTTCACATCTTCTAGAAATTTTTATCAATGAGAGTGATTTATATAGGAAAAAGAAAATTGTCAAATCGAAGATGTAGCTATGAAATCAGTCTCACGTCAGCGTTTTGAGGAAAAAACAAATAAATAAATAAATAAGGAAAATGCTTCGACTAAAAGTACGACATTAGAGTTGCAAGTACAAAATTAATTTAGAATAAAAATAAAGAGGTTTCAGCGTATTTGATTCTTCTGCGTAGGTTGAGAATTTTGGAGGAAGAACATAAAACGAAGACAAAAGAATACGTGTTGACCATGGAGCAGGGGAGATCAATTCAGAGACGGAGTATTAGTAATTAATGTCTTTTTGAAGAGTTTGACCAAAGTGTTACCTACTATGTTATGTAACAGCTCAACAAACATGTGAACTTTGGATTTTGAGGGTTTCCAGAACACACTTTGCGGTGTTGGCGTGTCCGTTCCACATTCGGCTGCTCCTGTTTGTTTACCGACGTCGTTTTATGCAACATTTTTGTCATGAGGGCCAATTGGCCAAATTTTAGAACGAAATTTTAGTTTTTTTAGGAATACAATATACCCATTTTCGTCATTGTACAAACAACACTTCCAGTAAACTCTCCTCCCTTTCTTTTTGTCTGAATGTAGGATTTAAGCGAATCCTAAACTTAGGTATAGTTTACAGGATGATAGAGATTGATATGAAGATACTTATGTGCATGATAGTTATATGTTTGTGCAATTTAATGAGTTCGAATTACGATATAAAAGTTGATTTTAATATGTATCTCAATATTTGGAGAATTACACATAAAATATTAAGTTTATTTATTTCTCGAACAATTTTATTATTCATAAAATCATCAGTTGATAAGATATTTAATTTGATTTGATTTGGGTTATTATTATCTTTATGATTATCTATGGGATTGATTCATTATTTTGTTAAGCTATATCGATATGATTGTAATTTTCTTAGTTTGGTTTTCACAACACTATTGAGTTGTGTATTTTTTGTCCCCTTGCACCGCCTGAGTAAGAATAGTCGTTGATAGAAATCATTAAGTGGCTATTAATTAGTATCAGAGCAATTTGATTCTCGGACGAGTTCAAGACCATCTTGTCCAGTAGGATACGTTTCAAAATTATTGAAGACTAGATCAAACTCATCCAAGAATCAGTTAGTTTGTTGCAAGAATGCAAATCGCTAGGCAAGCCCATATACATAAATATCAGCGGCCAAGAATGGAAAAGATCCTAAAGAACGATATTTCGGGATACATGGGGAAGCAAATGGGAAAAGTAGTTGGCATTCAATAGTAGCTTCACGAGGCTCTCACCTTACAAGCATGGGATGTGGGTATTCTAATTCTGACTACGATTGGAAATGGATTTTTCAAAATATTATAAGGACGAATGAGTGGTGTAGTTAGACCGGGTTCAGTAATATTTTCCTCGACAAGAGATCCAAGGGAAAAGGAAAGTCGCTTTAGCATCTTTCTACCTATAAGGGGCGGCCAATGTGTGCTAGTAGCAATTCACTTATCAGGGCAAGGAAAGAAGTTTCGTGGTGATGGTTTGAACGTGGCATAATGCATGCAACATTTGGACTTATATAAATTTAGATTTTTATCTTAAAATTAATTAATAATAAAAAGAGTGATCAATCTTTTTTTATATATGAGTTTTCAATGACTTTCCTTTCAAATGTTAAACATACTTTCAATACGCTCATTTACTTGTAGTGTTATTTTGAGGCTATATATGAATTTTTTAATATATGTTACATTGATCATATATAGTGATTGGTCTAATCATGTGTTCAGTTAGCTCTAATACTATGTAGAAATTTGAATTTTCATCTCAATATCAATTAGCAATAAGAAGAGTGACCTATTTTTCTTATATACTAAGTTCCCAAAACTTTTATTTCTAATGTGAAATGTATTTTCAGCAAGACCAACGAAGTTTAAGCACTATGACGAGTTACTAGGAAAAATAAAACAAGGAAATATTTTTGGGAGTTTCTTTGGTACAAGGATGGTCGTGTGTTTAGGAATATAAAGTTATTTTATTTTATTATTTATTGGGATAAAATAGTCTTTTCATTTTCCAATCTTTTCAATTTTTTTTTGTTTAGCATATAAATAGTCTCCTTGTATTTAAGTTAAATCATCGTTTCAATTAGATTGTGTAGTATTAACGAGACCCTAGCCTCATCTTTTCTTATTTTTTGTATTTCTTTTTATTTCTTTAAATTGTTTAACATGGTATCACAGTAAAGTATTATGCGACGATACTTAATCTCAAACATAGCTTTTACGGAGTATAATACGGTATTTTGTTTTCCTTTCTTCTGCGATCCAGTTTTCTTTGTTTTTATTATGGCTACTGAAAGAGATGATTCGCTTTGGTTTGTGAGCGTGAGGTTGGATGGAAAGAATTATTCATATTAGAGTCTTGTGATGATAAATTTTCTTAAGGGTAAAAAGATGTGGGAATATGTTATTGGAATTTCTGTGAAACTGAGGAATACTGATGAGGATTATGCTGCTTTGATAGATGCCTAGGAAGCAAACAATGCAAAAATTATTACTTGAATTAACAATTTTGTTGAGCATTCCATATATATATAGTTTTGAAGTATAAGACAACAAAGGAGGTCTGCGATCATCTGCAAAATTTAGCAAAAGTTAATCACTCAATCAAATTTTGCAAAGAAGTATCAATTAAAGAATGACATGCGAGCTTTTTAGTAGAAGAATACGAGTATTCATAAGTTTTATTCTCTCATGATAGATTTTTGAGATCAATTGGCTCTTACAGAATCAGTAGAATTAAGAGCATGTGGTGCCTATATAGAGAGCGGCAACAATTGGTATAATTTTTAATGACACTTTATAATGATTTTGAATAATTTAGAAGTTCAATTTTGCATCATTCTCCACTTCCTTCTATTGACTCATTTGTTAGGAAGTTATTGACTGAAGAAATACGTCTTAAATCTTATTCTAAAAAAAAAATTATTTTTCCTTTTAATCCTTCTGTTAATACAGTACCTTCCAAGTTACCTTCCAACCCTTATATAAGGGTTGCCTTCAACAAATGTAATTTCTGTAAGCAGTAAGGTCATTAGAATGCTTGGTGTCCTAAGTTGGGACAACATAATCAATTGCAGCAACAATCACTAGCTTGAAAGCCTGGTAACCAGTCATGATCTAATGCTCATAGACCACCTTATTGCATTTCTAACCTTTTGTTTTACGATTATCCTTTTGTTTTCTAACCTTCTTGCACTTCTAATGTTCATTATTTTACAGATTTTTCAATTTTATTAAATAGACTCACACTCTCGGTAGTCTATCATTTGAAGGTTTGTTATACCTCTAAACGACATAATTTACTTATTTTCGGTGTTTCCTAATTGACCGCTAAATTACTCTCTACCGGTTTAGCATAGTTAAAGATTCGTGGAGTATTAAAGCTAGTTCAACTAGGATTCTAAGTTTGTACTTCCAGTAGCTAACTTTCAATTACTTCCCTCGGTTTTCTTCCCATCAATCATGATTTCGCTCTCTTTCTAAAATGCACTGATGCCAGTCGTATTCTTCTTTTTTTATATGTCGATGACTTGATTACTACCTGTCATGATGTTGATGGAATGGCAATGCTGAAATCAAGGTTAGCTGATCATGAAATCAAGGTTAGCTGATCAATTTGAAAAGAAAGACGTGGGTCCTTTATGCTATATTCTCGATATCAATGTAGCTCTTTTTCCAGTGGGTTATCTTCTCTCACATTCTAAACACACATCAGACATTATTGAGTATGCTCGTCTTACTGGTACTTTAACTAGTTATACACCTCTTGAGTTAATTGTCTGAGATTCTTCTACTGATGGTGATGATTTACCAAAATCTACTTTGTACTGTACAATTGTTGACAGTTTGGTATGTCTCACTCTAAGGTCATTATATATCTTGTTCATATTGTTAGTTATTTTGTTATTTCTTCCACCATGGTTCATTGGGCTGCAATTCTTCGTATTCTATGATAGTACCGCTTTCAGAGTTTATTATTTTCCTGGATCTCATCATTGGAGTTGCGTGCCTTTTCAGATGTTGATTGGGCCTTTGATCCCCATGGTTGAAAACCTAGCACTGTGTTTTGTGTATTTTTGGATGGTTCACTTATTTCTTGGAAGAGTAAGATGTGGGCCGTTGTTCCGAGATCTTCTACAGAAATTAATATCGTGTTATGACATTTACTATTATTGAAATTGTTTGGTTATGAGGCTATTTGCAGATATTTGTGTTTATCTTTCACTTCCCACTCTTATGCAACATAAGTACTGCTATTCAGAATGCTGACAATGCCGTCTTTCACGAACAGACCAAGAATATTGAGATTTCTTATCGCTTCTTCCATGTATTGCAAATTTCTATTTTTCTTTCACGAAGTCGAACTGACATTTGCATTTTTATGTTTTAATTGACAATTTCTGGATGCTTCTTGTATTCACATCCTGAGTTATAATAATATTATTATTTAATGAGTTAGTTATCTAAAGGTAGTTTAGTCTTTCTATTAGCCTTTTGCTTATCTATTTAAACTCCCCTACTTAATACTCTTTAACTTAATGTTATCTATCAAAAAGAAACCTCAACCTTGTTTTTCTCATCTTCATTTCCTTTGATTAATCTCACATTAGCATCCCCACAAGTTTAAGATGGTAACGTAAATCCCAACTCGATCAGATTCGGAAAGAGACCATAAAATTTGTAAAGATGAAGTGATTTCGTAAATACATCAATTGCTTAGTAATCAGAATGAACAAAACCTCATACTTACTAAAGCCAATTCATTCTAAAACTAACACCATCTCGAACGGCATAGGAAGTGGTTATCCTCGCTAATTTTTTTTTAGGTAGAATGTGTCTATAGTGTATTGATTACATATTAGCTTCATATCCTCGTATCAAATATCACTTAAAGAAAAAAAATTATTTGATGAGCTATATCTAAAGTGAACCGATCAATATTAACAGATCACACAATCAAAATATATATTATATCAACCTAAAATATAATTAAGACTGATCAGTTTATCATAAATATTATGAATCTAAAACTTTTTTGGTACATATTATTCTTAAGGGGTCTTTTCCTTCCTTATTTCAAGTAATTTTGTTCTCGTCTCATGGTTTTGTTCATCCTGTTGTCTTGGTCGGGACTTTAGCCTGTAACGAGACAACGTTTTTCCATGGGAAAATCCCCTTGAATAAAACCCTAAATGATGATTGACCTTTTGAGTGAACCCTTGGATCTGAATTTGCAACTTTTGAGATCATCATTTTGGCGAACCATTTTTCTTCTTAATTTTTTAATTTTAATTTTTAAAATTTTATATAAAGAAGAGAAAACCATTTTTTGAACTACCGGAAAGTTTGAAATAATGGATTTATTGAATTTACTTTTTGCGTTTGCCGTCTTTCCTGTTAATCTGGAGGCTTGTGGATCTTATCGATTCTTGTTTAATGAAGTTATTTAACTGCTCCCAACTGCCCCTCCTACGTTATGCTTACATTCTCTTTCTCTTCTACAAATCCTTGAAATAAACTACTATTAAATAGTGATCAATATCTGCGTTATATATATCTGTCTTTTTGTATGATTATTAACTAGCAAGAAAAAGCACTGCAAATCAACACTATAATCAAAATATGAAATGATCAATTCCGGATTCACCAACCCATAACTTTTCCAGACGTAATTGACCCGCTCAACAAATTATTCACCAACCCACCCTGTACTATATACAATATAAAATAGAGTTTGGACATCACTCAATTTTCTCTCTCTCTTATTTTTTTTTTATTTTTTTTATGACATGGGAAAATAGTTAACAAAAGGTTAACAGTATGTTTTATCAAACGCTAGTAAACGTAAGAGTATACATAATATACTACCTAAACTTTTAACTTATTTTTACCAATAATCGGCCAAAATCTAGTGAAAAGCTAGACTCATTACATCCTTCCAATTCTTTATCCCAACCAATCGATTCGGCCCACCTTCGTGGACTAAAAAAAAAAAAGATATGCTGCCGTTTTCTACACCTGATCGATCACCACAAAGAATATCCCCATGCACAAGGCCACGAACTTTGCTAATTATATTGTTTCAACAACTCCAAGAAGTGAGATAATTTGAGAAAAAAGATATATCTGAAATGTTTATTTAAAAAAAGTTATCAGTTAACATTTTTTTGCTAAATATGTTAAAAAATTGATTGAAAATTTTATCCGATAAAATAAAATTTTGAAAAGATTAAAATAATTTTACTATTGAAAATTTGAAAATGTTTAACCTATTAAATCCTGTTGAAAATGTTTATGAACTGTTTAAAAACCGTTCACGAGGGTTGGTTTTTATTCTAATATTAAATATGTTATTTTTCTTCTTCGACTCTTCTTCAACTCTTCGAACCAACTTGTCATCATCTTCTTCTTTTTTTTCTTCACACTCGTTTTCTTCGCTACTATCACCTTCTCAATTCTTATCACCTTCACTCTTCTTCCGTCAAGTTCCATCAATCCAAACGACAACTCTCTTCTTTTTCTCCATTAATTTAAATTGAGAATATGCAGTCCATTACTGAATAAAGTCCTGCTGCACATAAAGATCAACAAAATGCCACTGCGCATGAAGATGAAGAACAAAGTTCTCATACTAGAACCAAGGTATGATGTTTTGCGAGTTTAGGTTTAGGGTGAAACTAAGGATTGTGGTTCAATATCTCTATTTGGAATGAGATGGATTATGAAAATAGACCCAAATATCGGGCAAGTAGATGTCAATGAATGAGAGAAACAATAAACACGTTTATGTCAACAGAAAGTTAATTTTTGACCTGTTGATTTCAACGTATTAATTGTGTTTGACCTTTTGAAATCAACTAGTCAGTCATTTATGACCTGTTGACATCAATGAGTCCATTATTTTCGTCCCGTTGACATCAATGGGTATATTTTATCTGGTTCGTTGATATCAACGGGTCAGAAATAACTAACTTGTTTATATCGACGTGTCAGTTATTTATGACCCGTTGATCTCAACAGGCAGTTTTTTCTCACCTTTTTTATTTTACTAACTAACCTATTATATGAAACTCGATATACAATGCTTACTTACATACTACTGATTTATTATTCAAAATTTTTTATCTTTTTAAGTTATATCAAGGATTTTAAAGCCACTCAATATTTTGAATTTGTGATTATGTCATAGTTAAGATTTTTCATTTCGAGGGGGGGGGGGGAATAAAAAGGTATTTAGGGGAGGAGCTGATAAACAAATTTATGAAATTATGCTTCAGGCATTTCATAAACATAGATAGGTGCCTCTAATATTCTGCTAAGCAACTTGTGGCCCTTTTAATTCATCGGGCTAATTGTAAAAAGGAAGCAGAGTTATGCATTATATCAAGAATGTTTATTTTTTTTTAAATCTCCTGTTAATATTTTTTTCCAAAATATTCTAAAAATCGATATAAAATTTCATCCGGTAAAATAAAAATTTGGAAAGACTAAAATAAATTTACTGCTGAAAATTTGAAAACATTTAACCCGTTAAATCCCATTGAAAACATTTATGAATTGCTTAAAACCCGTTGACGAGGATTGTTTTTATTATGACATTAAATATGTTATTTTTCTTCTTCGACTCTTCTTCTTCCTCTTCAAACAAACTCTTTATCTTCTTCTTCTTTTTCTTCTTCGCACTCGTTTTCTTCGCCGCCACCACCTTTTGTCATTTCTTATCACCTTCACTCTTCTTCTTCCATCGAGTTCCATTAATCCAAACGACAACTCTCTTTGTTTTCTCTATTACTTGAAATTGAGAATATAGAGTCCATTACTGTACAAAATCCCGCTACACATAAAGATCAACAAAATGCAAATGCGCATGAAGATGAAGAACAAAGTCCTCAAACTAGAACCGAGGTATGATATTTTATGAGTTTAGATTTAGGGTGAAACTAAGGATTGTGGTTCAATATCTCTATTTGGAATGAGATTGATGATGAAAATAGACCTAAATATAGGGCAAGTAGATGTCAACGGATGAGAGAAACAATAAACACGTTTATGTCAAAGGAAAGTTAATTTTTGACTTGTTGATTTCAACATATCAATTATGTCTCGCCTGTTAAAATAAACTACTCAGTTATTCAAGACCCATTGACATCAATGCATATATTTTATCTGGCTCGTTGATATCAACGGGTCAGAAATAACTAACACGTTGATATTAATGGGTGTATTTTATATGGTTCGTTGATATCAACGGGTCAGAAACAAATAACTTGTTTATATTAACGTGTTAGTTATTTATGACCCGTTGATCTAAACTTATAGTTTTTTCTTACCCTTTTGATTTTACTAGCTAACCAGTTATCTCAAACTTGATATACATATAATGCTTACATACTACAGATTTATAATTCAATATTTTTGTATCTTCTTAGGTTATATCAAGGATTTTAAAGCTCGATCAATATTTTGAATTTGTGATTACGTCACAGTCAAGATTTTTCATTTTGATGGGGGAAATGAAAAGGTATTTAGGGGAGGAGCAGATATACAAATTTAGGGAATCATACTTCAGGCATTTCATAGAGGTAAATAGGTGCCTCCAATATTTCCCTAGCAATAGAAGAAAAGTTACATGCGGCGAGTTATGTGAGGTACTTTGAAATATCCCAATTTTTCTACTTCCTGTAATTAGATAAAGTGTAGTCTAAATAATAGAAGGAAAACATTTTCTTATAATTAGCACTAAAAATTTCGAGCAGATGGCAAAAAGGGGATTGAAAGAAACCAAAAGAAAATTTAGTCTTCCAAAATTTTAGACTAAGGAAAATTATAATATAATAGAATTGTTATATTATAATAGCTAATGAAGAAAAACAATAGGCGGTGAGTTCATTAGTTAACATTCAAATCTCTCATGTTAAGAGATAAATATGAAGATATATTAAAATTTGGCTATCAATAGCAGCCAGCCACGTATTAAGCTTAATTAAGAAGTTAATAACTTAGTTGTCTCCTTCGTATAGTATTACGAACCCCAAAATTCCTGTATCCAGAAATTTTCTCTCCTTTCCCTAGCCCACGCGAAAACTCAAACCGAAATAAGAAATTTATGTTCGTTCTTCATAGTCGAGAATCAATGAAGCAGGAAGCAGAAATTTCCAAGCTTACAAACCAGGATGCGAGCAGTTCATTCAAAACATAGTATACTAGCCAAGAATAGTTTTTTGTAAGAATCACCACTGCGCTTGTACTTGAAACCTTCAATTTATGCATAATAGGTTGAAACTAAGAGTAGAATTGATAAAGCATAAGAAATCGACCTGAAATGAAGAACTTGGATAGATTTTTTTCGTTCTAGACCGAGAACTCAGTCTGGGAAGAAAGGAAAAGATCTCGATCGGATCGGGAACTCAGACCGATAAGAGTATATGAGGCCTCGGTCTGAAGAAGAAGAGACCTTAGTCTGAAGGAAAAGTACTCGGTCTGGGAAAGTACTCGATCTGAAAGGGATCTTGACATGTTGAGTAAAATACTTAAATAATCCACAGATCGAAGGGGGTCGACCAGGTCAACTGCTCGATGCCTCGATGCATTTAGTGAGTGAACAACTCGAAGGGTCGAAGAGGTCGAAGGGGGTCGAAGGGGTTAACAGGGCCGATGGGGTCGACGGCTCAACGCCCGTAGTAGGAAAAGTACCCAATGGGTCGATGGGGCCGACATGTTTGATGGTCTATGCTCCAAGGGAGCGGATTTTACATATGGTCCTTTTCTGGATGATATCGATATTGTCAAGTTATCAATTGTATACTTCTTGAGATCATCCTCTTGAGTAAAGAGAAGAAGAACTACATTAAGATCAAGCATTTATGGATGGTCTCACATCTTAATAACTTCAATAGTCACCCTTAGGGTAGTTTAGTCTATGGAAGAACAATCAAATCCTTCAAGAAGAACGACCTCCTAATGAAGGTTAGAACTGTAAGTATAAGAAAAGGAAAACATACTTATTCTGTCAATGGATTCATGTTAGGTATCCAGGAAAAATAATTATTTATTCACAAATAGCATTAATTAATTTCCTAACAATTCTAACATGTCTATATGAATGGTACTTTACAGGTATGAGGTCTCGAGGAAATCCCGTCCTTGGAATGATTCCTCGCATACTGAATTAGACAATGAAGCACAACTATTTGCATATAAACCAGATGCCATCGTTTTAGAAATTCAATGAAGCTTTTAATGATCCAACAGTTAGTTTTGAGCTCAATTTTTATTTTCATTTTTTCCTTTTTTACTATTTTACTCTTAGTATTTCATTAATAGATAAATGCTAATCTAACATCAATTTTATGATATAGGTAAATGTACATATATATTTAGGACCGTCAAATGAAAAAAAGGCCCAGGGCTATATGTCAAGTGAGGAATACGTTGAACACTCGATTGCTCAACAACACAAAGATGGTGATCATGTTTATGAAGCGAGTGAGTAGGGGAGAAGAGTCAGTACTGCTTCACCCATAATAGAAATCCATCTAGCCAGGAGCTCGAGAAACAGTAAACCCGATCATCCTCAAGTGTTGGACTTCATAGAAGAGCCTTACTCCTATCATCTTCATTCTCTTCATCCTCTTCAAAAAGCGTTCATTATCTTCAAAAAAATGTTTATTCTCTTTAGAAAGTGTTCATTATCTTCATTCTCTTCAAGAATTAACTCCTCAAGTCACATGTTGAATACAAAACCATCTATTTCACAAATAATCTTAATCGAACCCATCTGAGAGGAACCCAGTATAGACCGAAAACTGGTTTGTCACCCAAATAGAAAATCAATGGAAAAAATTAACTAGCCTAGTAGTAATTATGTTTTTTTTGTGCGTTTCTTTGAAATTATTTGGGATATTATTGTAAAAGTTGTGAAAATTTTGAGTGATTATATGCATTTTGAATTGAAAATTCGAAGGGAATATGAATCGACATTGAGCCATCTAGCCATTCATATAAACTACTTGATACTCCCATATGACCTTTTATATTCCCATTGAGCCATCGAGTATTACAGTTTTTTTTTTCTTAAGTTATTTTTCATTTTAGAGGGAAAAAATTCCAATATGCTGTGATCTAGAACCTATAATTGACCAAGATATTCATTTTAAGATCTGCACTACAGTGATGGAAAAATAGGAAGTGGTGATTGTTGACATAACGAAGAAGTTAACCCAATATAGTTGGAATCCTCTATGTCTACTTGCTTGGGTTATTTTTTGAATGTATCTTGTCAACTTAAGAACTCGTGGCAAATTATTATCTTTTTCATTTTTCAATAAGTGCAATGCAAGAAAAAGTATGAGTTGTGGTTTACACACCGCAACAAGCCTATGTGGTTTAGTCTGAGGGAGTTTCTGTTAGTGACAGGGTTGAAATGTCATGAATATTTTCTGGACTACATAATTAAGTGGATAGAAAAAGACAACCACCTATCAAAAAAACTCTTGGTGGAAAGCTTGTCACTATATCAGAGCTAATAAAGAAATTGAGAAGCGATGATGAGCCATGGAGTAACAAGAATGGTGAAATTGTGAAAATGGCTCTTGTCTACTTCATTGAGGCCGTCCTTTTGACATAACGGAGGAGGAATAAGATCCAACCATTGATATTGTCCATATCCAATAATTTTGTTCGGCTCGAGCAATACCCTTAGGGTAGACTTAGTTATAAGGCTACAATTCAATCTCTTAAGAATGATATTAAAAAGAAGGCCATTGTGCATATGGACTGACCGAAGGGGATGAAGCTGAAAGAGGAAACCTATGTCTTATATAGAGTTTCGCTTGCTTTACAAGTTAGAGTTTATATTCAACTTTGACCATTTTTAGTTAATGTTTGCTATTAGTTAATCCATTAACTATATAGGTATATAGTTACAAAGCCATTCCCTATCTTGGAAGGTGAGCTGGAGTGTGGGATAGTGAGAATCTCATGCCTTGGATTTTAAATTAGGCGTCAGTGAATCCGCCTGTAAGATATGAAAATGTCGAGTTTTGGATTAGGAAAAACCAAGTAAGGTTTCAATTATTTAGTTATACTATTTGAACTCATCATGCTTATTGAAATTAAACTGACTATGATTTTTGTTTAATGCAGCTCATCATCCATAGAATACTAAAGCCAACCAAGGAAGAATTAACTTAGGAGTATTTGACCATTGTGCAACCTTTTTTGGATAAGGATGACAAAGATGTGGAACATTGGACAAAGGTGTTGGAGGAGTAAAAAGTTGAAGAAGAAGTAGAAGAAAAAGTAGAAGATGAAGAAGAAGAAAAAGTAGATGAAGAAGAAGAAGAAGAGGAAGAGGAAGAAGCGAAAGGTGATGAAGTTGAGCTAAAAAGGAAAAGGGCATCAAGGTTGAATGATCTTATTATGGGCTTAGAGAAGAGGATTATGTGAGGGATGGAGAAGATGTTTACAGAATTGAGAGATGCTATGAATAGCAGGATGGGAGAGATATTAGAGATGGGATGGATCGTACAAACTCTCCCTCATTCTCATCACCATCTATCAAAAGTCTGATCTTCCATCACATATCAACACCTCTTATATATGATTCATTGATTCCACCACTACCACCCATCGAGGAACATGCAGAGACTTATGTGCCCCGCTTATCATTGAGACCAGACAGGGTCAAATGATAAAGAAGCGTGCTCTGACTCTCACATCTCCATTTATAGACATCAGGAAGAAGCAATGATATAAAAAGAAAAAGGGTATTATTAGTGATCCTACTTCTTACCTCAAATAAGGCTAATAAGAGACCCATGCGAAATTGGCAAAAGACCAAGCCAGCAAAAGTAAGTATTTTTTTTTTGGCTCTTACCCTCATTTCAAATCTATTTTATATCTTACATTATTTACTTATGAGATCTTGATTTTCCTCTATCAAAGACCCAATCATAGGATTCGAAGGCTGTAAGTACATGAAAAATGTTTTTGAGAGGATATTGCATCCCCTAAAAGTGGCCTTTGTAGCTCTCTTTCTTCATAGTGGTTGAAACCTCACTTCAACAGTTGGCCAAATTCTTCTACTAGTCGGCCAAAAGTGGCCTGAATTATGACTAGGTTCATTTCTTTTTTACTTAGTCAAAGTATCATATTATAAGGAACTAACTCCTCATTTCTGAGGCTTCTCTTTGGGTTGGCCAACTTCTCTCTCCTTTTGGCTGAATATTGGCTTTGAAAAAGTCGAAGCTTCCAATTTTCTTGCAATTTCTTCCTTAATTTAAGGCCCATTCGTTGGTAACCAATCATCCAAGAATATTCTAGAAACAAAATCGGCCAACATTGGACAATTGAGTTGTTTTGGATTGTTAGAATCTTAACTGATTTTTTTAAATTTATAATGGCTACGTGTTACATGTCAGAATGACCATTCTGGCATAAGCAAATATCCCCCTTTATCTCTCTTATTTAATATTATTTTGAAAATTTGAGGGATAAAGGATATAATTACCCCCAATCTTCTCTATAAATTTGGTATATCATTTAGCCACATTTAGGCCACATTCAGCCAACCAAAAGAGTAATTCGACCAACTACTAAAAAGAGGATTTAGAAACTATGAAGAAAGAGAACTACAAAGTAAGGAAATGGGCCCCACATGCCGATTTTCATCAATGTAGCAAGGAGAATGCCTTTCTAACCATGTAATGTTGACTTATCAGCAAAAGAAGCTTGCCGTCTAAAGTAAGAGCTAGTATTTATCGATCAAGCAACCGGAATCCCAAGTTTGCCTATAAATAAAGACATTGGGTGAAGGGAAAAGGGACCTCTCAGCAAACACATCAATCCAATATTGACTATATAAGACTCTTATGTCAATTATCATCATTTAATGGATTTTTTTTTCAGTAAAGTTTTTACATTCGAAGTCGTTCACTTGCAAATGCCTTTAGTTCTACCAATGTATTTTTGCTCCATAGGCTCATGCTTGCGTGATTTTTAAGAATTTTTTATGTTTATCTTCACAAAATTGTAATGACATTCATTCGTTACTTTCGTCTTTTAGTAGATTTAATATTAAATATTCAATCACCCATTTCATTTAAGTCATGTATCTTTCAAGTCAACATGTACCATTAACCCGACCGTGTGCTTTACATTCTCGTTCTTTATATTTCCGCTCAATAGGTACCATTAACCTGACCATGTTCTTTACATTTCTATCGTCAAGTATCATGAAAGGCGACCTTGTTATTTCTATGCTTTCCATAGGAGTAGGATAATTTAGATATTTGAAGTATTAATTTACTTCTAGCACCCTCGCATTTTCACTATCGGAGTACAGTGACGCAACATGATTGGAGCTCTAACTCCCATCCGGGGTAAGTTTAGACTATTTTTCTTGTTTTGTCTTTCACTTTACAATTTTTCCACCGACCGCCCATTAAGAAATTTGTAGTATCAACAGGCTGTGACATGGACCGAAATGAAATTGACCCTTTCAGAAATCAATTCAAGTGTTACTTTCAGTTTGTCATTCATATACTTTATCATTTTCTAACAATATCCCAAATGAATGAAAATTGATTGAATTTATAAAATACACTTTTAACCCCAAAATATTTTTGATTAGTGATAGAGTTTAGCCGATCGAAACATTCATATGATAGGTAGATATCATTCTTTAAACCTTCATATGATATGTAGGTATCAGTATTTTTTACCATTTCATAATTATGTTTGTTTTGGCTTTGAATATTTGCCTAGTTCTGTAAGAGTTTCTCAAAAATTGAGCCTAATTTGATTCTCTTAGAAGCAATTCTACTTCTCTTTACTATAGATGAATTCTTAATCACGAGTAACCAATTTTACTCTATTCAAATTTTTTGATGTATAAAAATCATTAAAAGCATAACGGGCATCACTATTTTATCATAAAAAATAATAGGAGGTTAGCCCCCAAAGTGACCTAATTACTCTCAACCAAGGAGGAGGAGGCGACGGTTGCTAGATTAAAAAAAGAAGGGAAAATATTGACTTAACGTGATTGGAGGAGCAGCTTGGTTTATTTTAAGGGATGAGGAGGATATGGGCATTGACATCGTGGAAGATGAAGGATACAATAACTTTGACCTTGATTTTAAGTCCAATTTTTAGATGGCGAATCAATGAAGTCTTGATTAGAACGTTATCGGTTTTATTTTCATCTCGTTTCAGCTTGCTTTTGGTTGATGTCTTAAGATAATGTTATTGTTGATGACCACTAGCATTTAGTTGGATTATGTATGCCCGTGATTATAAGTAGTCGTTATTGATTGATTAGTGGATATTATTATTTAACAAGGACCCATGGCCTTTCCCATTGCAAAAGAAATCTAAGAAACCTGATGTGGCTGTTTTCCCTCCCCTTTTCAGCATTGTTCCTTCAAGCTTTTCGGTCATTTTCATGATCAAAGAACAAATGAATAAATAATAAAAAAATAAAAACTTAAGGGCGAAGAGAGACATATGATAAAGTAGAAGGTAAGATGTCAGATTTTAAACTCATGAACAAAAAAAGGATATACGTAGCCAATAAAATTGCACTCATCAATTATTTTAAGACATATCTTTACTTTCTTTTGTGAAGGTAATTACTACTTGATGACCAGTAGCATTTGATTGGATTATGCATGCCCGTGATTACAAGTAGTCGTTATCGATTGATTAGTGGAGATTATATTATTGAACAAAGGACCCATGATCATTCCCATTGATGAGGTTGTGTTTTATCAATTTTTTTTTTCTTAATTAATATATATATATTTTGTTTATCCTTTTGAGAGGCTTGTTAAAAATGGGACTAGTATTATAGGAATGGATCAAAATTATGAAATGCACAATTGAGGGTGGAAAATAGAACACGCATTGTTCAATTTATTAAAATATATATATATATATATATATATTCCGTCCCCTTTTCAGCATTGTTCCGCTTTTCGTTCATTTCCTTGATCAAAGAACAAATAAATAAATAATAAATAATACAAACTAAAGGCGAAGAGGTACATATGATAATGTAGAAGGCCAGATGGTCGCTCTTTAACGCGTCTCTAATCATAAAAATTACTTTAAGATTGGGGAATTATCATCCCCCATTGACTTCGGATCCAAATGTACAAAAGGTATCCATATTTTTAAGGGCTAAATTATAAACTTTCATCCTGACTCATAAAAATTTATATTTTCTTCCTCTAAATTTTTATGTTTTACATTTTCAACCCCTCTCTATTCTGAAGTCATTCTGATCAATATATTACCATAAGTTGGATTATACCTAAAGGAAACAATCATAGATACAAGTTAAACAAGACAACCAAAGGGGCATGAACACACATGTCTATTCAAGTGTTTCACCACTGCACTATTAAATGTTTATAGTAAGGGAAGCTTAGAGTGGCATAGCTAACATCATACTTAACGACATGAAATGAGTACGATCTTAAAATCGGTCACTCGGCTACAAGAGCGTAAGAAAGCAAATGACTAAAAAGTAAACAAAAAGAGAGATCTTTTTAAAGGTAATGTTGCCATTTCCACTATGAGAGAACAAATAGCTTTTGACTAAAAAGTTCTTGAAAGCAAAAGCTAAGCATCAAATAAAATCTACCAAACTGTTCCCTCACAAACAAGATAGAAAAAGAGAAAGCTTCAACCTGCTGAATAAAAGTATGCCTGAAAGCGAAAAAATAATGAGAATTTATAGTAACTTATTCTTATGGGTACCATAAATTGGTAGATCCCTCAAATGTTCTCGCACACATAATAAAAAAATTAAACAAAAACAAATCCCAGCAAACTCGGGTACACTCTGGCCAAAAGGCAAACCAAGAAAACAGCCCACAACTTTGCCGGAGGCATTACAGAAAATCTTCTAAGAACAGAAATAAAAACAAAATAATTATAATAATAATAATCATAGCCTATATAGTTTTATGTATCCTTTCTCACCAAAGAAGCAGATACATTTTTCTGACTATATCCCGCAATCTGATTTTACATCTCACTTGAATATGGAAAAAACCAAAAAATAAAAATAAAATAAAAAATCTACTCAAATCTTCAAACCTTGACACAAAATCCATTTGATTTTTTCTATCTCTAGATTTTTTATTCTTCAAAAGAGGCACTCAAAAGTTAGCTCTAGGAAAAAAAAAAAAAAAAACCTGATTCCTTTTTATGGGTTATAATCTGAAATATATTTTAACTTAGGGTGTGCGAAATTCACAATTCACCTGCCTCCAATTTTCTTGTTGTCCTACTATGTCTTGATGTCCAAAACGATCGATCGATCATCTTAGGTTGTAATCCCTGAAACAAGTAGTAGAAAAAAGGACATAGTGAGTATCTCGTATTATGATAAGATGAGATAAGATTTTATTTTTCCACTGAAAAAACAAAAAAGTACTAAACATTTTGCCAAATAGTATCACCTGTTGCAAGGCAAAGAGCTCTTTGCAGTGTAATATATAACTAATCACTACAAACAGCTTCAATCCAAATGGATTATTCTGAAGGTTTTCAAAACACCATATCCAGTTATTTTTATTGAACACATTGAATATACAAATAAAATGATAACAAGTCGGTGCACATTAGCCCCCTTAAATTTAACTTCTGATGATCATGAAGCCTATTTGGGGCTTACAAACAATCAAATGTATTTTTCTTAATCTGAAATATAGCATGGTTTTGATGTTGGAAAGAAAGGAAAGTGCAAGGTGAGGAATGGGATGGGAGGTAAGAGCATCGCCAATCTCCACAGCAGAGTGCTAACATTAACAAGCCCTTATCCCAAAGGAGACTACAATAAAGAAATGGCCTTCCTTGCCCAATGATGGATAAAATAAGAAAGCACTTGATTGTTATTGCAGAAAAATGTGTGGAATATGTCTTAATGGTGTATTGACGGGAAGAGGAAAAATCCTCAGCCACTAAACCTACTACTACATAAGACTGTTACTCGAGCTCCCAGTAAAATGAGAGAAAACAAACCAAACAGCAGAGAGAAACAGAGTAATTCAACTCTGCAATATCACCAATACAAGAGATCATATACCAAGGCTAGCATTTCTATTATTCCAAATCAACCATTATAATCGCAAAAATGGAAGGGATAATGCCATAATTTTGAGTTCTCATATCTAGTAAATCAAATGATTAGAGAACAATTTCCAGGACTCAAAAAACAAAACGCCTGAAAAAGTTCAACCTCATACCGAGTTTCCAGTGACACAATCTGATGATCGAGAATTGGAGACATTAAGTACCACAATTTAAGACCTAGTTTACACCTTTGCACAATTTCTCCTTGTAACTATGTATAGGCTGTACCTCTGTATATCAAATTTTGCTGACTGTTCAAACTCAAGCGACAACACATAATTCTTCTCCTATAAATTGATCTACAAGGAACATTCAAGCTGATAGAATCAGGTAACAGGATCATCAAATGAAGCTAACTTTGCTCAATGAGTGCGACTTCAGATCATGCCAGTGGATTTTACACAGAGACTGCTCAAACAATCAAACCCAAGTAATGAGATTCATTAATTAATTTATTAAACATCCTTGATTAATTCTCTATCAACCATAAATCATACGCAAACAACTATTCAGATTTGGAAAAACTAAACTGAGAAAGAAGTTGCATGAGGTATAAATTGAATTCTTCTAACCTCGGTTTGACTGCCTCCTACTAACACTGTAGCCACCAACATAACCAGGAGAACTTAGAGATGAAGTATCTGAAGCAGTTCTGACAAGACCATAGCCAAAGGGGCCAGACCCATCTCTCTCAGAATTTGACGATCGCCATGTGGGATGACCATACCCTGAACTGCCACCATAGATGTCTGGAAACGCACTTTCAAAACCACCATTTGAAGCAGCATAAGATGATGTGGGAGGTATACTGGAACCAGTGTTTCTTCCATATCCTCCAGTTCCCAAACCATAACTATTTTCACCACCTCCATATCCAAGATTCTCACTAGTATTAGAAACATTGTTACCTTCACCTTGTGCTGAAATTGCTGAAGAACCACCCCAATTAACTCCAGAATTTCCAAATGTGCTTCCCCCAATGTTTCCATTTCCAGGTCCCATATATGCAGTGGAAGTGGCAGGGTTGGTGTTATAATTAAGTCCTCCACTCCCCCACAAGTTTCTAGTGACTGAGCTGAAAAAAGATGTGTTTCCTCCACCTCCAGTGTTACCATCGAATGGTACAGGGCTACCAAATCTATTTGTATTACCAATATAATATGGATTTAATCCTTGTCCATAGCTAACATTGCTACCAAAATTTGCACTCCCCCCAAAACTCGAGTTTAACCCTGGTTCATAATTCACACCTATCCCATAACCTGAACCGAATGGAGGAAACCCACTACGATTTCCAGATACTGCACTGAACCTACCATCCATTCTAAGACCATAGCCTCCAACCGTACTTGGTGTATATCCCTGAGTATAGCCATTAAGAAAGCTATTGGCCCTACTCAGACCATAATTGTACCCACCAAGTGGACTACGACTTGGACCTGGGGATAGCTCTTTGGGAACCGCACGCTTTACCTCAACCATTTTACCATTGAGTTCATGGAAAGTTTTAAGCAAAACCTTATCAACCGCTTCTTCGGAATCATACGTGATGAATCCAAATCCCCTAGGCCTCTGAGTATTGTGGTCATACATCACAACAACATCTATAATGGTTCCAAACTGATCAAAATATTTCTTGAAGTCACTCTCTGTCACAGTGGATGCTAAGCCCCCTACAAATATCTTTCTAGTACGGCCTGCACCTGGTGAACCTTGCATGGTAGTGGTGCTTCTACCAATGATGTTTTGGTCATCCCTAGGGACAGCCCTTTTAGCCTCAATCTGTCACATAAACGCAAACAGTTAAGGCCAAAATTCAAAGGACTGGCATTAATGAATAATGGGAGATACTACCTGATAAAATTAGAAACATAGACATTGAAAAAATATCATTCCAAAAAAAGGGAAGGTTTAGTGTAAGACATAAATTACTATTAGATCAATTTGAAGTTTGATCCAATACAGATTACAAAACAGCAAGAAGAAGCATATTCATGCACCAATAGTTTCCAAATAAGAAATATGTGTGCATATCGACTTAAGGCTTAATAAACTTACCATTCTTCCATCAATTTTATGTTTTTCACGTATAACTCTGTCTGCGACTGCTGGATCAGCAAAAACAACAAATCCAAAACCGCGAGCACGACCTGTAGTACGATCCTTCATAATGACTGCTTCCACCACCTCCCCATACGAGCCAAAATACTCCTTGAGACGTTCTTCATTGGTGTCCCAAGATATTCCACCAACAAATAACTTGCCACTATCAGATTGCATTTTTTCTACATCCCAAATACAAGAGTCTAAGAAATAAATCAAAAAATGCATACAAAAATCTTGTACTCAATTAAAAAAAAAAAAAGATTATGCCAAACATGTACTATAGCAATCACCAGTGAGAAGTTAAAAGAACAAAAAGGAAAAAAAAAAAATCAATATAATCCAACTTCATAATGACAATCACAACTTGAAGCACGATGCCATTGCCAAAAAATAAAATTAATCTTCTTGAATCCAGCCGAATCCGTACAATGAGCATAATTAACAGATCAAAAAAGTGAAACAAATACCTTAAACGAACCAGAAATGGCAAATCCACAAATTGTAATCTCCGATGCAGAACCAGAAAATTTTAGTATTCAGTCACAAAACATCGGATCCATCATCATCGATCATCAACCACTCTAACTAGACTACAGTCAAGACCTGAAAAAAAAAATTAAATAAAAATACCAGATCGAAAACGCAAATCCAGATTCCCAAATCAAAAAGGACCTATCGATTAAAAACGCACGAGAAGAAAAAAAACAAAAATCTTTCAAATATATGCGAAAGAGGATTAAGATCTGAGAGGAGGCGCAAAAAAGGATTATAAAATTAAACAGAGGTTTGGTCCCGTCCTCCTCTCACCTCTCTTTGCCTTGCAATCAGAGCTCAAGCTACAAAAATCGATCGAGAAATGCAGATTCGATTACTAAACGCATTGGAAAAGAAGAAGAAATCTGAAATCTGAAATCTGTTTATAGAGATAGAAGCAGATGATTATGATGATTATGATGATTATGATGATGAAGAGGAGGAGAAAGAAGAAGAAAAGAAGAAACGGTGCTCTAGATTAGAAGAACGTGACAAAGAGAAGGTTGAGGAAGCTTGTTTATTGAAGTATATACTATAGGCATTCTGTATTTGGAAATTCAAGCTTAATTTTTTTAATATTTTATTTAAATTTGGAAAGGAAATTAGAAAAAGGAAATAAAATTTATTTTAGAAAATAAACAAAAATATGTATTTTTATTTCATTTTACATGGCTGATAAATTGGAACATGCTAAAATATATTGACGCATATACATGAATAGTGGTAGATAAGTTGGAGTGTTAGGCTAGTGATTTCGCTGACTTTTTCCTCTATGGTCAACTCAATCATGTATACCTCGTTCCATTTGATTTTGATTGCAAACCCTTTGGTTTTTTTTTTTTTTAATGCATTGGAAAAACCAATTTTGAAGATGGGACTGACTGCAAAGATGTATCACAATCCATGCTCACATGTTCAGTACATAACTACAAAATAGATCAAATATTATAATCTTTAGAATCGCTTGTGTGTTCGGTAATTAACCGTATATTCATATGAACTAATTTACTTAGATTCATTTTCTAATCCTTATGTTCAACTCATAAATAATAGGAATTTCAATTTAGAATGAAAATGGAGAACAAATTCTCTCGCTATGAAATGAAAAAATGTGTTCCATATAATTATAGATTGAAATTTTATTTAGGGGTAATGCTGATATGTAAATGATTGTTTTAAGGGTTAGGGTATTCCAGAAGTAGCTATAGCTCCATGGCGATATGGATTCGACCTGTTCCTACCCATCCATGGGGATACTTAAAACAACGATTCAAGTACTAGCATTACCCCCTAAGTAATAAAAAAAATTGTCACTACTATACGGAGTATCCGTATAAAAAAATAGTCATAATCTTGATTTATTCTAATATATGGTTTAATTATTATATTCTAATAGATTAATTATATAAATCATTTATATCTTATATAACTTGCACAATAAATTTACAAAAAACTCATTACATATCATGCTACTTTATAATGATTCTTTGTTGCAACAAAAGTCATAACTCATGGGACTTACTTTCCTTAAATTCAAAAATGACATATTTTATTTTGATCACTCACAGCCTGAAATGGCATATACAAAAATATTATATATTAATTGATGAAGGCAATTAATTTATCATATTTATTAATCATTATTAGAATTAACATATTTATGATTATTAGATGCATATCATGAGAAAGTTAAGGATCTTAAGCAATGCACTTAAAATTGTAAGTATTCCTTATTTATTTTGTAACTTCTTGCTTTAATGCTTTAACTATTCTATACTTTATTGTTTGTCTTGTATGATCTTGATCTTGGTTATATAATGTTGATGTGCAAATTCTGTGACCGCACGGCGAATGAAGAATTAGCATAGCAAAATACAATTGTTCTATCCTAAAAGAAAGTGTAAAGTGTGGGCATATGAGACGAAAAAATACTTCAAAGATAAAAGAACGGTATTTAAATTATAATAAAATAAAGTGTGGATAAACTAAAGATAGAAAAATAAAATGTAATAAAATAAAATATAAATAAATTAAAAAAAAGATAAAAAGAATGTGCATTAATTTAAATGGTGGTCGCATGAGATGCCATTTGCATGTTTTCTTTTCATAGTGATTAGCCTTTTTGCCATTTTATTACTTCAATAGACTTGTATGAATTCCTTAGATCAATCGGGGGACTAATCCTTTATGATTTTCACTACTTTTGTTGTTGGGTCAATCCTAATGGCTTATCCTCTTAAGAATGGTTTGAATTTTTTTTGGGTGGCCAAGTTCTGAACCTTTGTTGGCTTATTTATCCTTTGTTGTTGGTATTTTATTTATTTCGTGACCAAGCGAACACTTATATTGCCAAACATCATCTTCATTACATATTTTCATACATGGCTTAAATGTGATGCTTCAAATAAAGATGTTAATTGGCATACATTACATTACACCTTCCATAATTTCCATCCAGTAAGCATTATTACAAAATGTCTTTTTCATTGCAAAGCATCCTTCCCAATTGGAACCCTTTTGTCATAGGCTTTCGACACACATGTTTGTCTGATCAATAACAATACCTTCCAATCTATGTCTCTGATCTTAAATAACTTAGCTTTCACCCTTTTGTATTAGGCTCTAACAACTCTATTTTTATGAGTCATCAAAGCATTAAACATATCTAATCTTTCTCCTTAAAAGTCTTCTAGCTCAATATATAATGATTTGAAGTACTCGGCGGGAGTTAGATTATTTTGTAGAGAAATCTTTAGAGAGTTTTGTTGAATTTCTATAGGCAATACAACATCATAACCATATACTAAAGAACACGCCTTAATACATATACCCATTTTCTCTATCATTCTACAAGCCCATATGGTTGGTTCTTGGAAGTTGTCCACTATCTTGGATTCGCCTTAATCATCTTCATGATCATGCTTATCACCACCTTATTGGTTACCTTAGCCTTGCCATTATCTTGAGCATAGTAAGGTGTCGAAGTAACCAATTTGAAGTTATATTCTTCTGTAAATTAAACCATTAAGCCACTTGTGAAAATGGTGGCATTATCAGTAGAAATGGTTTTGGGGATCTCGAACCGATAAATAATCTTTTTCTTTCAGAATTCGATGACTTATACTTGGGTAAATCTCTTTACTGGTATAACTTTAACCTAGTTGCTAAATTATTATATTGTAATACAAATATGTGTATGATGCTTTCTTGACACAAGATATATCTGACTAATCATGTCAATAGCCCAACATCTAAAATAGCCAAGGTTTTATGATCAGTTACATTTCGAAAGCTGGTTGTTTCTTGTTTGGTCCATATCTCTGACAACTCCTATATCCTCAGAAGTATTTGATGCGGTCTTTTAAGATGATCGGCTAGTAAGAGTCGTGTCACAAAATCAACCAGTGTAGTTTTGTCCAATTGGATGGGATCCACATATTCCATTATGGACCACTTTCTTGATCTCTATGCCTTTGGTGAACCCGAGGTATATGAGAGGCAAGTCTTCATATCCTCATCGAAACAACTCCGCCAGTATTAAAGTATAGTTGAGAGTTAGTCGGTGGAATTTAATCGGGTAAATCCCATTTGGATTTTGAAGATACTAGATGAGACACAAATGCTAATCACTTGCCTCTCGACTTTCCAAGTTTAAGATTGAGAACTCAACTTCCCTGGAAGTAAGAATCGGGTGATTCCTCTTATATCAAGAATCTAGCTATGACTTGAATGTTTCCGAAATAATCGGTGACAAACCAATTACTCACTCGACCCCTAGCTACTCTACGAGCTCCAAGGAAGATAAAAGGTACCGTTAGGAGGAGGATAATATTTATTCCTTCAACTTGATGAAAGCTAGTGAAAGTTTTGACATCTTGTTGAAAAATAGGAAGTTGAAAATTTAGTTGTGCTACAAACCACCATCGGGTGACAAAGTGTGTATTGAAGAGTATTGCAAGTATCATAATACATTTCGCCACAACACGAATGCTTGTTTTGTATTTTCACAACTTATAAGAGATTAGGATGAGAGATGGCTCTTGACATTTGGGGAAACACCCAATATAAACATGGACTTCAAACTCTTTCCCATAATTTCTAATGCATCCATAGTGGATCTATGATCCTTACCCATTAGAAGGACAAAATTGTTAGGTTGTCGTCAATTGCCTACTAACCCTTCAAAGTTAGACAATATGAACAATCGAAACGGTATGGTAAATCATGTGCGAATAGACCATCATGGCCGAATGAACACTTACCAGCCATATCATCCATCCGATTGACCACCCTTATGCATCCACTACCGATCATGTTTACATTAGGCCGACATCCATGGTTGGATTGGAAGGAGCCATAGGGATGCAATGATTTGACCTTGTGATCGTAGAGAGTATACCCTTCACAATTGTTTAAGCAGCCAAATGTTCCACATGTGTAAACACCCATAAATGTTTAACTACATATAACCTGTAGATAAATAAATTTTACTCGATTAACTAAGAAATTCTTAATTGTTTGGTACGTCCTATAAAGAGATAAATAGTTTGGATATAAAATTTCAATATCAAAGTTTACTTGGGATATTATTTGAGGACGAAAAGAATAAAATTTAAAATTCTTGACATAAATCAGAAAAGTAAGAAAATAGAAAAGGAGCTACCGATATCTTTAATGCACGCGAATGTTAATATATAATTTCATATTTTTATTTTTGTTTTTTTCAAAAAGTTAAAAAGCAAAAAAATTAGGATAAAGAGTATTTAACATAAAAAAATGTCGATAGAATGGTAATTACTTTCATAAGTAAATAAGTCTACTTTCCATTTCCTAAAAATTCTCTCCAGTAATCCCTAATCCAAATTATGCTCCGCCTTCCCTCCAGTTTTTCAAAACACGCACCAAACAAAAAATTCAAAGCTCGAATCCCTTGCTTCTACTATTTATTCCTCAGTATGAATCTTCTCTCCTCCCAAACTACTCTTTCTTCTTCTTCCTCCCTCCAACCTAATCGCAAAGAATACCAATTGATCCTCTCTCTCTCTCACTCACCTGTTCATCATGTCTTCTTCCTTCAGGTCCTCCGTTTCCTTGACTGGAGGCTCCACTGATACTGCTTCTGAACGGACCGGAACATCTCGTCATGCTTCTGGCGAGGTGCATGTTATAGACAGCACTATGTTAATGGACAAATAGTCATTCAAGCTGCTAGGAATGTTCTAGAATCTCGTACGGGTAACAAAAGTGAAGTTAATCTAGATGTTGTAGAATCTTCACCTTTTTAGGCGAGGAGAACCATGGCATCTATGTTTTGTATTTTGTTGTGTCTTTCTGTCTGTTATATATATATATGAATACATATATGTTATGTATGACAACTATGTTTTCAATTACCATATCTATGAAATCTGACATACCATATAAATATAAAATGTCATGATTTCATTTGAGTATAACAAGTTTATCATAAAAAAACAAAAGAAAAGACCATTTTGGGGAATGTTAGCAAAAGGGTATATCATTATGTACTTTCTTCAAATTTCACTCAAATTTCTTAATTGGCTTAAACTCCAGTTTTGTATAATTCCAATTTTGTCGACACTATAGTTGAAATTATCTGCCAAAAAGATTCCGAAACCAGTTTCATAAACACTTAGAATGGTCGGACCTGAAGTACTGTGCTGCAGTTTCATATTAAGGAACTAGTTTATTGACGACAACGTGGAAATCCAGTTTTTACAAAGATCAACTAAACATAGTAGACAATACTACAATCCCTATATACAGTCCACAGTTTTATGTACAAGGAAAGAGTACAAACTAAGGAATTCAATAGAGCTAGCTAATTATTTCCAGCGTCTTGATCACTGATTTCGGAGAAAAATGGGTCTTTGAGAAGATCAGAGGCAGAGGGTCTAGCCCTAGGCTGGCCAATACACTTTTCGATAAAAGCCCTAACTTCAGAATCAGTCACCTTGTTTAAGGAGTGAGGCTTTATACCAGTTGTCACCTTCTTATATATCTTGGCTACATTATCGCATTCACTGTAAGGTATCTCCCTTGTAACCATCTCAAGCAAACACAACCCGAAAGAATATATATCCACCATTTCGGTATAATCTTCCTCATAAAGCTCTGGTGCCATATACTCGGGCGTTCCTAACACAGAATGTGCTGAGTGACTCTTCCCCACTATTGCTGCAAAGCCCAGATCACCAATTTTCACCTACATAGATAAAATAAAGGTTATTTCCACTGCGCAAAATAAAAGCCCAGATCACTCTAACTCGTTTTGGGACATGATTTTAGTGGTTTGACTAAAGCCTCGAACTTTAACTTGAAGTCTCCAAATGTGCAAGAATGGAAACATTATCAAGAAATTTCATCTAACAGTTTAGCTGGACTTTAGTTTGCAGTTTCTAGTTCAAATTCTAATTTAGAACCAACATTTGCAGCTTCAGTTTGAGCGCCAAGGCTTAACTCATCTTAAATGTCTTATTTCCCAGAATTTTCACCTATATGGCGCATAAAATCAATTTTTTTTATTTACTACAAAAAATAGGCTTTTTTTGAAGTATTAATCACAAATATAAAGTTACCTGGCCAATGTTCCCATTGATGAAGATGTTGCTGCAATTGAGATCTCTGTGAATAATACAGGGCTCATGGGTATGGAGAAATTCAAGTCCCTCAAGTACCTGTTTGGACCATTTTTTCAAGGCCTTAAGAGAAACATGGCGGTGCTTTTTCTGGTACTCTCTCAAGTTTCCAGAAGTACAAACCTCAGTTATGAAGTTTATCGTATTATGCTCATCATCCTTCCAAACACTGTAGCAGACGATGATATTTCTGTTTTTCAGTGTACTTAGAAGCTTAACCTCTGAATGAAGGCGGTTAATGAGAATTGGATCTCCATTGAAGCATCTTAACCGGACTTGGTTCCAAGCCACCTCCATTCCTTCCTCTAGATCAAAGGCTCGATAAACTTTTTTTACAGCTCCTATTCCAAGAAGATCATCATACCGTCCGAATCGGCCAGTTAGATCAAACTCGACAAATGGCTCACCATCTGAGCAATCTTGAAAAGGATTTTGAGTAGCAGGCATCTGTGTAATATTCAAATAACTTAGTTGGAAAGAATCAAAGCAGAATGTAATCCAGAACTTCTCTTGAGGTCAATCAAGAAACAACAAATCTTACAACGTGCAATGATTTCATAGAGAATCTATGACTAGATCCAATAAACTAGAAAGTCTGAGTGATCGTAAAAAGATTTATAGTGTTTCGGAAATGGAAAATACTTAATCAAGTAATAAATTATTTTAAAAAAATGAGAAGTAGAACAGATAACATACCAAATCAAATCATGTTGAATAAAGATAACAGCGACAAAGAACGTGAATACATGAATCTAGACACATATTGAATAATACATCAAATTGAAGGTCAGAAATCGATTACATGGAAGAAGAAAAACTTGAAAAAACAAAATACCATGGCGTATACATGAATCCAAATACAGGAAATTAGGGCATCAGTAATCAAATAGTAGAGAAACAAGAGAGAAAGAGGCAGAGTACTTTACCTTGAGCTGAACAAACTTGTGGAATGGGAAGCCGAAGAAATCTCTATATAACCGCAGAGAGATAGAAAGAAGATAGAGAGGGAGAGAGAGAGTACATGTTGGTTTCTTACTTTCCTTTACGTGACGATTAGATACTCTGCGCCCCGAATGAACAGATGGACTGGAGATGAACATAAAGGATGGAAGGTCAGAGAAGAGGCGGCATTTTAGTCAAAGCAGTTGAATTTTCTGTTACGTGGCGCTTCTTTTTTTTCCTTTCTATTTTATATAAGAACAATTTAGGCTAAAATATATTTTTGGTCCTTATACTTTCTTGCTTTGTTCATGTGCGCCCAAATAATTTATTTTGTTTCAGTTATGTCCGCAATGAATTCAAAAAGATCCATTTTATTATATATATATATATATATACATTACTATTCCAGCTAAGCATGTTTCATCATATTTCTTCATCCCATCTGGCATATAAAATCTCCATTAAACATTAGGATTTCAATTTTCGCTTGCATTGAAGGGTATATTGACGGGTCCTTTCCATGTCCAGCTGCTTCCATGTCCTCTGCCATCACTCTTTTTCATTGGATTCGTCAAGACAATCTCATTCTTCTTGCGATCTTCTCTACCGTCATAACGGAAATCACTCCACTCATTTCCTCGACGTCCACCTCTTATGAAGCCAGGGAGATTTTAAAGTGGCTTTATGCGAGAAAATCTTGCACGTATGTTCTACAACTCAATGAGGAACTTACCCTTACCCAAAAGAGGTCTAAATCTGTCACCATTTTCCTCCATAAAATCAAAAAAAATGCAGATGAACTTTCTTTGATCGATCGGCCATTAATGAATAATGATTATCTAACCTTATATGTGTCGCCGGATATTGGTGCTGATTTTCGTGAAATTGCAGGTCCAATCCGAGCACGGTAAATCTCTCTATCATTTGAAGAACATCATGACATTCTTGTTAGTCATGAACTCTACCTCCATCACTTGGAGAAGTCGCCTTTTCGTTAGTTGCCACAGCGAATTACAGTCATAAGAAGGAGCAAAATTCTCGTCCCCTCACCAAGGCAGTTCTAGACAATCTCGAGGCCCTTCATTTGGTGCAAAAGGAACGAACCAATACTACTCTCATTATGGCCTAAGAAATTGAGACTCACATAGGAAGTATTACAGGCAGCTAAATCACAATTATAATGTCTATGAACCTAAGATCCCAATATTGCAATGTCATGGGCCACTTCGCAAAGAAATATCCCAAATTCACAGCCCATGAAGCTTAAGCCCATTCTGTCTTTTCGAGTCAAGCCCATAATCCCTAACGGCTTGTTGACTATGGGGCCTCGCACACAATAAAATTTGAGTATGATGGCACAGATAAGCTAGTACCAAGTGTGGTTCGGTTTGCCAATCTCTTATATTAGGTCTCTTGATTTTAAATCTTCATCTCATATTTTTTATTTAAATGATACTTCATATGTCCTCGATATTAAGAAAAATTTTGTTTCTGCTCACCATTTTACTAAATATAATAATGTGTTTATTGAATTTCATCCAAATTATTTTCTTATGAAGGAACAGAATACGGGACGATGATCCTATAAGAAGAATGTGAGAATAATGTTTATCCCTTGCCCAAATCACTCAAGCCAATTTCCAAGATGGCAGCGACATATGTTCATGAGCATACATCTCTCCACGACTTACATAAAAGACTTGGTCATCCTTCCAATAAAATTGTCACTCATTTAATATATTCTTTTAAATTACCTATTATGTCCTCTTATTCAAAAAAACCTTGTATTTCTTGCTCATCTAATAAATTTCATAAACAACATTTTAGTTTTACTAGTTCCTCTCCTCTTGATTTACTTTATACTAACGTGTGGGGTCTTGCAAAAGTTTTGGAAATTGACCGTTCTAAATATTACTTAATTTTTGTGGACTATGAGACCAAATACATGTGATTTTATCAAATACCTAAAAATTCAAAAGTAGTTCGAATATTTCCCCAATTTAAACAACTGGTTGAAAATTATTTTAATTGAAGAATTAAATCTTTATACTCTAATAATGGGGAAGGGGAAAATTTATTGCATCCAAGCCTTATCTATTTGTTCAAGGCATAAGTTACTATACCACGATCCCTCATACACCTTAACAAAACAACAACATATCTAAAAGGTGACATTGTCATGTTGTAGAAAGCGATCTCACCCTTCTTTTTACTGCCTCATTACCTTATGAATACTGACATTTTGCTTTCCAAATTTCCATCTATCTCATAAATAGGCTACTCACTCCTATTCTTAAACATATATCCAATTCTGAGACCTTATTCGGTCAAAGTCCAATATCTCAAGCTTGGGCCATTTAGATGTCTTTGTTTCCCCTATACCAAACCTCATAACACCCATAAGCTAGAGACCAATTCTCAACCCAGCTTATTTTAGGCTACTCTTCTTCACAAAGTGTAGCGACCCCCGTTGTTCGGGCCGTTACTTTCACTTATATAACTTGTAAAATTTTGGGTAAACATATATATATATATTGGTTACCTTAAATGAGTCTCTTACTAGTAAGTGTATTGTTTTGCCAAATATGTTTCTTTGATCATAGTAAGATATAACATATTAAAGAAAAATATCTATTAAGTATAATACAAAATATAAGTTATTTTATTAGAAGTTCACCCAAAATTATTTAATATGTGCTGAAGTCTAACATTGAAACTATGTCCAGATAACATTGCACCTCATTGCGAGCCCATCACAAAGGTTATGTTGGTTGTTTACCTTAAGAATCTAAAACATAGAAGTAAGATATGAGCATTCACCCAATAAATATAAATAATCTCACAAAAATAGTAGCAAACAAGGATGTATATGATGCATGATCACACCTTGTGTACTAAACATTTTCGTGATTGATGCATTTCAACTTTTCTTATTTTTCTTAATACATTATTGTTTCTTTCTTTAGACCCTGTGTATGTACCAATTATGTGCATGATATGCACACACTTGTTTCTTTATTGTTTAGTTCTTTGGTTGTCTAACATTATTGTTTCTCAAGATCTGAACTAACTTCTGAACCAGTCGACATTGAGTAGGATGACCAAACGCTGGCACTCATCCTGTTTCGACCCAATCTGGCTAAACCAAGAATTGAAGAAGTGCCATAATAGGCCGCGATCGGTGGCTAGACTTGATAGCTGTATTAGTGGCCATTGAGAAAAAAATATTCTTCTTAGTGAATGGAGGAAGACCTCAACAATTGAATAAAGGTACTAAACGAAAGTCTGACAATGGATTAACTAGACTTCAAGAAAGCATTTATATAATGCAACCAGAAGGTTTTGTACAAAAAGGCCAAGAGCAAAAAGTTTGCAAGTTGCTTAGATCTATATATGGATTGAAGCAAGCCTCTAGGTCTTGGAACCAAAGGTTTGATGAGATTATAAAGACATATGGTTTCGAGCAAAATGTTGACGAACCATATGTCTATAAACACATCAAAGATAAAAAGGTGGTATTCTGAGTTTTTTATGTAAACAATATTTTACTCATTGGGAATTATGTAGAAATATTGTCTAACGTGAAGAAATGGCTGGCTGAACAATTCCAAATGCAATATTTAGGAGAAGCAAGCTATGTTCTAGATATCCAAATCCTAAGAGATAAAAAGAAAAAGCTTTTGGCATTGTCTAAAGCCTCTTATATAGATAAGGTGATGGCTCGATTCTCAATCCAAAACTCTAAAAAGGGCCAATTACTAACCATACATAGAGTACTTCTTTCTAAAGAGCAATGTCCAAAGACACCTTAGGAAGAAGAAAAGATGAGACAGCTTCCCTATGTCTCAGCTATAGGCAGTCTTATGTATGCCACGTTGTGTACAAGACCTAACATTTGTTATACAATACTGATAGTCAGTCATTATCAATCAAATCTAGGTTTAGAACATTGGATAGCGGTAAATCATATTCTCAAGTATCTGCGGAGAATGAGAGACTATATGCTTGTTTATTTAGGTGGGGACCTAAACCCCACTGGATACACTGATTCTGATATTCAATCAGATAGAGATAGTCGAAAGTCGACTTCTAGATTAGTGTTCACACTTGGTGGAGGAGCTATAGTTTGGAGAAGTATCAAACAATCCAGTATTACAGATTCTACTAGGTAAGCCAAATATATAGCAACTTGTGAAGCTGCGAAAGAGGCGGCTTGGCTTAGGAAATTTTATATTGATCTGGAAGTTATTTCAGATATGGAAAAGCCACTAGTCCTGTACTATGACAACAGTAAAGTAATGGCTAATTCAAAGAGGAGTCATAAGAGGGGTAAGCACATAGAAAGGAAATATCATTTCATCAGAGAGATAGTGCGCCGAGGTACTGTGATAGTTATGAAGATAGCGTCAGAACAAAATTTTGTGGATCTATTTACCAAGACACTTCCATCGAAGGTTTTTCAGGATCATATACGTAATTTAGGAATGAGGAAGATGCATTACTTGCTTTAAGGTCAAGTAGGAGTTTGTTGGGCATACTATCCTAAAAGCATGTGATGAGTATTATTTTAATGAAATTAATAAAAGTGACATTTTTTATATAATTTTTTTGAATGTATTATCATTAAATAATATGTATAAATATAAAAAACATTCCAAATTCATTCATGTAACTATAATCTTGTATTGGTACGAGATAATTAATAGTTGCTAGTACGGTCTGCTAGCATTATGAATGCAAGTGATCTAGATCTGGATTATTGATGTAGATAGACATCTTAGTGGATGTGCTTTATATATAATTAGATTATATAGGACATGACCCGATATAAATTAATTATTTATTAAAATGTCATTTTCCATAAAGAATTTTATTCATATCAATAGATGATCATATGCTGATCAACCTAAATCCAGAGTATTCATGAACTCCTATTTATGTCAATGGAATCTTTTGATTCACTCGTCATAGTTTTTTTGTAAAATATGCTAAAAACTTTTATTTTGGAGATTCATTGGGATAAATGGATGAGAACGTGATATAGAATCCAAATCTTCTTCATAGAATATTATATATTGGTTCCTTGAGGGTTAATTCTTGAACTAAATGATTTTTGAACTCAAATTTATAATTAAGTTATAAATTGACCATTCACTAGTAGAATAATGGTACTTAAGAATAAAGAGATAATTAGAGGGGTAAAACAATAATTTTGACCATTTTTAATTATGAATCAATTATTGGAGGATTAGATTGCATGTAATGACAATATCAATGAACTATTAGAGATTGCTCATTAATATGTTCTATAATTGCAAGGATTAATAAATTAGATCTATTAGATTAAAGAGTTTAATTAATAATCTAACTTATTGGAATTTGGAATTATAGGTCCATAGTTCTCAAGTCGCCTCTATAAAACACTGTATAGGGTAATAATGACAAATGTTGAAAATTGATTTATTTGCAAGAAAATAATTTTTTAGGGCAAATTTATAATTATGAGATAATTAGTATTAATTAATTAATTAATTAAAAGATATATTTAAATCATGAATTTCGAAATTCATTTATTAAATAATAATATATTTGAATTTGAATTACATATGTTATACATAATATTAAATTGATATGAGATATTTATTTAATATTAAGATAGGTAAGTCAAATTTAAATGGTTTAAGAAATTATTTAAAATTTGAATAAGATATGATCTAATTTAAAATAAATGAGATTCTATTTTAAATAAAATTTGAAAATATTTAATCAAATCAAATATATCATTAAAGATATGATATAATTTAAAATAGATAAAACTATATTTTAAATAAGATTTGATCATATCAAAGATATCATCTAATGATTATCTTATTATTTGATATTATGATTGAATCATCAATTCAATTAATTTAAACAGCTTAAATTAAAAATAATATTAAATGAAAATCATAATGGAGTCCTATAGATACATTTCATTCTAATAATTCAATAGAGTTTCTTTCTAAAGAAATTTTTCTAAGAGAAAAGAAAAAGAAAACATTGTCTTATCTACATGCCCACACATGTCCTATTATGTTGAGGATCGACCTAAAATATCGTGGTATGAGTCTCGATGATCGATTTGCATAGGCTAAGTTATGACCTTTATATAGATGTATGATTAATTTATATACATATAAATGATTGCTAAAAGTTTTTCTGAAAATTTTTGTTATGTATTGGGATCAAATAATCGCTTCCGTTGTAAAATTTTGAACCTATTTACCAACATATACTTCCCAACAAAAAATTAAAGAAATTATTGGCACTAGAATGACGAAAATAATGAATGAACCCCATTACAATTGGTGAAGATAAACATTAAAAACGCTTAAAAATCACCCAAGATATGAGCTTATAGAGCGAAAATACATTACTAAAACTAATTATATTCGCAAGTGAATGATTTGGAATTTATGGACTTTAATGAAAAAGTAATAAAATATCTATTAAAAGATGATAAATGGCATGAGATCCTTAGATAATCAATGTTGGATTGATGTGGCACTAGAATGACGAAAATAATGAATGAACCCCATTACAATTGGTGAAGATAAACATTAAAAACGCTTAAAAATCACCCAAGATATGAGCTTATAGAGCGAAAATACATTACTAAAACTAATTATATTCGCAAGTGAATGATTTGGAATTTATGGACTTTAATGAAAAAGTAATAAAATATCTATTAAAAGATGATAAATGGCATGAGATCCTTAGATAATCAATGTTGGATTGATGTGGTTGTTGAGTGCTCCCTTTTCCCTACACCCAAAGTTTCTATTTATATGCAAACTTGGGCCCTCGGTTGCTTGATCGGCAAGTCCCGGCTTTTACTTGAGTGGAAAGCATTATTGTTTGGCATGTATTCTTTAGCGGCAAGCTTCTTTTATTGACCAAGTCAGCATTACTTGGTTGGCAAAGCATTCTTATTGCTGAATTAGTAAAAATCAGCTAGTGGGACCATTTCTCTCCTTTGGAGATTTTTTTCTTCATAGTGGTTGAATCCTCTTTCTAGTACTTGGCCGAATTGCACTTCTAGTCGGTCAAATATGGTGTAAATAATGACCAGGTTAATTTCTTCTTACTCAATCAAAGTATCCTACTTATAAGAAACTAACTCCTCTTTTTAAAGCTCCTCCTTAAGCTAGTTGATTTATCTCTCACCTTGGTCGAATTACACCTTTGAATAAGTCAAATCTTCCTATTTTCATGCAAATTTTTCCTTAATTTGAGGTCCATCCATTAGTAATCAATCATTCAAGAATATTCTAAAAATATGACTACCTTCCAACTTGGCTGTCATCCAAAAAGTTGACGGCCAATACTTGATTCACCAGATTTTATCTCATTGGCTGAGTTTTTCAATAACCAGCCACTTTTGGATGATTGAGCTATTTTGGATGATTAGTATCCTAATCGCTTTTAAATTCATAACGGTTACATGTCACGTGTCAGAATGACAATTCTTGCACCAACATATATATAATTTACTAAATTATCATTTTCATCCTTAAGCTTTTAGTGTGTAGAAATATTAACTTTCATCTTAAAATAAGTTGACAATAAGAGGAGTGACCTATCTTTCTTATATATGAGTTTTCCAAGAGTTCTATTTTCATATATAAAATATATTCTCAACCACGTGTAGAGTTCCATTTCCAAGAGTTCTTATCTTTCTTAAATTGGCAATATAGCGTTATTTTAATAATACATATGAACTATTTTATATGGATGACATGGAGCACGTGTGCTGGTTATTCCAACCACGTATTGGATCTAACTCTGATACCATGAAGTAGAATAAAAAATAGTTAGTCCAACCCAACTCTAATACCATGCAGAAATATGAGTTTTTATCTCAAAATCAATTGGCAATGAGAATAATGACCTATCTTTCTTATATAATTATTTTCTAAGAGTTCCCTTCATATATGAGATATCTTCTCAACATACTATTTGTTTATTTTTGTTTCTAAATTTCAAATGTCATCATATATATCATTTAAATGTTCAAATTTATAAATGTGAAGTACAAAAATAACTTCTAAAATTTTATCACTACTCAAATTAACACATGACACATCAAAAATATCAATATCATAAATTGTTTATAAAGTGGTTATTATTAAGATTTATGGTTATAATGAATTAAAAAAAAGACAGTTAGAAAAATAAAACTTAATTAAAATTTGCAAATTGAATGGCACAAAACTATTAGCTAATTATTTTAAGGATTAACCTTATTAAAAATATTAAATATTTAAATTAAAAAAAAATAGAATAAATTCCCCAAATTTTGATATAATGATAATAAATATCCTTAACTTTTATAATTATAATGAGCATTATATTTTGAAACTTTAATTATAATAATAAACCCTCTTATTTCATTTTTACATTTTTTAACCTACTTTATTTTAAGTTATTTTTCACATTCTACACTCCATCACCACCCATAGTCATCAAAAATATTTTAAATTATAACATTAACAAACTAAAACTTTAATTTTTAAATCTTCCTGAACATAAAAAAAATAGAGAAATTTTTAAGTGGAGAAAGATGGCGGTAACAAGAAAAAGAAAATTTTTATTTTTGTAGTGGAGGGTGGCAACCGCTGTGGAAGAGGGTGGAGGAGGTTGTGATGGGTGGAGAAATGCAAAATAATTAAAGCGAAATTAAAAATATAATAATAAAAATTAATAGTTTAAAATGTATATAAAATTTTGTAGTTTGTCTAAACTAAAATTTTAGAAAATTTATAACCGTGGGGAAGGGATAAGATATTGATTAAAATAATGAAGTGAGTAAAAAATATAAAAATAAAATTATAGGAATAAAAATAAAAATAAAAATTTCATATTTTAAAATTTTAGGTTCTTTTATATGAAATCAGAGATTTATTATAATTAAAGTCTTAAATATTCATTATAATTATATCAATTATTGAAAATTCATCTTAATTTTCCTTTTAATTTTAATATTTTTTTAACATTTTAGAAGTTATTTTTATATTTTATATTTATAAATTTAACTCTTAGGATGACAATAAAATATTTTAAAATTTTAAATACAAATCGAACCATTTAAAAAATTGGGGAAGAAATACATAATTTAAAATATATAATATTTTCTTAGCTTGAGTTTATCGGAAATTGTATAGTTTATTTTTAAATAAATAATAATAATTAATTAAATTACAAATTTAAAAGGGAAAAGGTAAATTGAATGTTCCATTTTTACAGAAGGCTTTTTACCCAAACGTAAACTGGAATCCAAATTAAAAATTTTAGACCACAAGTATGATCTAAGCTTGGCCCAATTGAATCGATTTAAAACTAGCAAAACTCATCTTAATTTCTTCCTCAGCCTAAAAGAAAAGGTTTTCCGACATTGAAAAAGTGCTCCCACAAAATGTACATTTCTTACAAGATGATGATAGACATGTTGTACCAAAGGTTTCTCATCATGTTATGTAATTCCAAAAAAAAAAAAAAAAAAAAAAAGAAAATTTTGCAAAAACAAAAGGTTCATAGCACATGAATCGTTCCTCATTCGCACTTCCAAGCACAAGAAGCAACCAAATCCCTATTCATCCATCCAAGATAAAGAGCCCCTTCCCTCTCTTCAAGCCGATACTTATCGCTATAATTCTGCAACAACCTCTTGATTGTAGCATTCACCAACGAGCTTAACGGGTATGGACTAAACCCAGCCATACTAAACCTCAACCTCCACTTCCCCAAAAGCTCGTGTCGTTCCACTCTCTCCCCCCCTTCACAAGCTATTATGTTAACCACTTCCCTTGCTAGACAATGTTGCTCCACATTGATCCTCTCCCTATGCTCCCTAGGAAGAGTCGCATCAATCGACTCAAACATCGCCTTGTAGTAATCCAACGTCTCCAAAAACCGCGAATAAAATGCGGCCGTATTTGTATTTGACTCTTGCTCAACAAGAGTAACCACCTTTGGAGCCAATCCTTTGACCAAACGTAAAAGGCGGTCCCTATGGTTCATGGTGGTTACACTTTCATCTGGCATGTGATGAAGCATAAACGGAAAATTAACCGCAAGAGCTTCACCGGGTCGAACCCCGAGGTCTTTTGGCTCAACCTCACAACCAAACATTGCAGCCGCATGGAATTCGAATGGAACTTTAAAAGACCTGGCTAGTTGTGCTAGCCGTTTTCCAATGAGGTTGAGTCCACCTCCACGAGCATTAGCAGACACCGAATCGTCGATCCCCGTTATACGGATATGCGGGGGCCCACCAGGCCGGGCCGCAAAGGCTTGGATCAGGGTGATCCATTGACTCCCCTGAGCAATTTGGAAATCGATTATGTGGACCCAGTTTTCGTCCTTCATGGCTTCGGCTATTGCGCCATTGGCCGACATGTAACCGAATTTGAAATACGGACACACCTCGTAAAGGATGTGCATGTAAGAAAGTATGTCTGAGCTACTTGCTGGTTCTTTGCATCTTAGGGCTTTGTAGATGCAACTACCAGACGACGAAATCTTAGCCACTAGTCCTTCTAGCATGTACGCTCCCAGCCGTTGGATCGGTTCTCCGGAAACTGAGACCAATTTTCGTAATTCGTTGATCAGCCATTGTGCTATCGATTGATCATCATCAGATACTGCTCGAGCACAAGCAATTAGAACCCGTTTCAAGTCCCCTTTAGAGACTGCTTCCATTATTTGTTTAGAGCCCTCATTACTGTCATAACACTCATCGAGAAAATCAGGGTCCACACCGAACATTGCGGTTTCCAGTTCCCGTAACTTGTAGCGCAAGTCATTGACTTCATATGTTATACAGGAGCCACTGATAGGAGAGCCACATGTATTATTATTAGTATTATTATTATTACTTTTTTTACTGTTATCCGAGCATTGTTGTGATATGGAGCTCCAACTGGGAGAGAAGGTGAGACTTGATGGAATATTCCAGTAATTAACGGAATATTCTCCGTTTCTGGAGGAGGACTCTAGAGTGCAGTATTTTCCGTCGAAAATTGCAATGGAACTACCAGAGCATAGTTGGTAATTTTGAAGCGGAGGAAAGCATAAGACCTCAGGCTGGTTCATAGGCTTATAACATAGTTTCTTGGGCATGGAAGAGCGTCTGGATTGCTTTGAAGCTTGCATTGAAGAATAGTTAATAGAATCTCAACTTCACCCTCAATTACTGCAGCCTGAATTACAGATCATTTGAAGTACACACACACTCACACACACACATATATATATATATATATTCTGCAAATGTAGTGAAATATATAAATCAGCCCCAATTTTAGATTATCAATTTCAGACAGAATATGAATTTCACTAAAACCCAAAACAATAACAAATAAATAAATCTACAGACAAGAACATATATAGTATTTTACACATCAATCAGCCATTTACAAATCTCAGATCATCATCAAACCTTTTCTAATTTACTAAAATCGGCACAAATTTTAGTGGAATATCTTACTAAATTAAAAAGAGAAGGAAAAAATAAATAAAATAAAAAAAAAAAAAAAACAGAAAGAAGAGATTATAATTAGTACCTTTTTTGTTGCAGCAATCCTTTTTCAGGATTAGAGCTGAGAGAATTCTGAAAATGTGAATTAGAGCTCAAATTTTCCCCAAGAAAGCACAGATTCTTCACAATCTCTATAAACACAGAAAAAAAAAAGGGAAAAAGAGAAAAAGAAACAGAACTCAAGGCAAAAGGTACAGTTTAAGTATCATAACATCATATGTTTGAAGATGAGCATAATGCTTTGAGGAATCTAATGCTTTGAATTCACTCCAAGGTGAGAGAGAGAGAAAGACAGAGGTTTTAATCCTCTATTTGGAGAGAGGTTATATGGGAGGGTATAAATATAGTGACTTAGAAAAGGCCATGAAACTACTAGGAAACTACTTTACTACCATTCAACTTTGATATTTGATGTTGTTTATTACCCTTGATTTATGGAGGAAATGGTCCAATCAATAAATTTTCTCATATTCCAATTGATATGTTATGTCATTTGTTTCTCCTCTTCCTTTTCTTTTTTCCTTTTTTTTTTTTTTTTTTCCATAAAAGAATACTAAGATATAACAAATGTGAGCAATTAGAATAAATGATTTCCAATTTATAATATTTTATATAAATTTTATAAATTTTGTATTTCTATAAATTTTCTTTTATAAAATTAAATTTACTTTTTTTTTATCTCTGTAGTCTATATATAATGTGATTTTTATAATAATATATTATATAATAAGTCTTTCTATTATTGAGTTGTTATATTTTATTTTTATTTTTAAATAATATGACATATTTTAATTGATAATATAAATTTAGTTCCGAATTATTTAAATATATTTGTTAAAAATGTATAAAAATATATACAATATGTTAGTGTATATGAATATGATATTTATATTTTGTAAGAAAAAAAACTCATATATTTTAAAATGTCTAAAGAAATCCCTTATATTTTGTTTCGAGAGTTCCAAATGCCTTGAATTTTCTTAATCCTGCCAATGACTCTACTGTTATTCATATTGTTTTTTCCTAATGAAATGATGACGTAGCAGTCCTATATGGTATAATACATCATTTTTACAAATAATTTTCTTCTTTTTTTTTTTCCCACAATCCAATTTGTTTAAAAATTTTTGGAAAACCTAAATTCCCCCAAAAAAAAACTCTAGTTACCAGAAAAAAAAAAAAAAATCAAAATCTCATCGTGGGATCGACCCAAGAGTTGTATTTTCTCCATTGCTTGATTAACTAAGAAGCCGTGTTGTCAGCAGTAATCAGCATAAGTGTGCATTTCCCTTAACCTATCCTCAGCTTAAGTATCCTTAAATTCTTGTTAGAGCAAATGGGCATATTCTCATTCGAAGAAGAAAAAAGAGAAGAAATTTTTTTAAAATTTGATTGGAAAATAGTGAAATTCTTTTTCTTTCTTATTTATACTATATATATTGGCCATACACGTGTGCGCAGCAATCTTATTAATTTAAAGATGGAGGGTTTGACTAAGAGGGAATAATGGAGAGAGGACATGTCGATGAGGGGATGTAGTTAGGACAGTGTGACCCACACGGTTGAGGACAGGAGGAGACATTAGTCATTAGAGAGATCAGATGTGGGAGAGGAGTGAGTGGAGAGAGTGAGGGAGAGACTTACCTTTAAAGGCATAAATGACGTGGGAAGTAGTGCCCTTATAATTCGGATTTCGGCATGTGCAATTTTTTTTCTGGAACAATATTCTTTCTAATTTTTTAGAAAGGGAAGCACTTGAAGCACTACATAATATTATCATAAATGGTGTGCGATGGGGTAAAGTTTAAAAATTATGACCATCATAGTAATTTTTTTTATTTTTTAAAAGTACTTTTTGTGATAGTTATAAATGATTATTTTTATAGTTAAAAAATGAAAATTATTTTTTATTTTTTTTTCTAATATTTATTTTTTTTATTTTTATAAATTGATACTAATTTTTTTATATTTGTATATACCAGAGTTCTTTCCAAATATATTAGCAGGTCCTCTCCCTTTCTTTCTCTCTAGCAAGTACAAAAAACAAAAAATGAAGTTTATGTTAACACCAAATTCAGCCTTCAGAGTTGGATCTAGACCTTCAAAAGTACGTTCAACTAGAACAACTTAGGTCTACAAGGAAAATATGAAAGGATCACGTCCCAGTGAGGTTCGACGAGTTCCATGATAATTGAAGTTGAAAGACGGCTCGATCAATGCTGCGAACATGGCAGAAGTGCTGATTTGGCAGCTTATGTGGTAGTATGGCTTACATGGCTAGTGATATGATACAAAGGATGGTATGGCACTAAGGTTGAAGTGGCAGATGAACTCACATCAGGCGATGCGAATGGTGCATGAATGGAATGTGGGAGCACATGGAGGCACGTCGATAAGGAGGTATTGAAAGTTATATGACCATTAAGTCAATCGTATCAAACTTAGTGTGTATATAATTATTGAAAAATGGATTTAAAATTATTAGTGAAAGTGATTATTGGTATTAATATATAATAAAATATCTAAAAAATTTTAGTGATTATTTATATATATAAATTAGTCATATATTTATACGAATGTTTCATACCTTAACCTATGTGAATCGATCATCGAAACTAATACGACAATCTTCTACGTCGATCTTCAATACACTAAGAAATGTGTTGGCACGTAGATATTACTAATTTTTCCCTCTTTTTCTTTTTATGAAAAAACTTCTTATTTTTCGTATTATGAAATAATTATAATATAATTTATTTATAAGATTATATTAGGTTTTCTATTTAATATTATATTTAATTTAAATACTTTAAATTAATTGAATTGATAATTCGATCATAATATTAAATGATAAAATAATCATGAGATATCCTTTAGTAATATTTTTGATAAGGTCAAATCTTTTCAAATCTAATTTAAAATAGAATTTTATCTATTTTAAATTAGATTATTATCTTTAATGATGTCTCCAATTTTGTCAAATCTTTTCAAATCTAATTTAAAATATAATCTTATCTATTTTAAATCATATCATATCTTATTTGAATTTTAAATTAATTTCTCAAACTAATTTAAATTTGACTTACCTAATTTTAATATTAAATTAATATCTCATATCAATTTAATATTATATATAATATATTTAATTAAAAGTATATTAACTTTAATGACTGACCATTAGACATAATGTATTTGAAATGTTCTATCATTTATGTATACCTCATACATGAATCTTTTCTCTCACTGTTATTTTCATTTTGGCTTTGAACATCTTATTGGATCTATAAGAGTTGAAAACGAATTGAGTTCAATTCAATTCCCCTAGAAGTGGTCCTACATCTCTTTCTCATAGGTGATATCTTAATGAAGAGTGACATATATTACTCCGTTTAGATTCTCGATACCTAAAAATCATTAAAAATATATCTTATCATTCTTTTTACCAGCATCACTGTTTCATCATAAGATTAGACATGAGAGTAACCCCTATAGTGATCTAATTAAGTCTTTTACAATGTAGTTATGCCATTGAACCTAAATCTTAAGATCTTCATTCAATGTGGTCTTTTACAATTATTTTGGTAACATATATATCCTCTTTTATTTTACTCCATTTCCATTGTGAAGCAAAATTTTCTCTTTTTATTTTTCTATTTCAAACAATTCAATAAGTGAACTTTGAATATCAATTTCTCAATCATAGAAAAGAACCTAAATACACCTTAACCTTTCACTTACATGAAATAATTATCACTCAAAATTAAGAATAAACATAGTTCTATAAAAAAAAAAGAATTATGTTTATCAAATAACCAATTAAATGAAAGTTCTTTTGCAGTTACACGTGTATGATCCTATCAAATACTAAATCTTCTCACAATCATAAACAGTGGTGGAATACTTAGATGGGGAGGTTGAAAAAAAACACATATATATAAATAAATATATGTATATATATAAATATTATAGAATACATATTTGAGTGACAACCGTTATCATAAAACATACCTTAGCTTGGCAGTTTAAGTCGCTTGGCAGTTTTTTGGAAATCTTCTTGCACTGTTACAAATCCTGCCATTTTCACTATTATTTATTATTTAGGGTTAAATATATTTATTATTATTATTATTTATTAATTTCTTATTCATATTTCTCCATTTAAATATATAAAATTTTAGTATCTTATCTTAGCTTTTTAATTTAATCTCTCACTCTTTCTCATATTTTATATTGATCCACAAATTAATGACGTGAGCATCTCATGTCATCCCAATGTTCGAAAATTTATTTTTGTTTTCATTTTAATTTATTTTACTAATTTTAATTAAATAATTTTATTTGTCTCCCTAAACTTTATTAATCATTATTTATATACCCGCTTACCTTAACCCTCATCTTCTTCCTCTTTCCAGTCAGCGGAAACCACAATGGCTGTCCACCATTGCTCCATTCTCTCTCCCTTCCTATCTGTTTCTCTTATTCTCTCTCTCTCCTCCTATATCCCTCCTCTTTTTCTCTCACAAATCTTACCATGAAAATCTGAATAATTCCAGATTCTCAGATTCAACAAAGGGGACCAAATTCAAAATCTCAATTGCCAAAATCAAGCAGTATCGTAAGCCAAAAAATTTAATCAATTTGTGAGATAAAAATAAAGATTTTAAAGTGAAATGATAATCAACAAATAAGGAAATCCAGTAGAACTAAATCTTCTACTTTGATGGATAGAAGATCAGATCCATAACTGAAACAACAAAATACAAAGATTTGAATTTTTAAAATTTTGTTTTTAGATTTTCATGGTAAATTTTGTGAGAGAAGAAGAAGAGGGATGGGGGAATAAGAGAAAGAGATTGGAAAAGAGAGAGAGATGAACCACGGTGGGGTGGCCACGGAGGTTTTCGGTGACCAGAAAGAGGAAGAAGATGATGATCGAGGTAAGTGGGTAAAATATTTAAGGGGTGAAAGTTTAGTTTACTTTATATAAATTTATACACGTACGAATATTTCAAACCGTCGCTTTCTCCACCGTTTGCATGTTCTCTCTAATCGTTTGCATGTTCTCTCTAATCAATGACAACAATACAAATTACAATACAAATTACAATATAAAGTACATTGATTCTGCTATCCTTATAAATCACTTTCATATATTATATCATTCATTACATTACTAATTATATAAAAATAACATTATTAGATCCTTTTAAATAATAATTAACCTTATATAATAGATTTTTCACATGTGCAAATTTATAGGGAATCTGTTTGTGTAATTGGAATGTCAAATTAGGGCTACTAATTATTTGTTTCAATTGAGTTGCATCGTATAACTAGGTTAATATTGTTAGTATTGTTGAACTTTTATTGATTTGTACAAATGACCATTCCATGAGTTGTAGCCGGAACATATATGCATGGTCATATATAGCATGGTGGATTGTTTATTGGAATTGTGGAATTTCTTAATGATAAATAATATTTTGCCTTTCTTAATGATTTTACTAAAGATTGAGTGAGTAGTTACATTTTTTTTTTTAAATTATTTTTCAAACCGTTGATTAAAAAGGAAAAAGAATTAAACAAAAAATAAAATTATAGTATTTTTCTTTAATAGTATTTTTTTTTTTTTTATTAAATGAGCTAATCTATCTCATTAAAAGTTCTTAAATCTTAAATAAAGAAATTCAAATATTTTTATTGAATTGGTAAAAATTTACTTTATAATTTTTAATTAAATTTACTTCAAATAAAATTTTTAAAATCTTTATTAAAATTTTATAACTTTAAAATTAGACAGATTAACCTCCCAATTTCCTTATAAAACAAATACAACAAACATGATAATTTCGACCAAAAAAAAAAAACAATGTAATGACAATTTTTCTTTACTTCCTTATTTACTTGAAAGAGGATGTAAAACAAAAAAGATAGGATTTGAAAGCGAAGATCTCGATCAAGATAGATATGTCTCGAATGGAAGTATTACTCACCTTGTATAACACCGAGGAAATAAGTCCTAGTTTGTATATATGTCCTAGTTTGTATCTATTTGCTAGTAATTATTAATTAGTGGGGTTTGAACCGAACTTGGACACTTAAGAGTCAATCTCATAGAGATGAGTATAATAATGGAAGCATATCCCACTTTTTAATTCAACTTCATCACTTTATACATGCGCATGCTAACATAAAATATATATTTTCATCGTTGTACTTCGATGACAAAAAAATAAATATTCTTTTTCTAGAACAACAATAAAGTAATAGGTATATATGCGAGGGTATATTGAAAATACAAATTTACCATATATATATATATATATTACAAACTTCTTTATATAATTTTTTTTTTTGTCGAAATGACTTTCTTTTTATTTATTTTGTTAAATAATTTTATTGCTCTTATTATATATTTTGTGTTTAATAAATATAAAAAAATTTAAAACAAAATTATACTTATACCCTCTCCTTCTTCCTCTTTCCCACTTTTTCTATCCCTCCTTTCCCAAAACAATGTAGGTGGTCCTTAACCTAGAAAAAAAAAAAGAACTAATTGATACAAATGGAAAAAATGGCTACTCTTACTCCGATTTGCTCTCATTGTTATGATTTGCTCGATCCTTTATCAAAAAAGAAGGATCGGTACTTTGGTTGTCCTTCGTCGTAGAAAGAGAAATTTTGATGTTCTGACTCATAAAAAAAAAACAAGATTTCGGAGGTACGTGTTCTCTTTTTCTCTCCATTTTTATTTTTTCTTTAATGAGTGTACACATACCATATTTTTTTTCTTTAATTTTTGATCCTTTGATCTCTAAATGAGTCATTAATATGCTAATTTTACTTCATTTCATGGAGATCTAGACCGGGTCGTTATTACTTTCAGTCCAAGATTTTGCACCTGTAATAATTAGTTAAAAATCTTAGACACAAATTTTGGTCCAAGTTTAATTTGTCTAAAATCTTGGAATTTTTCTTATTAGAATTATAATTTATTTCAAATAATTGATTTTTTCAGGAATTATGTCATTTATATTCATAGTTGTATGCTTTGATGGGGATTGGAAGGATGATGAGACTCAAAACCATCGAAATCTTGGGTTCCAAATGACTCTCAAGGATGGAAGATTTTTACGGTTGAAACAAGTATTAGGTTTAGTGAGATGTTAGAGAATTTGGTATGGCAATAGGATACAAGCCGTTATTCTCATTGATCACTCATTTAATATTTATAGAAAATGATGTAGATATGAAACTATTTTTAGTACCCACTTGTTCGATAACTAATCCATCTCTATTGCATGTAACGTTGATTCCGGAGGGGAGATGTTGTATTCTTGTTCTAGAGTAACGTCAACTACCTGATATTGGTAATGATCAAAATGAGAATTATATTAGTTATGATTATAGTGGTGATGGATATCTAAATGACGGTTTGAATTTCAAGGGAAATGTTGTTGAGAATGAGGATGAGATGGAGGATGGGGAGGAGGATGAGGTTGAAGATGATTAGGGTGGAAGAAGGGAGGAAATATGTGGTAATCGTTTGTTCTATGATGACGACTTTGAGCGAGTAGTACCTTACCTTTAATATACCTGATACTTTATCTGCTTGAGAAGATCTAGATCCAATACTCGTTCCTGAAATCAAAACCCGAGTACGGGTACATGATCCCTTTCCCTAAAAACAACTAAAAAAAATGTTCAATTTATTTACATAAATAGAAAGTTATACAGTATACTGGCCAAAATTTTGAACTAAGATCGTATGTCATCTCAGTCTGTTATCTTGATAACGGACTAGGGCAGAAATGCCATGTCGTTCGTCTTGTATCAAGATAATGGAATCAAACTCAAACTCGAAATCAAACTCAATAAAATTGAACTCAAATTTCACAAAAATTAAAGTCAAAACTAAGATTTCATAATAATTCTAATCATGATCTAACCAATTTCATCAAAATCAAAATTTCAAATTTGACTATAAATGCATACTGTGTGATTTTCATAGTCCCCAAACCGGTGTTCTTCGTTATATTCTATTAATAGTAATTCTTTCTTACTCGATTGAAAGCTTCATTTTCCTTTAATGGTTGTTATTCATTACCTACTAAGACGAGACCATTCTCCATTAATGGAAGTTCACAAATTGATGGACAGAGAATGGGGAGAAAGAGTACTGGAGAAATGAGAGAGAGACCGAACCTTCGGTTTGGAATTGTGCCGATCAGAGAATTCTAAATTATTCCGAAATCGGATAGGTGTGAAGTCTGAAACGGTTCGGAATCTCGTGGCACTTGTGAGAAGATGAAGAAGAAAAGGAAGAAGTAGAAAAAGTAATGAAGAAGGCTGTCCTTTTTTTTTTTCTTTCTTTTTTTTTTTAAATTTGGGATTGAGGGATTGAATGTTTCAAATGAGAGTAATAATGTATTTTTACCTTTTCCTTGTTTTTCTCTGTTTTACTGATTTTTTTATTACTTATCTATTTTGAAAGTCATGTAAAATAAAAAATAAAAAATAAAAGAAAGGAGTCATTCAGTAAAATTAATAGCGAAAGGAATATATTTTATCAAACTATCTCTTATATTTATCTTTATTTATATTTAATACAAACTACTTTATCGAAGCTGACTATATATATCTTTCCTTGCTTTCTTTTAGAATAGAATAAACACGGCGATATATTTGTCTTCTAAATCTCTCTCTTGGAATCAAAATGTGCGAAGGACAAAAGAACAAAAGAAAGAAAAAGAAAAGGTAAAAATGTAATTGTATGAACATATTTGTGATCTATATATGTCCGATTGTCTCCTCCAAAGTTTGTTAATCTTATGGCCCACACTGTCATCTCAAACCACCCCATTGGAACTTTGTTATGTCTCCTTGTCGTCTAATAATCTATATACGAGAGAGAGAGAGATTACAATTTGGTTAAAACTCATTACAAGAGCTATCTCTAACCTATGTGAACTGAGATAACGTAGGGTCATATCGCTCTTACTTATATCAAAGGTATAACATATATATATATATATTCCATAGCTTCCCTAACACTATAAGTAAGCTTCGTTCTTGGGGAGCTAAGAATGGGTAATGGATTAATATGGAAAAGATAAATTAGGCTTATTGTTTAATGCAAAGTTGGCATGTAATCATGAATGAGGCTCCTTTTGGAAAAGTTTAGTACATGCAAGAGATATTATAAAATTTAAATAATAATTTTAAAATAAGATATTAAAATACTATTAATAATGACATAAAAGAATTGTCTTCTCTACATTATTTGAGCAAGTCTCTAATCTTTAATATTAGTCTTAATTTCAGTAAACATTTAGCTTTTATATACTTTCTTCGTTCTTATTTGTAAGCATGATTATACATTTAACTAAAAACTTCAATAATTGAGAGATGAATTCATAGAAACACAAGAATGATGAAGGGCGTGCCCTAAAACCAAGAAAGAGACATTCATTAGCGCACGCACGCATGCATGGTGAATCCTGCAACAAGACATTGCTATTATTATGACCAGGACATAGAAAGTCCAACTTCATGTCTGTAATTTTACGAACTTCTATGAAGCATTAAAATAAGGAAAAAAGAACCCAAAAAAAAAAAAAGAAGCAAGAAATTGATGACAAGACAGTAGCCCATATTTACACCTGACTTTTGTAAGCAATTTCACTGTTCTATGGCCGACCATGTTACTCTTGGGACATTGGAATCCTCACGATTGTCAACGTCTATGACAATTCAAATTTAAAAGGCTTTTTGCAGACACAGTTGGTGTTAGTAACACATTTTGTCATGCATTTTGGGGTTATTGTAGGGATACTTTTTGGAGTTTAGTGACTACATTAATTTTTGGCTTATAGATGTTTAAATCCACACTTTGGGGATTCAAAAGTAGTGTAAACATTGAATGAGTAGATAAATTATGCATGTGCATATTTGTGATTATTAGATTCATAGTGTTCAATGAATGCTAGTCAATTTGCATGTAATGCTTCTTTTTCTTTTTACATTGCATACCTTGTTTCTTTATAAGACTTTTATTTGAGACACCTTTATATTGAGGCACCGTATGCAGTAACATTCCCATTTCTTTTCGTACACATTCGGATGCTCGTAACTTCTAATGAGGCTATCAAATTGAGATTATAGCAAAGTGAAATTCTCTAGGTGTTAGGGATAGGAATTCGGATTTCTAAATCAAAGATCATGGAGACATAAATGGAAATTATTCATCTTATAGCAATGAAAGATAGCAATCAAAAAATCATGGGGCGAGATACATGAATAGCCAAAATTACTGGTGCAAATATATTCTAAGTTTTTAATATATTTTATTTACTATTCTTGTGTCAAAAGAATAGAATATTATATTTAATTATTTAATTATTTAATCAATATATAAATCAGTCCCCACAGAAGTTGAAAGTGCGAGGAATACCACTTCCATTTAGTATCAGAGCCTACGAGACCAAGATAAATAAATAAATACATAAATCCTCCTCCATCTCATAGAAATGGCAACCGTTCCACCAAAATACCCATATCTAGTCACTTTGAATGTGGCAAATTTTGTGTCCTTGGAACTTAGATGATGACAGTTACTTAACCCTGGGAAACACAAGTAATTGTTAGAAAACAGAATCAGAAAAACATGTATTGGCCAAGAACAAAGAAGTAAAAATATAGAAAAAATTGATTGTATTAAACTTGAATGTTTTATGATATAAATAGCAATAGATCGAAAACAGATTATAAGATTACCAACTACATCATTTAAATTAAGTGAAAACAAAATTTAAATCTAAAGATTAATACATCTAATGATCAATTCCATCAGAAAACCAGAAGAGTATAGGACGCTACAAAAACACCTACACCATGCTGATATAAAGACCAATGATCAATCTCGATCCAAACTTGAGTCTTGACTCTAAAAGTATGATCATCACATTCAAAATAATTGATAAAGAGTGATGGAAGCAAAGATCCAACCATCACATTAAAAAATAGCCTATGATTTGTTTTGCAGCAAGAAATCTAAATGGATCATGATCAATAAATCCAAATGGAGTGAGGCAAACACTAACAAATCAGATTGAGCTTGGACTAACTCCTTCCATTCGAGTCAATACTATTTTGACTATTAATCAAAAGTCAACTCTTGATGGAATGAGGTAATTCTCAAATTAATTGAATTCTAACACTTCTCCTTAATTAGTTTGAGAATTACCTCCAACCTTTCTGTAAATTTTTCAAACTTGAAAGTGGATAAAGACTTTGTGAAGATATCATCATTTTGTTCTTTAAAAGAATATTGAACAAGATTGACCTCCCCATCTTTAATTTTCTCCCTTTATGGCATGAAACTTAACTTGGACATGCTTATTCTTCCAAAATAGATTGGATTTTTTGAAATGTAGATAGACTATCACAATAAATAGCAATAGGTAGAGATTGGATGAATACCATATCAGCAACGATTTTTCTAATCTAGATTGCTTGATTTGTTGCATCAACTATTACAACATATTTAGCCTCTACTGTGAATTGAGCAACCACATCATACTTCTTGGAACACCAACAAAACACCCATGATGAGAAACTAAAGCAATAACCACTGGTGCTTTTAGAATTATCCGGAGATTCAACCAATCACTCACAACATACCCCATCAGTTGAGGCTCACCTTCTTCAAAGAGAATTCCAAAATTTGAAGTCCCCTTCAAGAACCTTAGAACTCTTTTGGTTGCACCAAGATGATTTTGACTTAGACAATGCATAAAGTTTGAAAACAGACTAATCAAGTATATTAAGTCTGGTCTAGTGGCTGTCAAATACATCAAACCACCAATTAAACTTCTAAATTGAGATTCATCCACTTTCTGAGTGCTATCTTCCTTTACCAACTTCTCATTAGCAATAAGAGGTATGGAAACATGTTTGTAAGAGTCCATTTTAATCTTCTTCAACAAACTCTTAACATACTTCTCATGTGACAAAAATATCTTTCCAGACTTTTGGAACACTTCCATTCTGAGAAAAAAATTTCATTAACCCCAAATCAATCATTTCAAATTATGATTTCATCTCATATTTGAAGGATATCACAGCTACTTCATCATTTCCAGTAATTAACAAATCATCGACATAAAGAGAGATGATTAGAGTGAAAGTACCTAATCTTTTGACATATAGAGTAGGATCACTTTCACTTCACTTGAAATCAGATGATGTAAGATGATTGTCAATCTTACTATACCAAGCTCTAAGAGCTTGTTTCAGTCTATAGAGAGCTTTAAACAATTTGAACACTCGGTCTTCTTAACCCTTGACCTGAAACCCCTCAGGTTGATCGACATAATTTCTTCCTCCAAAATTTCATTAAGAAATGCAGATTTCACATCTAGTTGATGTATGCACCAACTGTTACTCACAGCAAGCCCAATTAGAAGTCTGATTGTGTCTAGCCTTGCAATAGGAGCAAAGGTCTCAGAATAGTCAACACCATATTGTTGAGCATTTTTTTTGACAATAAGTCGTGTCTTATACTTGTTAATAGAGTTATCTCATTGTGCTTCAATTTGTAAATCCATTTGGCCCCAATCACTTTATGATGTTCAAGCCTATCTACAAGTTCCCAAATTTTATTTTTTTCAATCATATCCGGCTCCTCCTTTATTGCATCCATCCAATGTTCATCATTTACAACTTCATTGAATGACATAGGTTGAAACACATCAATAAGAGGCATAAACATATGGACTCTTGCTTCAAAATCAAATTTTGATTCACTATCTTCTTGAGTTTATGGGATTTGAATTTCAGGGATGAAATCAAAGTAGTCAGCATCAATTCCTTTCAAATTCCAATCAAGCTTGGTTTCTTCATTAACTGTATATCTCAATCATTGATTACTTTGTTTGCCATATGATTAAATAACCTATATCCTTTGGTATCAAGGTTGTACCCTACCAGCACACACTTCTCAGCCTTCTCAGAAAGCTTGTCTCTTTTTACATCTAGTATATGCACAAAACACATGGAGCCAAAGATTTTCATGTGAGAGATAGAAGGTGTACTGTCATACCAAGCTAAATGGAGTCATGTTTCTTACAAACTTGGTTGGTTGTCTATTCAAAATATACACACTTGTACTTGCTGCTTCAGGCCAAGACTTTTTTGGCATTTGCTTCTCAAATAGCATACTCCTTGTCATCTCTATTATGGTGTCTATTTTTTGATTTTAGAAATACCATTTTATTGAGGATTATAAGGAATGATAAGTTGATTATTAATACTATCACCTTGACAGAATTGCCTAAACTCGAGTGACAAATATTCTCCTCCATTCTCGAGTGACAAATACCATTACCTTTACTCCTACAGTAAATACCAAAATTTAGCTCCAAGTCATTACCTACTTCAAAATCAAGAATGTCGATCTCAAAAATCAAATTTTGAAACAGAACAAAAGGCAACAATGTGGATCTCAAAATCAAACCTGAAAATTTTCTCCACAATCCTTCCTTCTTGAAGAAAAAAATTAAAAAAAGAAAAAGAAAGTAGAGGTAAAACGTACATATGCTTGTTTGGAAGGAGATGATAAAATATAGCAAAATTAACAACACTAAGAATCTTGGAATATGGAAGTTAGCTTAGGCTTACAAATTACTTACTAGTGAGTCAAGAATCAGAAATCAGTAATCAGATCAGAGCTTTTCCATCTGTTGCCAAACATGAAAACAAAATTGAAAAAAAAAAATTTAATTTAAATTAGTGGTTAGAATGGTAATTGATTTGAGTGATTTTCAGCTTTTAATTTTACAAATTGGATTTAGGGCTTAGTTTTTACCGAATTTCATTAGATTTGATTGATTTCTTTGATTTAGGGCTTGCTTGAGATTCATTGCCAAAAAAAGTTAATGGGTCATGATATTTCCGATTAGCATAATATCTACCGGCATTAACTTCAAAATAGTGCCCCTACTTCAGCGGCGTAATTGAATATGCTGCCAATGGCGAAAGACAGTAGCGGCATTTTGATGCCATCCTCATTAGCGGTGTACTTTAGCAGATTATGTTTGTGTGTCACCAAAATTGATCATTTAATGGTATACATTTGTTGTCCCGCCTATTTTTGATAGTGAAAGTGTCCTTCAATGTTTGGCATTTGAATTTGAATTCGATTTGAATTGTTCAAAGACTCCAACCACTTGTGAATGTTTCTAAAACGACTTTTAGTATTAGATTATTTGATTTTCAAACTACTCATAAGCGATCAAGTGAAGAGAAACAATCAATACTAAAATTTGATCAAACTAAAGTTTTTCGTTCAGTTCAAATGTTTTTAGAGTACAAGAAGACACAAAAATTAATAATAAAAAATAAAAAGACAAGAGAGAAAAAAATAATAGAATTTGAGAAAAAAAGATATATATAATAAAATATCGATAAATTAATAATTTCGAGATCGAAAAAATCTATTAATTTAATGAAATATTAAATTATCGAGAAAATTTAATACATTACTTTTATGTTTAAATAAAAAAAAAAATCTTAATAAGATAAAATTATTAATTTATTAAAATTCTACTATATAACACGAACATGAGAATTGAGGTAAGAGAAAAGAATTTGCCTACGGACTTCTATGCTGATCCTACTTACGGATAAATTTAAGCCGTGCATCTCTCATTGAACGGATGAGATGAAATCATGTAGGAAGCAGTTTATCTTCGGCTAATGAAGCTGATTGCATTTTTTATCGCCAAAAATTAGCCGAAGTGAAGCTACTTACGTCGTTTCATCTCATCCATTGAATGAGACTAACGACTTCGATTTATTTGTAAGTAGGATCGACATAAAAACCCATAATAAGCACATAATCCTTTCTCTATCTTGAACTTATTTGAGTCAAAGGTCAACTTCTACTGATGAATATAATAAATCAATGATGGAAGAAGAAAAAAATTTATAGCCTACTATAAAAGACCTCTTAGTCTAGGTCCTGAATCTACGTGTCCTTGGGTCTTGACCATGGAATATATATAATCAAGCAAACACCTATTACCGTTTACTTCCACTGATGCAGAGCTCTTCAATGTTTACATAAATCATGCTACCTACTAATCAAACCTTAAAAAGAGTCCTAAATGTCAAGAATGAGCTAGTAACCTTAGTTTAAATTCGTAATCTTTCTTTAGCTCAATGATTTAAGCCTTTACGGCAGGCACATGCAATTCTATGAGTTGGTCCATAGTCAAAAACACAAAATTTAGTAAGTGGCTTAATAATTGTAGATATTTGTTCAAATTGTCGTACTTGTTGTTCCAAGTTTCCAACTACGAATTTTTGACCATGGCTAATTGCTAGTAGATTCCAAATTGTTGTACTACTATAGTTGATTCCAAGGATAGACATTTTTTTATCTACTTACTTTTTTTTATGGGATCTATCTTGTAAGAGCTTAAGGTGTTAATGTAATATAAAATTTGGTTCTGTAGTAGAGATGGAAAATGCAAAATGAAACACCATGTGATTGTCACTAAAAAACCATCGCCGACATGATTTGATGCTTTATCTAACAAGTGAGAATACAATCGGACATCACTAAATAGAAAAAAAAAAAAAAAACCCACAAAAAAAAGAACAAAAACAGTGGGGAATTTAGGGAGAAAAAAAAACCGGAGAATCCAAATCTATACCATATTCTCGTCATAGGCTAATCTCTACTTGAGATTCTGTTCTGCCATTTCCAGAGTTCAATATTTTTCTTCTAGATCAGGGTATGAATTCATACTTGCAAGAATTATGGCCTGCAGAAAACAAAAGGTCAATATAATGTTCTTATCTTTAAATTCGATGACAACTATATAACATTTCTGTGACAGAAGTACATGGTGAATATTTATAATTTCCTATGTAGTAGGGGAATAAGAAAACCAACGGAGGTATGTATATTATTATTACTTACTAGGATCGAGATCAGTAATAATGGCAGCTCCGCGGAAGTAGCAAGATCCCCCCTTGTGTTTAAATCTCTGAAAGTAGCTGTTAAATGCATAAGAAGCATGGTCTCTTACACTATTTGGTAAAAAGCAATGTTTGTTCACTTGAATCATAGTGGAATTTGCACCTCCTTTGTAACTCATCATCTGGGGTTTGCTCATCAGCAATGCACCATTGCTCAAGCTCCCCATCTAATCAATCAAATGAAAAAAATAAATAAGAAATGTGAACTCTGATTTTATTTTTTATCCAAATTATTCAAAATTTTGAAGATATTTCAACTTCAAAATCTTAAGTATATCTATAATGAACTCTGATTTTTTTATGATTTTTTTTTTTTGGTTAGATTTTATTATATTAGATATTTGTACCTTATTTTTTGAATTTAATTTTTAAAAAATTGATATATAAAATATGTAGTATTTTTAAGAGTTTTTATCTTAAACAGATATCAAGATGTAAGAAATGTGATACTCATATGTGTGTGCTTTCACTCCACATCTATTTTTAATTTGTTTAAAGAGTTACATTTATATGGTCCAAATCCTGCAGAAGAGCCACACAGATTGATTCTTTTGGGTCAAGGATTTGAGCTTCAACTTTGAACTCTTAACTTGTTCTCGAATGCTCCATGGCTTACTGTTTTCCTTGTAAGAAATTCTCTCAACTTCATACTCTACAGTCCACATCTACAAATTATGCTCCCAATCTAATTATTGGAACCAAATCCTCCTTTCTTTATATCTTTTTATTCTTTATTCCCATCACACTATGATGATACTTTCAAAACGAGCAGAATTCAATATATACTCAATGAAGGATATCATATATTAGAATTAACCCACCAGTCCCAAATGTTCTTCTAACTGGGTAACAAAAATATGAAAAGAAAAAGCTAAAAATGGAAAAATAAATAAACTATAACCTTAACATAATATGCGACAGTTGATTCTATGGATCAGCCACTGCACTGTTCTTTGAGGAGCGAAGGCTATCCTGCAGCTTAATCTTTTCATACAAAAACTGTTTCTCCGCTTCGGCCTCGTTCAGTCTCTGTTTCAAATAACTGCTCGTATAATCTTCCTCGGATTTATCTAACTTAGCATGAGCAATTCTCTGAAGCCTCTCGGCCTCTCCTTTTGCCTCATTGGCCTTAAGCTGGAACATATCGGCCTCTGCACTTTTCAACCGTACAATCTTCTCCAGCTCTTCGATCTGCATATTCTTCCTTTGTCTGTCCATTTTTATTTCTGCGGCTTCTCTTGTCTTCTCCTCGATTTCTCGGTCAAATGCTCTAACTTCCATCTGAGCTTTTTTGTACCTACTCATCTTTTCATTGGCTACTAGCTCCATTTTTCTGATGGCTTCTTGTACTACTTCGGAAATTCTATTGCATGCTTCTTGTGGGGCCCTTAACTGGCCACCTCCCCCGGTTTCTATGCTTCTTGGCGAGTCAGCCTCAAGCTCTTTAATAAGGTGTAAAACAGAGTCACATTTTAAGAAATCAATTTTTTGAAAAAAAAAAAAAAACAGAAAAACCTAAGTACTGAGGCAAAATTTCTAGAATATCACGCCTGCAGTCTATCTTTGTCTCTTATTTATGATATGAATCCTTTTCAATGATGAAGGAATTTATTAGCAAATTGTTCTTCACATAAAACAAGACAATAATTAGCAGAAGTAACAGCTCTATTTTTATTCTCTGGAAGTGAAGATAAGAGAAAAACTCTAATAATTCAAATTCAGTGCAGCAGGTAAGAATACTATTTGTAGAAATAAAGGAAAAAAATAAGAAGAGGTTGTGCAATTGCATGAAAATATTGATATTATAACGAATGTTTGATATTACCATGGAAAAACATCAAAACCGTCCTGCAAACTGAGGTGCGGTCCACGCTTCCGCTTTTCATTTTCTCCTTCATATCCTCACACTTCCATAGAAGTTTCCTCCCTCTAGAGTCTTCACTTCCTCTGAAAATCCTACTAACAAAATCAAGTTCTCTCATCAAAGCCTCAAAGTTCCAAGCCGGAGCACAGTGTTGGAAAACATCCTTAACCCAACCAAACAACTCAGACGTTCTATTACAAGCTTGGCACCTAAAAAGTATTTCAGTGGGACCCATACAGATCTGTCCTTCCCTAATAGCACAATCCGTGTGGGTCCAATGAGAACAAAGATCGCAACCGATCCAACAGCAAGTATTCACTTCAAAATCAAACTTGTTACAAATCACACACATGCAAAGATTGCAGAAACCATTTCGGCTCGTGCATTTTTCACACGTGCAATCATCAGCTGGAAGCTGGTTCTGACAGGCTATATTCCTACATCTCCTATAATGAAAGATCTCTATAAGGTTAGTTTGTGATAGACTAATGCTTGGATGCAAGTAAGCTAGAATCCCAGTATTGATTGATACAAGGATTTCAAGCTGTACACGATTTGCTCTCATCAAGGTGTCGGCTGTTAAATTGGTTCTATTCTGGACAAGTTTCTGTAATATAAAGAATTCCTCTCTATGCTGTGAACAATTCCCGTCAAGTATACTTCTAAGCCTGTTCTTTAAATCTTCTAGAAACTTCTCAGATAAACGATCCATCTTTTCACATATTATTTCAACTCTTTCTCTTGCAATGTCTGGTAGAGATATTTTATTCGGATCACAAAGAGAGCGAGTGACTGAATGGTCTGAGAAGTCATTCTCAGGTTTTCCGTTAGCCATGTTCTTCGCCATTATTGGACCGGAAGTGGGCCAGGTTTCTAGTGAGCTGGCGCTTTCAGTTGGGGATTGTTGTTGGATATCATCGCAATTTGATCTGGGTTTTTCTGGGGATAGGTGATAATCGTAGGGAACTAGAGAAAGTGAAGTTCTTAGTAGTCCCATGGGTCGTGGTTGTTGATGTGGCAGTAGCATTTTTGATCCAGTGTGGTGGTGAATGTTGGACCCTGATGATGTGCCCATCAATTAGTCCTGTGTCAAAAATAATGTTTATTCATAATTATCGATTGAAATAAGTGATAGCAATGATTGATCTTGTTTTGGAAAAGGGAAATAACCAAAAAAGTAAATATCACACTCTAAAGGAAAGCGATAACATTATAATTTAGGGGTTGTTTGGATCAGCGATTGAAACTGTAGTATCAGTCTGTGTAAAATGGAATGTTTGTGTGTAAATTGGTGAGATTTTGTGGGTCCAAACTGTGATTGTGATTTGTGACTCGTCCTTGGCCTTCAAGCACTAAAGTAGGGCAGACATATATTAGTTTTCAGAAGGAATTGTCCAACAGAAATGGAGAAATGAAAGATAAAAGTCTTTTGGGTAGATTAGACAAGGGTAGCATAAGTTAAATATTCACCTTAGTATGGGGAAATCAACTATATTGTGTTTTAGGCGGAAGAAAAAAGTACAGTTTTGTTTAAGACGAGAATAAAAGCTTTGGGTTTCAAACGCTGATCCAAATAAAACCCACGCTGGGTGAAAAAATTAGTTTTAAGTCCACAAAACTGTACTTTGTCTCAAATTTTGATCCAAATAAAACCCCCAATTTACTTCAAAACCAAACCAAATTAGGTTATGGATCGGCTCCAGTTTGCCTAAACTCCAGTTTGAAAGTTCTAAAAAATTTAATAAACAATTGCAAATGCATTTCATCGTTCTAATTCCAGCAGCTTCAAGTGGAGAATTGTTTGAAGAGAAATTGAACTTTCCAACAAGCAAGACAAATAGAAAAAGAATTTTCCATAATCAAAGCTCAGAATTCGATAAGGAATCCAACAAAATGAGCCAAAAAGTAGATCAGATAAAAACTCAAGTTAAAAATTAAACTTCAGGAAGTCCATAGGATTATTCCTCTGCTTAGCTACTAACCAATTTAAACTTGCTGATCTCAACGATTCATTTTCAAGTCAATAAGAAAAAGAAAAGAAAAAGAGCTGCTTACCTCGGTCAATAATAGAAGCTAATAAAAGACGAGAATTTTCTTCGATTTTCTCGGCAACCAAACAAAAAGAAAGAATTAACAAGAGAGGGATCAAACAGAGTCCTAACCGGAGGAGAAAATCTGGCGATTGACGGGAACGAGTAGGAAATTGAAAGGGAAAATCCTCTCAAGGTGGCTGTAACTGCTTCTTTCTCCATCTTTTTTTTTTACCCCCTTTATTTGGCAGAAAAGTTGAAAGTCCAACGCGGGTCATGTGCGGACAAAACGGTCACATGGTCAATGCCTCGATTATCGAAACTGCCACACGAAAGTGTTATTTACCAAATTTGTAATATTCACATAAGATTTTTCTCTTAAACTATAAATTATAATTTTTATTTTATTATTTTTCCAATAATAATTTATCGGACGAAAAAGGAAGTAGGTACTATTTAGAATAGAGCAAACTAGGGGTAAGAATTTGGCTAAAATAAAAATAAATAAAGGAAATTGGGAGTTGGATTCGGTCGATATATATATATATATATATATGAATCTACAATTTAGAACAATTCAAAGATCCACAAGAGAAATAGTTCACGTCATTTAATGAAATTTAACTCACCGGCTGCTAAAAAGACAAAGGAAATTGGCTAAAAACTTAGGAAATTGGCTCATCTAAATGACATCCTGATCGAAAGAAAGAAATTCTACTTCATTTTATGAATCTGTGGAAAAAAAAATCCTAAGAATCCTCTATTCTCTTTGCGATATTGTATCAATCTAAGTAGAATTGAGGCAGTTGCTGAGAATTTGATCAAACTGATTACGAAGAAAAACAAGATTTCAAGAAAACGAAGTACTGAAATATGATATTCTTTAACTGACCAAGGTTTTTTTGGAGGGAAACCTTCAATACAAGCATACTATTACATGCGTAAAGTTTTATCTCGAATTAGATGCTTCGTACAACATTTGACACTTTTCCAAATAACGAAGACAGCCTAACCAAACATTACTAAGAAGTTTGCTTGAATACTTAGAAGAACACTTAAGCTAAGAGAGAATGATGAACTATTTGTATTATTAGAATGCTAGTATTTGATGATGATTTATAAATGAGGAGTATTCCTCCTTATATAGACCTGTACCTTGAAATGGATGGTCAAAATCAAATCGATCTAACTGGTACGATCTATTTTCTAAAGAATTTTAAACAGATATCTAATATTTTACAAGAGACTAGAAAAATATACAATATTCTAGAAAATTATGTAAGTGTGTAGAAAATCCTAGAGAATCCTATAAAAGTCTAGAAGTTTCTAAACTCTACCATGAGGCCTTCTCCACCTTTCCCATTAAGGAATGTAGTTCGTGACACGCTCTCTCACGTATTCGGGCGACCACCCATCGTCCGTACAAGCTCGGATCACTCAATGTGGTCCTTGAACTGCCATAATAAATCCTTGTGCTCCCAACTACCCTCATTCTCTAGGACTCCTTTCCATACCTCGGCATGCCTCGCTTCCTTATGATTCTATCCGCGATGATTTCTTCAACTTCCTTGTCATAGGAAGTTACCACCACTATTGGTGCTCACTTGGACACACCTTGACTAGGTTCATCCTTGTCTTCATGATAAGGCTTTAAGAGATTCATATGAAAGACTAGATGAATCCGCAACTTCGAAAGTAACTCTAGCTTATAGGAGACCTTGCCAACTCGTTGAGTGATCTTGAATGGCCCTTCATACCGCGAGATCAGCCCCTTATGTACTGCCTTCAACAACTTGAATTGTTGATACAAGAGCTTCACCATGACATGATCTCCCTCTTGGAATTCCACTGCCCTTCGCTTAAGATCGGCTCACTTCTTCATCTTCTTTGATGCCTTCCTTTAGTGGGCACGAGCCATGTCTGTCTCCTATTGTAATACTTTGGAAAATTTGTATGCCGCGAGACTCTTTCCTGTGTAGCCTAATGCTACCGCATTCGGAGTCAACAGTTGGTGACCTACGACAAGCTCAAATGGACTCTTTCCTATTGACTCAATCTTATGTAAGTTGTAGGAGAATTATACCATGTCTAACAACTTGGCCCAATCCTTTTGGTTGGCACTCACGTAGTGCCTCAAGTAAAGCTCCAACAACCCATTCACCCTCTTCGTTTGGACCTTGGTTTGAGGATGAAAACTCGTGGAGAAGTTCAAGTCCGAACCAAGTAACTTGAACAACTCCATCCAGAATCTCCCGGTGAACCGTGGGTCTCGGTCACTCACAATGGTTTGGGGCACACCTCAAAGTTTCACCACATGCTTCAGGAATAACCGGGACGTCTCATCAGCGGTGACATTAGGAGTGGCCGGGATGAACACCGCATACTTAGAGAATCGATCTACCACCACAATGATCGTCCCATATCCTTCCGACCTCGGCAGACACCTTATGAAATCCATGGAGACACTCGCCCATGCATGCTCTAGAATGGGAAGTGGCTCTAGCAACCCTGCAGATTGGTGTAGATCGACCTTGGCTTGTTGGCACACTAGACAAGTCTTCACGGCTTTTATGTCGTTCTCTATATGTGGCCAATAATACCTATCATCGATGAGTGTTATTGTGTGATGCATTTTGAATCATGGAATTCCTTAATAATTTCCCACCGAAGATTCCCCATCTCGACACGAACACCTGCTCACCCTTGGTGTATAACAAACCATCTTTGAGCCATAATCGCCTAATCTTGCCCTCTTTAGCATACTCCATAAGATTCTTTTCCATATGATCTTGCTCTATGCCCTCCTTGATCCTATCAAGCATCATACATTCGAGATAACTTATGGCCGCCAACTTCGCTTTATGGCTCAAAGCATCTGTGACTAGGTTGGCCATCCCCGGTTTATACTCCAATACATAGTCAAACTCCACAAGAAATCTTGGCACCGACTTGCTTAGGTGACAACTTATCTTTGGTTTGAAAGTAAATCATGGCAACATTGTATGTCTTCACTACAAAATTTGACCACCCCAATAAGTAATGTCACCTCATCTGAAGGTAATTAATGAACGTCATCATCTCTTTCTCTTACACCGTATACCGTCTCTCGGTATCATTAAACTTACAACTCTCGTATGCAATCGGATGGCCTTCATGCATCAAGACTCCTCCAATGGAAAAGTTAGAGGCATCGGGGTACACCTCATATGACTTGGTGTAGTTGGGAAGGGCTAGGACGGGTTCCTCCATAACTGCCTTCTTTAATCGATCGAACGCCTTCTGGCACTTGGTCCCCCACTCCTATGTCCTCATCTTTTTTAGCATATCCGTCAAAGGAGTAGTGATGTTGGAATATCCCTTGATGAACCGTATATAGTAGTAAGTGAAGCCCAAGAAAGACCGCAACTCCGTCCCCTTTGTCGAAGGTTCCCACTCTTATATGGCTCGGATCTTGGCCATATCCATCATGATCCGCCCTCCTCGGATCTTATGGCACATCTTCTTGTGCAAATAAGCACTTATCCCTCTTAACATAGAGCTCATTTTTTTTCAAGGCTTGGAAGACCTTCCTCAAATGCTCAACATGGTCCTCCAAGGTGTGGCTATACACAACAATATCATCAAGATAAACTACCACAACCTTGTCTTTGGGTGGCATTGATCCACCTACTCCTTTGGCCACTCTTGCTCCACTACCATCCTCTGCCCGTCCTCCTCCTTCTCGGCTCCATTGCATAACTACACAGTCGATGAACAACATCTTTAAACCCAAAGTTCCCAATGCTTCCACTAAGTATCTTCTTCCTCCTGACTCTGAACCTACATGCGCTACTCAGGCTATGAAGGATCTTAAATGGCGTCTTGCTATGTCTGAAGATTTAACTGCTCTTCAACACCATGGCACCTGTGATCTTGTCCCGGTTGCTCAGGCTGGCAACATCATTGGTTGTAAGTGGGTATTTTGTATCAAGCATAATATTGATGGTTCGATCGCTTGTTACAAAACTCGTCTTGTTGCTAAAAGTTTTCATCAATGTTTTGGTTTGGATTATGCCGAAACCTTTAGTCCGGTTGTCAAGCCTGTTACCATCCATACAATTCTCTCCCTCGCTACCATGCGTGGTTGGTCTATTTGTCAATTTGATGTCAACAATGCCTTCCTCCATGGTACGTTAACCGAATCAGTTTACATGTGTCAATCTGTTGGGTTTGTTGATCCCTCTCATCCTACACATGTTTGTAAGCTTCGCAAGTCGCTCTATGGTCTCAAGCAAGCTCCCTATGCTTAGTGCATTGCTTTCAGCTCTGCCCTTCTTTCCTTCCTTTGGCTTCACCTAGGTTCGGTCTGATACATCTCTCTTTGTCATGCATGCTAGCTCCACATGCCTTTACTTCCTCATCTATGTTGATGATCTCCTCATCATGGGCAATGACTTAATGCTTATCTCGAAGATCATTGGCCAACTCTCCTTCCGATTCTCAGTTAAAGATCTTGGCCCACTTTCCTACTTCCTCGGGATTAAGGTTCTTTCTTATCACAAAGGCTTATTTCTCACTCAATAGAAATATATGTTGGATGTGTTAACTCGTCACGATATAAATGGTGCTCGTCCACTTTATACCCCTATGGCTCCTTCGGTTTCTCTCTCTACGATTGACTCGTCTGACCTCGCTGATGCAACAATCTATCGTCAGGCTATTAGTGCCCTCAAATATCTCACTCTCACCTATCCAGACATCTCCTTTCCAGTTATTCGCTTGGCTTAGTTTATGGCTACACCTACGTTTACGCATTGGGCTGCTATTAAGCGTCTTCTTAGTTACCTCAAGGGTACTCTCGGTCATGGTCTCCTTCTCTATTGCTCCACTAATTTTACGATCATTGCCTATTTCGATGCTGATTGGGCTGGTAATCCTACTGATCGCTCCTCCACTTCGGCATTTATTATTTTTCTTGGTTCAAATCCTATTGTGTAGAGCTCTCGTAAACAACGGGCTATTGCTTACTCGTCCACTAAGGCTGAATACCGCGCTCTTGCTTGCGCTGCATATGAGGTTTGGTGGATCCAAAATCTCTTTTGTGACAACATTAGTGCTACACACCTCTCTCTCAACTTGGTATTGCACTCACGCATGAAACACGTCTCCATTGACATTCACTTTGTCTGGGACCTCGTCGCAAAGGTTTTGCTTACTGTTTCCCACATCTGCACAGTTGATCAACTAGCCAATCTTCTTACCAAACCACTTAATCGTTCACGTTTTCAGCTCTTGCGTGACAAAATCTACGTTGCCGATGGCATGTCCATTTTGCGGGGGCTATAACAGAAATATCTTCTCCTTGATTTTCTCTATTTGTTTATTTGATTTAATTATGTGAATATTTTTTGTATTTTCCTTTCTCATTAGGCTTGCACAAATATAATTACTATATAAAGAAAGTTTACTCATCAATATAATTAAGCTATTTGTCACAATATTACAGTTTCGTATAATAACAACCACATTAAAGAAGACGATACGAAACTTAAATGAGTTTGGAATTAATTTAATATGTAAATAAATAAAAAGAAAAAAAAACTAGAATTTAAATAATTAAATTTAATGGATAAAAATTTTATTATAGAAGTATGGTTAATAAATCATTTGACATCACTAAATATGAAATATAGAAAATAATCAAAATATCTTTTACTCTCTTTGAAAATAATAACCCAAAAATAATCATAAGCTTGATTATCTCAATCTTTTCTTACTTTTTTGTTAAGTAAAATAATTTATTTACTTAATCTCTTTCAATTGAATAACTAGAATAATCTCTCTAAATTTTATTTAACGAAAGCACTTAATCAAGAAAAATATGTTAAATCAAGAAACAAACACACAAGCTCGATTTATTTATATTGATTTATATCCTACACATAACTGAACATAAATATCCTCATAATCAGTAAAAATATTATGCTACTTTTGTTTAGAAAATTTTAACAAAATGAATCAAAACTCTAAATTTATATTAAAGATTATTATATTTATATAGTTGTGCACATAAATATATTAAAAATTAAGATAAAAAAATTGTAAATTAATTAGCTAAAATATCAAATATTGAATTCATTACAGAAAAATATAGCAAAAGAAGAAAAAAAGGAGTCGGGTTAGCTACAACGATTATTGCTCAAATGAAGCAAAGCTTCTTCCTCTCATTTTTTCGATGATGATAGGTGAACCAAGTTTAGGCAAACCTTAGATGAAGTTAGATGAGTTGTCAATCATCTTCACCATCACTTATTGACTAATCAATTAAGTAAATGATATAGATAATTGCCAACTTATCACATTTTATTTAATATTTATCTAAATTTGGTCCACCAATTATTTTTCAAATTTTTTCCTCATATAGTGGAAAATCCTTCGATTCCCGCTCTACTTTCTTTTTCCACCAGGTATCTTCAATTTGAAATCAAACAAATGCTAAATTAGATCCATAATCATTCAAAAGTTAATATCTCTTTAATAATTATACTCATTTGTGTGTGGGTGACATATCCAATATCAACGATGATTAAAATTATGCATAATTTGAACAAGTAAGAACTCAATACCTTACAAAGAATATCAATCAAATTCTTTTAGGAAGAACTATAAACACTCCAGTTGGAACAAATCTCCCATAACCAGAGGCACCACCCAAAATAGGGATAGGGGTAGTGGCTAAAAGAAATGAAGGGAGTGATATAACAAAGGCTTTAAAGACTTATGAAGTAACACTGTAAGAGATTTAAACTTTTCAAAGAAAACTTCTTAAAACTCAAAGTAACTAATTAAAAATATGGGGCAAATATCCTTGTGTTAGGCTATTTGCTTCATCTTCACTAATCTTATAATATCCTAAAATACTACTAAAATTTAAGAAATTATTTTTATTTTCTTTTTGTCTTTTTGTCTTTCTTTCTTTCCTTATTTTTTTTAGAGAGAAAATTCATCTTCTTATTTTTTTTCCCTTAATTTTCATTTTTTCCAATTTCTAAAAATAAAAATAACAATCTCCCATTTTTTTTCTAAATATTCCTCATGCTAGAAATAAGTCTATTAAGTGTTCACCTCATTTTATATGTAGAACATGAAGATATAACTTCGATAAGGGGCACTATCTAATTTGATATTGATGGTGGTAAGCCCTAAAGTCTTTGTTATTTTTCAAGTGGTATTCGATCAGTCATTCACTTCGACAATCTTTCAATAAAGTTCTAGCATTTAACTATGTTTGTTAGACTCCAATAATATTCAAAGTAAGTAAATATAAACATTTCACTAATCCTAATATGTAAATTCTTAGGTCGAATAACAAGACTATTTTGCACAAGGATTTGAGTATAGTTATCATAAAAATATATTAACTAAAGAATAGCATTAAGATCTAAGACAATATTTAAACTCTCTGCATAGTATAATATTAAAGTTAAGACTCATCATAGTTGTGGGAAAATATCTTAAGACTCAAAAGAAAAAGGAAAAAGTAAACTAAAAAATCCTATACAAAGCTACAAAAAAATACAAATTTTTTTCCTTAATTTTTAGTTTTTCTTAACACAAGAGAAAATAATAAATAAAACAAATTGAAATCAAATGCTTTCCCCCATACTTAATCTTTAAATTGTCCTCACTATAAAATTGATTATTCAAATGTAGAGTTATTGTTTTATAGTGGCACATATTCTTGCTTATCACTCGGGTGACTTAGGTTTCATCCCCAAAAGCAATCCTAAAATTGATATGATATAAATCGTACAAATTGAATTCATGTATAAAATAATATCGTTATCAGGTAAAGTAGCAATTAAGTGTCATTCTCATATAGGATTATTTCTTATTTGCTTGTTATAAATACAAATAATACAAGATTCTAAACTGGCCTGAAATAAAAAAAAAAAAATTCAAAACCCGACTAAACTAAAAGATAACATGCACACTAAAAAATATGACACAAGACTTAGAGAGGTTTGAAATTAATTTAATATGTAAATAAAAAAAAAAGAAAGAGAAAAAAAAAAACTAGAATTTAAACAATTAAATTTAAAAGGTGAAAAATTATAATAAAAAGCTGGTTAAGAAATCATTCAATACCACTAAAAATAGAATACAACCTAGTATATGAGCCAAATAACAAAAACGACAAATCAATGCAATTGAAGAACAACAAGTCGAAAAGAGTTTCATAGGAATTAGGCTAGATGAGAGATTATGTTAGATTAGGCCATGAAAGGTCCAACTTGAAGCTAACTTAGGGATGAGTGTGAATAAACTTGTTAAACATAATATTGTATATTGAATCATACAAATGATGTACAGAGGATACCTATATATATAGGTTATAAATATAACTAATGTAAAATTTGTATATGATCGATGTAGGACACACTACAAATATAAACTAACAACCCTCCTCAAATTAAAGGTGGAGTATGAAAGACTAACTTGAGTTTGGGTACAAGATCACGAAAACGCCCTGAAGGATGTGACTTTGTGAAGAAGTCTGCGAGCTGATCTCAGGACGTGATAGAATGAAGCTGTAGTGAGCCTTGAAGATGATGATGACGAACAAAATAAAAATCAATCTCAATATGTTTGGTCTGTTCATGAAAACATCATTATGAGTAATCTGAATAACACTTTTGTTGTCACAGTATATAAGAGTAGCAAAGGATATAGAGACACTTATATCCTGTAACAACCATCGAAACCAAGGAAGTTCTAAGGTAGTGTCAGCAAGAGCATGATATTTTGCCTCGATGCTAGAACAGGCAACCATCGTTTTTTTCTTACTTCACCAAGAGATGAGTGAAGTGCCAAGTAAAAAACAATAACCAATGGTAGAGCGACGATTTGTCGGATCACCCTTCTAATTTGCATCAATATAAGAATGCAACGGAAGAGAAGATTGAGAGGAGAGGTAAAGCCCATGGAATAATGTTCCCTTCGGGTAGCGGAGAATGCGTTGGACAACAGAGAAATAAGTGGAGCGAGGAGCAGCCATAAAATGACTCACCTGATGAACATCATACGAGATATCAGATCGAGTGATAGTGAGATAGACAAGACTACCAACTAAATGCCGATATAAGGTAAAATCATGAAGAGGCTCGCCATTATCAGGAGTGAGATGAGTATTAAGCTCAATCGGAGTATCAGCTATCTTGTTGTCTATGAGATTGGCTCAGGGAAGTAGATCAAAAATATACTTAGCCTGTGTCAAGTAATAACTATAAGAAGAAGAAGAGGTCTCAAGACCAATAAAATAGCTGAGAGAACCAAGATCTTTCTTCTCAAAGTGCTGATTGAAGAGTTGTTTAAGTTCATGAATACTAGTGATATCATCTCCAATGATGATAATGTCATCAACATATAGTAGAAGAAGTATGGTACTAAGTCTATGCGGCGAATAAACAAGGCTGAATCATATGAACTGAGAGAGTAGCCAAGGCTAGAGATAGTAGCACTAAACTTAGCAAACCATGCTCGAGGAGCCTGCTTAAGTCCATATAAAGATCGACAGATATGACAAACCTTGTTTGTAGGATGAGATAATCTAGGGGGTGACTGCATATAGACTTCTTCACTTCAATCACCATTAAGAAAGGCATTCTTCACATCTATTTGACAAAGTGACTAATGTCAAGAGGGTGCCATAGCCAATAGAACATGCACAGAGGAAAGGCGAGCAACATCAGCAAAAGTCTCCTCATAATCCACATCGTACTCTTGAGTAAAACCTCTAGCCATAAGTCGAGCCTTGTACCTGTCAATATTTTCATCGAAACAAGTCTTGATCTTGTAAATCCACTTACACCCAACCACAAACTTTCCAGAAGGCAAGTCAACCAAATCCCATGTATTGTTCTTGTGTAAAGCATCAAGTTCCTCTTTCATCGCAGCCTACCAAATAGGTTGAGTGGAGGCTTCACGAAAGGAGTGAGGTTTATGCAAGGTAACTAAGGCATGAAAGCAATGAAAATCCTATAAATGAGATGAGAGGGATCTTACTCGAGTGGATCAGCGAAGGTTAGGTAATGGAGTGCAAATCAGATCCTTTGATGGAACAGAACCTAGGGACGCAGGAGGAGCAGTGTCGGGAGCATCAAATGATTATTGTTCGAGCGAGGTAGACTATGGCAAGACATTGCTAGTAGAAGTTGGAGAAAGATGAATCTCAAGAAGTGTAGTAAAAGGAGGGAAGGTGACATGTTGAATTTGCTTACTTTATGGAATAGTTGATGCTCCCAAAAACTACATGACGGGAGATACGAAGACGACGAGCACAAAATCAAAACACCGGTAGGCTTTTTGTTCTATTCCATATCCAATAAAACAACACAACCGAGAGCGAGACTCAAGTTTGGTGCGCTCATGAGATTAGAGTAAAACAAAACATGCAGAACCAAAAATATGAAGATGATGATATGAGGGGACAAAGCCAAACAATCTCTCGTGAGGAGTGCAATTATCAAGGAGAGGGATAGGCAACCTATTAATTATGTAGACAGCCGTGAGAGTAGCTTCATCCCAAAATGGGGTAGGAAGGGATGTAGAAAGAAGTAAAGCATGAATAGTGTCTAAACTATGTCTAAGTTTGCGTTCTGCTTGACCATTGTGTTATGAGGTCACTGGACACGACAAGTGAGAAACAGTGCCATAATACTTGAGGATGGTTTGGAATTCATGTTGAGTATATTCTAAGGTATTATCAGAACGAAAAGCCTTGATGAATTTTGAAAATTAGGTTTAAACTATTTTCGCAAAATTGGGGCTGTGTGAATAAACTGAATTTGTTGAAGAAGTAATTAGCATATTTCACTTGTCACAATTTAGCTAATGTGTATAAACATATGTAACCCATTTACGAAGAGATCAATGAATAATGAAGAAAAGTTCATCCCTCTATAATTCTCTCTTATCTCTCCCTTAATTCTTCAATTTTGAGGAGTTTTAAGTGTTGATTCGAATAAACACCTTATATTTTGTGCTTTCGTTGACGTACTTGGTCGTGCTCAGTGATCGTCTTAAATGGTGGAAAAGTGTAGCAAGGTGGAGGCAACTGTAATTCAACTGCATTTTGACAACCAAAGAAATCGATTAGATGGAATTGAATCAACAATGAATGGGCAGAATGCAACTACAAATGTGGACAACAATGCAGAATGGGCAGAATGCAACTACAAGCTGAAACATCTACAGTAGCTTCAACATCAATGGGGACAGCATACAAATTGAAATTTCCGAAGTTTAATGAAGATGATCCATTAAATTGCATTTTAAGAAGTGAGCAATTTTTTGCTTTCAACCAAACACTGGAATCTCATAAACTAGAATAAGTTTCTTGCCATCTTGAAGGTCCTGCTCTACGATGTTATACGTGGAAAGGATTTCGAAATCAAGTTGAAATTCGTTTTGTACCCTTACGATGATTCAAATGGAAATCTACCAAAATTGTGTCAGATCACTACAAGTCGAAATTTGAAGAACTTCTTACTCACGTTCATTGATGTTTAGACAAGTATCTCAAGGATTCTTCGTTTATGGTTTTTAAGGCATGATATTCGTAGAGAGGTACGATTCACTAGATCTCAATATATTTACGAAGCTTTTTCCATTGCAAAAATATTAGAAGAAAAATTGAAAGATGCGTTTGTGCATTCGCACAAATCAGAGGAGGCAAAGATTGATGATAAAATTGATTTATAATTCCTTTAAAAAACGAACAAGAAGCAAGCTTGGTTTACCAAACTGAAGAAGATGCTCAGACCCAAAAAATGTTCCTTACAAGAAACAAGGTGAAATTTCATACCCAAGAAATTTGTTTAGCAATCGAAAAGAACTCCAACTTCACAGCTAGTCATAGTATTTGCGTTCGAGAAGAAATTCCTCAGCAAGAGTTACTCTTAAACCAAATGGACGAAGATGGTCAAGCCAAGAAAGTGCTTTTCTGCATTAGAAAATTAGAAAGATGTAACATTTCTTATCAAGAAGGAAGAGAGAGATTTTTGAACCAAATTCATTGGTCATGCTCCTACAAGTGAGAATTTTCAGATTTCATATTCCTTTCATATGCCTAAGCTTCAACGTATAGGGGGATTCTGGCGATCAGACGTTATGATGAAACCGATGGAATGCATGGCCAACTTAAAAGGTATAAGGATTTTTTCCATTTGATTTTAAATTTAAGATGGAAAATAGAAATAGATGGATGTTATGATCGTGGGGGAAGTAGGATGTATTTGTTTACTTTGGAAACAAAAAGGGTCTGTGGTGATAAAGATAAAATTTCGTGTGATTTTTGTTGGCATTGGAATCATTGTGAAACTTTTGTTTTCTTGAGAGTGTATAAGCAATTTAATTGTCAAGAAGAGAACTGCGATTTTGATACATGGACCAATAGATTTGAGGCTGTATATCACCATGATCTGGTCATTATTGGTAACCAAAAATGCTCATCAGGTGCTCGATCTACTTGCCTAAGAGAATTGTCACATTGCAGCAAGCTGAAATTAGCACAATTTTTACTAAATATCACCTTGAGAGAAAGGTAAATTTCCTCTGCATAGAAATTGTTACAAGCCAAATAAGCAGCAAAATGACAAGTCAGTGCAGTGGAAGAACGACATGTCGTAAGGTGAATTTGTTAAACTTATAATCAATAACAGGGAATAAACTGAATTTGTTAAGGAAGTAGTTAGCATATTGCATATTTAACAAAAAAAATATTTCTAACGTATTGTGGGCACTGGCGGAGCCACGTGGGGCTAGAGGGCTTTTTTTTTTTAAGTAAAAAGTAGTGGTGTTTTGAGAGGTTTTGAAAACATTTGGGGTCATATTTTATATTTTCGACCTTACTCGAATCGATTGTAATTTGATTCATTTACTAGTTTTATCGGTAAGTTTCATGTTTTTTAATCGAATGCAATTGGAATCAACAAGTTTAAGCTTTTTATTATTGATTTCTCTTTGAATAATTAATTGATTATCATAATCAAAATAAAAATGTATATTCTTTATTGTATTATGTTTGTACGTGATTCATGTTCTATAATGAATACAAAAGAATCTGTATCCAGTACTCCATGTTATGATTTGCCATAAGGTCATCGAGACGTACTCAATGCCTTCAATAGGTGAACGCTCGATGTACTCGATGCCTTTAATAGGTGGAGTGCTCGACGTACTCGATCCCTTCAATAGGTGAAGTGCTCGATAGGCTTGACAGGATCGAGACATCGATACGTCGACATACTGAACACCTTCAAATATGAGAAGTACTTGATGGGTTGATGACTGGACGGGTACTCGACCCATCGGGTATATCGGACTTATCATGTCCTTATTTATTTTTTCATTTTTTTCAATTTTTTATTCTTTTAGTTCAAGATTAATGATTTCCATTTCATTTTTTTTTAATAGAAATGAAGAGTTTTTTCATAATTATATGCTTCAATGATAAATGGAAGGAGAGTATGAACCAAAATAAGAATCAAAATTCATGGTATTGGCATTCAAATTGCAAAGAGGGATCAATTGGAGCTTTGGTAGAATCTAATATCACTTCCAGTCAGTTGTTGGATATTGTGTACGATTCTATCGACATTGATCGGAATGAATTTAGATTGAAACTATCATACAAACCTATTTGTATATTATGGTATTCACCATTATATATAAAAAATGACCAGAATATAAAGGGGTTTATCCGGTACTTGCAATGTAAAGAAGAAAAATCTCCACTATATGTTATGTTGCTTCCGAAAGTGGGAGGAGATTCATGTAGTGAAGAGCATCATCAATTTCCTAACCCTTGTAATGTTCATAGTCTTTATAGAAGTGATGTCCCTCATATTGATAATCCTTAGGAGGATATACATGTGGTTTCTATTACTAATCATGATGATTTTTTTGAAAATGATCAAGGTAATGACATAAATAACACCGAGGATGTGGATGCAGAAGAAATTGATGATGAAGAGACTGAGAATATAGATGATCACGATGAGTGTGAGAGACTGAAGGTAGAACATGGTATTAATAATGTAATGAGGCCAACTTTGTGAATCAGAAGTACGATGATGACTTATTCATTGGAGTAATACTGACCAAGACTTTATTGTCACCATCAGCCCATGCATCACCGGACGAGACGCAGCCATATGTACCACGTACAGTTGATGAGACGCAGCCATGTGTACCACTAACAGTTGATGAGATGCATCAACGATCATCACCTTTAATTGATGAGATGCTTCCATCACCGCGTGTATCGCGCTTAATTGACGAGTTGCCTCCATCACTGCATGTACCGTATGTACTACGTTTAATTGACGAGATGCCTCTCTCATTGCGTGTACCACATTCATCTGATGAGATGGCTCCATCATCACCGCATGTACGAGGTTTACCTGCTAAGATGCCTCCATTATGACTGCTTATACATCATTCATTACAATCTAAAAAATAATATTGAAGATGATTATTTTAGTTTCCCCATTGCTACTTAGGACTCTACATGCTTGTAAGAAATTCAATCTCGATTGCTACCAAACCTAGTATTTTGGTAATTTTAATACTTTTTATTTTTTAAATTTTTAAAAAAAAAATGAGTATTATTTTAATAAATTTTAGAATTAATCTAAATCTTAAAATATACTTTCTATATATATTATAAGCCCAATTTTTTTCTTTTCTATCTTACCGTAATAATTTGAATTGAATCCCTATCATATTGATATTTTTGCTCTGCCCTACTTATGGGGCCACTTTTCACCCTTTTCGTATACCCTATGAACAACACGTTCTCGTGAATATGTTATAAGCATCTAACAACAAATAGTCTCAAAATTATCGACATCAGCGCTGAACAAAAAGCCTATTCCCATTATTCTTCAAGTCTTTGCTGCCGAGTATTTTCAGCACCATATTCGTCGCTGCATTTAGGCTAATATGTTTACGCATCAAGGAAGTGACGTGTGTCAGCAAGCGATAGAGATTGTGATAAGCATAGGAGCATCTTGAACAGCAGACGTGCCATAAACAATACATGCTCTTTGTGATATTCAATCCCACCATATACGCACCTAATGGCCTATACTTATTATTTGTCCGACAGGTGGTCTCAAACGATATGAAATCTTCAAAAATTTAGTCCCGTCACATTAATGAATATATAGGTTGTTACCTTATAGACTTCAAAAATAATATATTTATTATTATGGATTGATATTTTTAATGTCATTTTTTTGTTTTAATGTAATTTTATGATATGAACTTTAAGATTCTTACAGTTTAATTATAAACTTTTTCTTTAGCCAAAAAAACGTGACTTTTTTCTAATTAAATAGAAAGATGCAACTCATTCATTTAGTATGTTAGATCAAATTTCATCCAGTGATCTAATTATATTTGGGTGACTCATGATTTTGGCCAAATCTAAACCTAATTAACTAATACATATTTTAATTATTTATTATGTTAAACTTATATATAATTAAAATTAATCAATTTTTTATAAATACGATTGACTTAATATATTATCGATAAATAACGGTGGTTTATTTTCATCATTCAGCATGATAAACATTATTAATTTCCTTACCTTGACTCTCTTACATACAATTATTAACAGGAAAAAAAAAAAAGGAAAACAAAAATAGAACTAAAGATGAAGAGTGGTATCGACATCTGAATTCTCAAAATCTTTTGATGTACTTGCCAAGGCCGGGATCTTCATACCCTGATGATCCCGATCAGACTGAATCTGCTTTCTCCTTGTGTAGTTACATCCAAAAGATATTACTGGTGGGTCCCACAACCCTCTCTCATGACTTGGGACAAGAGAAAGCCTCTCATATTTCAGGCTTGTTTTTTCAGGTTGCAAGGACAAATTTGCAGGCTCATCAAAATGCATCGCATAATCCCTTCTCACCCGGGTCGACCCAGATGAGATTTTAACAAGCTCCAGCTCCTCTCTTCTCTGTTTATCCTTCTGCAACTGTCTGAATCTTTCCTGCAACAGTGCAATAGATGTCCCAACCATGGCCGGATCACAATCTTGCCTAACCATATATATTAAGGTTCCTTCTTCTTGCTTTCCTTTGAAGAGGAGAGGTTGAGAGCTATAGCTATAATTAAGCGGTTAAGTATATATAGGACAAGGGAATGTTGCTGTTTCATGTATTAAAACAAATAGTTCAATGTGCATCTCAAATGATGCACTAAGGTGATGATGTAATAGAGTAGGGGAGAATCGGCTTCTGTGTAAGAAAATTCCAAAGGGAAAAGAGTTGGAAATGCATAGAGTAGAGAGAGGGTAAAGGAAAGAAAGGCCAAAGAGAATATGGATATTAGTATTTGGAATGAAGCTCTAGGAATAAATGTTTAGTCAATGCTTTTTGTCTTTTCCGGTTTCTTTTTAATTACATTCTAGAACATAGTATGTTACTATTACCTGATGACAAAATTTATACATCTATACTTTAATAAAATTGATAGTAATTCAACTAATTTGGCATCAAAATATCGTTTTTTGATATTCGATACGCCGACATTTCGATAATAAGTAAATCTAAATTATGATTATATAAACTTCTTTTTTCTTAATTTTTGTAACGTCTTGTAAATCTAAATAATATTAGATTTTTGACGAACAAAATATGAAAAGAGCAAGGGAGAAGATAATTTTTGAATCTGTAAAATTGAAGTGTAAAACTGAATTATATTTATTGATGAAAACCTTTCCAATATTTAGATGAATTTAACCATCATTATAAGTACATAAAGAATCTTACTTAGTTTCTTACAAACTAGCAAAGATAATCTACTACAATGACTCATAAAAGTTTGCTTAAAAGTAAACTAAAGAATTATATATCAACATGCTCTAATATAGAAAGCATAACACTTTTTTGCTAGTTAAGGACCAAAAGTTCAAAACTCATAATAAGTCTTCGATTGATGCAATGCAGCTCCAATATGATCATAAAAATTAATTGAACTTACTAGGATAGAGAAAGAACACCAACATACATCAAACATTCATTTATCATGGTTTGACAAATGCAAAACAATAACTATGAAAAATGATTATAACTTCTTCTTCTTTGATCTGATCTGCTTCAAACTAATTCATACAAGCTTGATTTGAGACGATCTAACTGATGTTGAGAGAGTCAATGCAAAAATCAAATGAAATAAAAAAGTCAACAAAAATATGGAAACAAATAGAATTGAAAATCAAAACAATTCACTTTCTAATACTCCTCGATTGTTTTGCTCGTAACCCCCAATCTACTTTTAAAGTAATCAAACTTGAATCCAGAGAGAGACTTAGTAAAGATGCCAGTATGTATTCTGCCTCAATAGTTGACTGAGACACAAATGATTCTTTGATGGAGCTCCAACAGAAAGATGGATGATCCGAGAGAAAAATAAAAACCACTCATGCTTTTCATATCATTTATGGAACCATCCCAATCACTGTCAACAAATCCATAGAGATTGATTTCTCCCTTTGTAAACCAAAGACCATTGTTTGAAAAGAACTTCTTTGATACCAGAGAATTCTTTTACCAGCACCACTATGCAATTGAGTAGGATTATGCATGAACCTTGAAAGCAAGCATGTGGATTACATAAGGTCAGACCTAGTAGCTGTCAAGTACATGAGACCTCAAACCAAGCTTCTGAAACTAGTCGAATCTAATTGTCTAGAATCATCAAACTTGCATAGCTTTTCTCCAGCCACTAAAGGTGTGGAGAATTATTTTGAATTCTCATTTTGAATCTCTTCAAAAGATCGTTGGCATACTTTTTTGGGGAAATAAAGATTTCATCAACTGATTCATTCCTTCTGTATATCAATTTTAAATTCTTCTATTTAGACTGAGTTACTTATAGTTATCAAGAGATCATCAATGTATAAAGATACACTCAGAATTAAAGTACCTGACTTTATAATGTAGAGAGTTTGATCACTTTTACTCTTTTCAAAGCCTTGCTAATCATATGAGAATTGATCATTTCATGCCAAGCTCTAGGAGCTTCCATGAGCCTATATAAAGCCTTGTGAAAATTTAGGGAGACTTGATTTTAAATTACACATCTAAAAGAATTAGCTGGGGCAAAATTACATTAAAAAATTCTAAAGTTTTTAATCATAAGAGCTAAAGTTATAGTTTTTCATCAGGAAGACAGCTACCCCACTAACTCCCTAGTTTCATCAGTGTTCAAAATGTTTATGGTGGTCCGAATGGAATAGTATTAAGCTGCATAACTTTGCTGTAGCATGTTGATTGAGCGTCTTATATGAACAAATTTGACGGGTATTTAAAAAATAAAGGATGTATTCTAGTTTCAATAAAATTTGGTGAGTGCGTCTTAATTTTCTTAATATTATAGAGATCATAATCTTGTATTACATACGATAAATCCTAGTTTTCAATAAAAGAAAATTGCCAATAATCTTAGGTGATTTACGCCTAAAACTTTGACATCGAAGCATTCAATCTGATTAGGAGAATTTGCACATCAATATTTCTAGGAGTCGACACTAACGACTGCTGCTCAAGAAGCATGAGCTGACCAACTCAATCATGATAACCATCTATAATTCAAGAACCATATCCCGATTAGGACGGGTTCACGTCAACTGAGTTGTGAAGCTGCTCAACCCCGCTCAACACCTCAACCCCTCAACCCAGACCAAAGTAGTTGCTTATAGCTGAGGAGCAACCCTTGTCTAACCTGAGGATGGTTCGCTCCCCTTGACATTTAAGTCTCCACCTTCACGGTTGTATTGAACCCAAGATTAAGGGAACATATTGTATCGCCAATCATGAAGCGAGATCCAAGAAGAAGATAAAAGGATTCAAATTCACCCATTAATGATTCAGATATGTTTTCCCTACAAAAGGAACAATCGTAAAGAGTCCAAATAACTAGAGATTCACCCTAGACGAAGCCTATAAATACAGTCGCTTTTCTAATACGAGTGCTCTATTTTGTAGGTGCCAACGCGGGAGGGATTTTCTGGACGGAAGCATGGTTATGAGAATAAACAGAAAATAATAGATGAAATTTGCCTCATTTAATTTCCTGATGAAGAAGCTTAGACGCCTTGAGACGGCTTTGTTTTCGTCTCCCTAAGGAAGGTTTCAAACCATATTAATATCAAGGATGAATTTTTAAGAAGATAGGGAAAAGTGATGTATTTCGAACTTGACTGACTCTAAAGCGACAACTTTCGAGTTAAGTTATGGGTTCCGAATTAATAGGTTACACTCAAAAGACATAATTAAGCTTTAGGTGGTTAATTGTGTCTTGACCAAATAAATGTGAATTAATGAGTAAAATAGAAAATATGAAATATTTTAAGTTTTATTTGTAGGTTCGGGAATGTCTCAAAATTAATTTGAAATTAATATTATTGACCATAAGGCGGCATATTAATTATTGAGTTAATTTATCATGATTTAGTAATAAATAATTTTATGTGTTTTATTTGTTGCATTCATGCATCATATTTACTATTCCAAAACTTTCATATTTATTTCAATTACATTGAATCATATATGTTTTATTTAATATCAGCAATCATCATGTCTTCAATCAATAACCCTATTGCCGCTTTACCATTACCGCTTTACTCAATGAATACAAATTAACTACTAACAATTTTATGAGATGGAAATCAAACTTGAATATGGTATTAATATGTGAAAACCATAAATTTATCTTGACCGAGGAATGTCCTAAAGAGCTCCCTGTTACTGTTCCTCGTAATGTACGGGAAAAATATGACCATTAGATCTAATCTAATAACAATGCCAAATGCTACATGTTGATGAGCATGAGTGATGTTCTTAGGAAGAAACATGAAAATGTGGACACAGTGTATAAGATATTGGATTCTCTCCCAGCCTTGTTTGCGTAGCAATCCGACCAAAGTCGTTAGATGAACGCCAAAATGAAGGAAGGAGTTTCTGTAAGAGATCATATTTTGAACATGATCAACTTGATGCATGAGGCAGAAATTCATGGGGCTACCATTGATGAGCGCACTTAAGTCAGCATCATACTCGAGTCACTCTCACTGGCTTTTGCTACGACAACTCAGAGAAAAAGGAACCCAAGGGAAAGTGTTTCCACTACAGAGTTTATGGCCACTAGAAGAGAAACTATAACAAGTATCTCTTCGAGCCGAAGGAGAAAATGAAAAATAAATTTGATTTACTTGTTTTAGAAGCCTGTTTAGTGAAAGATGATTTTTCATTTTAGATAGTAGATTTAGGAGCCACTAATTATGTTTGTTATTCCTTACATATTCTTAGTTCTTCGAGGGACCTTGATATTGAGAAACTGACTATGAGAGTTGGCAGTGGTTCGATTGTTTCATCTAAAGTAGTAGGATCAGTCATTTTAGTTTTTAGATATAATTATTTCTTAAATTTTATAAAAATTTGATTTCTTTATCTATGTTGCATGAACAAGATTTTGATGTTTCTTTTATTAATAATGAGATCGTTATTATAAGAATGGTTTTGATATTTTTCATGCAAAATAAACTAATGGACTCTATCTGCTTAAGCCAAATGAAAGATTGTTAAATAATTCAGAATTATTTAAAGTAGTGAATCCTAAATCTAATAAATGACAAAACGTTTCTCAAAGTGATGATACGTATCTTTGGTATCTTAGGTTAGGACATATCAACCTTGATAGGATAAATATATTAGTAAAGGATGATCCTTTGAGAGAGCTAAATGTTAGCATTCTTCTGGTTCATGAATCCTATCTAGAAGGAAAGATGACTAAGAGACATTTCACTGCAAAGGGCCAAAGAGCCAAAGAACCACTTCAGTTGGTATATAGTGATGTATGCGATCTTATAAATGTACAAGCAAGAAGAGGTTATGAATATTCGTCATCGTCATTGATGATTATTCAAGATATGGATACAAATACCTAATACAAAGGAAATTTGAAACTTTTGGAAAATTCAAAGAATTCTAAGCTGAAACTGAAAAACAATTAGGAAAATCAATTAAAACACTTCGATCAAATCGAGAAGGTGAATACTTTGATTTTGAGTTCAAGGATCATTTGCTGGAGCATTGTATTTTATCCCAACTCACAAAACTTGAAACACCACAGTAGAATGGTGTTTCAGAAAGAAGAGTTTTATTGGATATGGTTAAGTCAATGTTAAGCTACTCATTCCTACCACTCATATTCTGAGGATATGCACTTCAAACAACGGTATACACTTTAAATATAGTTCAATCTAAATCTGTACAATTAACACATTTAGAGTTGTGAAATGATACTAAACCTAGTATATGCAATTTTAGCGTATGGGGGGGTGTCCAGCACACGTGCTAAAATCTAAGACTGGGAAGTTGAACTCGCGATTTGAAGTTTGCATATTCATTTGCTATGCTCCCGACACATGGAGAGGTTACTTTTATCATCCTAGTGAGAAAAATGTGTTTGTATCGGCAAATGCAACCTTTCTCGAACATGACTATATGACAAACTACAAACCTTGTAGTAAGGTAGTACTAGAGGAATTGAATTATAATCAGATCAGACCATCTCAATCACCATTTAATAAATGACAACATCAAGAGACCACCAATCCTAGTCAGAACACCATAATATCTCGTCATAGTGGGAGGACTGTGAGACAACCCATTTGTTATGAACACAAAGCATAGGTATTAGTGTCAGACACAAACCAGGATGGTCCATTAACCTTTAAGGAGGCAATGGATGATTAAGACAAGGATTAATGGCAAGATACAACGAACCAAGAAATAGAATCCATGCATTCCAATTATTTTTGGGGAACTTATAGATCCATCTAAAGATGTCAGGCTCATTAGATGTAAATGGATCTCTAAGAAGAAAATGGGCATAGATGGTAAAGTGGAGACTTTCAAGGCACGACTTGTAGTAAAGAGTTATACCTAAAGGAAATGAGTCGATTATGAAGAGACTTTCTTTCTTGTTGCCATGTTAAAGTTTATATACATATTTTTTTCTATCCATAGCCATTAGTTTAGACTACGAGATATGAAAAATAGACATCAAGATAACTTTTCTGAATGACTATCTTGAAGATAGCATTTATATAATGCAACCATAAGATTGTATGCAAAAGGGCCAAGAAAAAAAGGTTTGCAAGTTACTTAGATCCATTTATGAATTGAAGCAAACTTCTAGGTCTTGGAACCTAAGGTTTTATGAGACTATTAAGATGTATGAGTTCTGACAAAATGTTGATGAACCATGTGTTTATAAACATATCAAAGATAAGAAGGTGGCTTTTTTAGTTCTTTATGTAGATGATATTTTACTCATTGGGAATGATGTTGACATTTTATCAAACATGAAGAAATGGTTAGCCAAGAAATTCAAAATGAGAGATTTGGGAGAAGCAAGCTATGTTCTAGGAATTCAAATCCTAAGGAATAAGAAGAATAAGCTTTTGACACTATCTCAAGTCTCTTATGGTACTATGTCAAGCCTCTTATATAGATAAGGTGATGGCTCGATTTTCAATATAAAACTCCAAGAAAGGTCAATTACCAACCATACATGAAGCAGTTGTTTCTAAAGAGTAGTGTCTAAAGACACCTCAGGAAGAAGAACAAATGAGAAAGACTCCCCATGCCTAAGTTATAGGCAGTCTTATGTATGTCATGTTCTGTACAAGACCTGATATTTGTTATATAGTAGGGATAGTTAGTCAGTGTCAATCAAGTCATGGTTTAGAATAATGAATAATGGTAAAACATATTTTCAAGTATCTTCAGAGAACGAGATACTATATGTTTATTTATTCAGGTGGAGACCTTAACCTCACTAGATACGCTAATTCTGATTTTCAATTAGAAGATAATCAAAAGTCGACTTCTAGATCATTGTTTACACTTTGTGGAGGAGCTGTAGTATGGAGAAGTATCAAACAATCTAGTATTGTGGATTCTACTATGGAAAACGAATATATAGTGACTTATGAAACATCGAAAGACATAATTTGGCTTAAAATGTTCTATACTAATCTAGAAGTTATTCCAGATATGAATAAGCCACTAATCCAGAGAAGAGAGATGTCTCACTTGCTTTAGCCCTAAAAATATGTAATAAGTACAATATTATTAAATTAATAAAAGTGACATTTTTTTTTATATAATTGTTTGAATGTGTTATTATCGAATAATGTGTATAAATAAATAAAAATTTAAATTCATTTATGTAACTATAATATTGTAGTAGTATGATATGATTAAGATTATAAATAATAAATTAAATTATCTGTAATATATTAAAATAAGAAATCTTTAATTGATGATTGCTAGTATAGTCTATTAGCATTATGTATGCAAGTGATTTAGATCTAGATCACCGATATATATTGACATTTTAGTGGAAGTGCTTTATATAATTGAATTATATAGGAAAAGACCCGATATGAATTCATACTTTATCAACATACCGTTTACCATAAATAATTTTATTCATATTAATAGATGATCATATGCAGATCAATCTGAATCTTGAGTAGTTATGAACTCTCATTTATGTTAACTGGATGTTTTGATTTACTCGTCACGATTTGTTTATAAAACATGCTAAATACTTTATTTTGGAGGTTCATTGGGATAAGTGGTTGGAAACATGATTTACAAATATGTAGTCAAACATTTTTCATAGAAGACTATTAATTAGTTCCTTAAGGGTTAATTCTACTATTAAATGGTTTTGAGCTAAAATTTATAATTAAGTTATAAATTGACCGTTCATTGATGGATGAATAGTACTCAAAGATAATTAAATGAGTAAAATTATAATTTTGACTAGCTATAATTATGAATAAATAATTAGATAAATAAATTGTATGTAATATCAACGGACTACTGAAGATTGCTCAGTAATTTATTCTATAATTATAAAAGTACAATCTCATATTTTTAGTTGAATAATATTAGGATTAATAAATAAAGTTTATTAGATTAAAATATTTAATTAATAATCTAATATATATATATATATATTTATAATTTAAAATTGGAATAGGTTCTATGGATGTATTTTTTACATAATATTCTACATATTTTTTTAATCCATCAAATTAATATTTACCTATAATTCCTGCTAAAACTATTTAATAATTATTGAAATTATTGAATATTAACTTATAATTATTAAATGATAAAATATTAACTATTGAATTAATTTTAATCTAATGAACTAAAAAATATACATAAGTTACTATAGAAAAACATATGTTCATAGAACAACCCTTTAAAATTAACCTCTAAAATTTGAAAACTAAAACTAAAACATTTATATTACTATGTATTTAATTTTCTATAACTTACCTTTATGTTTATAAATCTCAAATTTTAATATTTATGAAGTACTTATAATATTTTAATATTTTGGTATTTACTTAAATATAAAGAATGGAACATTATGAAAATACTAGAAAAAAAGTAAAATATTTTTTAAAATATAGGATGCTGATAAAAAAAAAAAAAAATTTAGACGAAAATGATATTGAAGTTCAATTTTTTACATGTGAGGTTTTTATATAGAGTGGATTTGAACTAAAGACAATCCGCAAGGCGCCCTTTAAAATTAATCCTTTCTGTCATTTATGCATTTTAGAGATAGTGTCGTTTTCTTGCTAAAAAAACAATTTTTTTTCTTATTAGAGATAGTGGAAGCAGATAAGAATAGAAAAATACAGAGAGGAGTGAGAAGTAGAACGAGAGGGACAAGAGAGAGAAAGGAATCAATCATGGCCATGGAGGAGTTTGAAGCTCTAGATTGGTTTTTCTGACTTTTCTTTTTTTTCTCTTTGCTCTGTATAGAAAGAAGTTCTGCTGGAATTTGGTGAGTACGTCAAATCCATCTTTGCTCAAAAAAAAAAAAAAAAAAAAAAAAAAGGGAAGAAAAGAAAAAGCTGCAGTCTTCTTTTTAGTTCATGTTGGTTTTTTTTGGTCAACTGTTGTGATTTTCTTTCTACCTTTTTTATTATTATTATTCTTAAATTTTTTTTTTTAAGAAGTATTATTTGGGATATGGGTATTTTGTTTAGAGTTGCTACGAAACTATGATGTTTTGGTGGTAAAGAAATGTCGTTTTTTCCTTTTAAGTTTACCCAAGACAAGCATAGTGTTCTGAATTTGTTCGAGTGTTTAACACTTGGTTTGATTTTTCATCCGTTCTGTTTTCATAATCATCTGCTTGATTCTTAATGAAAGTCTTAACTATTTGTTTGTTTTTTTTTTTTTAATTGTTTTTAAAGATTTTTCTTCGTAAAAAATTTGTCTCCAAAGTGTGGAATGTTCCTTTTTTGTTTTGTTATTTTGTTTTTATTTTCAATTTTTATATTTATTTATTTTATTTTTTCTGTTTAAAGTTATGGAGGGTATTTTTCTTAGGTCTCAAAGAGCATGACCATTTTCAGGATGCATGTGTTCTTTGGTAATTATTATGTTTGTCCTCTCACTCACTTGGGTAAAAAAGATGATGTCCATTTCACTTTCATTTTGTCTTACGAGTTTGATTTTATTTTTTGAAAAGTCAAATCGAAGAAACTGTTGCTCTTTTCATCTTTTTATTGTGTTTGTTCAAAATTATTGTACCATATTGCTGGAATTCTTCCGTATTTTGTCTTTAAATTTGCATAGAAGTTAATAGCGAAGTAAATTTTATGAGCAGACAAAAATTACTGTGCAGGGTTCAAGATGGATTTTTCCGAGTCGACAAAAATTGTGTACAATAGAATCCAAAAACTAGAGCCCGAAAATGTGTCTAAGATCATAGGCTATCTATTACTACAAGACCATGGGGAGAGAGAGATGATCCGGCTCGCCTTTAGCCCTGACAATTTGATCCTTGCTTTAATCAACAAAGCTAAAACCGAGCTTGGATTACCTACCCCAACCCCCACAGTATCTATCCCTATACCCGAAATTCCCCCATCTTCTGTTCATCTGATTTCACCAAATCCCTATTGGGATTCGGTTTCAGAAGATTACCATCTCCATAACCAGTTTCAATTATTAAGTTTAGAAGATCAGTTAGAGTCTGTTAATTCCATTAACGGTTCAGATTTTTCGAGCAATAATAATAACTACTTTTATCCTGAACCAGCATTAGGTGTGAGAACTAGTAGGTCTCCTAGCTTACCGGATTTTCCGTCCAAGGTTTGCCACTACTTTAGTAAAGGGTTTTGTAGGCACGGGAATAACTGCCGTTATTTTCATGGCCACCCTATGCCCGAAAATTTCTCTCAAGTTTTTGGACCTTTGAGTGATAATTCAAATGAGTTGATTATTACTAATGATCATCAAGACCATGGTGTGATCTGTCCGGTTTCTCTTGACAAGCTAGAGATTGAGATAATTGAACTTTTGAAATCAAGAAGAGGTCTCCCGGTTTCGATTGCATCCTTGCCATTGATTTATTTTGAGAAATACGGAAAGACCCTTCAGGCCGATGGTTATCTTACCGAGAGTCAGAGACATGGAAAAGCTGGTTATAATATGACCAAGCTTCTAGGTCGGTTGCAGAATAACATCCGCCTCATGGACAGGTGAAAATTCTATGATGTTTTTTCCCTTTTTAAAAATGAAATTTAAAAAATTAGATAGATAATTTGAATTTTATACTGTTGGATTTATAGGCCTCATGGGCAGCATTCAATTACTTTGGCTGAAGATATTCCGAAATATCTTGAATATTCTGGCGAGAGATTCGAACCTTCAGGAATTGTTGCCGGATCCCGGCAGATTTATTTAACCTTTCCGGCAATGAGTTCTTTCACAGAGCAGGATGTTTCTAATTACTTCAAGTAAGAACATATATAAAATGTAGTCACTTTTATATATAACTTTCTTGTGTTTATTTATTTAAATACTTTTTGGTTGTCTATTTATGCAGCAACTTCGGACCCGTTCAAGATGTCAGGATTCCATGTCAGCAGAAGAGGATGTTTGGGTTTGTCACGTTCGTTTTTGCCGAGACAGTGAAGAAAATTCTAGCGAGGGGAAATCCTCACTTTGTATGTGGGGCCCGTGTCCTGGTTAAACCATATAGAGAAAAATCAAGGCTCTTTGAGAGGTAGAGAAATCTTTCTTCTATTGTTATTTTAAGACCAAAAGGCAATTAAAGGTAGCATATTGTTATTTTAAAAGCCTAAATGCCAAGCACTTCTATATTAGCAATGATTAAAGTGGTTAAGTATTTTTAATTAAGCACTACTTTTGTGTCTCTAAACCAGCTGGGTTCCATGTTTTCTTCAGAAAAAGTATTGATTACTTTATATTAATATAATCATTAAGCTTTTGAGATATGTTTTTTTTTCTGTTGTCGTATAATTTATGTTCATCATCCCTTGATTTCAATATTAAAAAGGAAAGAATTATCTTTGGTGCAGGAAATGTGGTGATGCTGACAAATCACAGATCCCTTTGTACTTCAATCAGCATTTCATAGATGGAGACTCTGAATTGCACTCAAGTAAAGAATAAAAGTTTACCTGTTTATTAGTAATTTTTCTGTTTTCCTGATGTTGTTTTGTTTTCTTAGTGGTGAGAGTTTGTGATAACTCAAGATTCATGAGAAAGAGATTCATCGAGGAAACTGAGAAAGTACTTGAGCTCGATAGAAATCACTTTTCTGAGTTGCAATTTACTCCGAAAAACTTGTCCCCTCATCCCTATTTTGGCGACTCTATGGAAGAGTTTAAACATCTAGAAGGTCTAAAATGCTTTCCAATTTCCTATATATGTTTAGTTACTTATTTAATTTTCCTTCTCCATTTTCTTTATATTATTTAAATTGTATTTAATAGGTCGGGTCGACCAAGTGGAGTTCCCTTCTGCCGAGCGGTTCAATTACTTGCTCGATGTTTTGAACGATGGCTCGACAAGTAATGAGGACCAGGTAATAAAACATGTTAGAACTAGTTACCATCGCCAGGATAGTAGGTATGTTATGTTCTTAACCTTATATCATTTATTTATTTATCTATCAAATATAATTTGTGACTTCGGGATTTGCTTATTGGTCTTAGTAGCAGCACTCAAGGACTTAACCTTCCAGATAGCCCATTTGCAGCTCCTATATAGAGTGGTATTCCAACAATTACGAAGAAGAAGAAAGACTTTTCGTCAGACGTATAGAGCATAGATAAACGGAGATATTAAATACGAAGATATAGTCGCAAAAGTGGTTTTCAGATATCGGTTCGGTTCGTTATGACAAAGGACTTTATTTTGCTTCATTTATTTTTCAATATTCTCATTGGTGGGTAAATCAAGATATATATAGAAGAACAAAGTTCATTCTCAACTCAAGATTGCAAAGGAGGATATAGAAGGCTAATATATCACAGGTTTCTAATTATAGTTCTTTTCATATTTAATGTTTCTATGAAATGTGACAGATGGCAAGTCAGAAGGCTTCTTTTGGTTAAAAATGTAATATAAACTTTATTTAGATGAAGAAGATGAGTTAGAAGAAGTTATATATATAAATATATATATAAATAGAAATAGAAATATATATATATATGTGAATGCTCCAGAGAAAATGAAGAAAGGAATACTTGGTTTTTAATAGAAGCTTTCATCTCTATATTTGTTTATTTACTTATATCTACCTCCTTTTTTGTGATTTTTATTCCTTGACATTTCATGTTACTAAATGCCTTCCAACCAATCAGATTGAGGAATGTCATAATTTTGTACTGTTAAATGCTGACAAACCAAAAACGACGACATTTGGGCGACAAATAGATAATTTAGAATGGGTATATTTTGAAAAGGGTATAGAAATCAATTTTATATAAAAGAGGGGTGATTTGATTAATAAGTAATAATAGATGGTGTGGATATTATTAAATTATTGTATTTTACTTAAAATTTGTCTAAATTTGATCTTCTTATTATTATTTTTTTTTTTTAAAAATATATAAGAAAGTTAATAATCACTAAAATTTTGAGGGGAAAAAAAATTATCAATAAGTTTGTCGGTGGCACAAAAAATTTGTAGTCCAACCGAACCTCATACGAAATAAGTTTGAAACCGAGTTTTCAAAAACCAATCTGATATCATTTTGTATTCTTTCCTTTAGATTTGGTGTCTCTAGAAGAACAGTAGAAAAAAAAATTTAATACTAACAGTCTACATAAAAGGCACAATAAAAAAACGATGTTTAGTATTAACAAAGTGAGCTCTTTATAGACAATAATAAATAAAAAATTAATATAGTATTAACATATTAATAGAAACTAAGTATATTAATACTTTCGTGAGCTTTCTTGAGGTTAAAACTTTCTTGTAACTCATTCAATATGGAGCAGATGTCAATGAGTTCTAGCACGGCTCATAACTTATTTTGAATACAAACTAGATTCTTTATCATCTTTAGACACAACAAACTCCGAAATAGATTAAATTAGATCATGTATATATATATACATTTAGATTTTAGTATTTTTAATTAACCTGATTTGGCTGGGTGGTGGCCGTTATTTTCCAAATCAATCACCCACCAAATCCTTCGAGATGAGTGTGGATTAGACCCATGATGAACCGTAGGCATGAACAAAATATTCAAATCCAATTTGATCTTATTTGACGGATTCGGATCGGATCCTAGCCTACAAAAATTCTATCGGACCGAATATCTATAATACGAACAAATAAATAATAAATAATAAAAAATTAAAGTTCATGTAAAATGTAAAAAAGACCTAAGACTTAAAAAGTTAAGATTATAGATTTAAGAAATGTTAGGAAATTGATACACGCATATAATATAATAAACGTAGTGGAAGAAATATTTAAAATTTTATTTAAATTATATCATAACATGTATAGTTTCTACTCAAATCGATCATACAATAATTATATCACATGTAATCTATTTTTACAAAATGTATAGTAAATTCTATCAAAATTTAATCAAGATTTAGAGAAAGGGAATATATCTTTTGATTTACAAAACTCTTTTTCAATAAGATGGGGAGGCGCACACGTGTTTGCCCTCTAACCATTATCAACATGATTCATTTCCTATAGTTAATTTTCTACTTAAGATCTCAACTAATAAGATAATATAGTTCCGGAAAAATGAATGGAAAAAACTCTTTTTTCTCTCTGATTTTCGGCCAAATACCTTATGTGAGCAATTTATTATTTTGGCTATCTTATGCCTTGTATTTTCTTAATCTCATTAGTATTCCTAACTGTCTTAAAACATAAAAGTGAGATGGATTAAAACCAATTCAATAGCCGACCACTCATGAGTTATTTAATCAACCATTTGATTAATTTTAACTCATGAAAATTCAATTAATAATTCGGCATATTAACTATTTAATGTCTGATTATTAATTATGAATCTTTAGAATATTTTTATAATTAAATTAAAGTTCCTATGTAACTTATTAATTTTTAATTAAATCAATACCACACTTAATTGTGCTTGTAGAGCTATATGATATTAAAAGTCAAATTATAAGTTAAATTACTATTTTACCCATAAAATGGTTTTGGTCCATTTTTCATTTTTCTCTGTCGAAACTTCAATCATGTTACTCTGAACCTTATGTGTGTGATTGATTGGGTTTTATATTACGCACCAGCTGGAGGATTTCATAAATACTTTTATGATTTTATTTAATTCCAAATTAAATTTGTTTAATTTAAGATAATCTTTTAAATAATACAGTTAACTTAATCATCTCATGATTAAATAACTTTAAACCTCCAAGTCTAGATTGACTTCGAATAAAATATCAAAACTCCTCGGAAAATGAGAAGTACCATCTTCCAAAAGAACATGTTTGTGACTATCATATATTTACAATAACAATCATTCTATCTCACTAATATCCCGATTCGTCATAGGACATGGTTTAACTATTAAACTCTAATAGACAAATCATATAGACCACTATATCTTTATTAAATAGATACACAATGGAGTTACAGAAAGTCCTTTCAAGCCATATTACTTTGAAAAGATTAATTATTTAGAAAAGTATATAATCCATAGGACCATATTCCAAATATGGAAGTGATTGATTCCCTCTTAACCACTCATAATCCTTCTCACACAATACTTCATACCCAACAGTTCGCCCCGTTTTTACCCATGGCTAGGGCTAATAGGAATAATGTTAAAGTATGAAGTTCAGTACTCAAGAAAATCATGGTATCTCAGGTCGGAGACTTACATGCAAAATAGTCACTAGATTAATTCTCATTAATAATCAGTATTAATTACCATTGAAAATTATCTAAGTATCACGTTCAACACCTTTAGTCTCTACTAAGCACTCACACAATCATCATAGTGTTCTACTATCACCACAACCATGAGATCGGGCCCCTAACAATTTGGTGATGAATTACATATTATTTATCCAGATCAATCGACATCCATTCTCGAGATCTTATTACAATGAACCACTTGTATCTTTAGAGCTTTTAGTGACTTGAGTTTCTATTAACATGATCCTTATCATGGTCTCCAGAGTGCATAACTCAAGATATTGGACTTTATCATAAAATGCATATATAGAATATATAATATTAATTCCAACAAAATCAATAAGTATGATAAATAATAACTAACTTTTATTAATGAAATATTTAATGTATTATAAATATGCACATAATGATAGTATTACATAAAATATTTGCCTCATAGGACCTAATCTTATTAGCTTAATGGGCATACACTTTCAATCTCTCAATTGCACTAAAACCAATCGTTTCTGAATAAAATTCCCATATTGTAAAGATGACGATTGAACTTCTATTTGGAAAATGCTTTAGTGAATGGATTTGCTATGTTGTCATATGTGTCTACCATTTTTATGTTAACGTCTCCTCTTCAATTATCTCTCGGATGAGGTGATAAGGTCGCAACACGTCTCTAGATTTCTGATGAGTCCTAGGTTCATTTACTTATGCTATTGCACCGTTATTATTGTAGTACACTACTACATGATCAACAATGCTCGGAACCACACCAAGTTCAGTTATTGACTTTTTCATCCAAACCACCTCCTTTGTTGCTTTTGAAGCTATAATGTATTCAGTAATGGAATCTGCAGTCATTTCTTGTTTGAAACTCTTCCAACTGACTGCTCCACCATTTAGTGTGAAAATGAATCTTTAAATTGATTTACTATTGTCAACATCTCATTAGAAACTAGAGTCTGTGAAGTCCTTAATTTTTAAGCCATATTCTCTATAAACCAAGAACATATCTTTAGTCCTTTTCTCAAGTAATTAAGAATGTTCTTGATAGTAGTCTAATGCTTCTAAAATAGATTGCCTTTAAATCTGCTTGTAACACTTAAAGTATTGACAACATCAGGCCTCGTACATAACATATTATACATGATGGATGCAATTGCCGAGGCATAAGGGATTCCACTCATTTCATCCCTCTCGGATTATGTCTTGGGAGACATTCTTGGATAGATAGATTCCATAACTTATTAGCAAGAGTCATCTCTTGGAATCTTTCATGCTAAACCTCTTTATTAGTTTATCTATGTATGTTGATTGGGTCAAGCCTAATAGCCTTCTTGATCTATCTCTATAAATCTTTATTTCTAAAATATAGGCTGTTACACCCAAATCTTTCATGGAGAAGTTCTTTGATAGCCATAACTTAATAGATTATAACATAGCTACACCATTCCCGATGAGTAGTATGTCATCCACGTATTGAATCATGAAAGTGATAGAGCTCTCACTAACTTTCTTGTACACACATGAATCATCTTCATTCTTAATAAAGTCAAACGATTTGATCATTTCATTGAAACGAATGTTCCAACTCCAAGATGCTTGTTTAAAGCCATATATGGACCTTTGCAACTTACGTAACTTCTTTGTGTTTTTCTAGTTCTCAAAGCCCTCGAATTGTATCATACACATATCCTCCTCGAGGTACCCATTCAAGAATCCTACTTTCACGTCCATTTGTTAGATCTCATAATGGTGGTACCTTGTGATGGCAAGCAACTTAATGGATTTAGTCATTGCAACGGGTGAGAAGGTTTCTTCATAATCGACTCCTTCTCTTTATCTATAACCCTTTGCAACTAGTCTAGCCTATTAAGTTTTGACATTTCTATCTTTCCCGATTTTCTTCTTGAAAACCCATTTGTATCCTATAAGAACTATTTCTTCAGATGCATCCACTAAGTCCATACTTGGTTTCGCATACATGGAATCCTTCTATGATCTCATAGAATCTAGCCATCTCTCAAAATCTTAGCTACTTATAGCCTCAGACTAATTCGTAGGATCATCTTCTATGTTACTTGGACTTTCTATTAGAATTCGATGCTCTGGCCCACTAGATGTCCTACTAGATGCCTTACTAGATCTACAAACCATTTGTGTACTTTGAGGTATCAGACATCCTCTTTTAGAGGTACCTCAACTGAAACTAGTAGGGTAACAAGATCATCGATCCGAATGTCATTTTGTGTATCTTGAATTTCATCAAGTTCAATCTTGCTCCCATTATTCCTTTCAAAAAGGAATTCCTTCTTTAAAAGATAACATGTTTAGCAACAAATACTTTATGCTCAGTGGGATGATAAAAGTAGTATCCCAAAGTTTCATTTGGATACCCAACAAAATAACATTTTTTGGATCGCGCCTCTAACTTTTCTGCTTCTTGTTTCTTGCTTCTTGACATAAGTAGGACAGCTCTATACGTAAATATGTTTAAAGCTTTCCTTTCTATCTTTTCATATCTCATATGGTGTCAAATAAACAGATTTTAAAGGTATCCTATTAATGATGTAAGCGGAGGTTCCTAGGGTATATCCCCATAATGACAGAGGTAGATCGGTAAAGCTCATAATGGACTGAACCATTTCCAAGAAAGTTTGCTTTCTCTTCTTAGACCCACCATTCAACATTTGTATATTGGGAGGGTTTATTGTGAGATTATAATTTTCTCTTTCAGGTAGATAAGAAACTCGTTGCTTAAGTATTCACCACCTCTATCTGATCAAAGTATCTTAATACTTTTGCCTAGTTATTTTTCTACTTTACTATTATATTCCTTGAATTTCTCAAATGATTTGAATTTATGTTTCATAAGATAAATGTGTCTAAATCAAAAGAGATCATTGGTGAATGTTATGAAGTACAAAAAATTACCTCTAGAAAGAGTTGACATAAGCACACGTACATCAGAATGTACTAGTTCTATCAACTCAGTTTGTCTCTCTCTAGTTCAACTAAAAGGATATTTGATCATCTTTCCTAATAAACAAGATTCGTAAGTTGGCATTGATTCCAAATCTAATATATCTAAGTATCAATCTTTATGCAACTTTTGAATCTTTAGGTCATTGGCATGACGTAATTGACAATGTCATAGGTATGTTTGATTCACATTAGACTTTTTTTTCTTGGCCTATATAGTATTGAGGCAAGTTTCATTTTTCAAATTTAGGACATATACACCATTTCTTAAAGAACCACTTCCATAAAATAAACCATTCATAAAAAGAGTTAAAATATTATCCTCGATGGAGAAAACAAATTATTTCTCATCAAGTCTAGAAATGGAAATAATATTTTGAATCAAAGATAGTGCATAATAACATTGTCTCAAATTTAAAACTAAGCCCAAAGGCAAAACTAATTATAAGTGTCCATAGCTAAAACAATAACTGTTGCTTCTTTTCCTACTTATAGGTCCACTTCACCTTTCTTTAAAATTCTTCTACCTTTTAGATTCTACACAAAAATATGAGAACCACAATTGATATCTAACACCTAAGTAAATGAATCATTGTAGGAAAGGTTAACCTCAATCATAAACATATTTGAATCAGCATCATCATGCTTTTTCAGAGTTGCAAGATAGACTTTGCAATTCCGCTTCCAATGTCCACAATGAAAATATTTTCCATCTTTACCATTCTTCGTCTTTTCATCACCCTTTTGGCTTTGCGAGTCCCTTTCTTGCCCCGCTTCCTTAGCTTGGCACTATTCTTCCTTTCTGAAAAACCTCCCATAAGCAACACGGTTCCTTTTTAATGGATTTCTCAACCATTTGCAGCATCTGATGTAAATATAAGAACCACAACTGATATCTAATACCTAAGTAGATGAATCATTGTAAGAAAGGTTAACCTCAATCATAAACATACTGGAATCAGCATCACCATGCTTTTTCAGAGTTGCAAGATAGACTTTGCAATTCCGCTTCCAATGTCCACAATGAAAATATTTTCCATCTTTACTATTCTTCGTCTTTTCATCACCCTTTTTGGCTTTGAGAGTCCCTTTCTTTCCCCGCTTCCTTAGCTTGGCACTATTCTTCCTTTCGGAAAAACCTCCCATAAGCAACATGGTTCCTTTTTAATAGATTTCTTAGCCATTTGCAGCCTCTAATGTAAATCATGTAGGTCGGGTTTCATTTTATTCATGTAGAAGTTGAGCATAAACGGGAGAATGAATTAGGAAGAGATAGCGGCACCAAGTTATTGATCAACTTAGAATCCATAATGAGTTCGAGATTCTCAAGTTGTTTAATGTAAATGATCATCTTTAATACATATGTACCAACAGAGGTGCCCTCAACCATCTTGATATGAAATAATGCCTTAGATATCACATAGCTTTTGTTTCGAGTATCCTCACTATAAACGGATTGAAGGTTATCCACAATCTCGTGAGCATGAAACTTTTCATTGCTGCATGTTCAATACATCAGACAAAAGTTCATACATAAAACAAAAGTTCATGACTTGTTGATTCAATACATCAGACAAACGTTCATACATAAGAACAATTTTAAGGTTTCTATACCAGACTCTAAAATTGGCTCCGACAATTTATTTTGTTGAAGAATTAATTTCAATTTTCAGGGATTGCAAACTACAAAACACATAGAAATAAAACACAAAAACCTAAGCAAGCATGCAGAAAATACTAGCCACCAAAAAGTTCAAAACTCACATAAACTTTTTGGTACCACTATTTCATTTCGAATTATATCCACCTCCTTAATATAAGATGAGAAAAAAAAATTAGTGGAAAAAGGATCCAATCACCTTATTATAACTCTTACATGTTAGTAGCCAATCATAATAAAATGAAAAGTCGAAAACACATTTGCAATTGCATCTCATGTAATTTCCTAATCTTACCTCTAAGTAAATATAATCTCATTTGTCAGCAACCAATTATATTTTCTTATTTGAGTTTAACCAAAATATTATTGGGAAACGTAAAGTATTAAACCAGTACGTGCATATGTCCATGTCCACATTGAGAGTGACAAAATTACTTTGTCACGCATTCTATGCAATAATAATATACATGCATGCTTACATAAATATAAGTCTCTACATGTCTGTGGCCTTCATATATCCATGCAATAATGGTACGTACAAAGTACAGAGTACAGATGGAAGACGATCATATTATTAGTTCCTATACAATAATGGTAGAAATTCACAATTTTAGATGGATTTGGACAAACCATTAGTAGGGTTGTAATGTTATATGGTAATAGTCTACTTTGACTACAATATTACACAATTGCACTTTATGGATGTTTATACTCTTAATTTGAAGATAATAATATTGATACATGCATATAATGATTATTGCTTTGATTCATTAAAGAGTGAAATTACGTTTGGGATCAATAACCTCAATGAATTGAGGGATGATATTCCGTGCATGGTGGGATTTTGATAATTGAAAGAATTCATATCCCTAATAAATCTCGAGATAATAATGTCCTTTTGAGAAAACTCACAAGTTTTGTTAATGTCAAACTTTACAGGTGAATTTAATTATCTAACATAATAAATAGGTTGAGTATACCATAACAAATAGGTTGAGTATACAACTCAAGAATATAGATATTAATTAATATAACTATTAATAATTTATTAATTAATGGATATTAGATATCTTAATAGGAAGAGATATAATAAATATATAATAAGGAGTTCCAAATATAACTTTTGAATCAGAGATAATGTAATAATAACTTCTTAATAGGCTGAATTATTATTAGTGAGCGTATGATTTTCATCCCGTGCTGAACATATGAGTCATAATTATATTAGGAAATGCAACCCTACTTTCTCCTAAAGGTATTACCGTAGTATATAAGAAAGCACTAATTTTTCATTTTTGAGAAAAAGTGAGATCGAAATATAAAAATTTTGGTAAATCATAGTCCTTATTATGACCGAAATTGAGGCAAGCTGGACATACTGTAAAAGATTTTGAGGATTTAGGAGGCATACATCGTATTTGTTCTTCTTGAGCCGAAGACTTAACTGTTCCATTGCACATAGGGCAGCTCAATTAAGATTTAAATTAATAGTCAAACTATATATTGTCAATGATTTGGACACATTCAAAATTCCTTATATTGCAACCATTTACAAAAAACCTTAACAGTCTTCTGCTTTATATATGTGATCGGGATCCATTCGTAGTTTAATTAAATAAACTAAAAGATATTTACATGCTAAATATTTAAATTAATTTTGATACTAAATTAAGGTTTCGTAGTCAAATAATATAAATATTCCTTGGGAATACCAATTCTTCTGTCCAAGAAAAGGGCCCGGACGTGCAAACCAAACACCATCACCTGTAAATGAGACGTCTCTAATATTAAATTTGCTATCGGCTTACTTTAAGTTAAATCGGATAGTGTAGTACTTTCCAATAATGCAATCTGCATTGAATCTGGTTATAGATATTAAAACTAATTCATAGTTTAATAAGGCCACCCAGTCAGTAATAATATTAATCTCTGACATATCATAATACTATATGAATGAAAATCACACTGATGCTGATTATTTTGTCACACATGGTGGGGTCTACGGACCCGGCTTTGATTTTCATGAGATTTGTGGACCCACCATCGAATGCTAATCACTTAAAAGGAATTTTCATTTATCTATATAATTTTGCAAGTGAAACAAACGAACTAGAATGTTTGATTTATGGGCATTGGACTTGGTCATGATTGGGGTAACATATCTACCTTGTTATCAAGAATAATATTTCTTGGATTACAAATGCCGGGAATTCTTAGTTGTGATTTGTCACTAGATTGCATCCACTGATCACGGGGTACCTGCTATAGCTTAGTTATGGTAGAAAATAACAAAAGCAATTTGAGCCGTTGGATTTAATTAAGTTCATTCTGAATCGTAAATTTTAAAAAGAACAGAAGCAGAACTTTTAAAAATTAGAAGCACCACTCAATTTTTTACAATATAATTTGGAGATCCACAATCTCTCCCCATCTTCATCTTATGGATGGTAACAACCATGGTTCCAAAATCTATATATATGGGGCCACTTTTATGGGTTATAACCCATAGATTTTAATCTTTTTACTAAATTGATTTATAAAAATTTAATTAATAATTTGATTGACTAATTTTTTAATATTCAATTTTTATTATGAATCTTTAGTACTCTTTTTAAATTAAATAAAAGATTTTTTATAATTTATTAATTTTTAATTAAATTAATATCATATTTAGTTATGATAACAAAACTGCATGATATTAAATTTAACAAATTAATAATTATCATTTTACCTTTATAGTTAAACTACAAATTAAATTATTATTTTACTCTTAAAATAGAAACTCTCTGTTTTTCCTTCTCTTCCGACGGATCTTACACTGAGTTACGATCAAATCTTATATATGTGAACTAAATAGTTTAGTTTAAAAGGAGTTCTAAATTAAATGAATTTAATTGTGAATTAAATAAACTCATAAAGTGTTATAAGATTCTCCTACCAGCATGGTGTAAAATCTAATCGGTCATACACATAAGATTCAAGAGTAACTTAGTTTTTATTCATCGGAGGAAATGTGAAATGGATCATTTCCATTTTAAGGGTAAAATAGTCATTTGACTTATAGTTTAACTATAAAGACAATAATTTTTAATTTATTAAATCTAATGTTATGCAACTTTGTTAGCATAACTAAGTGTGATATATATATAATTGAAAATTAATAAATTATACAAGAATTTTTATTTAATTGTAAAAGGGTTAATGAATTAATTTATTAATTGGATTTTTTTAGACTAAATTAATCAAATGATTGATTAAAATACATGATCTTATGACCCATGGAGTGAGTTTTAACCCATTATTTCTTTAATCAGATTAAGGAAAATTTTAACCAGGTTAGCGGATGAGCAAGTCAAAGTAACATGTTAATTAGAAGGAAACCTAAACCTAGTGGAGCAATATAGAAACTTCATTAGGGCTACAAAAATTTATGACTTCACTCTCCTCCTTGGCTGAAAATCTAAGAGAGAGAAATATTAGTTTTTTGCATTCCTTTTTCCCGAGCTTTTTTATTCATGCATTGAATCTTAAAGTAAAAAATTATCTAAGGGAAACGGATCGTGTGGATGACAATTAGAGGATTACATATGGGTGTTTATTCCTGCAATAGTTCAGATTGATAAATGGAAGTAAAAGATTATTCATTCAACTCACTTAGCTCGTCAAAATTGATAATTATTTCTGATCTCAAGATTTTATTTTGATGGGACATTACTGCACTTTTTGTAAAGTTAATATATATGAGATATATGTTTATTGTATGATTTTTCTTTCTGTAGATTTATGTAGTAATAAGGCTTAGATCCGAAAAAATTTAAATTATTATTTTTGCTGCTTGTATGCATAAATCTTAATAGTTGTTAACATTAATAATCTCATAGTAGTTGACTTTGATGATTATCATGCAATACTACAAGCAAGAGAAACTTAGGTCTCATCATAAATGCAAACACATGTTGCTATGTTTTCACTTGATTTGATAGTGATTCAAAATATGAATATGAACATAGATAAAGTCAATATAAATAAAATATAGCATATCCACTGATAAAAAGGTTTTTTCTAACAAAAGCTAGAGAACTATTCTAAGAAGATGAGAATTAGATTTTGAAACGATTGATTTTAGTGCAAGTGGAAGATTGAAAGTTAATGCTCGTCAAACCAATCAAGTTAGAATTATTAAGCATGGAGAAGCATTGGGAACTTAGAACTATTAAGCATGGAGAAGCATTGGGAACCCAAATTTCTTTAAATAAGAAGTATGTATATCAATTACACAGTGCATTGTTTGATAGTTAGTCTATTTAAACTACTTGTGTGAAGCTTCTTTTATTTTTATTGGTTATCTTCAATCTTATTTAGAAATATGAATTATATTATTATTTATTATTTATTAGTCATTCAATAATAATAAAAGCTTTAAACTATTTATCATGTTTATTAATTATGTTAAAATTAATATTATATGTTCAGTTATTACATATAATGATAAAGTCCATTATATTAGATTTTGCGCTTGAGGCTATGATAGAGATCATACCAGTTGAGGTTGAGTTGCTTAAAGTTTAAGATACAAATTATTTATAATTATAAGATTATCAAGAGAGGCATTGATAATCCGAAAATACTATCATATAAGTTGTCTCCTAAAATATTTAGGATTATTATTCTTATGACCATTGTTGTTAGTGAAACATCAGGATAAGTATGTGGATCTCTTCCTTCTCGTCTACTAACAACACAACAAAAATTTTATGAGCTAAAAAGCTTAGTAGGCCAAATTCCTATGCACAACATATAAAACAATTGTATAGAATGATAAAACGCAATTAAATACTCATGAATATGTAGATTTCTAATACTTATAAATAGAAATACTTTTTTTTATTGCTTTGCTTTGGACCCTTAGGATGTTACCACCGACATTATTGAAATATGTGGTCTACTATGACCATTGGAAGAAATCTATTTTAACCACTAATAACTCTAGGTCCGCTATGACCAATAATAATGATTCACTATGACTAATAAATATTGAGATCAATGAGCTCTCTATTGGATCCTCCCTAATCTGACAACACCTTATTGAAAATATTATGCACTTTTATAAAATACATCTATCTTTGAAATAGCATATCCAACATTATGCTTTCTCATTTCAAATAATGCTTTCAAACTCAAGCATGTTACTGCTGCATTCAAATCATGCATCTAAAATATCAAAGCATTTCAACTTATGAGACTCAACTTTCGTAAAATTAATGTAACAAATATACATACTATACTTTTGTTGTATGTGAGAGTTTCCTTAACTGAAACCCGATTATATGTAAAAGTTTTTTAGAAATCCTTAAGATCTTACGCCACGTAGTATCCTAACAGAGCATGCATATAAACATGAGCTAGTAAATTTTCTTTAAACTTAACATAGTAAATTTTTTATACACATTATTATTTGTCTATTCATCTAAATGTACATTTACTATTGTTCTATCATCCTTAATTTGAGTCATTACCTTGTAAAATACCTAACTCTTTATACAAGTATTACTTTCACTTAAAATAAATACAACCTTTATTAAGGTTCATATATATCTCTTATGAAATTTACAATTCAAATTTATCATTTTTCCTTTTTGGTTCATGCCTTTCATTATACATCTCAAATGTATAATTTTAAAAGTCGCCTAGTCTCTCTAACTATTAGCCTAGGTTTTGAAAATTGAATCATTTAGACCGTAAAACTAATTAATTTAAAATTTGATACACTGTTACGTCTATCTATTATCTAACCTCCTTCAAAAATTTCAGCTTCAATTCAATTTTTAGCTACCTTTTCTACATTTACTTTCTTGATAATATATTATTAATTCTTCCATTATTAAATTTCCTACTTTCATGGTTGTGTTCTTAAACTACTTGCTCTCATTTGTAAATCACTATTGCTTAGGTATTTCAAGATACCTCTTATAGCTCCTGTAAAAAGTTTAAATAGAAATATGCATGTTTGATCTATAAAACCTCAATTGTGTTGAAATCATTCAATCATATAGTTTTCTTTGACAATCATTCTGTTTTTGTCTATATCTTCTTATACCGGTGCTTCATTTCATTTCATTTGTTAGATTGCAAGTTATGCCTTTTCAAAATCATTAGTATAACTACCTTGTTCTTGGCAAATCTAAATATTTACTTCAAATTTAAAATTACACATCTAATTCTTTCATTAATCAAACATTTCGATTCCTACACATATATGTAGATCAAGAAGTCTCGTTTTCTCATGTTAAATATCAGAATTTTCTATCATCTTCATTACAAAAAGTCTATTGAAACACTTACTACTCATGAATTCCGTTCTAAGATCGTGCAGATTCTTAAGCCAACTTCAAGAATTTGTTTCTAGACTTATACAACTTCTATTAGGGAGTTTCTTGACATTTCGGAAAGGTATAAAAGTTTAGTTTCATGATATATATATTTTTTTATAATTTTACCATAAACATAAAGATCTCATAATTTTAATAACGCAACATAGGTCAAATTGGATGCACCAAAAAATCTAAGAAAATAATGATATTAGACATACCTTTAGGAATTTCCTAAATAAATGATTGAAATGATGTGAATTTTTTTTAGAGTGCTAGATAAAAAAAAGAATCTTTGCAAAGTAGTATAGTATAAAAATGAGTTTTCTGTAAATCCATTGTCGATGTTCATTAAATATATAATAGGTCATAAGATTTTTCTATTACAATTTAATAGTTAAACCATACCCTACGATGAATTGTTATATTGGCAAGATGGAAAGATTGTTATTTTAAATATATTGTAGTCATAAGAGTATCTTTTGGAATATGATACTTCTCATTTCCTGAGTAAGCTTGATATTTTGCTAAAAGTCAATCTTGAATTGGAGGTTTGAGTTATTTAATCCTGAGATGTAGAACCTAATCTTTCACACATATAAGATTTGATAGAAAATGAGTCTAGATTTGTTAGAGAAAAGGGAAAAATGGACTGCTTCTATTTTAGGGGTAAAACAGTAATTTAACTGGTAGTTTGACTATAAGGGCAATGTGGTATTTATTAGTTTGTTAAATCTAATATCATACACTTTTACTAGCACAAATAAGTATGATATTAATTTAGTTATAAAGTAATGAATTACAAAGGAACTTTCATTTCATTATAAAAAAAGTCTTAAAGGTTCATATTAATAATCGGTTAATAAAGAGTTAATAGTCCGAATTAATAATTGTATTCTCATAGGTCAAATTAATCAAAGGTATGATAAATATTATAACTCATGGAAGTGGCTGGCCATGTATATGGAAAGCTAGCATGATTAGGAAATGTTAGACTTAGTGGAACACTATAAATGCCCCACTAAGTGGCCGGAAACACCAAGGCTATTCCTCCTTTTGTTTGCCAAAATTGAGATAGAAAAAGAGAAGAATTTTCCATCCCTTTCGCGTGGATTACCATTAAAGGATGAATACGTATGCATCTTGAATCTTTCCTTAAATTTGGATTGCTAGAGAATGTGTAGTAGTTTGCTCATCAAGTTTAAATATTTTAATATGAAATTTAACCTAAACATGAAATTTAATATCTAAATATTTTAAATATTACTTTCGTTATTTTCTATGCATGAATTCCTATATATGAGCCTAGGTCATACAGGAAACACATACGTTGATTGTTTTAATTTGATGTTTTGATCTTGTTCTTCGATGTTCTAGATGTCATAACCGTTTTTCTAATGACACTTGAAATCGGGATAATTAGAGATGATGAAAAATGGGGTTGTTGTTTAGGACAGTCGTAACCACTGCCTGGAGTAATGGCGCCTCTACTACCTAACAACAGCGAGCGTCACTTCAAGATAGCCATGTACATGCCACAACCAGCCATAACACGCACAGCTATTTCCCTTTATATTGCTTACTGCCGTGAGACAGTGGGCGCGCGGCAACTAGGCGGCGGCACGTGTTGCATGAGGGTGGCAGTACACGAGCTGTTGCCCTTGGTTGCAATGCAACTAAGGCGGTAATTGTTGTCGCGGAAATCCTAATTCGATTCAGTCATTTTTGGACGCTTTCTTAATATTAAGTAAAATCTAGTATTTTATTTATATTAATTAAAATATGATCTAGATTATATAATTAATGATTGGATTATGCGTTTGATGTATATTTGGAAAGTAAAATAATATAAATTATTTATATGTATTTTATTCTTATATCAAACATAAAATCATTTAAATTACCTTAAATAGTGTGTTGTGAATTTAATGTGTTTAGTAAATTTATTTTGGAATGTTTCCTAAGTTTACAAAAAGATCTAAAATAGGAAATTTTCTATCATTTTGGAAGCGACTTGATTAGGAAACATTAAAAAATATGGAAAGTAGACTCTTTTGGCAAGGACCCTTAAGGAGTTAAGATTGAGGATTTTAATTATTTTCTTGTGCTTGAAATAATTAAAATGTACAAAAAGGACTAAACAAGAGTCATGAGACCTAATAACTTGTTTGAATTCAATGAACATCTTATTGTCAGCATCAAAAGATGAAACAATAATAATATATGAATGATTCAAACTATGTTAACATGATCATGCAATAGATGTATATAATTTAAGTTGTTAAAGGTACATGCGTCATGATATGTAAATATATACTTAGTTAAATATATTATCGCATTATATTTAAGGACAATAAGATAGTGTATTTATATACATCTATTTGTTTCTGATAAAACTACAAATCCTTCGTTGTGATAATATTGAGCTATAATTGGTCATGAAATCATTTCATGACTTACCTTCTCACATTATAATATATATGGTGTTTGCATTAAATGTAAGTTGGCTACTAAAATGTGGGACTTATATTTACTATAAATATGCGTATATATTATCTTAGCATGAGATGTATGACTGAGTAACGCTATCATTTTAAACGTGTAGATGGACACAAGCACGTAGAAGTGTAACACTTTACATTTCACAAGAATATTTGTGTTAAGCTTAACTAAGAAAATATCATTGGCTATGGACATGTGAGATTATGTTTTCTTAGAGGTAAGATAAAGGAGTTACATGAGATATAATTGAAAAAGATTTTGCTACATTCCATGTTTGTTAGGAATCGCTACGGACACATGGGAATTATAATATTCGATGGTTAGGTCCTTTTGCCACTAAGAAAAAATGGTTTTCTCGTTTTACATTAAGAAGGTGAATATAAATATATACCAAAATAGTGAGAGATACTAAAAATTCTATATGACTTTTGAAATTTGAGGTAGTTAATATTCTGTGTACATTTTATTCTATTATTATGCTTTGATTTTATGTGTTTTTTAGTTTGCAATGTCTAATAAATTGGTATTGATTCTGGAGAAAAATAAGTTGGTCGGAACTAATTTTAGAGTTTCGTATAGAAATTCGAGAATCATTCTCATATATGATGAGCATTTATCTAACGTTTTGAATCATTCATTCATGTAGGTCTCGCCTAAGAGATCAAATGATGAAATAATGGCTGCAAGGAATAGGTGGCCAGAGTGAGATAATGAGGTGCCATACATTATGCTTGTGTTGATAGACAATGAGCTCTAAAAGAACTATGTGAGATTCTATGTTGTTAAGAATATCATTAACCTTAAAGATGTTTATGGTGTTTGGTCGGGGTCTTTTATAAATTCAAATTTTGGTCAGTGCTCTGACAAATAAGTTAATGGAGGACTTTGAGAGAAGAATTTTCAATTAGGGTATGGGACCCGACCTTTTGTTTCCTTTTTTTTTTCTTTTTTTTTTCCTTTTTTCACCGCTCTCTCTCTCAGATTAGACTAGAAAAATAATTAATTTACTTTATAAATAAAATTAGAGATAATAGTTAAAAGGTTAAGTCCTACAAATATTTAGAAATAATTCTTGAAATACTTTTAATCTATAAATACCTTACTAGAAGAATTGGAAAAAAAAAAGTAAGAAGAAGAAGAAGGGTCCATCATCCCCTACCCACTTATCGTCGGTCGGGGTCTGGTTAGGGGAAATACCTAGACTAGTCGGGATCTTATGTCCGAAATGCTGACTAAGGCGTTGACTTCCAACTGATACCAACCGCTTCAACCATTTGCACATGCCTATAGGTGCAAGATAGTTATAAGTGTCAAATTTAGAGTTTTTCCTAGCATTAAACAAACTTTATGCTTTAATTTCCAAAATTGGAATGAATAGTTAGTTCTACTTACAAACATATTAAGATTTTATGGATCCATTATAAATTATTTTTGGGGGAAAGGCCATTTACTACCAAATTCAAAGTTAAAAGATTATTTACACCATAAAATCTTACAAAATATAATTTACACGCAAAAATTTTAAGGAAGTTTAAATAACACTACAAATCATCATACAATGGATGGAATTAGTCACGTGACTATTAAGTGTTTCCAAATTTGACCCCAAATAAAATATTTATTTCAATTTTTTGCATGAAAATTTTTAATTTCAACATTTTAAAATCCATTTTATTATTTTTCATGAAATTTTATCTTCACATCCCATTACAATCACCTCTACCAACAACTTTGCCGCTGGACCCTTTTAACCCGATAATCATGCCATAACATTATATTATTTTGTAGTTTCCTTCACTTATGTCCTTTCCCTTTATTCTATTTTTATCCACTCAAATCAACTTACATATTTGTTTTTATTCAACTTTCATCTGCAGTATTTTAATCCAACTAAATTTCAAGTTCTCGCCACCATCAACGTCGCATCGGCAACATACTCCGGCACCCTATCTCTCTCTTTTGTGTGTTGTAGATATGGGTTTCAAACCCAATCGATTTGGGCGAAACCTAGATCCCCATTTATTTGGGCTCTAGATCCTGATCAATTTGGGTTTCTAGCTAGCACATATCTTGATCAATCTGGGATGGAAGGGGGAGAGGGAGCAAGGGACGGGACATGGGACAAATAGAGGGAGAAAGAGAAATGATAGCAACCACTTTGACTGCAACGGCGGTCAAACTGGAAAAAAATTGGGATTAAAATATTAAAAAGAATAGGATTAAAATAAAATAATTTATTAATAGGGAAAAAAATAAAAAATTATGAAAGTATAGAGATACAAGAAAAGTGAATGAATTTTTTTTTAACCTAGCATGCAGACACTACGTGTCACTTCATCACTGGTGGTCTGAAAAATATTATAGTGACTAAAAAGTCTCCTTTAAACTATATTGTGACTATAAAGTTGGCTGGAGACTACACAAAGCTGAATTTACGAAAATCGAATTACATGTGTAAAAAATAAATTAACACTATTATTTATTTTTCCCACAAAAATAAATAATACAAATCTACAATTTATACATGCGTAACTGGAGAGACCTAAGTATATAATATATTTAGAGAAATTTTCGGGTAGACCGTTTTTACGTAGACTAATCTATCCCAACCACACACAAGTTTGATGTGATGTATGATTTGATGGTATGAAAGTGACATATACGTTGAGATAAATTAATCCGTTCTATGCACAATCCACACAATAATTTCTCATATATTTATATGATTGCATTTGGCTCTCTCTACTTCAAGTTTACCCTATTTTTTACAAACCCATGACATTTATGTGAGGCTCGGTTAGTTTTGGGGCATGAAAAACTAATTATTGGTGTTCAATTTTTGGCATAAGCAATTGGCCCTCAAGTTATTAGGCTAATTATGGTAATAATCTAATGAAGAGATTATATTACTACTGTATAATATACAGTGCACAAAAATAATGAGGTGGTGGAATTCACCAACTCACATTTTCTCTCTCCCCATACAAGATAAGCATGAGAAGATATTAATTTGGATTGTTTAAAGAAACCATACACGTATCAAATAATTAACTCCGAAATCATCTTCTCTAACTATGACCTGTACAGGACGAATGTAGTCCATTAACCTCGCTGATTAGAAATTACAACCCTCCCTCAGCCTAGAGAAAATTCCAACAAAAACTAAAAGAACCCCTTCCTTCCTCCATAACGAACATCAGTGAAGATGAATGGAAGAATTTGCATGCTCACAGACTAGGATTCTGAGCTTGTGCAGTCTGAATAGAGCATACCAACCAAGGAAACGTTTTGGTAAGGATCTTCTCCATTCTTAGATTTGAAGTTGTGAGTTCATGAAAAATAGGTTAAAAATTAGAGTGAAATTCGTAGGATATATGGTACTAAGAGGAAATCAAGGTTTAGACGTCGTAATAAGTAAGGAAGGATTTGAGTACGTTCAGGCTTAAGAAAGAGGTCGACGCCTTCAGAAAGACTAATACTACATATTTCTGTCCTTATATACAAAGAACTCAGTCTGAACGGATAACCCAGATCGAGAGACCTTATCCTAGGTCTTGGTTTGGGAATGAAGAAAAGAGCTCTATTTAGATCGGGAACCTAGACCGAGCAACATTTTATAAGACCTCAGTCTGAGAAAGAAGGAGAGCCCTTAGTCTGGATTGAGAACCTAGATTGAGAGGCATTATATTAAACCTCGGTCTAGGAAAGAAGGAAAGCCCTCGGTTTGGATCGGGAACCCAAACTGAGAGACGGTATATGATACCTCATTCTTAGAGTAAAGGCCTTTGGTCTAGGAAAAGAGAAAAGACCTCGGTCTGGGAATGAAATGGGAAACCTCAGTCTCGGTCTTGGTCATGACACACTCGATGCTTCTAAATAGAGGAATTACTCGGCGGGTTAATGGGTCAACGGCTCAACGCCCATAATAGGTGAATTACTCTACAGAGTCGAAAGATCAAGGGGTTGATAGCTCGACACCTCGATGCCTTAATTATGTGAAATACTACCTAGGGTCGATGGGGGTCGGATGGGTCTGTGGATTTATGAGGTAAACTCTTCTATTATAGCAGCAGAATTCTACATTAAGCTACGTAAAAGAAGGATTAGAAAGATATATATGAAGCGTAGTTTAGTTATTTTAGTTAATTGAATTACCTTGGGCATTCCTAATGACTGAATTGTTCATCTTTACTTGTTTAGATCCATTGGAGGAGCACCCTTCCAGCTAGTGTCTGAACAGATTAGGCTAACTGAGGATGAACTGTGAGTGATAATTACAGCATATGTCTTTTTAATAGTTTTAAGTTGGTAAAAGATGTTTATACTAGTTTTTAATGGTTTTAAGTTATATAAAAGATACTTTTGCCATTTCATGACTTCTACACTATATTGTGATTCTTTAAGTTGTTTAAATATAAAGGATATTTATGTTACTTCATGGTTATTCACTGCTTTTGGGATTTATTTGAGGGTTGATTAGGTGATTTCATGGCTTTTGCCATATATACTAGTTTTGAATGAATTCTTATGCTATTTCTTGTCTTTTTCTGTATATGCTGAATTTTGAAAGTTAATGGATTTGAATGAGAACTCCATAACTCTATGTTCTATATATATTATTTTATGAATGTGTATGGATTTGAATGAGAATTTGAGTCTATGGATTTCGTGAGTATATGCCTTATGCATGGCATAACTATTTATTGTATGGATTTGAATGCATGAAGTTTTGTGATGGGAACCCAACCAACATTTGGATTGCTGGCTATGTGCACATGGAATATTATGTTACTGGACTAAGATTAGCAGTTCAAAATGCCCACAAGGCAAGGCTTATTATGCGTCAAAAGGGAGAATTACTCCTTTTGGTATCGTCCTACGGGTGGAGGAAACAACGAAGACCTTACTTCCTAGCCCCTCAAAGTCAAAACTTCTTGTGAAAGTGTTAATGAGAGTAAATAGGGACAATTTCTTGAATCTCAAGGAGGAGAAAAGTGCCACGTGGTCACCTCTTGTCTCTTACACTCATGGATTTATGAATGATGTATATATATACGTACTGATTTATAAATAATACGGATTTGTACGACTTTTGATGACGTTTTTGGTTTTTGAAAAGTAGTATAAGTATGATCATGTAGATGCTAAAAATTGAATTGCAAATGATATATTTCAGTAACTTTACTGAACCAAGGTGAATCTATACTGCTTTATGAAATTGCCTTGCTGAAAACGTGTTGAAAAGTGACCATTTTGTTGGTTTTTAATGCATAAGTATACTGCTTTACGAAGATGCACGATTTGAAATACTTTTGACAAATTGCATCTTCACGGTTTTAAACTCATAACATATTATAATTATTACTTATTGAGTTTTATACTCACTCCTTATTTTTCTGAAAACTTTTTTAGATTAATGAAGAAATAGAGCTTTCGGGAGACTTGTTTGTCAGTTGCCAATAGACTTGGTAAGATTCTTCCTAGTGGATTGTTATTTGAAGATAAACTTAGATGCTCTACTATGTAATTATAAATGACACTAATTACAATAGATGTAGAATATTGTATACTTATGTATTTCTTCTGCTGATAGGTTTAGCAATGGACCTTGTACTCGACTATATGCTAGAGTAAATAATATAAATTCTGATTTCTTTTATGGATGGAAAATCTTGGATTGAGTATTTTTCACAGTTTAGAATATAAGAAAGTAAGTAAGAAAAGAGACTTGTGAGAGTTGCATGACCGCAGATTCCTTATATCCGGTCTCCAGATATCTTCGATCGCGCAGTTCTCACGCTGATCACGGATCCAGTAAATCGGGTCGTGATAATTTACATGTCCTACTCGTCAAGAAGATTAATCTATGATTAATTACCCAATACAAAAAACATTTGAAACGACAACAATTACTAATTAATATAACCAATAGTTCCATGAAATGAGAAATTTAGATTCCCATACTACTTTGCTTGTTGCTAGGAGAGCAGTTAGTGTACGATGTCATATTAAAACCTCAAGTGTTGTTTTTTTATTGTTCCTTCTGTATACCTTCTTATTACTTCTTCGTTTTGTTCATGTTGTTCCCAAGTTTTTATCTTTATGTGGTTGGGTGCACAGAAGTTGTTGACTTGATCAACCCAACTACATTAATATGCTTCGATATCATTTTATAATACAAAATTAGAATATATATATGTTAATATCAAAATAACATCACCATAATGTCTACTAAGATTTTAGATTCTTAATGTAGGCAGAAAAATACGTGCAGTTGTTGACCTTTTAGTTTGTGGCAAATACTTTACAACAACAAAGTACAAATGATAGCCCCTGCAAGAGTACTACTACTTGCATACATTGATATATATATTTCTGTATATTATTAAAATTTGATAAGAATTAGGGTTTCTTTGTATTGTAGCAATTATCAAGTAGTTCTCGTCAAGACCAGGGAATAGTGTTCTTCTAAAAAATGTCAAACAAACAAATCCAACTTGAAACAAGACAAGTAGTTCTATGAAGTGGAGTACTGATGATCCTTTCCTTCACAAAAAAGTCGTTGTAAAATATAATGCATGTGAATTTCATTTTTGATCTTTATTTCAATGATATTTTTATTACGTGCTTTCTGTGTCTAAGTACTTGGGGCTATCCTTTCTAAAACAAAATCCAACTCCCACGAGACAATCAAATGAGTTCTGGTTACAAGATATGTTAAAAGGTGATCTGCCTCTTTGATTGATTGGTAAACGGCCTAATACTATACCTAACATCAATTCCTTCCCCCCTCCCCCGCCCCCCCCCCCCTTTTTTTTTTAAATTTTCTTTTTGCTGTACGTACGAGCTTATATTACATGGATTTGTAAATACATGCATACACTTTTCTCTCTTCCAAGTGAAGAACATTTTAGATCACATAAGCCAGTAGGAGTAACTTAAAAGTAAGAGGATGAATTGATTTCTCTTAAGATATTATTAAAAAAAAAATGTCAATTCTATAGAATTTAACAAGTGATCTGGAGACATTTTTTACTTAATTTGAACCCACTTAACTATTTTTCTTCTAACAATATAACACTTGGTGGTCATTTCACATATGAAATAAATAGAAGTTATAATAATTTTGATTTTCTAAACATATTCTATAAATTTTCAGATCACGCCACTAAAATCGACAAAGCTACATTTAAAACGGATGTTTTGTCTTCGCTACTTAGGTACTCTGATTTAAACAATTTTTCAAGGATTAAAGATTCCATTAGACCGTGTTCCATTAGGACACCTATAGAATTACAATATTGATATATAGAAAATTCTACTTTTTGATTCATCAATTCAACTTAAACCCAAAAAGTCTAATTAAAATAAATTAACTATCAAACTTTTACTAAGCTAAAAATTTCGATGATAAAACTATATCTAGATTTTGTTTTTAAGAATTTTTTGTAAGTAATTATTAAACTTTTGCGATCATGCTCGTTTTATTTATTATTTATTATATCTGATTTTTATCGAATATGGGGTAAATAGTAATTTTTTTTTAAATAATAAAAAATAAAAAAAAATCATTCAATATCAATCTAATAGATTAAAAGGACAATAAAAAGCACTTTGAGAACATCTACATGAATTCTACCACTGTGAAATTCTAATTCAAATTCTCCACTCATAGGGTAAACATACAAAGTGAAAACTAGTGCATGGCAAATTTAAAATAGAAACAAATAAATAAAACAGTCCCGCTTCCCCAAGAGTGATGTTGAAATATGAAAACGGAAAGCAACAAACAACAAATACGGCTAAGGTCGCAAAGGCGCAAGGAGGAGGAGGAAAAAAGAAAAGGGCAGCAGCACTGATTCCAGTTCTATGCTTTGGAACTTCTTCTTTGGCCCCATCTCCCTCCTCTCTCGATACTCTTCTCTTTCTCTCTCTCTCTAAGAGACACCGGGACACACGTAAACATGCACACTAAGAAACAATCCCTACGTTAGACTTGCTGTCCTCGTAATTAACATATATATTTTATTTCATTCATCACACCAGATCTGTCCCAAGTCAAATCCCTTGAACCTTGTTCTAAAGAAAAGAATCTCGAGGCCCACAATTGACTCAATTGCTTAAAAGCAAAGAGAGCCTACCAAACCAGACATAATCACACACGATTTAAGAGGACGTTTGTGTTCAAATCTAAACAAGCAAAAGATACGACTACATACTATATATATATAGATATATATAGATATATATTTATACCCACCAAACAATTTTAAACCCTCTCCATTTTCTCTCTCCCTCATGAAATCTTGGCATCCTCAAGTCTAGAAACATGTATACTAGTTAGCTTGCTAATTCATGAGTACAGCACCGCCAACCACAATGCAGAAACATAGAATAAAACCCGAGTTCTTCATCAATGATAACATCGACGTCCTCATTGAAATCCTTAAACGACTCGATGGCCCCACGCTAAGTGTGGCAGCATGTGTCTGCCGCCTGTGGTGCGACATAGCTCGTAACGACTCGATCTGGGAGCACCTCTGCTTCCGTCACGTGTCCTACCCGCCTCCAGTGTCTTCCATCCGGCCAGTGGTGGTGGCCCTTGGTGGCTACAAGAGGCTCTATATGCTGTGCATTCGGCCAGTGTTGAGTCGGCTCCGTGGGTCAAATCTAGTGGCCACTCGACGAGCTTGGACCAATGACGAGATTCAACTCTCTCTCTCGCTGTTTAGTGTTGATTATTACGAGAGGCTTGGTCATAGTGGTGGAAGTGGAAGAATAGGCGGTGGAGATTTGTCCGCATTGTCGCTCATGTTCCTCTGCAAAATGCCGGTCAACGTTTGATTCGTTAACATTTTGGTTTGACCGATATTTCGATGCTTCCGAATTCGTATTATGGTAAGTACTTATGTGGGTTGTAAGGGAATAAGAAAAGTGAGGATTTTTAGATGTTAATCATTTCATACATATTTAAAAGATTGAAATTGTTATATTATCTAGCTTGTAAATTTTATGTGGTTAACAAAAAGTACGCAGCAGTCTAGAGATTTTCTTTTGACTTAATTTGGTAACCATGCTATAACATTTGTTCTAGACAATCACGTATGCTGCTAATCCACCTTGGATTCGATCGATTTTATATACAAGTGGCAATTTAATTTGTTCTTACCACAAAAATGGAAATATACAAAATAAGCATGTGCGAATTTCCAAAATAATAATTGATTGATGTATCGTGTATAAGTGACAAATAGATTGTGCGAAGAAAGCTAATGGAGTGAGAGAGAAATTTCAGAGAGAGAAAAAGAAACCAATCACTCTAAAATTTCTCTCACTTTCTAAAAACCTGATCACTCGAAGAAGTTTCTGTAAGAAGCCAATCAGTTTTTACGTCGAAAACGTCTTCAGTGTGAGTTGTAAAACCCGTAGGCCGTGCCATAGTTTCTCTTGGTAGAGTCTTTGCCAGCGAGCATTTGGCACAATTTTTATTTGAGTGACTCTTTTCAAGTTCTAACAATTTTTGAGTTTAGAACAATATTTCATATCCATCAATACCTAACATCAATTTGCTTCAATATTATTACATGAAATGCCCGATAGTTTTATCAAGTCGGATAGTGCTTAATTAATTGTCACATTGTTCTCTTGCTGGATAGGAAGTGGTTCAAAGATATCTCGTCATCCATTGTATGACATCATAGTGTTCTTTCGCTGGATTGGAAAGAAAACGTTTTAAGCTGTCAATTCTAGAATTAGATTCCCGCAAACAATCAATATGTCATCAACGTAGAGATCATAAAGAGTTATAATACTATCTATCTTAACAGAAATTTCACAAAAAAATAAAAACAACAGAGTGCTCCAAACATATTCAAACTTTTTATTCCAATGCCATGGTGCACGCTTTAAATAATTAAAAAGACTTATCCTCAATCCGCAGACGTACTCTCTTCTACATTTACCCAAAGATCTCTAGCTTCGCTAGATATGTCTCTTCCCTTGTCCGAAGGAAAGTGATCTTCACATCTATTTTCTCGATCTCTAAACTAATACTTGTTACTAAGCCCAACACTATATGCACTTGTTGCTTAGCCCAACACTACACTTGAATGATATCTGTAAAGCCGAAGGACCGAAATATGTTATCAATGTAACAAATTTTCACAATTTGGCTAACATAATGGAACGTTTCCTATGAGAAAAGCAAACTGCTGAATACGGTCTAATGAATTAGGCTGGATAAACCGGCCATATAGATGTGATTGATTAATTTTGAATTTGAAGCGCATCCGCTTGGGGTTTGATGTGGTTAGATGACAGTAGACTCGTATGTAATAGTCCCACTCCACTTCGTAAATTGTGTAACCCTAATTTTGGCTCGTCCTAGGGATGGGCACTAAAGACAGAGAACGAAGTGGAAGACATAGTCCCTCCTGTTCATCTAAGCACCGATAAATAAATCAAAAAAATTTGTTCCTTAAATATGATATGCCAGGTACACAAATTCATTCCGTCATTACAAATAATGGTGGTCTAATATGACACAATTAAAGATTTTTTATTAAAAAAATTCTAAAACTTAATATCAGAGAAAATTGTGTACGATTTAGAACCCTAACTATATATATAATTAATTTAAGAAAAGAATTTGATTAGGTTTTGTACCTAATTTTATGAAATGCCAAAAATTGTATTTCAGTTCCTTCACATTAAATTAATCTTAGAAATTTATGACTGTATTATACATTTTGATGTTGCTAGGTTTTACACGAGCGAAATTTTAGGCCATATATTGAATAGTCTTTTGCCAAAATCATTATTTATTTAATTGTTAAAGGAAGCAAATTGAAAGGGTTTTTATTCCAGTGCTATCTGATGATTAAAATATGTATGCCGATGAATTTCTAAACGTAAGATTTTGGCAGTTTTCTTGCATATCTTTGTCTATTAAAATTGGAGATATTACTTAGTTTAGAATAGTAACATGACCAGGTTGTGCACGCCATAATTTGTCGGAAGCATGTAAGGAATCATTTATAAGAATAGAGAGAAAAACTGAATGTTCACACTCTCGCACATACAGACTACGATCTCTTCTACCAGCTGACACCACTTTTCCCGGTCTGGACAGTACAAGAATTGTTAGTAAACGTGATAGACATCGAAAAATCAGTGGTCAATTTACTAAGAGAGAAAAGATTTTTAGTAATATGAGGCACAACTAGAACATCTAAAAGCTGAAGTTGTGAGGACGGAGAAAGTGTTCCAGTATGAGTAACAGGCAGAGAGGCTCAATTCCCGACAAACATACGATTCTTACCCACATGTGGTTTCGAAATGTCAAGATGAGATGGGTTGGAGGTCATATTGGCAGTCACATTGAGAGAGAACAAGAGCTAAGAAAGACCTCGACAATATAAGCAGAGTCTTCATGGCGTTCATAGCAGCTTCAATATTGGTTAGCGGTGTGCCCATTTGGCAATAAGATAGATAGGTGCACGGGCAGCAATTGGTGCTAGGTAAAGAACAACCATGTCCACGACGGTTTTGTTGTTTCCAGCTCTACGAGAATCAGAAAATAATGATATGTTAGTTGTTGATGTCAAAATTAGCATTTCTATAGGTAGCGAACATTGAGGAGAAAGGTTGCAAAAATCGATAAAATCAACAAAATAAAAGAATCAAATACGCCTAAATTAGTCGTCGATCAACCAATGGCCAACTTCGGCAAACTGGCCCAATCGGCCAAGCTTCCTAGGATAGATCGGCCAATGACTAGCCGACCAACCAGACGTGGCCGCAAAACCTAATTTTCCACATGGTCACTTTTATTCCTTCTTTTATGCTCTTTTTGGCCAATTATATGGACGTTCGACTAAAGTAGAGAGATATTTTTATTGATTCAAAGGCCTTTCAACAAAAGAAAATTTATTCTTTGACTAAAACCTAGGGCATCCCATCAAATTTGAAGGGCTTCTCCTCAAAGAGAAAACAATTTGACTTATTTAGGGGCTTGTCATCAAAATGTGGGCCGCTCGGTAATATTTCTAAGTTAAATAGGGCCCATTACTAAGGAAGAAAGTATAAAACAACTACCACAAAGTGACGAAATACTAGTTCATCACTTCGTTCTCTTGGCCCAAAGCCTTGTAAATAATCCATCAAAAGATTATTTTACCATTCCGTATCTTTCGGTTTGCATGATTCACAGAGCATATTTCATGTTCATCTCATCTCACCATCAAAACAACAATTCAGTTTAATTCATCGCTAACTAGATTTAATATCTAAGACTAGTATAACCTTTTAAGCATCATGTCTGGCTTCTTTCATCGTTTATTTTCAAGTGAGATCAATTTTTATTATGGTACTTTATCTTTATTTGAATACAATTTAATTTATATTTCCTTTAATTTACATTACTTTTAATTTATTCACACTTTATTTTATTGCATGTTATTTTATTATCTTTAATTTATTTACATTTTATTTTATTATAATTTCAACTACCGTCTTAGTCTTTTCGAAGTGTTTTTTACTTTAGACACACCCGTACTCTACACTTTCTTTTATAATAGAAATATAGCAATTTCACAATGATAATTTCTCATTCACAAGGCAATATCTGAAATTTGCATCGTCAACAAATTTGTATGTGTGGTGGGACTTTGTGTTCACATCGCCTAAGTGTTGTGTGATTTATCCACCATGTGTTCCAATCTTGTTTGTTGTTCAAAAAATGACATGCCAAGTGGGACTTAGCACCTTGATGTCTATCCATCAATTTTGAAGCCATTGCCTTGTCAAACTCTGATTTAAAGGTGATTCACTAGAGACTTCTAGTCCTTGGCCCCCTAATCCTCCACCATCTGAGGAGCGGGACATGGCCAAATCTGAAGATGTTATCGCAGAGATGACCTGACAAGTGGAGCAATTAGATGATGCAGCCGATGTCATTCCAAGTCCATGTAGTATTCGGTCGGCTCGGGTTGTGTATCATAGTAGTTCATGCCAATGGCCATTTGACGCTCTAATTATCTAACTCTTCGAGAGAATGAATGAATTGCATGCTCGGATGGTTGAAAGTTCGGCCCGTCTGCCACTTATGACGATTTATGACAATCCCTTATGACAACGCTCAACTGCCAAGATCGGTCATTCATGTGCAGTCAATGGTTGACATAGATCAACTGTATATTATTATACATGATATCTACGATTCGGCTGCTTAGCAGCTGCCTCAGCATATATACCACAAGCCCTATCTCAAGGAGATTGACAAAGAGCATTTACATTACAGATACTAGGTCCCAAACTTCACCTAATTCTCCTAGGATGAGCATGATTAGTCAAATTTCCAGCTCATCGACTAATTTAGTGTCCAGTTAGGTGAGGCCGGTGAAAACAACATGTTACATGTTTGATTGTTCGTCAATTCCTTAATCGGGCATACCTTCTATAAACCCCATGAAATTGCATAGCTATGAATTTTATTGTACCAACAACTTATGATACTTAACCAGGAAATAGATTTCATCTATATAATGTTAAGATCTCATAAGACCAACATCAGTTTTTGAGCAAGCTATTTGAAGTGATTAGAATATAAATTAAATCTTTTTTGTTTATTAAATAATTAGTAAGCAATTATATTATTATTTTAAATTCTAAATAAGGGATTAGTTAAACATTATGAAAATTCAAAAGGGATAAAAACATAAGTAAAAGGTTGAGATGAAGTTCATTAATTCATTGACAAAGTGTATATATATATATATATATATATATAGCAATAATAGAAATTTTAGATTAAGGTATGAAATCAATAAATGATTTGTCGTCTATTTGAATAATATGAGAGCCACTTGTTGCCAATTTATACTTCTTGCTTATATTACATACAATTTTAATATAAGAAAGCCACATATGTTTCATAGTTAAACACATCATGATGACTACCTATTTTGATTTCAGTTATCTTGTAAAAAATATATATCATGTTAGACATCCATCTTTTCAACTGCTTCCTCTCTTCTTGTTCACCACTCTTCTTTTAGAAACAAATTGATTAATTAAATTAGCCTATAATTAAGGGAGAAGCATGACAAGCTAGAGCAAGTAAATATCTAACCCCTACCTTCTTAAGTTATTAATACAATTATTATATCATCTATTTAGCTTACGCTATTTTAACTAAATAGGAAATTTCATATCAGTATGAGGTTAGTTAAAATATAAAGCTAATGATTAAAATATTCAAGTTGATTATGATTAGAAATGGTTACCAACTTTGTTAAATATAGATATCGAACTAGGTTGTTATATATATATATATATAGATTTTGATAAGTAAATAGTACACGGTGGACATATATGCTTACACAAAGATTGTATAAGTGTATATAAGTAATTAATAAATCTATAGTGGTTACTTATTTATATCATAGAATTTAGAATTAAGTTATTACTAAGGTAAATATATGCCCGGTTAGGTTGGTAGCTAGCCAGGATTTAGAGAATTTTCGACAAATCCCTTAAGAAATAACCCATATTTTAGATGAGTATAAACTTCTCTACAGTAAGAGAATGGTTTGGTTTTCAAAAGATTTAATGACTCAATGTGCATTGATTGGATAGGTTCATAGTTAGCCCTGTCTAAAAAGAGTGCTAAAAACCCATTTCAAGAAAACGTGAATCTCAGGTAAGTACAAATTTTACCTACAACATAAAAACTATTTTCAACATATATATACAAGAAACCTGTAGAGAATAAATAATCTTCTTCTACCGATTTTTCTTACTGTTAAAAACCGAGCATATTCCATAACAAAATTTTACTATTGCTTGTGAGATTTTGTAAAGGCTTATCATATCCTGAAAAATATTTTAACAGTAACCTAAAACAATCTGAGATGGTGAAAATATCATTTTTTGGAAAACATATCTATTACGTATTTCAAGTCTCGATCCTAAATTTCTTCCACAAATGATATATATAGGGGTTGAATAATATTCTTTGCCTTAATAACATGTTGAGTATTTCCTTTTTTGTTTCTTTTGTTTTTTTAGGTGACAATATTGAAAATGATGTTGAAAATATGGCATAAGAACTCTAACCGATGGAGACGTTTTTAGCTATATAAAGGACAGTATATATACATATATTGCTGTTGCTCTTCTTTAAATACTCGGATCAATATTAATACTAGTGTATTTTATCTCACCCAAATTAATCTCTTTAGTCTCATACACTTGGTGATATAGCTGTTGCAAAGAGCAGTGCACAATCTCAGCAAATAGTCTCCAGCATCTACTTCGCTCCTTATGCATGTAATACTTTGTCATTGGAAATTCGTTAATTTCTTTCACCAACATTGTATAGTCTTTACATTTGTACTGTGTGTTAGGCAATCATTGTTGTTAATTTTAAAATTTTGTTAAATTGAAAAGGATGCAATTTACGTAAAAAGTAAAAAAAATTAAGCAAAAGAAAGTTAGAGAATTGGAGACCTGGATCCGAGAAGATAAGACAAGGTACAATTTGAAGTTTTCCTTTTCAGGAAATACAGATTGAGAAATCAGAACGACACTTTATAATTTAACACAAACATTATCAAACTAAGACTTAATATGATGCATCTAACCACATTACGATACTGAAATGCATAGTAACACCCAGTTATTATAAATTACAAGATAGCTAGGTTATATTATTTTCTTGCCCAAATCTTCGTACAAGAATAGCTTATTATCACTAATGCTTGCAACTTAATTATGACTTAATGAGAAAGAATATAGGGTATGGCGATTAAGTGCAGATCATTCTTTCGCCGGACGGTTAATCCAGAAGTTTCTTCCATGTCGAGTTCTTGAACTTTCCCTTTATCATTAGGGAGTTTCCAGTCAAAGTGATAAAGTAATTGAGAAAGGACAAGCTCCATGTTGGCACTTGCAAAGGAAATGCCTGGACATATTCTTCTTCCAGCACCAAAAGGTGTGAACTCAAAGTAGGTGCCTTTAAAATCAATTGAAGATCCATGAAACCTCTCCGGTTGAAAGCATTCCGGATCGGTCCACAATTTCGGATCTCTTCCCATTGCCCAAGTGTTCACAAGGATTAAGGTTTTAGCCGGAATATCGTAACCATTAATTTTGCATCTCTCACGAGCTTCTCTATTGAATATTGGAACTGGTGGATGTAAGCGCAAAGTTTCTTGGATTACTAATTTCAAGTACTCTAGTTTTGTAGTGTCAATCTCGTCAATTTTCTCCTTACCTTTCAGGATCATTCGCACCTCAGCTTGTGCTTTCTCCATTACTCTTGGATTTTTTATAAGTTCCGACATTGCCCATTCAATTGTGATGGCTGTAGTCTCGGTCCCAGCTGACAGGAGATCCTGAAGCAAACACATCTGAGCTTGAGTTTACGAATATAAAATAACTTAACGATAAATTCCAAATACCAAGAAAAGAACTAATTTTGCAAAATACACAAGTCAAAATCACTTACGAAATATTCATAATGAGGAATTTAGGTGTTAATATAATTGAAGTTTTGAATTTAAGTGCTAATTAAAGTTATAATATTTTGCACGTGCATTATAATATGTGATAAGTTTCGAGAATTCTCAATTAGATAACTCCATAGAAGATGAATGATTTGTGGTGTCTTAATGTTAGACCGAGTCCATCCAGCTATTAATCTCCCATGATTTCGGGTCTTATTAGTGAATTATCAAGAGTGTTGGTTAAAAATAAAGTATTGTTTGAAAGTCCGATTACCGTAAGGATAGATTTGATATGATCATCTGTGATTTCAATTCCTAAATCACCTCCTTTCTGAACTCTAAGAAGAACACCGAGTAGATCTTCCACATCCTCTGGCTTACCATTTTTTATGGTAGTCGGTTTGGTTTGACTCTTGTGATCATGAATGATATCATCAAGAATCTTGTCCATTATTTGGTTAATTGTGTTCATTGTAGTCTTCAATCCAGTGATAAGGCCAAGAAATTTTAGTGAAGGGAACAAATAAGGCAAGTGAAAACTTAGGTTGAGCGTTACTGTTTTAGGGAGCAATGTGAGAAACACATCCTGCCCTCTATACATTTTCCCAAACGCTGTCCTTGAAATCATTGTAGTTGTGAAGGCGAATATTTTGCTGCTAAGATTGATTGAGGATAAACCCTTAGAAGAGGAAATAGATTCGATAAGATTCGAAACCTCTTGTTCTCTTACACGTGTAAACGACCGGACCCGCTTCACACTGAAAAGCTCCAACATGGAGACTTTCCTCAAATGTCGCCAATGCTCACCATAGACCGCACCAATAAGGCCACTTGGGGCTACTTGATAAGAAAGAATGAGAGGCCTTTGAGCAAAGTTAAGCTCATTGGTCTTTAGCACATCAATGGCTACTTCTGGAGATGAAATGACAACGGTAGGAATCTGACCGATGCTCACGTGCATGATCGGACCATATTTCTTGGCCAAATCAGTCATGCAATGATGTCGGATTGATGACCCGTTAAGCAACTGGTGCAAGTTGCCGATTAGAGGAAACTTCCATGGGCCTGGTGGTAAATTCGAGTTACTGATACGGATGTAAAGCATTGATGTTAATATAGAGAACAGGAAAGCCAGAACGATATTGAAGAAGGAGAAGTAGTGAAAGAAGGCAGACATTGCAATGGAGTACATTTTGATCCGTCTCACTTATCGATTAATGATTTATGCACGTAAGATCCATATAAATGTGGTTCTTATTTATAACAGGGGGAAATTTAAAAATAATTATAATAAATACCCGAATTTTTATAATATAACGAATATCATAATTTAAAACTTTAATTATAATAAATTTTCTGATTATATATAAAATAATCTGAAATTCTAGTTTTTTTTAATTTTTTTTAATTTTTAACGATAAAATTTAGTTACTCCCATTTTATTTCACTTATTTTTTAAATTAATTTTCATAATTACGCCCTTTTACCGTTATCTCCACCAATCCATTTGCTACAACCTCTCTCGAATACCACCGTCAAAATATTCTAAAATTTTAAATTTGAAGAATTAAGAAACTTATATTCATTTTTTTATTCATAATTTGAAGAATTTTTTTTTTTCAATTTCCATTATCATACATCAAAATAATTGAAAAATGAAATTCATTTTCTCATTCTTGAATTCCCTAATCCTTCTTTCCCAGAAATCTCTACATTCAAAAAACGGTAATAAGCAGTGAAACGGGTTAGTAGAGATAATGATAAAAGGACAATGATAAAACCAAGAACGAAAATCAACACACATGAAATTCAATGGACAATAAGTGTAAATAGTAATGAGCGAAATTATGATTTCTAATTAGCGAAGACTAAGTTCAAACTATTCCAGGAAGGTAAAAATAAAAAGTAATTGAGTGTTATGGGGCCAAAACCCCACCAAACGTTAAATAATTTCTCAAAAAATTCTTAATAAATATATAAAATATGTAAATTTTAGCTATCTAATATATAATATGTATACTAATTTTTTCCTAAGTTAAAAAAAAAAAAAAGAAAAAGAAATAAGAAGTTAAAAATATCATATAAATCTTATGATATTTTTATATATTTATTATTAGATTTCATTTTTCTAAGAAAAAAAATCATTTTAATACTTTAACAAAACCTTAATTAAGTAATAAAAAAAAATTAATGATAATGTAATGAAAGAGTCAGTAAAAACTAAATATTGAATAGAATAGAAGAGTAAAAATAATAAAAAATATTTTAAATTTATTTTTAAAATTTTAAAAATATAATTCATCATCTTTCATAAATTTGAAAAGTTTTCATGATTATAATTATGATTATAAAAGTTCAGAATTTTCCTTATAAAATTCATGATTGCATATAATACGAAAATTTTCTATCTTTGTGGGAATAAATAAAAAAGATTAGGTGCAGTGGTACCCATTTTGAAAATAGACTAAACGGTGCAGTGGTGCAGTGGTGCAGTGGTGCAGTGATGCAGTGGTGCCCACTCACGAAAATTATATATATTATAAATGTGTTGGATCAATAGAAATAGAAAATTATAAAAAATATTAAAAATTATAAAAAATATTAAAAATTTAAAAAAATATTAAAAATTTAAAAAAATATATATAGTAACAGGGAGAGAAGAAATAAAAAGGCTGTATTATAACTTTATTTATTTAAAGTAAAAATAAATAGGAAAAATGAAAAGATAAAAAGATAAAAAAAATTGAAAATTGAAAATCATATGCATTATTATTATTATTATTATTATTATTTTTTTTTTTTTTTTTTTATTATTTTTTTTTTTATTTTAATTTGGGACAAAAATTGTATTATATTATTTCAAGTCTTCCCCTACTTTCTATCTCTCTTTATGATCCATGCATGTTAGTTTGTGACCTCATCACCTTAATTACGAAGTGTCATTTTAAACTAACTCTATTTGACTATTAATTATATATTATTGATTTATCTTCTTCTTCTTCATCATATTATTATATTCTTCTCCCCATAGATACCTTCTCTCTTAATAAATAAAACCTTAATCTAAATATTTTAATTAGGAAAATAATAATAATAATAATAATAATAATAGCAAAACCCAATGCCAACTTACCCACCATTTTGCATGATTCTCAAAGAAAAACGCCCTATTTTGTTTTTCCCAATGAGAATCAGAATATCTTATCTATATATACATATATATAATAAATTAAATTTTATTATAATTATAAATATTTTTATTATAAAAATAATATAATATAATATAGAAACATAAATTTTATAATTATTATAATAATTGATTCCCCCACGTGACAAAAAAGAAAATCATATTCATGCAAGATTAATAATAATAAGTCAAACAATATTATCAAATATTTAAATTAATTATCATTAAACCCCCCATACTTCAATTAAGCATGTCTCACATGGTGAAACCAAGACATGTTATAATAATAAATAGACTCGATAGTTATTGATCCAAAGTGAGAGATTTAATGCAAGTTAAAGTTGAGAGCTTTATTTCTTCTAATATGTTTAAGAGTGATGGAATCTCTTGCATATGGGATGTCCCCCATTATTATCACGTGCTAAAAGAAAATTTAAAATTATCTTCACTAACCAAGAAACCAAGAAACCTACTTCTCGTACTCGAAATATATATAATCTATTTTTTCCGCAGATGCACCAAATTATAGACAAGAAAAAAGAATATAAAAAAAAAAAAAAAAATGAAACTTCTTTTAAGTACTAAGAGATAATGAATTAAATAATGCATCCTCAAATTATTATAAGACCCCTTCTCTTAAAGTAAAAAATAATTTAATTCTTAAAGTTTATGATTTAAATTTATGAATTCATCTTCTTAAAATCACCTCCACCGACCTTTACGTCATTGTTGCATTTCATCCTTATTATTGGAAATTAGTGAAAATTATAAATTTGACATGTTTTTTATATCCTTCACTTTTATCTCTATATTTTTAATCCGCTTTTAATTATTTTTCATTTATTTATCCTTAAAATAACATCTTCCGCCATCCTCTACCTCCCCCCGCCACCCACCATTGCCATCCTTCACCGTGAGAAAATAACACTCTCTCTCTTTATTTATCACGCTGGGTCCTAATTAAATTATCTATAATCTAGTTTTTGCTTCTTTTTTTAGACAGAGAATAAGTGAAAAATAATTTAAAGTGAGATTAAAAATTTTAAATAAAAATTAAATATATACAAATAAAGATTAAAGTTATTACTCTCGACACGGGATCAGAAGCGGCGATAGTAGAGATTGGTAAAAATGATGGTAAAAGGTGAAAGGGTGGAATAATAAAAAGATTATTTAAAAAAGAATAGAAATATGAAGTTAAAAATATATAAAATGATTAATTTAAAGTTAAAAAAGAATTTAATAAATATATAAACGGGGCAAAATATGAGTTTATATAAATTAGAAAAGGAAAAATTTGATAATTTAAAGAGTTTTTCAAGCAAGTGAGAATTTAAGAAGTAATACTAATGTGACATTAAGTAATTAATATTCAAATAGCTTCAGGAATTCCTTTGATGGTTAAGTTTAGCTCGAGGGTATGTTTAGTGTTGATGTGGATTTCTTTTCGCTACAAAGGGCTCCACCGACTACAGTATGCTTTAAGATCAATGCCTACACTTACTAACAAACTGCGATCGTGGTGGTGATTAACCAACCCTATTCTAACTCTCTAGTTAATTTTCTAGAGAGATCTAAGGAGAGTCTATAGAAAGAATTACTCTGCTCTTAGGAAAAAATGAGTCATCTTTTACTATTATACCTTTTGGCTTTTATACCTAGTCAAGGCTAGGAGACCCTGGATATCTTTATACGTGTCGTACTCTCATTACTCAATGTTCTGATAACTCTATACTCCCTGATAGGTGTTAGTGCACCCAGTCTAACACATCAATTGAGCATGGGGCATCTCAACGTACAATGGCGCCGCTCCAATCGGATATGTTAGGGGCACCTCAACGTATAACGGCGCCACCTCTGTCTGACATGCCAGGGGCGTTTTCTCCACTCAGGTGTTAGTTATTTTACACTTGTTCACCCCTTCTGCGTACCCATGCTCAAGCCTGACCTAATAAGCAAGGGAATATTTAGCTCAGCCTCAGCGTCGTCTGATGTCTTCTTATCTTGCTCAGCTGTTGTCATATTGACTGAGACAGCCCCGCTATCGGGCCCAATAGTTAGCCCCTTAGCATGCAACCTCATCTAGTAAGGGTTACGTGGCATTCTGATATCTCCTCTAGCTAACATGCTTTTGTAATCTCTACCGACCCCGTCTATACTGAGGGATGGGAAAGGATGCACGATGGAATCTTAAATGCCCCTCGATCCACACCTCTAGGGCGATGAAGTGTGTCCCCTGCTAGTTGCAACACAACCATCACGACCCTTCCGCTTTCTTCTCTCTCTCTCTTTTATAAGCATTCTCACATCACTTGTGCCGTTTTAAACTATCCACTTATTCCAAAATTTTCCATTATCTTCCTTCCCTTTTGTTCTTTGCAACACCTGACACTTCTCACTGCCGCTTCAATGACCGTGAAACACCATGAACATCATCTGTTCAATCGATCATGTTTGACAAAGAGAGTAAGTTTTCTCCCATTTCTCTCTATTTTTCAATTTTTGCATATTTTCCAATTTTCTTCGACTGCTCTTCGCATGAACCTTTTCCCCCTTTTTCTTCTTTTCAAGAACGAACAATTGAAAATAAAGCTAGGGATTGAATGTGTAGATATTCTTCCCCTTTCTAATGTGCTGATCTTAGCCCTTCCCTCCCTTAGCATTTCCTTGAGTTAGTTATAGTTTCATAGGCAGACATTGGGGCCTTCCTCAGTTGTATACTTCCTCAAGATCCCCCAACACTTTGTCGATTGTTTCCTCTTTGACTGACTTAGGGTCATCCTCAACCTTGTAGACCAAGCCTTCAGTGACTGATGAATATTCGACTCATGGGTGACCCGTTCCCTTTTTCTGGTCAGGTACATTCGAGATAGATAGACCTAAGAAAGTCCAACCTGAACTGAGGGAAAAAGCTTAGAAGGCGGCTCGACCTCACTCCAACCACTACGAAAAGGTCATCATAACTTTCAATGAGGATTATCATTTCCACATCCTAACTGAGTATAACATTTTGACCTGCATCAACATCTATGTACCTGAGAAGCTTGAGTGGTATCCTTGGTGGGTGTAGATGGGGTTCGTGGAGATTGTTGTTTACATATACATATTCTTTTGGGGTTTCAGGGCACCCCTTTATCACTTCATCCAATCCATGTTGTATATGTGGAAACTTACCTCTAGTCAGTTAGTACCGAATGTGCGGAGGACAATATTGGGGTTGTCTGTACTGTATCATGAGGAGACCGGACATGTGCCCCAAACCATCTTCTTTAACTTCTTGATTAGTTTGTGTTGAAGAAATTATGGATGGTATTAATTAACTCTGGAGAAGGGCAGGCCCATAACTAGACTTCCTTAAGCCAACAAATTTTAGAAGGAGAAATGATTCATTCTGACGGAGAACTGGTAGTGTCGCGCCTGCGACTATTCCATCTACTGCCCTTGTCCCCTCAGTTGACATTGTTCAGAGGTTTACTCAACCTCAACCAGCACCATATTTGTCCTAGTTCACCTCTCTCTTGGCATTCTTGACGCAACAAGCTTTGTTAGGGCCCCTCTTGGAGCCTAAGATCAGTGAGGGCTATCTCAGAGAATTTTTTAGGGAGACCTTCGATCTCTATCTCATGCCAGGGAACCTCAACATGGTTGGTCTCCCCCTCCCTAATGTTCAGTACATCCTGAGGTCCAACCTCGCCATAGTAAGTGTTCATTCTTACTATTAGTATATCCCACTAAATCTTGACTAACTCATTCACTTTTATTTATAGTGTCAAGTCGCCTCAGTTATATTAAGGGCCTCAATTCAGACCTTCCAGTAACAAGAGGTCGAATAAGTAAAGGTTGAAAATGAGAAGCTTTAACAAAGCACATTGGTCTCGGTTCAACAAGTGAAAGAGCGTACATTCAAAAAGAACCAACTGATAAAGAAATATCAAAAGGAGGTTGACCTGAGAAAGGCTAAAGAGGTCAAACTTCAAGAGGTCCAAAGACACTAAACAACTCTTCAAGGGGTTCGATCCGAGCTGAAGGAGGTCGAATTGAGCTGAGAGACATGCAGGCAGAGCTGGAAGAATGCAGACCTTAGACCCCTCATATGAAATAGGTTGTTGTGGCCAAGTATCTGGAGTCTGAAGAGTTCTCTACTTTGAGGTCTGAAATCAGTGACACGAGCTTCCTATCATGTATGGCCATCGTCGAGCTAAAGTTCCCATAACTAAATGTGGACGAGATTGCACTTCTGGGTGATGAGACCTCAAGAGATGAGATTAAAGATGAAGGTGCAAAGACTGCTCCAGCCATAACTACCCCCAATATTGACGTAATTGGAGCTGATTATCCTCCCACAACAACTGGTCTATAAATACGTGTATTCTTTTTTTTTTTTTTCTAATTGAACTTCCATCAATCAATGAAATCATTTCTTAAACTTTTCTATTGCTTTATTAATAATTGATTTCTCGATACTTAGTCTCTTTCTCCTCCTCCTTCTTAGAAAAATTGAACTCTTAGGGGTTAAGATTTTCTAATAAAAGGAACTCAGTTCTTAAGATATGTATTAGGCTACTAGTTATTAGATATTGAGCTCTTAGGTGCTCAGATCTTCGTATCCTTGGGTGCCAAATAAGCACTCCAAGTTTTGTATGCTATGCTCCTCGTGGGTGCTTCAATCTTCATTACTTTGGGTGCCCAATAATCACTCCAAATTGATGAGCCTTAGTTAGGTGCTCAGTTATTCTTTCCTTAGGTGCCTAATAAGCACTCTAAGTTGTTGAGCCCTTGTTGAATGCTCATTTTGTCTTTCTTTGGGTGTCAAATAAGCACTCCAAGTTGTTGGATGCTAAGCTATGTCACCGGCTTTGATTTTCATTTCCGTGGGTGCTAAATAAGTATTCCAAGTTGTTGAGCTCCTGTTGGGTGCTCAATTTTTCTTTTCTTAAGTGCCAAATAAGCACTCCAAGTTGTTGAGCCCCCTGTTGGGGGCTCAGTTCTTCTTTCTTTAGATGCCAAATAAGCATTGTGAGTTGCTGGATGTTGAGCCCCAATCGGTTGCTCAAATCTTCAATTTCCTTATGTGCCAAATAAGCACTCCAAGTTGTTAGATGTTAAGCCCTACAAGTGTTCATATCTTCATTTTCTTAGGACCCAAATAAGTACTCAAAGTTTCTAGATGTTGAGCCCCTATCGAGTACTCAGATTTTTATTTTCTTAGGCGCCAAATAAGCACTTAATGTTGCTGAGCCCCTATCGGATGCTCAAGTCTTTATTACCTTGGATGCCAGATAAGCACTCCAAGTTGTTGGATATTTAGCCCCTTACGGGTGCTCATATCTGAATATCCTTATGCGCCAAATAAGCGCTCCAAATTATTGGATGATGAGCTCCATCAGATACTCAGGTCTTCATTACCCTAGGCCCCAAATAAGCGCTCCAAGTTGCTGAGCCTCTGTCGAGGTGCTCAGGTCTTCATTACCTTAGGTGTCAAATAAGTATTCTAAGTTGTTGGATATTGGGCCCCTTATAGGTGCTCAGATCTGAATATCCTTAGGCGCAAATAAGCACTCTAAGTTCTTAGATGTTGGCCCCTTATTATCTGCTCAAGTCTTCATTACTTTGGACACCAAATAAGCGCTTGAAGTTGTTGAGCTTTGTTGGGTGATCAGCTCTTCTTTCTTTGGGCGCCCAATAAGAAATTGAAGTTCCTGGATGCTAAGCCTTTGTTGGGTGCTCAGGTCTTCATATCCTTAGGTGCCAAATAATCGCTCCATGTTATTGGATGCTAAAACCTTATCGAGTGCTCAATTCTTCAGATACTTGTATTTAGTACTCGCAAATTGGAGGAATTTTAATTTGATAATGACAATATTACATCACATGTCCATTACGCATCTTTATTTCCTTCATCTCTTCTTCATCCTTCTATATTCTTCCTTTTTTCACGGTTTTTCGCTCTCAACAATGTGCACCTCAGTAAATTGTTCAACTTCTTTTTCCTTGAGGGACACTAGATAACATATCCTCAAGCTTTTATGATCCCCCTTCATAACTCCCACTCCTCTCTCGGTATGGAACTTCATCGCTATATCTTTCGTTGAGATGATGGCTCCTACGAAGCCGATAGAAGGACGGTCCAAAATGATATTATATCCTGATAGGAAGTTGATGACCATAAAGCTTACAACGATTGTTGGCCTTATTGGCCCTTCTCCTAAAGTCATCGGTAGGCTTATCATCCTTCCAGATATACAAACTTCCTAGAGAAACCGATCAGCGGAGTATTGACAGGCTTTTGACTTACATTGTTGATCTCATCTTTCCAAAAGTAGACAAGGACAAGACATCCACCACACTCCATGAATCAATAAGTACCTAGTGTATTAGCACAATAGAGACATTGGTCAAGATAACCAGGGCATCATTGTGGGGATACATTATCCCCTCTTCGTTCAGGTGATTGAAGATGATGTCGATTGACTCCCTATTCTAAAAAGTCATTGAAACATAGAACACTTCAGCCTACGTCAGGCTCCTCATCCATCTACCTCTCTGCCAACTACAGTCTTCCCCATTAAGTCTTACTACAATCACCTAAATCTCTCCAGCCACATTCTAATGTTTGAGATTACCTGCTAGGCATCAATCCTGCTCTCCCTCTCCCCCCTCATTCCTTCTTCCTCTACTTGGGATCTCATTCCTTCTCTCTTCACGAATTCCCTCAAGCGTCCCTCTTGAGTCAACCTCCCTACTTCTCTCTTCAGGTGTATTCAATCATTTATTTTATTGATATGATCCCCATGATATTTGTAACATGACCTTTGGTCTCGCTGGACCAGTGCAGTCTTCAACGGCTCTAGGGTCCTAAATAGGTATTGATTCTTGAAGCGATTGTAAATCACTTTAATACCTGCTATGAGAATAGTGAAGGTATCTCTGAAGAACAGATTTGCTCTTTTCTTATCCGGACTTCTCCTTTCATCCTTATTCTTCCTCTTTTCTTCTCTCCATTCCTTTCCCTTCGGGTCGTCTCTCTTTCTCTTCCCATTATACCCTTAACTATTCTTCCCTCTTTCACTTTTACTCTTCAGTTGAGATACGAGGATCTCTTTAGCTACTCTGATCCTCTTTGCCTTTAGTAACGCTTCACTATAATAACTGAAGCGCATTTTTTTGGAGTGGCTGATAAGCTTTTTATCAGTCGTGCCCCTCAGAAAGCATGTAGAACCCCAATATCTCCGGGTCGGTGCACCTTCTTCAAAGCTTGGTTGAACTATTTCACAGAATCCAGCAAGGCCTCCCATTTATAGTGTATAGACTTGTTAGGGGGAGTCACATGTTAGCTACCCCCTAGAAATTAGACACAAATAACTGCTTCAGCTAATTAAATGAGTCGATAGAGCTTAGTGTGAGGGATCAATATCAGTCACTTATTGAATCTTATAACATGATGTAAGAGCACTAGCACATCAGCTCATCAAACATAGAGTTCATCCTCATGCACATCTCATATGAGTTGACGTGGTCCCGAGGGTCCTTAGTTCCATCATACATCAGGGTCGGAGCCCTAAACTTCTTTGGTAGCTTAGAATTTTGCACCCACTTAGTAAATGAGCTCTTCAGCTCATCCATATACAAAGTTGTTTCCTTTATCACTGCTTTTAAGTCCTTCATTCTTTTAGTCAACTCCTAGATGACTTTCATTTATCCCCTTGGCTCTTCAGTCCAGTTTGTGGGAAGTCTAGGTTCCTTCGATATTTGAGCAGGGTTCAGATTCGATGTTCTATCCATTGAGTCTTCTGACTCCTCCCCCACGTCATTTTAATTTTTAAACGAGATGCCTTATCTTCTTCTGGGTGAGAGCCTCTGCCCACAAATGAGCCTCAATGTCCTCCTACATGAAGGCACATGCCTCTATGCCTCGGCTCCTCTCTCCTTTCTTGCCATATTTCTTGCAATCCTCATGTGTATAGAATGCAAGACCACTGGCTAACTCTTTTCACAAGGCACCTCTCCATCCTCTCTATGGTCTGCAGTATATCTATCCCACTGTTGACCATTAGAAGGGTTTGTGGGGGTGCTCATTGTCCCTTGACAGCGCTCGTAGAGCGTGTTATTCTCCCTTCAAGTAGGAGAGGAAAGACTCCTCTTTCTCTACCTCTTTATCCTCCTTCATTTTTTTTTCTGTCAGTTCTCCCTCACAGTTTTCCATATTCCACACTACTCTCACTCAAGTTATTGATATGTTGGAACTTTGAGAGTGAAGAAAATGTCTATACGGTCAGTGTCAATCTATTGACGTAGATTTTCGCCTATTACGAAGGGCTCTGCCGACTATAGTGTACTCCAAGATCAATGCCTGCACTCACTACCAAAATACGACCAGGCTGGTAGTCGGCAAACCCCGCTCCAACACTCTAGTTAGTTTTCTAAACTGATGTAAGAAGAGTCTATAAAAAGAATTGCTCCTCTCTTAGGAAAAAAATACATTACCTTTTATTGTTATACTATTCGGCTTTTATACCCAGTCAAAGCTGGGACTCTAGATAGCTTTACACATATTGTACTCCTTTTGCTTAGTATTCTAATCACTATGTGCTTTCAGATAGATGTCAACGTATTTATAAACTAGCATAATAGGGACTTACTCCTCACTCAGGGGCGTCTCAGCATATAACAGAGCCGCCTCAGTCTAACACGTTAGAAGCATATAATCGTGCCACCCTTATTTGAATCGAGCAAAGAAATACCTGACACAACATCAACATCATCTGATATCCTTTTATCTTGCTCAACTATTATCATATCAAATAATACCCTTTTCGACCCTATCAAATTTCAACTTTAGCTATCGTTTTTTTTTTCATAGTCATTTATATTGACCTCTATCAATCCTATTCAATTCCTCTTATTCAGAACGAAATTATAGGTCTAAAACCATCCCGCTGCCGAGCCCAACACTAGTATTCAATAGAACTTTTTAGTTGCTTTGCTAACTGTGGGATATACATAGGTAATTTTGGAGGAGAGCGTAGGTTTTATTTTGTGGTTAGTGCCAACTTTATCCAGCTGTGTCTAGCTAGTATTTTCTCGCTGGCATGCTATAATGGCTTTTGTCTAGATTAATGGCTTTTGTCGTTTGTATGAGAGACTTTTGATGAGTACTCCACCCAATGTGGAAACCCTAACGTGAGGATGGGTCGGATAATATACAATTAGCGAAAACCTCCTCTGGTTAGTTCAAGTCTGAAGAAGAATGTGGTATGCTGAGGCCACCAGCTCGGTAAGAACTACGAAAAACAATTTAAGCTCAGGGATTTATTCTGACTTTTGTGAAGCTTCAGTGTTTAATTCTCTTACTTTGAAGGTTAAGAATTGGACTTTTTTTCAGTGCACTAGCAGACTAGCTGGAAGCGCATTGCATAAGGGATCCTGATTCTTAACAATCTTGTGGATATTAATGTAAGAGTCTCACAAAAATCATAGAATGGTTGAGATATTTCTTCCAATATACCGACAACTGAGAAGTTAATCATACAGTAACCTAGAGACAATACAATAGATTTATTAGATATTTTTTTGACACCATATGACGAAATATGTGTACCCATATATCATCATTGTTTCTGGCCAATTAATATATATTATACTTCCTGATTTAAAAATTTATATTAAAAGTTTTCTTAAAAAAAGAAATAATCTTCTTAAGAAAGACGTCACTATGATCTTAACCTTCTACATAACCACCATAAGCAGAGAAGGGAACGTACCAAAAATACAAAGAAGAGGACAAAAACCTAAAACACCAAATAAATATTAAAAAAAAAAAAAAGATGCAAAAATAAAATTAAATAAGATTTAAAATCTAAACTACAAAAAAGTCTAATTACATTTGATTGATTCTAAAGTAATCAAACCCCAATTTACCATAAAAGAAATTTTCAGTCTAACAGCTAATAAACAAAAAAAATTTTTGGTCGTTCACATGAAAAGCTTGTGAGGTTAATTTACTCATAAAGACGTCAATTTACTAATAAAGACAATAACTGAGTAATGTGTACAATTAAAACAAAACGAACTGCAATATTTATTTGAAAGAATTGGACAAATTGACTCTTTGACAAGTCATAATTAGGTTAACATACTTCGAATAAGTTTTCCTAATGAAATGGCATTTTTTACCTTTGATAATTTAAAAAAAAATATTATATATATATATACATATAATTTACTAAAACACTTTTACACAAATTTTACTGTTTTTGCTTGAAAATCAAAACAAAAAAAAAAAAAAAAAAAAAAAACCAAAACAGTTCCTTCCAGCACAAAACTAGTTTTAACCGATGAGCATATTCATTCTCTTCGATTCGAAATCATTAAAGATGTAACCCCATTGATTCGCCTCTTGAATTTGCATCCCTCTATTTTGCAACCCATCTTAATCGAACTCGTCTGAGGAGATCCCAACATAATCTAAATCTTCTATTTCGCAAACTTGCCCATCCAAACCAAAAAGAAGTGGTTACTATTTGAGTGAATATGAAGAAAAATACCGAAAACAATTGACAAAAGATATTCCAATCGGTTCGCCAGAAAAAGAAGATCAAAGATTGAAATCAGCACCATAATCAATGGCGGAAAACCTTGAGCTTAGCCATCGAGTATGTCACTTAAAAGTTTGGATTTTTTATGTTTTTCTTTGATATTAATTGAACTATTATTGTAAATGCTGAAAAATTGATTACATATGTTTTTCAAAATGCATTTGGAATTGAAATTTTTTAGCCTCAGGAACTTCAGAAAATTCATATGAACTTTCTCAATGGCTAGATGGGCACATGAATGGCCATCGAGCAATTGACTATTACAGTCTTGTTTTTTTTTTTTTTTTTGATATTTAATTTTGTTTCTTTAGTTTTGTTTAATTTTTTTCATTTATGGAGAAACAAATTCCGATTCCTCGTGAGTTTTAACCCATTATTGACCAAAGTCTTCATTTCAAGATACATGCTACCATGATAGCAAAGCCAGAAGTCGTGAATACTGACATAAAGAAGAAGCTGAACCCATAATAGTTGGAGGTCTTTAAGTCTACTTACTTAGGTCATTTTCTTGATGTGCACAGCAGCCTAAAAAACTCAGCCAAATTATTAACTTCTTCACTTTCTAATGAGTGGAGTGCAAGAAGAAGCACAAGTTATGGTTTACGCACTGCAAGAGGCCTATGCAGTTTGGTCTGAGGGAGTATTATTGACGACTGAGTTAAAATATCATGCATATCTTTAGGACTATGTAATTAGGTGGATAAAAAAATATTACCACATGTTAAGGAAGTATCTTGATAGGAAGCTTGTCGAAGTGTCAGAGTTTGCAGAGAAGTTTAGAAGTGATGATGGTCAATGGAATAATAAGGACGATGAAATTGTGAAGACGGTTTGTGTCAACTTCATTAAGGAAGTTTTTTTGTCTCTAGGGGATGAGGAATAAGATCTAGCCATTTACCTTTGTCTATAGCCAATAGTTTAGTTTAGTCTATAGCCAATAGGTATGAGGCTACCATTCAATTGCATTAGAAACATATAAAAATGAAGGCCGTTATATATAGGGATTGGCTAGAAGAAACGAAACCGAAAGAGGAAACATATGATTTATAAGATTAAAACATGCTAATAATTAATAAATTAAAATTTATATTTAACAACCTTAGCTTATAATGTGGGTTGAATTTAAATAAAAAGAAGAAGAAATGAGAGTGAGGGAAAGAAAAGCTAAATGAAGATGTGATTATTGGGTGAATTATGAAAAGTGATGAGAGGGAGGGGTATTTATAGGAGAATAAATGAGAGTTTTAGTTAAAGACGAAATAATTGAGAGGAGAAAGAGGGATATGCTAAAGTAATAAATAGGGAGAATTGAATTAAATAGTGAAATAAATATTTTGAGCTTATACTTTTGTTATAATTTCTTTTGAATTTTTTCCTTATGATTTCTTTTTCAAATTTTATTATTTTGAAGACTTATAATTTAATACATCATTATTAAAGAGTTGGCTAAAAAAATGTCATTGTGATTTGTAAATTGTAATGATAAATAGTTCCGTCAGAAAAACTTTTCGACCTTAAAGAGGAAACAATGGAACCTATAATGAAGTCTTAAAAATAAAAAATAAATTATTAAAATAATATCATAATCTATAATTTCTTTTGAGGAGATGAACTACTTCTTATCATATAATTAGGAGTTTTGTATTTAGATTCAAGATATAAATTATCAAATACTTTGAACATTTATTTTTTATTCGTCATTTGATGCTGATTTCGCTGATTTGTACATTCACAATCTCTGATGAACCATAGTACCTCAATCATTGCAGGTGTAAATTTAGTTCTTCTATCATAAATGATTCTCTTACCTATTCTAATGTTGATAATGAAGAGACTGTCGAGACGAAGACGTCATTACGTTATGTGTGAGACGAGATAATATAAGAAACCTTTTAGAATTATATTTCTACCATTGCAAAATATAAAAGTATTCTCCATCCCCATCATCTAAGAATTCAAAGTACTTTCGAAGCTCCCAATATTTTGAAGTATCACTACTTGAAAAACTCTTCTTCTTATATATATTTCATATTGCCTTCTTTAGTCATTTATTTTGTTGATCGGGTCGTCGAGGTTGCAAGTTGTTATACTTTTTTTCATAAACAAAAAAAACTTCATGGAACTTTATATTTGTGTTAACGATTTGTTCATCATAAGAAATATCAAATTTTTTTGTTATAAAAGAAACAACCTTACTAAAATCTTCATACTTAAGTCTAGGATCCAACAAAACTCGAAAGTAATACAAAAATTGAATTTCTTTCCAATATTTTACATATTTTATCTTAATTTTTTCTATTATAGATTTAAAAACAGCATCATCTTACACTATCATAGCAATAGCCCATATCACAACTGTTCAAGGACGAACCAATATTGTTACAAATTATTTACTGTTTAATTTACTGTACTAGAACCAATCTTAGGTTGCGATCGTCATTTTAGTTGTATGATTACTTTGCGATCAAGGCTACATGAGGTGATTAAGGATATTAAGGAGAAGTTGAATGCAAGAGGGATGGAAATGTTCAGAGCATAATGCTTTGGGCATTTCCTAGATGTGGATTTAGGATTTTTTTTTTTCAGGTCAATTAACCTTTACCTTCATACAGTGTCTAGTTTGGATCCCAAAGAAGTATGAGGCGTGGTTCTCCATCAATGGTCGTCCTCTCCGATACTTGCAGTATGAATTTGCTCTAGTCACCGAATTGAAGTGTCACAACACCCCAACCGTTCCTAATAGAATATTGAATAATAGGGAACTCGTGGAGAAATATATGGGGGGACAACTGAAATTTAAATGCGGCAACTTCATGGACATGTTAACTAATTATTTAATCTCTTAATAATTGGAAATTAATTATTCATGGTTTAAACTATGCAGGTGTGGATGGCCCCCCACTACACATGGAGGTCTCGGAAAATGCATCTGCGGGTGATGTCCTGGTGGCTATACCCAGACCCAGTAAGTTATTAATTTCTCTAATATGTCTCATTTTATTCTTCATGTTAAGTAATTATTTAATCTCTTAATACATTGAAATTAATAATTCATGGTTAAAAATATGCGGGTGTGGATGCCCTCTCACTACCCATGGAGATCTTAGGCGAATTCCGACTCTATCAGCTTCTTCAATCTCAAGACGATGCTCCTAAGTTATTTTTTTTACGAATGGAGTATGTGTCTTTTTGATGATGTCATCAACTCATGATGGCCTGTCCTTCTTCACCTTTGTCGGAGGAGTTTTGGTAGGATTCCACTTTCCTTCCTTATTACATGTGAACTTTTTAGTTGTCACTATAGTGGTACCTTTGCGGGTATATGTTCGTCTTCATAGAGAATGCTAAACCCAACCTCTCTTGCATAACTATTATACCAATTACAGGCATGCTCAACACACTTGAACTATAAGTGGTACACGTTAACTAACATCCCATCATCTGCTTTCATTGCAAATCCTTCAGGTATTACTGTTTGGATATCAATGTTATGCCTTAGAGCCATTTGGAGAGAGAATAAGTGAAAATGAAGAATGGTCTTACGTTCGGTGAAGTAGAATGGTTGAAGTAGAATGGTGAAGTAGTCTATGAGTTGAATGGATTTGCTGTGACAATATAGTGTTATCACATCATTATGTATCGTAACATCAAAGTGTATTAGCACATCACTATATCTTGTCATAACGATGGCTTTTGTCACATGTTTCTATCCTTAAAAGTCTGGACAGAGAATGCTAGACTGAGAATTCCAAATCGAGCACCTTGACCTAAAATCCCATATCAAGCACTCGTTCTAGTATACCAAACTGAGAATTCCAGTTCAAGTTTTTGGTCTAGAATCTCAGATTGAGATATCGGTCTTTGAAAGGTTAAAGATATGGGTGTGTGAAGTTAAATTGAAGGGAGCTCGATCTGTGAAGGATCTCAGTCTCGGAAAAGTAAAAAGATGTCGCGCTGAAATTGATTTTGACGTTTTGCGTAAAAAGTTCTCGGTCTGTCAGTTATCTTATATGGCTGCGTATATCAGTCGTATAAGTTTTCATATTAATACGATATTCATTTAAGTTATTTTCATTGACATATGTTTTAACCATTGAATTTATAAGGACGGCCGAGATTTACATGCAGAGACAAATAAGGATATAGAAACAATGACTGAATCTGCCTCCCATTTTATCCATGACTGCTATAAAATTTAGGGCAAACAAAAAAAAGAAATATATATTCTTATTATCTCTATTATTGTTCTTTTGAATTTTCGGATCTAATGTCTAGAGATTCAGGTTTTTCATACGGCTCTCGTTTGGAATAATCCATCCATTCCCAAGTAGTAACATTGGTTAAACCTAAAAACTAGATTGTCCATCAAAATCATTTTGAAATGAGGATGGCGATTAATATATTCTACGAGTATTTATTTATTATGTCCGTGATGAACCACGATAGCATTATTATTGAAAGCATAATAAACTAAGAGTAAATACACCTAGACTATACTAGAATGTCTTTTGAAATGAAAGAGAACTCCAAAATGAGTGTCCCAAACCATAATAAACTCTTATATCTAATACAATAAATATCATTCAAAACTACGAAATCTTGAAAGCATCCCAAAGGAATGGGGGAAACCTCAGTGTTCTCACGAATTCGTATATGATGGAATTGGTAACATTTTGGTATAAAAATATATGATGTTAGATAGATACAAATACATAACTCACTGTTTCAGATCAATATATATTTTGACTTACGATGACAAAAGGCTAAATAACTTCATTAATATTCTTCATAAAAATTCTATGCTACTTCTCTGCAAATTTATCTGCCAGAGTTTATTTTCAAGCTAACAGCCCAACAAAATTAAAGCAAACTAAAGCTTATCATAATCCTAACAAACAGTTAGATGATACTATCAAATAATTGAAGATACAAAACTAAAGATACAAGAATAAAAAAAGAATTTAACTAAATACATGTGATTCCTGCTTGCATGCACGTTACGTAACCCCAGTCCTGAGTTTGCATGCCGAGATCGATTATTATATCTTGATCCATCTTCCTCTTCCATCCCATCATATTAATTTGTAAAGTTCTGTGCATTGTTTTTGTTTGAATGAAATAATCAATTCAAAACAATTTTACTAGAATTGAACTAATTGAGCCATACATATTTTTGGAAAAATTCTTGGATAGATCAAGTACATCTAACAACCGTGGAGTAGCCCAATTGATTAGCCAACATATTTGACATTTTTTTTTTCCAAACTATAATTCTTAGGTGGACCAATTTCACTAAATAAGTTTTCAAATGTTGTATTCACTGTGTAAATTGTGTAATCACCTAATAAAGGTATTTATACTTGTCTGCAAAGACTATCCAAAGAAACCATTAACTAGTTACAAGACTAATTACAATCAATTAAATGGAACAAGGGCATTATTACCAAGAATAGTCTAGATTAATCTAACTATATAATAATATCTGCCATCAAATTCAAAGTGGTCAAACTTGAGACTGGAAATGAGATCTCAAAATTTGTTACGATATAGTGTTCGAAACAATTTTTAAAAAATTTATTAAGATATAGTGCAATTGAAAAGCTATGAGTCTTTAAAGATACATCTAATGAATGACCCAGTCATTGAAAACTGGTATCCAAAAAATGTAACTCTTTAGAATTATTTTTTGGAATATATAAATATACCAATTTACTTTGGGCTTTTTCTACAACGATTTACACATAACTTTCACATCTTTGGCTACAATTATATAAATAATATTTTTTTCAATTTTTTTTATATTATAAATAATTGTCTTACAATTATACATACATACATACATATATATATATATATATATATGTATATATATTATAACTTCGTAGACTACGTTACTATGATAGTAAAGTCATAAATAATCTAAAAAACTCATTAAAATATCTATTATTGGTTTTCCAATTATGCACGTCGTCAAACATCAAGAATTTGAATATTACAAGCTATAAGCTAAATAAGAATGCACTGATTAAGGCCACAACATACAACATTTCAAAACTATTTTTACGTTGTAGATGGGATTTTTACTTACCTGAAGTGCTTGTTTTCTAGAAACAATTTTAGAGGTCCTTCAAATATTGGTCTCATTGTAAACCTATCCAACCAATCATTCATAAAACTTATTAGAGACTTACGTTACATTAAAATTATACAACTCTCTTCGGTTTTAGTACTCTAACTTTTGGTCTCTTACTTTGTGAAGCGCTTACTATAACTTATTAGGCTTCTTGTACTATTTATATCTTAAAATCATGTTTCTTACTCCATAAATCAAACTTTATATGTAACAATTTAGAGTAGAATTTAAGGGTTGTTCCATTTTTCCATATAGGTCATGTTTCGAAAATTGTCTAATAAACCATAGTTGCATTTGGTTCAAAATTTTGGGTACTCTTATTTTTATCTCTTGTGTATCTTAGATAAAACTTTCAGCTCAAACTCTCGGTTTGAGCTGTTGTATTATGAGTTGTTCTATAATTTAGCATGGGATTAAAAGTGACATAATTTTGTGCACCGGTGTGATAAAATTATGATCCTATATGGTCTCTTAGGCATAGATCTCTAGTTTAAGTTTACAAAATCTCAAAATTGTATATCCATATCTTCACTTTCAAAAGTCCTTAGAACACAAATTGTTCATAGTTCTAGTTCTATAATTTAACATATTAATTCACCCATTTTGAGAATTTGTCTCTCATTCAATATATCCCGGATTGAGGTGTTTTTGGACTCTATGAATAGATTTAAGATTATATCTCAAACATATACTTTTTTAATGATTTTATCTTATACGTACAAATCTTAGAATTTGATTTAAGCAAAATGCTACAAATCTTTTTTTCAAGGTTTTAACAAGTTAAGCTATTGTGAATCACTACTCATTTGTACCAATTTTGATAATTAAAAACCTTAATTACTTATTCTCCGAGCATGATTAAAGAACTAACATCAGTCAATCACAAATGAAGTTTGGTTAGACATACCTTTATGAATGGTTCTTAGAGATCCTACGAATACCATACCAACTATTATTGTATGATTATAGAATTGAACCACCCGATCTGATCTACCGGTTGGCCGCACGGCCTAATTGGTCACATGGTCACTCTCTTCTTTCCGTTTAGTCATTTTTTTAAAACCAATTGTAGGGGCTTTTCAGCAAAATATGAAGATATTTTCATTGATCCAAAGATTTTTTAGCAAAGAGAATGTTTCATTTGATTGAATTAAAGGGTGTTTCATCAAATTCGAAGGGTCACTCTGCAAAGGGAAAGTTCATTTGATTGATTCCAAGGGCTTGTCATCAAAATAAGGAATGTTGAGTAATATTTATGGGTCAAAATGTAATTTCTTAAGGTAAATCCATAATATTTTGCCTTGCTTAACAAGTTGGAAAACTTGCAAGCCAAAAGTATACTGCCTTAATGATAAAACAAAGGGGTTCTGACTTCCATCCATAAATATGACCCACCACTAAAGAAGAAAGTATTGAACAACAACCACAAAATGACCAAACTTCGAGTTCGCACCACATTCTATCCACTCAAAACCTTGAAAGTAATCCTTCAATGGATTATTCTATCGCTCTATAAGCTCCACGCTTACGTTATTAACCAAGCATCCTTGATGTTCATCTTGTCTCACCATCAAAGCAACAAACACTTTAATTAGTCGCTTAGTAGATTTAGTATAAAAGATTAGTGTAATCCGTTAAATATTTTGTCTTGCTTCTTTTGCCATTTATTTTCAAGTCAGATCAATTCTACTTTGATATTTTGTCTTTATTTTAATACTATTTAATTTATATTGCAATTCATTTATTTTATCTTGAATTTGTTCCACTTTATCATATCGTCTTCATTTTATTCACAATTTTTTGTATCGTGTTTATTTTGTTGTCATTAATTTATTGTCATTTATTTTATCGCAATTTCAAGTACCGACTATTTATTTTCAAAGTATATTTATTTTTGACATGCCCACACTTTATACTTTTTTCTGGGATAGAAAGATAGCGAATTTGCGATGCTTAAATCTTGTTCATCGTGGGTTTACAAATATTTTCATATCAACAAATTGGCATATCTAGTGAGATATTATTTCCACCCTGTCTCAGTTTTGAACGATTTATCCAATGCTCATTTGATAGAATTATTTCATGCATTCAATCCTCCAAAAATTGATTCATAATTAGAACTGGTTAAATTTATAATTTGACTCCTCTAATAATTTTTTTATCCTTAATTACTATTAATTCACTAGTAAAAAGTCAATTTATAACTTGATTATAAATTTGAGCTCAAAACCATTTTGAGCTCAAAACCATTCATTTCCAGAATTAACCCTTAAGGGAACCAATATACAATCTTCAATGAAGAAAGTTTGGATTCCATATCTATAAATCATGTTCTCAGCCACGTATCCCAATGAATCTCCAAAACAAGAGTCTTTAGTCTGATATGCAAACAAACTGTGACGAGTGAATCAAAAGATCTAGTTGACATAAACTGGACTTTGTTACTACTCAGGATACAGATTGATCTACATATGATCATCGATTGATATGAATTTAATTTTTTTATGGTAAACGATATTTTAATAAAGAATTAATTTATATCGAGTCATTTCCTATATAATCCAATTATATAAAGTACTTTCACTAAGATATCTATCTACATCAGTGATCTGGATTGAGATCACATGCATTCATAATGCTAGTGAACCGTACTAGCAACTACTGTATTAAAGATTTCATAATTTAATATGTTACGGACAGTTTAATTCATTATCTTTAATCTTAATCGTCTCATACTAATAAAAAATTATAGTCACATTAATGAATTTGGAATTTTCTGATATTTATTTATATTATTCGATAATAATACACATTCACAACAATTATATATAGAAAAATGTCATTTTTATTAATTTAGAACAATACTCATTATATACTTTCAGGACACAATGTCCAATATATTTTTAATATTTTATGATAAGCAATAATTTATATCAATAAATTTAAGCAACTTGAATCTTAATAAATATGATCTAAATCATCATAGTCTCCATAAAAAATTACAAAATATTACCAAAATATTTAAAACCATCAAAAAATTTTAGAAATCAGTATAAAGCCAAATTACATGTTGAAAGTCGAGCCACTCGATTGGACTTGTTATCCATATCAAATTATTGTTCAAATTATAAATCAATTTTTCTATCTCAAGTATGATGCGACTCTTCCTCTCTAGAGAAGTCCCAATCTCTCTCTCGAGATCTATTAATTTGCAAAATTAATTGCTTTTATTCTCCGTGACAATCTACCCTATAACATATGTCTAGATGCGAGTTTTATCTACTTAGCCACTTTTATCTTCCTGAAAAGTTTCATCTAAACTAGTGTAATCTACTTAGTTACCTTAAAGATAGAAGCAATTACATACTTGAAGGGGGGAAATTTTAAGAGAGAAGAACAAGAAGAAACCTGTCCAGGTGAAATGAGAGAAATAATTTTAGGCTTTCTTTCCTTTTATGTTTTTATGGAAAAAATTATGACCAATCAGACTTGATGGAGGATTCTACCAATTTGTATAGCATGTTGAGAAGTTTATGGAGTGAAGGCTTTTCTACTTGTTCATTTGTCCAAACATTTTTCTTTCCAAGATCCCCTCCTTCAGAAGGAACGGTCACTACCCCCTGGTTCAAGAACAATAGTTAGATATATTGGAATTTGAGATAGAGTTCTAGATGTATTAGAACTCCTGAAAAGAGTTATATAAATACGAGGCTAGGGGTGAATGTTTCACAATGTGTGTGATTTTGGTTTCTTGGCTGGAGAGAGAGAGAGAGAGAGAAAACCTAATTAAAAAATCTGTTGGAAAAAATAAACCTAATTAAAACCTGATTTAGTTTAATCTAAAAAATAAAATGAAAAAGAAAGGATCAGATTTGAAGGGCACGGCCCCACCTTGTCCAAACCCACATGGCTCGACCTCTGCCTGTCCATTGAGATGACTTCTTAGCAGCCTGTACATTTGTCGGAACGGCATTTTTAAATACTCAATCAACCTGTACAAAAAAGTTTTTGTTGTATTAGAAAGCGTTTTTTGGCCAAAATACTAATTTTGATGCTGGTGTTCTTGGCTAGTTACTTTACTGGATGCATATTATAAGATCCATGCACGGGATAATAATTGGAGAAAGAATGGCAGGATTGTCGGTTCAGAGATAATTGATTCTTATGTCCGATCGTTTTCTGCAATGACGCAACAATAATGTGAAAAGAGATGTTTTGATTCAGCATCAAAATCATTATTTGATTTACACCCAAATGGTTGTAATTTACAATCATATCGGTCCATCCGCATACAACCCGCAGGTTTAATGTATATTAAATTGATCATGAATTTAATACATACTTAACGAAAAGAATTTGGCCCAAATTTTTTTTGAAAAAGCCGTTGTTGATAAAAAAATATATATATATTATTAATAATTAATATAATATATACTTAAATCTATATTAGTATTTAATATATTTATATCAGGATATGATTTATATATTGCCTTGAAGCTTTGACCGACCACCCTCATCTATTCATTGTTTGCTAAGTTTTTAAATTGGGAAGATGACATTTTATTTAATAAATTTTTTATATACATGATTACATATTTTCACATATGGTTGTAAGATTTGATTCACTATATGTTTGTTTTAATTTTTATTAATCTTGATGATTGAATTTCTTAATGCTGAAAATAAATTTAATTAATAAATTCATAGTGCCTGAATGCAAGACAACCAAATATTTAGATACAGATTGTTTCATTATATTTGCTTAGCTTAAATATATATATATATATATATATATATATATATGATTATAAGGATTACAATTCAATTTGTTTTTTAATATTATGCTATATATATATATATACAGATAAATATATTCATTTGGGATTGTTTCTTGATATGGTTTTATCTTAGGCTATATATATATATATATATTGTTTTTATTATGGATTTAGATATTTTGATGATTAACATCAATACGATATAATGATTAAAGATTATTTAGATTTTTTTTTTGTTTATATAAATATATATTATATTTCATATCAATTTTAAGTCTATTTGCTTTGAGGTAAGAAAAGAAAAAAAATCAAAATTAAAATTAAAAAATTAAATCTCAATTTCAAATTTTCTTTTTGGATTTTTCGTATAAGAATTAAATCTAGATAACCTATTGGCACCATAGTATTATTCCGGGAGAATAAATTTGAAATTTAAATATTTGAAATTTTTAAATTTTAAATATTATATATTTTTTATCTTGACATAAATTAATTGAACCAAGATATTACCAAAATAACCTCTTTTATATAAATTTATTTGTTTTGAGATATTAAGATATATATGTTTTTTGTTTATATGATCAATAATCGGGCCAAATGAAAGTAATTGATTGGCAAAATAGTAAACACACATGTAGAAATAAATATGTGATGACTATAAAGTTTCGATGTGGACAAAATACTGGCCAAAGAAAGTTTACTATCATCATTTGATTTATGTATGGAGAGTGTAATATCCAATTTAACTGCCTCTTGTAGTTAGACAAAGTTTGTAGCATAAATATTAAAAGGTAAAAAGTTTTTTATGGCTAGCACCAATTTTCGAGCAGGATTGTGAAAATGATTGAAAGAAAATCTTAAGAAATTAGTTTTTGAATTTTTAGATTAATAATAATTATACTATAATAATATTATTATATTATAAAAGTAAAGGAAGAAGAGATATTTATTGTACGAAGAGATCAATATGATGAGATATTTAATAGTCTTCACAAGCTCACCCTTCCCTCATATTATGAGACAAGTATTAAGAGATATTTATTGCTTATCAATAGAAACTATAGACATATCAAATCTTAACTACGAAGTTAACACCTTCAACTGCAACTTCGTACAATACAGACGATCTTATTAGCTTCAGTGGTCAGTAAATTTCTCACCTCTACCTAACTAACCCATGCAAAATTTCAAACATAACTCAAGAATTCCTTCCTTCCTTCCTTTATTATCTGAAGTAAGTGGGAGTAAAAGTAAGAATTCTTGCGTAGGGGACATATTGCCTGAAGCTCAAAGGTTGCGATTCTTATCTCTTCAGTTTGAAGCATATTCTACCAGTTAAAAATTATTTCTGGTAAGAATCGTCTAAAAGTTATTTCTAGTAAGAATCGTCACTGCTCTTATACTTGAGATCTTCAGTTCGTTTATAATAGATCGAGAATGAAAGTAGAATTTATAAAGTATAAGAGATCAATATGATATTAAGGTTTATATGTCTTAATTAGTTAGCAAGGTTTTGAATACATCAAAGTTTAAATGCAGGCTCGACGTATTAAATAAGTCGACGGGTTGACGAGTCGACACCTCAACGCCTTCTATATGCGAAGTACTTAATGGCTCGATAGGTCGATGGGTCGATGGGTCGAAGGGTCGATGCCTAAACCCCTCTAGTATGCGAAGTACTTGAGGTGTTGACGGGTCGATGAGTCGATGCCTACTATAACAGCAACACAATTTTTCGACACATTAAGTTAAATTATGTGTTTTAAGTATAATTGAGAATCAAGTTTGTGTTAAGATAAGCACATGTTTGGATAGGTTAAGAGCTAGCCCAAACTGCAGGATTTGAAGTAAGCTCTTACCAATATAAGACATACGACAGGTAAGTAAAATCTCACCTACAACATAAGTATTTTCACTATTTGTTTGGCTTGATATTTTTGATATTGATATGAATGCAACATAATATGTTGAACATTGCGTTAATTGCGTGGCGCTGTATTTTTATAAAGCATGATGGAATTGAGATATATTATTTGAATATATACCTTTTCTAAAAGGTATTGAATGCACCATCAATTTTTATGCAAAAATAGCAAAAAGAAATGTTATTCTGTTAAATTGATTAGTGTGATAGTTGACATGACTTAAGCATGACATTATATTGAGGTGCTGCCTGATCAAGGTGGACTGAGTGGAGTCGCTGATCTTAGAAATTTTATTCGAATAGGGCTGACTAAGAGATCATTGATCTGAGATGTGATCTGATTAGGGTGGACTGAGTGGAGTCATTAATCTCAGATATTTTTTGTCACAGAGGACCATAGATCACAGTAGTGTCGGTGGCAGCATCTTTAAGGCCCATATCAGTAGAAAGAGAATCCTATTTGCATAAAAAGATTTATAAGAAATTGCAAAACTTTTCGATTGAGTTTTTAAAATATATTTGAATATGTTTTACGCATGTGAGATAAAATCTTTACTGACCGAGATATTTAACTCAAAGTAGTTGCTTGTGTTTGTAGGTAAGCATAAAAGTGGAAAGTCATTGTGTTATAACAGGGTGAATAAAGTGTGATCAACCTGATGTGGATTACACATAGGCCTAACATTTAAGGAGTCATGAAAGTTTTAAAATGAAATTTTGGAAAGGCCTCCTTTTAACGCATTTTGAGAAGTTTCTAAGAGTTTGACTTTGTTTAACTAACAAAGTTGTAAAGATTATCAGTTTTATATATTGTGTACAGAAATTATATATATAATGTATTATATTTTCCTTTAATATCACTGCCAAGATAGATTTAAACTAAGTTTTAAGAAAGTTTAAATTATTATGTATTTTTACCCAATGGTTTTTGAGTTATCCAAGTAACGCTCATACTGGTTATATAGTTAAGTTAAAAATGAGAATAAATGTTTTCTCAAAGGTATTTCAATAAGTAAGATAGCTAGTAGGAGGTCCTTACAGAGAGTGCCCCTTGCAAGGTTATCTTTCTATCCAACGACTAAAGATGAATGTTGTGCTAGGTATCTTGTCAAATGGGTCCACCACTACATTGTATGAAAACTTATGGCTTGGATTTACATGTTTATTTTATTTTGACATGAATTTTATTAGTGAGCTTATGTTATTTATTTGTTCTCAAATTTATTAGTTACTCCTACTATTGCTAATGTTACTACTAACATGAACTTAATCTTTGTACTTAACGACATAAACTTTAAGAGCTGAAAAGAGAACATTTTGTTAGTTCTTGACTGCATGGATTTAGACTATGCATTAAGATAATAACAACCCGCTCCTCTTATGGAGACAAGTTCCATTGAGGAAAAAATGAACTTTGAGAAGTGTGAACATTCTAATCGCCTTAGTATAATGATGTGAAAGCGTAGCTTTCTAGAAACATTCAAGGGCAGTATGTCCGATAAAGTAACTACTAAGGTTTTCCTTCAAGAAATTGAAAAATATTTTGTAAAGAACGAAAAGGCTGAGACAAGCAAGCTTTTAGCTGATCTTATCCATTGAGGCATAAGGAAAAAGGAAATATAAGAGAGTACACCATGAAGATGTCTAATATCGCTTTTAAATTAAACGAACTAAAGTTAGAGCTATCTGATGATCTATTCATACATTTAGTTTTGATTTCTCTTCCTATACAATATGGTTAGTTTATGGTGAGTTACAATACTCAAAAGCATAAATGGACTCTTAATGAGCTCATTTCTCACTATGTGCAAAAAGGGAACATATTAAAGTAAGGTAAGAATGTTGAAAGTGCTCATATTGCAACTACCTCAAAGGAAAATAAGAAAAAAAGGAATAAGAATAAACAAGTTGCAATGGGAACATATAACCCAATGAAAAAAAAAAGAATCAGAATCAAGAATTTACCTACTTTTTTTACAAGAACCCTAGACATGTGAAGAAAGATTGTTCCAAGTACGTTGCATGGCATGTAAAGAAAAATATACTTCTCACATTAGTTTATTTTGAAGTTATTTTAACTTATGTACCTAGTAATACTTGGTGGATAGATTCTGGTGCTACTACTCATATAAGTGTGTTTATGCAGGGTTGCCTATAGAGCCAATCATCAAGTGATTGCTAAAAGATTCATCTATTTGGGCAATGGCAAAGCAATTCTGGTTGAAGCCATTGGAACTTTAGATTATTATTTTAGACCTTTCATTTTATTAAATTAAGAGAGACTTATATAATACCATCATTTAGGCGGAATTTGGTTTCTATTTCTATTATGGACAAATATGGTTATTCTTATTCATTTGAAAATGATAAATTTAGTATTTTTCTTAATTCTACTTTTATTGCGACTAGTTCCTTAATTGATAAACTATATACATTGAATACCATTACTTCATTTAATGAAACTTTGCAAACAACTTCAAGAGGTACAAAACACAAATTAACAAGTGAGAATTCCGCCACTTTATGGCACAAGCGTTTATGTCACATCTCCGAAAGGAGAATTGAGAGACTCGTGTCAGATAGAATTCTTGGACCCTTTAATTTTACAGACCATGAGATATGTGTTGAGTCTATTAAAGGGAAACAGAAAAACATTAGGAAGTTAAGTACTGAAAGGAATTCTAATATCTTACAATCGATACATATTGATATATGCAGTCATTCCCTGTGGATTCTTGGAATAGCCAACAATATTTTATCATATTTATGGGTGATTATTCTCATTTTTGGTACTTATAAATAATTTATGAGAAGTCACAATCCCTAGACCTTTTTAAGGCTGTCAAAGCCGAAGTTGAAAAACACTTAGGAAAGAAGATTACAGTTGTCAAATCTAATTCTTGTGGTGAATACTATGATAGATATGATGGACAAGGTGAACAACGTCCATGACCTTATGCAAAACTCTTAGAGAAATGTGGAATCGTCTCATAATACAAAATGTTAGGGAAACCTAGCATGATTGGTGTTGGTGAGAGACGGAACATGATGGTTAAGGACATGGTAAGAAGTATGATTAGTCATTCTTCTTTGCCAAAATCACTAGAGGAAGAGGCATTTAAGATTGTAGCATACATACTGAATAGAGTACCTAGTAAAGTGGTAGCTAAAACTCTTTATGAACTGTGGTTAGGCAAAAGGCCTATAATCAATCACTTACACATTTGAGGTTGTCCAACTGAAGTAAGACCTTATAGACCACATGAAACGAAACAAGACTCAAGAACAATTAGCTACTATTTTATTGAGTACATTGAATGTTCGAGGGTTTTATGTTTTATCACCTCTCAACTAAATCTTTTTTCAAGACGGGAAATGTGAAATTTCTTGAGAATGTTGAGTTTAAGGGGGGAGATAAGGTTAAAAATATATTCCTCTTCTAAACATTATTATTGACAATGATTAGCCTACTGAATTTGTTGATAAGACAAAAACGAGGATTTCCCTATGGACCTCCTTGCTCAAAATCAAGATATTAATCGAAAAGAGCAAACTCAAATACTAAAAGAAGAAGTGCCACTTAGGCGATCCACTAGAGAAATAAGAAGTGCAATTTCAAATGATTACTTTATATTTCTTCAAAAGCATGAGTTTGACATAAGGACAATGAGAGATGATCAAATCAACTTCCAACAAGTCAAAAGAAATTCCAACTGTTAAAGTTGGATCGATTCCATGAATGATGAAATGAAATCCATGAAAAACAATGACGTTTAAGATCTCGTCAAGTTACCTGAAGGTGCAAAACTCATTGGTTGCAAATAGATATTTAAAACAAAAAGGAATTCCAAGGATAATGTTGAGAGATATAAGGTGCGTCTATTTGTAAGGGGTTTCATTCAGAAGGAAAACATTAACTATAAAGAGTATTTCTCTCTAATTTCTATGAAAGATGTTTTTAGAATAATAATTATACTTGTATCTCATTTTGATTTAGAGCTACATCAAATAAATATTAAGATAGCTTTTCTAATGATGACATTAAGGAAACCATATACATAGTGCAACTAGAAAACTTTATTTCAGATGATTCAAAGTTTATGGTTTGCAAACTCTAAAACTCCATCCATAGTCTCAAGCTTCATTTTAATTGCAAAAACCAGTAGGTTGCTCCATTCCTCCCTGTACAATTTAGCGGCACTTTTGGGTGTCGTGAAAATAGTATTGCTAATTGACCTGTTTTTCGGAGTGTCAAGGAATATAAATGGAATATTGATGTTGTGTAGTGAATTGGATACTATACATCTAGGACAATATTCGCCGCTAATGAATGGGCAGTTCGGAGACCACGAGCTCGGACTTTAGTCTTTAGTATATATGAAAACAAGAGGAGGAGAGACTTTTGGTCAACATAACAGAAATTTGATCGGTGGATGAGATAAAACAGATCAAAAGTTAATTTCGATTTTTGAGAGTCACATTCACGGTCAAAGTGAAAATTGATCTCAATGAATAGTGCGAATATAGTGTTAGATTTGTCCTAATTGGGCTACTATTAATTTAAATATCTCGATTACAATAAAAACGGGTGGATTAATATGGGTGGATGAACAGATTTAGAAGACTAATATGGTTATGTGATCATAGGATTCTAGGCTTTAGCCGTCAAAAGCTGTTTTCCAAGATAGAGATAAAAGTCTAGATCTAGGCAATTATGACACCGAAATTCTTATCTAGACGAATTCAAGTACATTAATTTTATTTATATTTATTCAATCCATATTTTAAATCTAATTATGATTATCGGTAAATAGCATTTGGTATAACAGCCTTTCATATTGAAACAAGATCGAATTGAATTAGTAAATTTATAAGTGTATATATATTGCAAGTATAACGTAAATCACTTCAGATTAATTGATTGTTTATAGAGAAATTTGTGATAATAGACTCGAGATTTGTTTAAAAGTGATAAAAAAATTTTGGTCAATCTAGTTTTTTTTAATTTCAGAAATTATTAAAAAAATAAGAAATAAAAATAAAAAGATTTATTTACCCTTTTATAAAATTTTAAAAAGAATTAAATACGAATTCGGAGCCCACACTTTTTCACCGTTTCTTCACTTTTGATGTAGGAAGGCACAAGCAAGCCTCCATTTTTATGGTTTTCTTTCCAAATTAGTTTCTATTTTCAATTTAACTGTGTGATATAGTATTTTAAAAGGTCGAAAGTTGATAATAGTAAGTTGAAAAATGGTTATGAAGGTTTTGGATATGAAAAGAATGGAGAAAAAGCATGCGAAGGAAAAACCCAAAAGAGTCAGAAGCGATCCTAAAATAATAGGTGAAAGTTAAACCTCTTTATCGGAGCATGTATATTGATTTCCCTATTTTGGTTTAGAATTTCATGAAATAAGGGTTTTTTTTTTTAGTTTAATATGAGATTGGACGCCTTTGTATTTAAGATATTTTTTTATTGTATTTGACTGATATTGATGAATTTTGAACTACCAATTAGAATGTTATTGATTTGTAAAAAAAATCTCAATTTTTCAATTTTCCAATTTGTCATTAGAATAGTATAATATCTATGAAATAAGGGTTTTTTTTGTCCTTTGGTCTGAGATTGGGCGCGTATTTTGGCTATTTTATTATGTTTAACTATTGATGAGATTTGGGTTTGAAATTCGTTTGTTATTGATTTGTGAAAAAAATCCTAATTTCCAAATTTCTCACTTTTCCAATGTTCCATCATTGTTTCATGGTGTAATTGGTTAGTTGTTTAATTTTTGATGTGTGTATTTTATCCCTAGTTATTGATGTATCACTAAATTTGTGCTCTTAGTGTGTGTTCCAAGTGTTAGAAGGTGATAGACCTTGTGCCCTTACACTGCTCCTTTTGGAAGAGTTGTATTTTAAAGCACGTGTTCACACTCCATCAAAACAAGAAATAGTAATCGGTGATATAAAGAGTAGGCTTTCAAAGAAACATTTCGCTAAATTTCGGAAAACCTGTGTGGGTCACCTACTTGATCTGGACGAGAAGTTGGTGATGTTAAGTAAAAAGGAAAAAGAACTGTGGGTTTTAGTTGGTGGAAAGGCTATGAGATTTAGGCTAAGGGAGTTCTCACCTATGACGAGATTGAACTATGATAACTACCCTAGGTTAAAAGAGGTGGAGCAGTTAGGAAATGACAAACAGCTTTTGAATAAGTTTCTTGGGGGGCATACTTTCTTACTTTCGAAACTACAAGAAATGTTTCTAAAGATCGACAAGAAAGACAAGGATCTTGTCAACATGGCAGTTGCTTACTTTGTGGAGGGTGTTCTACTGACCCCAAAGGCGAAGACAAAAGTTAATAGATGAACATTCTCGATTGCTGGTAATTTGGAGAAGTTCAACAAATACCTTTGGGGGGCATAACCGCATTTGAGAGGATGATTGGTTTACATCAGAAGAATGTATTGGAGAAAGCCCTAAAACATAAAGCTTCCAATGTTGAAGAGAAAACTTATACACTTAAAGGATTTTCGCTTGCTTTTCAAGTCAGTAGTTTATATTTTTTTTCGTATAATTTGTGGACCTTCGAACAGAATAGAATAGTTTGCGCTAACCCTTTTACTATGAAGGTATGAGCTTATGAATCAATCCCATATCTTGCAAAACAAGCCGCAATCCAGAAGTCGGACAATAAGATACCCCGGAAGTTGAATTGGAGCTCGAGGTCCAAGCACACCGTCACTTGTGAGAATGTGGAAGTGTGCTTATGTATAGATGGGATGAGTAATTCGTCTATATTGTTTACTTTACAATATTTAATAATATTTATTTGACATTGACAATTGTATATTTCATCTCATTATCCGTGGTATATTAAAGGCTACATTTGATGAAGAAAGTCGGTCTTATTTGAGAAAGTTGGGTAACTTTGAGAATTATGTAGATGATGTGGTGGATGGTTTGGCAGCGAAATTGGAGGATCAAGTTATGAACCGTAAGGTGAACCAACGGTGGCGGTTGAAGAAGAAGAAGAAAAATTAGAAGAAGAAGAGGAAGTAGAGAAAGAAGAGGAGGAAGTTTTAGAAAAAGTAATAGATGATGTGGAACTCACATTAAAGTGAGATGCTGGAAAAGGAAAGAGGACTAATTATGTGGAGGTTGTTAAGGAGGGTGTGACAAAAGTAGTTAAGGAAGTTCTTGGTGAGGTTATGAGAGAATTCCGTGAAAAGGTTAGACGGATGGTGAAGGGGGTTGTGAAAGATATAGTTAAGGAACTATTGGGAGAGGAATCTTGATTTCAAACTCCATCATCCTCCCAACACGTGAATCCAACTCGTGTTCCTACATTGGCAAATGAATCCACCCTAGCACGTGATTCTCCTTCAGCCGATCTATCCACCCCCCCCCCTCGGGATCTTGGATGTTATGAATCTGATTTATCGCCTCCTCAAGCCATTGATTCCTAGTTAAGTGATATGTTAAATGCTTTGGGTGATGAGTTACAATTACCAGAACGGGATGATCTTACGGGGATTGCAATGGGAATTGAGGAATGAAGGGGTAAGAAGAAGACTAAGCCATGTCAAGTAATTCTTTCTCCATACATTAACCCTGAGAAGAGGAAGGTCTATTCGGAGGGTCAAATACCGATGGTCGATCCATTGATGGAGCCTAATACTGACAGCTACGAAGCGATATCGAGGTGGCTATTTAAGAAAGGCGTAAACATATAAGTTATTAATGTTTTAAAGATTGAGTGTTTTGGGTCCTTATATTAGTGTAAATATAGTAATTTGTTGCTTTTGAATCACATGACCCCTATGATGGGATTTGATGGTCAAACATTGGATCAAGTATGGTTTGAAACCATTACTATTTCTGGAAAGTGGCTGAAAGGTGATGTAAGATTTATTTCCTATTATACAGGACCATTAATGTTGTTTTCCTTGTCTTATATTTGTCTTAAGTATTTTTTACAACATATAGATAAATACATACACTTATTGAGGATGCGTCAAGCCTTCTATTAACTAATGTGTATTATTATATCACTTTGGATAACGTTCACAAGAAGTCGGGCTTTCATAATCTTGTTACACTCACGGTATTTGCCCTTCACATACCGTCCCATCATAGACGTTATTGTTTGCCAATGCATACCTTATGTGTGACTAACATTACAAGTGTGATGATAGTTATATTGTCGAACTTGAAAAAACAAAACATTTTTCTTTGCGATGTCACAGATTCGCTACTTGCAATTTGGATCAATGCACACCATGCAAATGTTGATTTATTTAACTTTGTCACCTTTAAGTAATAATTCATATATTTTTAAAATGGACTCATCCTGGTCCGGCCCTTTTTTTTTTAAAACGGCTTTAAATAGTGAAAAGTCCAGCAGGAGCTGGGCCAGGTGGCCAGTTTTGACACTTCTAAATTCCTTTCAATCGAAGGCCATAGTTTTTACTCTATATGAGAATTCTAAAGTAGGTGGTTTGCTATCTTCAGTACACTTTGGGCCCCCATCTTTCATAACTAATAAATCATCGAAGTTCAAAATTTTTTAAATATTCTCTGAGCTCTTCATTGATTCAATAAGACCTCTTAATACAGTTTTTTTTTTTGTCCTCCTTTTGACTTCATTCCTCGTGACAAGGTCATTCGCATAATGCATAGCTTGATTTCGATATACAAACTCACACTCACATGAACATAGTACTCCCCGATCACAACTTTGATAGGAATTTAAGTTTGTGTTCGCAACTTTACGGCATCACTTTAGGATATATTTTTCTGGAATGTAAGTGATAATTTTTTAGTGTAGGCAAACCAATGTGGGCGAGCAAAGTATGCCCGCTGTCACAAACTTCCGCATGTATAATTCGCCTCTAAGGCTGAGTATTGAGTGTGACAATCCTAGCGTTCTCATTACTTCTTTGTAACATCAAAAAAAAAAAAAAAAATTTGTCGCTGTATTTAGTTTCTTATATGCTTAAAGATCTAACCCCAACTACTTATTCTTTTTCTAATAACTTATATATTACTTGAGCATAAACGTCATGTGCATGGTTCAAAATTGAACTATGAGCCATTATTTTCTCAATAGAAGCTTGATGGCAAGAATCGTCTTCATCAGTCTCATTCCTACACCCCGTCTTTTCCATCTTCTAAAATCCCATACAAACTGGATAAGCGATGTAGCCTCGGTATACATTTCTTTCAATACCTTAGATGTACATTTACTCTATTGAGATGACTTAATTCGACAATCAAAAGTATCCTTATCAAGAGCCGGACATCTCTTTTGTCTAATTTCATAAAGCTTGTTCAACAATTTATGGTTCTCAAGGTTGAAGAATATAATCATCTTTGCCTTAGTTTCTTCGAATTCCTCTTAAGAGTCACAATAGTGAAAACACTCGTTGACTAATTCATTAAAATTATTATTAGATTTTAGTGATCCCAAATGTGTAGAAGCATTTTTCAAGAAATGCCATGTACGTAGTCGATAATGTGTTGTGGGGAAAACCTTCTCGGTAGCATTAGCCATGGCTCGATCATGATTGGTAAATATAGTCTTTGGTGCTTTACCATCCATAGACTCTAAGAATGTCCTAAAAAGGCCACTCAAAAATATTTGATATCTCATAAACGAGAAATGCAATCCATATATAAGATTTTATCTATGGTCACCGACATCAATGTAATTATACATAGTTGTTGAAATTTTACCCCAACAAAAGAATTTTGACATTCGACCCTCTTGATCAAGATGGGCATCTCAATAAAATATACACATTTTCATCGCTCTTATGTTTAAAATAGTGAATCAAACTTTGTGTAACTAAGTTCTTTGTAAAGCCTTAGTTCTCAAGCCCACCCTGTTCATCACCCATACATGTAAATGTATGAAATGTTCGGACACCTGCATTCAATTAAATTTCTAAACAGAAGTAAATAAGCTGAAAGATGCTTTTGCTAACAAAGAAAATACATTTTTCCCCCTTCTTTTACAATCTCCCATTTAAGATAAAGCACTAAAAATAAATTACTTCAAAAGATAAAGACAGTCTCATCTTCCAAGCGCATATTACAAAAAGAGATGATTCTGTACAGATAGAAATGGCCCAATTTTTCTAAAATTACCTAAAGAATGACACCCATGCCCGTTCCACAAAGTCAGCTTGGCCCAGAGGCCCATTAATAATAAGTTATGTTATTAGCCCATAACCAATCCTAACTACCTACAATTGTTGCGGACTAAAATCCCATAAATGCAAAGACGTGTCGGCACACGATGCTGCCACGTACCTTTCATCTGCCACAATGGCATTCGCATCGCCAATCCTCTCTCTAAATCTGTACAGATACTCACCGTGTTCTGTATCCCATACCCTTATTACACCCCCCGCGCACATTAGGGCATAGCCAGTATTGATACACCCAACCAATCCTTGTTGGGAAGCCCCCCTAACTGTAAAGCTACACACTTCTTCCATTATACCCACACGGCGCACCCTAGCCACGCCACGTCTATCCACTACAACGTACGACTCATTGCTAACGTCAACCGCGGTCACAATAACTCCCCTCCGATACTCCTCCTCACCCAACACCAACCCATGATTTAAGAGATCAATCACCATCACTCCCACGCTCGTGCAAGCCACGGCCGATTCCTGACTCGTCACCCTCACTCTTCCCAACAACTCGGTTAACTCTGTCAGCATGTGCCAGCCTGGTACTGCTTCCGGGTCGGTCAAAGATCCCCCCACATAGACCCGTTCTTCCGTGTCTTCATCCCAAATGTGGAAAGCCCGGCCCGGTACCCCAGCGCACAGGCCCACCCACCAACGCCCACGCCCGGCAAAGTCCACTAGCACCCCATCATTCAACACCTCCCCCAAGCGGGCCCTACGTGTGTGTCCCCCACCGTCTATGATCGCCACATGGATATCCCCATCCAACGTAGCAAAAACCACCTTGGACTCCGTTAAAGCGATGCCGGACACTGTCCTGGAGAACTGTCCGAGACGATCTTCACGGTGGTGGGGCCGGAATGTGCTGACGTGGAGGCGGGTAGTGAGGTGGAAGAGGCGGACAGTGCCGTCAGCAAAGCCACAAGCGAGATGAGTACCAGACAGAGTGAGGCATCGACACGTCAGACCGATCGGGTCATCCACCTCGGACTGGTTGAATTGTAAAACCGTGTGGGACGATGTACGTGTACGGAAATTGCTGGCCGTCCGATGCCAATATACGTACTCATCGTACCAAGTGTCGCGTAAAAGGTGGTCCCTACCCCATATACGGGAAGCAAGTCTGTGCCAAAGAAGATCGGAGCGGTTTATGGCTCGCCACGTGGAACATACCTGCATGAAAAAAAATTGCGCTTACGTACACGTAATTAAATATTGTTAATTTGACTGACTGACTGACTGTATATCAGTAGTACTGTAGATGTGGTCAGTGCGGAGGACAGAATTCACATGAATACTGAACAGTTTACTGTGAACCGTACGCAGTTACCTACTTAGCTACTGACCAGATATAACTTCTGACCCTAGTCCACGTTATGTCAATGTTTCAATGCCTGCTGCACATTAACATCTTAGTTTTATTAGTTAATTTCTCCTTCTTTTCCTTTTTTTCTTTTTTGGGAGAAGCGGGCAGATGTGATTGGATGGAGGTCAGAGTCAGATATTAAGTAATATTATCTCTCGACTTAATTTATAGGGAAGAGGAACAGAACAGGAACAAGAACAGGAACACATAGTCGACCATTCCATGCATGCGCGATGTAATAGAAGAATAGGGGGCAGTAGAAAGAAAACATAGAAGCGTGAGCTCTACTGCAGAAGAGACTAGGGACTAGAGAGCAGTAGTCTAGTAGATGTGTCAGTACGTACCATCCCTCTCTATCTACTAAAACTACAACGTTCTACACTTCTATTTCTATACCTCCTTTCCCCTTTTAAATTTATTCTTTATTCTTATTTCTCTATTTCTATAGAATCGTATAAAACAGGACCAAGCAGAAGGAGTACTTGTTCGGACAAAACCAGGTACAGAAGTTACAAAAAAAATTATCGTACCTACATTATTAAAAGTTTATTACGATAAATTAAAAGGTTATTACGATAAATTAAAAGGTTATTACGATAAATTAAATAACCAGGTACTAAATTTACGCATGCGATGGATAATTTATAAATAAATAATAATAAGGAAGAGGTATTGTTTTCTCTCTATCATTTCCAAGAAAAGGAGTATAGATAGAGAGAATAGAGTATAATAGCCATAGACCATCACCCTCGTCACAAGAAGAGATTCTTTGATTTTGAACTCTATTATTTTTTTAATGTCTTTGACCAAATCATGACAAACATCTTCCTTCACAGACATCGAGAATGAAAACGATGAAAGAAAGCCTGAAAACAAGTCTGTAACTAACTATCCATTAATTATTATTATATATATGGTAATATCACTCCACATAACTATGTTTTGAAAGGACAGTTCCATCAGTGGGAAATGCATTGATTTATGTATTATTTTATGAATAAAAATTATATTATTTAATAAAAATTATATATAAATTATATTAGGTAATAATAATTTGTAGCACGGGATAAAAATTAATATTTAATTCAAGTGAAAAGATTGAAGGATTTAAGGTTTACTATCGCTCATTGATCTACTACATGCATGAAATGAAGGGGTAACTATATGGAAAGTATTAACGTTGTGTGCTAAAAGAGAGCCTTGCCTTAAAAGAGAGACATGCCCCCCAATAAAGGGAAGAAATAAAATCTAAGCCCAAAAAAGAGCCTTGTCTTTCCGGAGGGGGTCCGAAGTAAAGATATAGATAACAAATTCAACGGCAGGAAAACAAAACAAAACAAGACTTGCATAAGAAACAAAAACCCAGTACAATTGAAAAGGACATGAATAATATCTGGAAAATGACTTCCGTTTCAAAAGAAACCCCACGACATCCCTTTCAACAAACCAGTACTTTCTTCTTTGGATACCCCCCAGCCACTTAAAATCGTTCCATTGAATTTGGTATTCAAGAATTATAATAATAATTTCACACTTTTTGTTCTCTTTTTACTAATTTTTGTATTTAATAATAATTTCACACATTTTTTCATTTTTTTCATTTTTTTCATTTTTTTCATTTTTTTCATTTTTTTCTCTTCTACCATTACTATCTTGTTTTATCAATAAATATATATATATATATATATATTTGCTAGCTTGTACGTACAATATTAGTACTTAACAGATTTTGTGACCCACTTTTCTGATAGTGATCGATGTCAACATTTCTGTCTTTCAAATATGTCAAAGATTCTGTTTGCCTAACGTTTGACCAACAAAACGACCAGTTTCACATAATTATTGAACTCAATTAACACTAATGAAAACTAATTTGTCTTTCCCTAACCACATAACGAATGCATAGAATGTCAGCACGTTGATTAATTAATGGAGAAGAAGTGAAAACCTGGAAGAGATTAGCAAGAGCAGGAGCAGCAGAAAGGCGGCCTGCTGTTCTAGAAGCTTCTCCGGCAACTTGGGTAGCTAGGGATTCCAGAAAAGGCTCAGGCCAGACCTCATTAGCTACGCCCCGTCGACGAGAAGGAGATGGTCCTTCAAAACCGCCGCTCGTACTAGCTCCTGATCTTCTGGCACCAGTTTGCCTTGACGAAGAAGAAGGGGAAGAAGACATTAAAATTTTGTGAAGGAAAAGGAGGAAGAGGAAGAGGAAGGAACAAGGACAAAAAGGTGTGTTGAGGGGAGGAACCCAAGAGAGTGATGTTTGGGATTCTTCCTCTGATTTTATAATAATGGAAAATTAATAATAATAATAATAATGATAATAATAATAATAATAATAATAATAATAATAATAATAATAATAAGAAGAAGAGTGAGTGAAACCATAGCGGTAGCGGAGTTAGACCGACCACTGATAAAAATAGCTCATTATTTTCTATAAATAAATAAATTTCGTATAACTCATTTTCTAATGTTAATGACTAGACTACAGGCTCACCTGCTGAAAAGGTTCGACCTCGACAATTCGATGTTTTAAATTTTTTATATCGTTCCTAAATTTTTTAAACAAATTTGTGAATTGTTGTACTGAGTAAAATAAATCGATAAATCCTCTCTAATTTATTTTTCTCTAGACTTTATTTGAAAGTATTTTAATTATACATAAATATTTAGTAAAGTTTATATATATATATATATATATATATATATATATATTTATTTATTTATTTATTTATTTATATTAAGATCGCTTTTTTTAAAAAAATAAACTAGAAATGACTTGAATCTAAAGTAAAGGCATGTTATAGTTTTTTTTTTTTTTTAAAGGAAATTTTATTCATGAACATTGCGAAGGAAATCTCATTTATGAATAAATACAATGTTGTATCTCAAATTTTGAGCCATACAAAATATTAGAGTAAAAATATTTTCTACTAACATAAAAGAATAAATTGTTATATATAAAGATCGTGAATAGTGATTAAGATATAATTCATCATTTCTATATATTATCATATATATATTTTTAAATATAAATTATATATTTTATTAAACAATAAATAATTATACAAGATAGAATAATTTGAAAAAAAAAATCAATAGATTCATTATTTTATATATTTGTTAAAAATATAATAGTTTTTATAATTTTTCTGTCAAGATTAAATAGTTGAAATATGCTCTAGAATGAATCGTGATATTTCAAAAATGAAATGATCATTATTGTATATTATTTTTGTCACAACATATTATTATGGAACATACTTACTTCTCATCTCTTAAATAACTTTAATATTTTACTAAAAGTCAATTTTTGTTTAGAGGTTTGAGTTAAGTAATTATGAGATGATTGAATTAATTTTTATTTTAAAAGTTGTTCTAAAAATAAATTAATATATATATGAGGTAGATAAAAACAAATAGAATTATGAGATTCTCTTGATGGCATGACGTAGAACACAATAAGTCACACACATAAAAATATGACATTCTCATCCACTTCTACTTCCTCAACCCTAATTTGTTGCACCTTACACCAATTCTCAAAATAGGACTCACCCAATGACCACACATGCTATGAACAATATCTATAAGCACAAAAAGGTCTTCATCGTTACCAAAATCTGCTTCCCCAACTCTAGAACCAACTCGGTGATCATAGACTCTCACTGGCGGTTTGCTATATCTCAGAAACTCACAACACTAATTGGTCATGGTACCCAAACCTTATAATGCTAATATAATTAATTATAAGCGGGTTTTTAGAATAAAAAGAAACGTAGGTGGTACGATTGAGTGGTTCATGGTCAGTCTTGTGCGAAAGGTTTCACTTAAAGGGACAACATCGATTATAAAGAAATATTTAGTCTCGTGGTTAAGCCGAATGACAATATAATTATTATTAACTCTTTCTGTGATGCAGGGATGGCACCTTCTTACATGGCGACTGGGTTAAGACAATTTACATGAAACAACTTTCCGATTTCTCTAATCCGGCTCAACCCGATTACTTTTGTCAGCTTCAAAAGACTATACGGTCTGAAGAAAGCACCACCTGCTTGGTATTCCACACTCAAATTAGCTATGAATCAGTTTGGTTTTTTTAACAATAATGTTGATTCTTCCTTCTTCCTCTATTGCTCTGAATCTATTACTTGTTACTTTTTGGTATATGATGATATTGTGATTATTAGTAGCTCTACTAATTTTGTTGCTGAGATAATTGCTAAACTTTGCCGAAAATTTCATTGAAGTATATGAGTCTAAATTTTTTTCTCGATATTGAAGCTATTCTTATTTCTTCAAGTGTATTTCTATCTCAGCACACATACATTTGGGAATTACTTTCGAAAAATCATATGGATTCTACTCGGATTGTGATGACCCTACTTTCCACCTCTGTGCCACTTAAGCTCTTTAATGGTATTGTTGCCATTGATCCTACTAAATATAGGTATGTTATTAGATCTCTTCAATATCTATCATTAACTAGGCCTGATATCTCTTTTATCGTTAACAAATTATTACAATTTATGCATCATCCTACTCAATTACACTGGGCAACAACAAAGATGTTACTATAGTATTAAAAAGATGCCATTTTCCATGGTATTTGTGCTTAACAAGTATGGACCCACTAAAATCACTGCCTACTCAGATGTCAATTGGGCGAGCAATCTTAATGATCACAACTCCACCTCTACATATATTTTCTTATTTGAGTTTACTCTTATTTCTTGGTGCTCCAAGAAGCAACGTGCGATTGTTCGGTCATCTACCAAGGTTAACTATTGTGCACTTGGAACAAGCACTTATGAATTTATGTGGCTACAATTACTACCCAAAGAACTTGGTAATCCACCTACCTCTCGACCAACTTTGATGTGTGACAATCTTGATGCGACTTAATTGAGTTTGAATCCTATTCAACATTCTTAAATGAAACACATTCAAATAGATATTTACTTTGTCCGAGATCTTCTACAACAAGGTCAACTTCGTGTCCAATATGTCCACTCTCATGATGGGCTTGCTAACTTGTTAACTAAACATTTGTCTCGACCACGTACCTCTTATCTCATAAACAAGATCGGTCTTGCTGATGACAGCCCCATCTTACAGGGGCATATAAGAGAATAATCTTAATCATATGCTAACTTAGCCTCAAGTCAACATTTTCCTAAACAAATTGCTAGCAATAAGAAGTAAATGTTTAATGACAACATTGCTAAACAATTAACCTCTCCGAAGGAGATTGGTTGAAGGTGTAGGGGTAACTTGAGCTAGAGCAGTAGGCGAGGAGGGCGAGAAGCTAGGCATGTCTACCCTCAATGAACCTGAGGAAGGCAGCTCTGCAGTTCTAGACCTCTTGCTCTAACTTGGTGCGTTCAAAGGTGTTTCTTCCCTCTTTTTAGTTTGATTGGTTGCAGCCTTGGCTTCTCTCCTCTCCCTCCGCTCTAAGTATTTTTGGTCAGTCAAGGTACTCAGTCCTAGAGATGTTCTCTACAAAAAAAAAAGTGAAGTGTTAGTACACACATACAAAAAAATACTTAAAAAGTGCAAGACATAAATAAAGGGCTACTATGGGGAAGAGCCCTCGGTTCAGCTTAAGGGATGGTATGTAAATGGTCAACATCTAGAGGGGAGTCAGCATAGATTAGGCTGTCATTGGTCAAATGGTCTATAGTCAGAACTGCTCTAAAATTCCTCTCATCTTCGGGCTTATTCATGATAGCCTCCCACATAACCTTATCCATCTTAGAGAGTAGGAGCTCGATTTTGGGGGTGCATCTCTCTATAGTCGATGCTAAGGGAATAATGGCACGAAAGGCACTGCCAGTTGTCTATTAGTATGAACCACTTCTCAATATGAGTGAGTCCAGTTATAGGTTTGCCCTTGTCTAACATAGTATAGTACTATCCTTGATTACTCCAACTCAAACTGATCATGGAGTGGAAGAAGCTGGTTTGGGGAGCGTGCACAATCTCACTATAGTATAGCACGAACAATCCCAGTATAGTTCTCCATGCATTGAGAACCAACTGACCCGAGGGTAGCTTCCATGCGTATAATAGGGATCAGATGAATTGATGAAGGAGCACCTTGAAGCTTTAGGTGAATATGTCCATGTAGATGGCAGTATCTATGGTGTGGGAACGCATATAAAAGAGAGAGAGAAAAAAGGGGAAGGGATGTGACGGTTCCGTGTGGAAACTGGCATAAGACACGTGTCGTTACCCTAGAGGAGGTCACGTACAACGAGAAACATGGATTGATAGACATTTAAGACGTCATCATGTATCTTTTCACATCCCTTAGAACGGATGGGTGTTGGTAGAGCCTGCAGAGGCGTGTCAACTGGAAAGGGTGTTAGAATGCCACGTAACTCATAATAATAGATGAAGTTGCGTGCCAAGGGACTAACTATGAGAGCCTTAAATTTGTCACCTCAGTTGAAGGGAAACCGGTGTTGGATCGACATATGTTGAAGTATGAAGAGAGGATGATGGTTGAGATAAGGCCGAAAAGAACATTAGCAGACATAATAATAAGCTAAGCTGAATAATAAGATATCAGATAATGCAGGTAGTTCCTTGCTCAGTTCATAATTAAGCACAAATATGCTGAAACGGTAGATAAGTGGAAAACAGCTTAACACCTATGTGGAGAATGTATCTAAGCTTGTCAGACTAGAGCGACGTCATTGCACGCTGAGATAGCTCTTGGTGGGGAAAAGATTTATATTGTGTTAGAAAGGGTGAGCGCTGACATCTATCGTGGAGCAGAGAAAGATAAATGCATTGAGCAATGGGAGCTGGACAGCTGTAAAACTATTTAGAATTTTCTAATCTTGTCCAAATATAAATACTAATAAACTTTATAATATAAGGTAATACATTTTTTTTCTTAGAGAAAAACAATTCTTTCAGTATACTTGCCTTAAATCCTTTTAAAAAATCAATTACAGTATTAGAGCAGAATTAACCGATTCTAATAAATATAGATATTTATCTTAACATAAGTATAAATACTAATCACAATTTATTAATAAGTATAGATGCTAATTTTAAAATATATTATAATTAATAAATTTTGGCCGAAGAACAACTTATCTGCTATTTAAGAAGTGAAATTTATTGCAAATTTGTTGCGCCTCTTGTTTTTTTTTTCTTCTTTTTCTGCACTCTAGAGCAATGTCGTAGGCTACTACACAGCCTAGCTAGACCTAACTGTCACCTACCTACAAGTTGGTCCCATCTGTAACATTGATCATCAGTTCTCATTTGAACAGGAAAAGGTATATGTATCTGCCACAGCCCACACCTGTAATAATGATTAATTAAAATTCGCTGTAACTTAAACCGAAGTCGATTACTACTGTCTCTGTAGCATCATCGCTTAGGCGTTGAATAGCGTTTCCAAATTCAAATGCCATGATTCCATCAAACAGATTGATTATTAGCTCATTTAGTTTCGATTTTTTAAGAATTGGAAAATTAAGTTCCTTTTCATTTTATTATCTAATTAGTTATAGAATATATAATAAAATGAGATATAAAATAAAAAATAAGTTTAGATTTCTTTTTTTTTCCCTCATTTTCTTCTTTAGGGGAATGAAATCATAAATTTAATATAAAAATAAAAAGTGTAATTTGTTTCTCCATTATAAAATAAAATAAAATATATATATATGATTTGATACTGTGTTATGAATAATTAGAATAAATATATTATTATCTCATATATTATTATCAGATAATAATCATCTTTTATGTATATCTAATATCTGTCATGGCTTATAATTTTTCTTAATATTAATATTAATAAGAAATTATTCATTCTTTTTTTGAAAAGATGTTTAAATCAGGTTTATTTTTCTTATTTGTTTCTAGTATTGATTGTGATGTGAGATTATATTTTAGTGGGGGCATTGTAGGTGGACTAGTAGCAATTGGACATTTCTGAATGAACCCTTTATTTTTTAAACTGCATCCAAAACTTACGTTTTGCAATTTTACGTTACCAATATAATTTCTTAATTAAAAACTTGATACATCATAGACTGTAATTTAGCGAGTTTTGTTTGATTATACGTTTTGTATTATGCAATAGAAAATCTTAGATTATATATATATATATACATTTATATGGTGCGTATTGATTGATAAATGAATGCATTTGTTTTATGAAGTAATTAAGGAGACAATTCATGAATTATCGCAATAATTTCCAAGTTTATATTTCTCTATGCCAACAAAATGTTTAGAAATGTTTAATGGTAAATAGTTTGATGTTTTTGAGATGATAAGGATAGTGATTACATAATTGCTAGTTATTAGTATATTAACATAACTGCTAGTTTATTCTACGGATTGGTTAAAACACTTCGACCCATCGAGTATCATAACTTTTAATTTACTTGATGAGTCGATGAGGCTTTCGACCCGTCGAATATTATAACTTCTAGTTCACTTGACGGGTTAATTAAGTCTTTTTTTATACTTATTCATCCCAAACTAAACACTAAAATTATTTTTTTTCGCAAAATCAATAAAATTTATTCATAAATCAACCAAACATAATCCTATAATTATATTATTTTATTTTTTATTTTAGTTATTCTCATTCTAACTATTCAACTAATTCATATTTTACAAACAAGTCATAACAAATTTAGTAATATTGGAAGTGAGTGAAAATTTTGGATCATAAAGTTAATATTTGTAATTTCAATAAAATTTAATATTATACCCATTTGAAAGAAAAAAATTAATGGGATTGATTATCTAAAATAAAATCTAGAAAAAGTCAAAGTTTGGCTTGAAGTAATTGGTGTCCCTCATGTTTTGTGGTGTTGTGACGAGTGCGTATGATTATCAATGATTAAACATTTATCATGCATACAATTTGGTCAATTAATTTTGCGTAAAGGGAAGCATATTCCTAAATCATAGTTTTCAATTATTTTGTTAGCAATCATTTGCACTTGTGATAAGGCAAAGCCAAAAGCTATTGCTTATTTAAACCACCACCCACCCCTCCAAACCGCCCAAAAAGGAAAATGTTTTTAAGCAAATCATGATGTTCTAGAGGACAATTGGTGATTAGATTGGGTTAATAATTTATTAATGGTACTGCCTTGGGTAAATAATGACAAATTGTAGTATTAGCTATTTGCTTAATTCAGACAACCTAGTCATTTTATAAATAAACCTTAAAACGCTTATTAAATCTCTTATTATTCTCTCTTTTTTTATTATGTTGTAAATATTATTAATCAATCCTCTCTCTCTTTTTCCTTTTTCTATCTTTTTCTTTTTTCATAAGTTAGAGGTGAACTCTTAAAATTTTTATAATCTGAGCAAGAATTCCTGAGATAGAGAGTGAGGCCTTTATAACTTTGATTGTCGGCGTAGATTCCCGGACGTACTTAATCTCTTATCTAAACCTAACCGATGTTTCTTAACCTTTTTCTTACCGTAAACATTTCTCAAAGTGATTACCATCTAAGATTTTAAACAGGAACATACGATAAATTCTTATTAAAAAGAGAAAAGAGATAAGGAAAAAATGAAAGAAAAAAGAAAAAAGAAAGTATGAAGTGAGTTTTTTATATCCATATATAAATCTTAAAAGAAGTAAGTAAGAAGTAAGAAGTGGGAAGTGATCAGTTCGCTGTGTTATATTTTAGGCCACGCAAACGCAGAGGAGCGAGAGCAGAAGAGAGAGAGAGAGAGTGATTGGGGTCAAGGAAGGAGACAGAGACGGAGACAGACTTGTTGACCAGCAGAAGAAGGCGTGGACATGGTTAAGTCTAATCAAAACGATATTGAATCAGGAATATATCTCATAAATGCACTTCCTCTTCTCCTTTTTTTTCTTTTTTTTTCTTTCTTTTCAGTTAAATTAAAATAATTTATTTATTTAAAATAATAATAATAATAATATTATTTTCATCTGATCAGCTGTCTGTCGCAAAGTACAACTTCTTTTTGACACCCTACAAATAGACTTACCAGCCCTAACTCCTATCAGTCTCAGTTATCATAACAGTGCCTACTGTCACTGAATCTCTTTGTCTTTACTTGATCTGAGCTACCGTAAGAGGACTGCGTCCATTTAATGTATAACTTTTTTTTTTCTTGGTCCAAGGAAATGTATGAATTCATTTAAGAAATTTGGTTGGGTGCAAAACACATATATTTATATATATATATATATATATATATATATATATATTTATGTTTTATTGATGTTTATATTATGACCTGCATAAATAGTATCTTGCTCGAAAAAATACTTAAATAAACTTAGTTTAGGAAATTTTTTAAAATCAGGTCCAATCAAAATCACTCTATATATATATATATTTATGGAGGTTATTTTTGTCTTTTAATATATAAAATAATATATGGGGCACGTTGAAATAATAAAATAAGTTAAAATAAATAATGGCTTAGAAGCAAATAAGATTTTAATCCCGAACCCAATTGATTGGCTCGTCTATTAGATATGACAATGACCTGCCTTTAAAGTCATTGATAAGTATTAATTTTACATACTTTTTATATTATTTTTCTTCATAATTTTCTTAATTTTTAGATTTTATTATAATTTATTAGTTTATTTTTATATTTTATAGAGATTTTTAGACAAAAAAATAAAAAGAGATACAAAAAAGACGAACTTGAACCTAATGATTGTAATTAAAAGTGGAATAGAAGCCCAATAAAGAGTTAAAAGGGGCTAATTACTACAAAGAAAAAAAAGAAAGAAAGAAAATAATATTTATGCAACATAGGATTGCGAGAAGAGAAGGTTTTAAAAGAATGAGTTTTTTTTCTTCGGCCACGGAAGAAAAAATAAAATGAAATAAAAAAATTATATACATATTTAGAGAGAAGAAAGGAAAAAAAATGAGAGGTTTGTGCAAGGGAGTAAACGTGGGAGCGACTTGTGAGCAAATTGAAGAGGAAGAAACAAAAGAAAAAAAAAAATAAGAGAAAGAGAGGGAGACAACAAAAAGGAGCAAGAAAAAAATAGAAGAGAAAAAAAAGTTTTTTTTTTTCTGAGTAATATATGTTTTTATTATTATTTTTGTTTATTTATTTTCTTCCATAGATTTAATTTTGTTTATTATTTTAATTACTATGAGTATCTAATTTTATTTTTTTTTATTGAAGATGATTTCAAAATTCTAAATATAATTGTTGATTGATTAATTTAGAATTGGTTTTCATCCTTTTGAATTTGTTATGTCCTACGGTCTATAGTGCTTATTATTTGTTATTATATTTATTTAGAGTACGCAATTAGATAAATATGATACTGATTTAATTGTTAGTTTAGGTTTTTGATTCGTTTTGTCAAAATTCCTACAGATAAGTAGTATAATATTTTCAACGATTATGAGATATTTTCATCCGACTATATGTAGGGTATAACTCAAGATAAATGAATCCTGCTTGATTATTTATTTCTTAATTTAACATATTTTTCTTGTTTGATTGCTTCTATTAAATTAAATTAAATTAAATTTAGAGAGCTTCTCTTAGGTTATTTAATGGAATGAGATTAGGTCAAGAGCTTATCTTACTTAACGAACAAGTAAGGAAAGATCGAGATGATTGAGTTTCATTTATTTGTGGGTAATTAAATTTAAAAAGAGAATAAAAGATAATTTTAATTAATTGATAGATTTTATATTTAGTGGTGGAGAATGATTTCTTGACCAACCTTTTTCATTGATTTCAATATTTTAATTTTTATTCGTTTTAAATTTTAGTTGTTTGATTTTCTTTTCTCTATTTTACTTATCTGTCTAATCCAAATCCCTCCAAATTTTGAGTTATCTTTTTATTATCTATTTGATTAGGGTTAGTTAGATTTTTGAATTTAATGTTAATTAGGTCAGTTTAGTTGAGTCGATAACTTATAAATTAGTAACAATCTTTTGTGGGAAAGACCCTTGCTTCTTATTATACTTTGCAACAACATAATTTTAAGTAAGGAACTAATTAGTGCGATTTACTACATATCAATTTTGGTGCTATGTTGCCGGAGATTGTTTTCTCTAATTTATTAGTTATTTTTATTTTTATTTTGTTTTGTTTAAGTATTTAGTTTACTTAGTTTTTCTTTTTAATTTTTCAGGTAGCTATTTCATGTATAAGAAAGAATTGGAAACTTTTGAGGTGCCAAGATACAACATGAGATCGAAATGATCCATTTTACATCTACCATATGTTTCCACTTCACCTACGTCTTCTCATTCATCAAGTGATTCTGAATTGGAGTAGGAAATTATGGCAGCAAACAATTTTATACTTAAGCAATTAGTGGCACCGATTATGGAACAACTATTATGCATTCAGTACCCTCAACTCGAGGTTGCTTTTGAGCTTAAATCAACTTTAATCCATCTTCTACAAACTTTCTATGGTTTTGCAGGGGAGGATTTGAACAAGCATCTCAAAGAATTTCATGTAGTGTGTTCAAGCATAAAACCAACTGGTGTCTCCAAAGAACAAGTGAAGTTGTGAGCTTTTCCATTTTCTCTAGCAGATAGTGTAAATGAGTGGTTATATGACCTTCTATCTAGTACTGTCAATACTTGGAATGAGATGAATAGATTCTTTATTGAGAAATATTTTCCAGCATCTAAGGCTACAATCATTCGAAAGGAGATATGTGGTATTCGACAATGCAGTGCAGAGACTTTATATGAATAATGGGAACGATTCAAGAAGTTATGTGCAAGTTGTCCTCATCATCAAATCAGTGATCAACTCTTACTTCAGTACTTTTATGAAGGTCATTCAAAAATGGAAAAAAGTATGATTGTTGCTACAAGTCGAGGTGCTTTAGTGGACAAGAATCCTACAGATGCATGAGCTTTGATAGCAAATATGGCGGCTAATTCTTAACAATTCATTAATCGATCAGAAAATTAACGAGGTTAGTGTAACCAGTAGTCAACAACAACTCTCCCAACTCAATTCAATGGTTCAGAAGATGGTTGTTTGTAATATTCAATAAACAAATGTATGTGAAGTATGCTCTATGGTAGGTCATACTGCTGATATGTGCCCATATCTACACGAAAATAACTTTGAACAAGCTAATATATTTGGAGGATTTCAAGGGAAACAAAGATCAAAGTATGACCCATTTTCTTACACTTACAATGTTGGATGGAGGGATCATCCACTTTTTAGCTATGCATGAAATGTTCAACAAGTTACCTCCAATGCAAACTTTTATCGTCCACCTGAATTTCATCAACCAAAGATGCAACTTTCATACCAGTCTTAATCTCAATCCATGCCTCAAAATCCAGGTATGTCTCTTGAGAATATAGTTAAATCTTTGGCTACTAATAGTTTGCAGTTTCAACAGGAAACTAAGATGATTATCAATAATTTGGAGACATAAGGATCTGTAAAATTACTATCTCAAATTGTCATCAATCCAAGAGAGAATGCAAGTGTCATGACTATTAAATAGAGGACACATTGTGAGAAAGCTCTAAGAGCACTACAAAATTTTAAACTAACTAAAGTGAAGCTGACTCAAGAAAGTGATCATATCTTTGAGATAGAGGAAGCTACAAGAGAGGCGGCTGTTTCAAGTAAGATAAATTCTCAATTTCTAATTTATACTCATGTGTTTTCTTTACCTTTTCCTAGCAGGTTTGCAAAATCCAAAAAGGAGGAGCAAGTAAAAGAGATTTTATAAATTTTTTGGAAGGTACAAGTGAACATATCTCTTTTGGATGTCATTCAACAAGTGCCACGTTATGCAAAATTCCTCAAGGAATTATGCACCTCTAAACATAAGCTAAAAGATAATAAGATGGTAAGTATAGGGGAAAATGTGCTAGTTGTGTTACAAAGGAAGCTTCCACCAAAGTGCAAAGATGCAGGTAGTTTTACTATCCTATGCCCAATCAGCAGTACCAGGTTTGAAAAAGTTATGCTAGATTTAAGAGCATCTATTAATGTTATACCTTATGATATTTATACTTCTTTAAATCTTGGTCCACTTATGGAAATTGGTATTATTATTAAACATGTCTATCAATTTAATGCTTATTTGAAAGGTGTTTTGGATGATATTTTGGTGCGGGTCAATGAGCTAATTTTTCTTGTCGACTTCTATGTCCTTGATATGAGGGATGAGTCAACATCTATGTCGACACAACTTCTACTTGGGCGACCATTCATGAAGATGGCCCGAACTAAGATTAGATGTTCATGATGAGAATTTAACCATGGAATTTGATGCAGAAGTTATGCGCTTCAATATATTTAAAGAATTGAGGTATTTTAGTGACTTGCAATCTTATTTTTCAATTGATGTGATTGATTCATTGATGCAAAAAAAATTAGAGTTTAATCATAAAGATTCACTGGGAGTCACTATGAGGAATAGTATTGAGTTGTAAAGTCCCAAGACTCCTAAAAGGGATGTGTAATTATGCGAAGGAATTGAAGAAGTTGTGGGCTATCTTAAGTTGTTGATGAAAATTTCAGCAAGGTACGATCTATCTTTTATTTCTTCACCTCTGACTAATGAGAAACTCTTACCTTCTGTGATGCATGCCTCATTTTCAGAGCTTAAACCTATGCTTAAGCATTTAAAATATGTCTATTTGGGAGAGAAAGACACATCACCTATAATCATTGAAAACGATCTCACAGAATTGGAAGAGAAGCTCATTTATGTCTTGAAAGATCATAAAACAGCTATTGGTTGGACCATAGCCGACATAAAAGAAATCAGCCCATCTATGTGTATGCATCGAATTTTGCTCAAGGAGGGAGCGAAACCAACAAGAGAGGTTCAATATCGATTGAATGCCCGATCTAACAAGAGAAATCAGCACCCATGATGGAAGTTGTGAAGAAAACAAATTTGAAATTTTTAGATGTTGGGGTTATTTATTTGATTTCAGATAGCAAATAGGTAAGCCCAATCCAAGTCATTCCAAAGAAATCTGGTGTCACGGTGGTAAAAATAAAGAGAATGAATTAGTACCAACCCATGTTCAAACTTGGTGGTGGGTTTGTATTGATTATCTAAAACTCAACTCTACAACTCGCAAAGATCATTTTCCCCTACCATTTATAGATCAAATGTTAGAAAGACACTATTGTTTTCTTCATGGTTATTCATGTTATAATCAGATTGTGATTGCACTAGAGGACCAAGAAACAATGACATTCATGTGCCCTTTTAGTACATTTTCTTATCAACACATGCCATTTGTCTTATGCAATGCTCTTATCACTTTCCAACGGTATATGGTTAGTATAATTTCAGCTTATATTGGAAGCTTTGTAAAGATTTTTTATGGATGATTTTAGTGTCTAAGGTGATTCTTTTGATCAATGTTTAAGCAACCTTACACTTGTTCTTAAGCGATGCATGGAAATTAATCTTGTACTTAATTAGGAAAAATCCATCTTATGGTAGATCAAGGTATAATTTTGGATCATATTATATCTGTTGAGGGAGTAAGAGTCGATAAATCTAAGATTGATCTTGTACGTTCCTTATCACCTCCCATAAGTGTTAGGGAGGTTTGATCTTTTCTTGGACATGCAGGTTTTTACCGAAGTTTCACTAAGGACTTTTCAAAGATTGCTAGACTTTCATACAAATTGTTACAGAAGGCGGTAGTTTTTGAATTTACTGTAGAATGTAAAGAGGCTTTCGAGAAATTTAAGGAGTTATTGGCTGTGGAACCCATTATGCAACCACTTGATTGAAGCCATCCATCACGAACCTTGAATGATGCACAACTTAGCTACTCCACAACTAAGAAAGGTCTATTGGTGATTATTCTTGCTTTAGATAATTTTTGTTCTTATCTTATTGGTACTAAAGTAATTGTATTTTCTAATTATGCAGCTCTTAGGTACTTACTCACTAAGAAGGATGCTAAATCGAGACTTATAAGATGGATAATTCTATTGCAAAATTTTGATTCGGAAATTAAAGATAAAAAGGGGAGCAAAAACGTAGTTGTAGACCACCTCAGTCGTCTTATTCATGATTAAGATTCCATTCCTTTACAAATTTTTTTTCCAAATGAGCAATTACTCTCTTTGATAACTTCAATTCCTTGGTATGCTGACATCGTGAATTACTTAGTTTCCAAGAAAATGCCCGATGATCTAACTTGTGCTCAAAATGATAAGTTGAAGAACATCGGGAAGCAATATGTCTGGGATGAACTATATTTATGAAAACATTGTGCCAATCAATTGATTAGAAGGTGTGTGCCTGATTATAAATTTATATCTATATTAACTTTTTGTCATTCTTATGCATAAGGTGGACATTTTGGAGCAAAACATACCGCCCTCAAAGTACTTGAGAGTTGATTTTATTGGTTGAAGTTATTCAAGGATGCATTCCTCTATTGTAAGTCATGTGACCGTTGTCAAAGAACAAGTAACTTAGGTCCACAAAATCAAATGCCTCAAACACCATACTTGTAGTTGAAAGTTTTGATGTTTAGGATAGATTTTATGGGACATTTTCCTTCTTCATATGGTAATTTGTACATACTGCTTGCTGTTGATTATGTGCCGAAATGGGTGGAAGCAAAAGCCACTCGAACTAATGATTTTGAAGTGGTTGTGCATTTTGTGAAAGCTTCTATCTTTACACGGTTTGAATGTCGAGAGCTATAATTAGTGATAGAGGTACTCATTTTAATAACATATCATTTGAAGCTTTACTGAGAAAATACAACATTACACATAAGGTCTCCACGCCATACCATCCATAAACCAATGGACAGGTGGAAGTCTCAAATTATGAAATCAAATCCATTTTAGAAAAAGACTGTGAATCCTAATAGGAAGGATTGGAGTTTGCATCTTGACGATGCACTTTGGGCATATAGGATAGAATGTCAACATTTTAACTTATGTATGGGAAGGCATGTCACCTACCGGTTGAGTTAGAGCACAAGACATTTTGGGCAGTAAAGCAATAAAACATGAAGATGGATATTGCGGGTGAAGAAAGGAACATTCAATTAAATGAACTTGAGGAGACTAGAAATGATGCATGTGAGAGTTCACGAATCTACAAGGAGAAAATTAAGACTTTCCATGATAAGATGATTCAACAAAAAAATTTATAGTTGGACAAAAAGTTCTTCTGTTCCATTCTACCTTAAGTTATTTTTAAGTAAGTTACATTCTCGTTGGATTGGACCTTTTGTTGTTACTAATGTTTTTCCTCATGGTGCAGTCGAAATTCAAAGGTTAGATACAGGGAAGGAGTTTGAAGTGAATGACCATAAATTGAAACCATATTATGACTTATTTAAGTTAGAAAATGTGGAGGTGATACTTCTTCACGATCCTGAAACTCTTATTGGATGAAAGAGACTGAAAGTCAGGCCGAGGACCATAAACTCTTTTTGGACCATAAGCAAGTTTCTGTAAAATCCATTGTCTACGTTACGTAAAGAAATATTGTTCATATAATTTATATATTAGGTTTAAAAGTAAACCATATCGTATGACGAATTAGGATATTGACTAAATAAGAGATTTGAGAAAATTATATTAGTCATACAAGTTCTTATGTAAGATATTGTGTACTTCTCATCCTACAAGTAATCTTGACACTTTGCTAGACATCAATTTTGGTAAGGAAGATTTAAGTTAAATTAATTATGAGGTAATTGATTTAAATATTTAGTTTGAAAGGGGGTTTCAAAGCAAAACATGTTTAATAATGAATTAGATAAAATCATGTAGTGTCATGAATACATCCCAATATCGAGAAGTAGAACTTAACTGGATACACAAATAAAGATTTAAAGTAACTTAAGGGTATTTTTTTTAATTGGAGGAAAGATAAGAACAATTATCTCAATAATGTGATTTTTAAGTATTATATAAAGTAAATTAATTAATTTGTTAACTCTAGTGTTATGCACCTATGTTAAAACAACTAAGCATATAATATTGGATTAATTAGTAATTAATTATTTATTATAACAATTAAATATGATTAAGGAGATTAATTATTTTATTTTTAAAAGGTTTTGGGGAGATTAAATTTGTCATTAAGAGTTGATGAGAAAATGTATAATTTGACAATTTTGATATTTTTAGCAACTAGTTGAGAATTAACTAAAAGTCTAATTTTGGTCAAAATGCTGCTAAAGGACGGACAAATGATGTGCTTCTCACATGTGAATTGTTTCTTCACAAATGAATAATTATCTTGATTAACTATTTAATAAAACTAAGAAAGTTCTAGCATAATAAGCAATCACTTGTTGATAACTTTTGATAAGAGAGTCTCACTATAAATTGGACCTAAGGGCTTGGCACAATTCATTGAGCATTAATAGAGTGGTTGAATTATATGCCTCTTCCTGGTAAAATTTAGACTGTTTATGAGATTGAACAATTTAAATTAGAAAAATCTTTGAATGAAATAGTTTGTGTTGATAAGATTAGAAATCGAACATTTGAATAGCTTCATAGATCATCAAATGCTACCTAATTTCGTGTGGCACTGATGGGGAAGAAAGAAGGAGTATAATGTGTGGCACTACTTTAAGAGTTTATTTAATAATAGTTTCTTGCTTTAATTCCTCCAGCACTTGTTCCTCGGTTTCTAAGTTTGTGTGGGATCCGATCAAAATGTTTACAATATTATTTCCACTGGCCCATATGAATTTAAAGGATTAAGCAAAAAGGATGGCTACCTCTTGCATCAAAAGCCAAAAAAGTATTTGGTGACATGTCCAAAGAGGAAGGAGGAGGTGTCCAAGAAAAAAAAATAATAATCAAATTCTTATTAATTATGAAGGCACCATATTTGCAATAGGAAAATCATTCCTTCTTCCATTTTCATTTTTACCCTCACTTTCCTTTTTCTTCTTCGTTTCTCCATGATCGACCAAATAGATGAAACTTCCAAGATTAAGACGAATTCATACAATGCCCATCAAAGATTTGAACCACACCCACACATTTTCCTATAAGTTAGGAAAGTTATATCAATTCCAGCCCTTCATATAGGTAACTCTAACCAAATTCCTTTGTGACCACTTTACGGTTAAGTCTATGTTCATCCTAGAGGAGTTAATAAAATCTTAAGATTTTCAAATGATTAAATTAAGCTCAAGTGAGTAAGGTTATTTGATGGTCTACACTATTAAAATTGTAACATTGGAAAATATAAATTGGGGTCCAGTTCGAATTTTGACAATTTTCTCTATATATTAAATTTCTTAGTAAATTTTAATATGAAATAAGACTCTTAAAAATTTGTAGGAAGTCTAAGAACACTAAAATTAAAATTATATAAGATGAGATAAAAATTCTTAAAATAAACTAAAAATTATATAAAGTGATAATACCTAATTTAAGAGGAATTAAGTGTTCCTATAATATTTGAAAATGAAAATGGCAATAGAAAATTCTTAAATTTTACAACAAAAACAAGAGACCTAACCCTAGAAAACTATATGAGGTACACAATTATTGAGCATTAGAATAAGTGGTTGTGTAATTTTAAATATGGTGCCTACTAGTAAGTCAACTCAAAATAGATAAAGTTAAATAGAAAGTTGGATAAGGTATTATTTGAGTTATACTAAGCTAAATGATTAAGTGTATCGTATCTAATATTAAAACTTAGGTTGTTAGCTTCTAGAAGAAACAAATTTTTAAAATTTTAAATATATTCATATAAGCAAAAGAATACAATTGGTTGAAATAGACGTCAGTTTAGACAGTCAGTTTAGACAGTCTTGGAACAAATAATATTTGATGGGTCAAACATATGTATTTGGGGCTGAAATTTTGACAGGATCTATTTGGAATGATTAACAGTTATACCATATAGATCTCAAAGCCAGAATAATTTCCATATGTGATACATGGTCCTCATAATGTAATTGTTCAAATATAAAATTATACTGAGGAAGAACCTAAATTTTAAGGTAATGATAGTTAAATTAAAAGATAGAGTAAATAATTATTTTTAAGCCAAACTTTTATAGTAACACATAAAAGATAGTCTCTATGATATGATAAACTTTATATATGAATAATATGAATGTTTGTAACAAAATATGTGTGATGATTGAATATGTATGCTTATATCTTGAATACGCATATATGATTATTAAGATGATAATGTACATGGTTAATCTACATGTTTTTGAACTCAAATGAGTATATGATGATGAATAACCATAATGCATACATATGAGGATTTTGCATAGCATGTAGTTATGAAGATGGTGATTATGAATATTAAAGGGTGATGAGTATGTATGTTAATGTTATGATGCTGTAAGATGATGATAATTGAGATTTTTCCACTACCTTATGTTTTTGATTCACGATGTTAATGATGTTGTAAGACGAAGATGTTTAAGATACTCTTGCTAACTTATGTACCTTAATCACGTGATGTTAATGAGGCTATAAGACGATTGCATGCTCAAAGCTATTGGCCATTACCACTCGACAGACATGTTATAAACTATTGTAAGATGACGGTAGTTTACGTATTGTTCAAAAGCTTTTGTAAAGAAAAAAAAGGAAAGTGGATAAAGTACATATGCTATGCATAGCACGATAGAATGCTTATGATAAATACATGACGAATGGAAGAAAATATGCTCGGGAGATGTATGATATGATAGTTTCTATTCTTGCCAATACATATGTTAAGTATATGATGAATGAAGAAATGTTTCTCAGAAGATGTATGATATAATTGTTTCTATGCTTGCCAATGCTTATGAAAAGTACATAGTGAATGAAAAAAATGTTGATTATTCTACATTAGCTTAGATATGACTATCACTTATTGAGTTTTATCACTCGTTACGAGTTTACCACAATGTAAAACAGTCGATTTCGAAAAATGATCAAGGTTTCATATTTGCGGTTTGGGATAGTTAGAAAGTAATATGGGGCGCACATATTGATAAGTTAAAGGTTTAGTACATGCGGTTTCGGATAGTTAGAAAGTTATAATAGTACGGATGTAAGAGTTTAAATTCTAGCATATTTTTGCTAAGGCATTAATAGTGTATTATGTTAACCCCCAAACAAATGATGTGAATAATATGTGTTTGTCTAAGTAAATGATTTTTAAGTTGGAGTGTAAGACGTTATAAGCTTTATTGTTACAGACAAATATTTGCGTAAATTAGTATGCTATGAAATAAGTTTCAGTAAATTTATTATTTAAATTGCATGAAGGGTTTCGTGATTCATATGATCGATCAATTAGAGTTTAGCAATTAAACTATGTCTTAAAACCAATCAAGACATTAGCCTGATGAAAGGATCAATCTAGCATGGTAATAGTCATGACAGGTTCTTTATGGTGGTTTCATACTTCTTATCTCACAACTGACCTTGATAGTTTTCCAAAAGTTAATCTTAATATTAAGATATAAATTAATTGATCATAAAGATAATTGAGTTAATTGTTTATCTTAAAAGGTATATTAAGATTAAACGAATCTCATTAAAAATTGGAAATAATCACAAAAGTTGTAAAACCTTCCTATCTACATAATGAAAAACCTAATTGATCATACACATAAAAATTATGTGAACTCCATTAATATTTTCATTACTAGAATTGAATGTACCAGTTTAATTATATTAAGAAATTAATTTAATATCATATTGAATTGATTAAATACTATTAAACATCCTTTAAAGAGTTAAATGAGAATATGTTAACAATGAGAGTGTTGAGCATATGATAAATTGACAATATATTAATCAAGATATTATGATATATTGATAGCACAACCAAATAGTGATATCGTTTTAACTAATAACTCAGTAATTTATTTAATAGTATTTAATGGATCCAAGGGGTCCGAAATAATTTGGTCCATCCTTAAAGAGTTGGGCCCAAATTATTTATTAAAAGTTAATGTGTCATAATGGACAACAATTTTTCATCGGATTTAATATTAGCGAAAATAAACCATAATCACAATTATGTTTTGAGCCTGATTCGACAACTAATCATTAGTTGGCCTAATTACACTTAAATCAGATTCGGCCTAATTATAGGCCCATTTCATATAAAAGCCTATACGAAGAAGACAAGTGAGCTCATCTTCCCTTAGGAGAAGCCTAGCCCTAGCTGCCCATTACAAGTGAGAGCGAAACGTATTTGTCTCATCCAAAATGTTTGAAAGATTTCTCCTCTAAGAATTTCCTCTTGAGATCTTAAAGTTCATAAGTTGGACACGAGATTAAAAAATTAACCGAGTGAATTAGTTCATGTGAATAGAGTTAGAGGTCGGACACTTATTCCTCTAATGAGAATCATTCTTCAATAGCTCTTGGAGATCTGGCTGCTGGGTTCTAGAAGCTTAGAAGCTAAGTAGAACTCTTCCCTATCAAACTATTTACTTTCATGAGATTTTATGAGCGTTTTTTAAATTATGTTTTGAATGTAATATTAGCATAATCCATGATTCTTGGTTTCAAGATTTTATGAAACAATCCTATTTTATGAAAGTTTTTGAATAATGACGCGGCTCCGATTGTCTGTACTATCTTACAGAAAGGATAGGTGACTCAAAAGATAAAAGATCACTATTATATATTTTTTTTATAAAAAAAAAGTCCTGAAAATATATATCCGTTAAGTTAATCAGATTTTGATTTGATATGGTATATTTCTTGTGTGCTTCGATCTTATTGCAAATATTAACAAACGATAATTCTTATCATTCATTATTCTTAATGACGATATTTAATTTATCATGCTTTTTAATTATGTTGGAATAAATATATACTATTATTGATGGTAAAATATGAATTTTATTATTGGAGGATTTGGTGATAGGGAATCTTAATGGGAAATTGCAAAATAAGTGAAAAAGTCGAACAAAAGATTTTTATACCTAAATGAAATGAAATCAAGTGACTTACCAAACGACTAAAGATCAGCCACTAGTAGCCAACCCACACGAGCAGCCACTTCGTGTTTAAAAATTACGAAAAGGGATTATCTATCTCTAAATTCTTGACTTTCGATTACAAAATTTGCAAATAAATCGAATCAATCAAATGCAAGGTAAAACAGATTATAAATGCAGAAAAAGGGATGAGAAAAATTGATTGATTTGGTCCCGAAATTGTGCAGTTGAATCTTTTTTTTCCATGATTACTATTATGTTTCAATGGTAGGAATTAGGAAGATATTGTAATCATTTCACCTTTTTTTTTTATTTCAGCATGTTTTTTGTTTTAAGGGTATTATAGTAATTTTATTATTATTTTTTCATAAATAATAAATAGAGAGCATTGTATCGATACTAAAAAAAAAAGGTTAATTTCTAAGAAACTTTCCCAATAAAAGTCATTTACCCACAGGCCTTGATAAATTCATTTTCTAAAGAAGGAGAAGTGCAACGAATTCTAAAGAATGTGAATCCGGATGTTTCGCACAACATGACAACCACACTATTTCAATCCCAAAATGTTTTGACTTGACCACAAGAAAAATAAATTGAAAAATGATTTGATCGCTCGATCAAGAAATGGATCACCGAACAAAATCGTAGGACACATTCCCGATAAAAACCCATATTCCTCTATAAGTACTTCAAAAAGTTCCTACGATTAACAGTATTATGCATAATCAGAACCCTTCCCCTTAACTCAACTTTGCACAGCCGAAAATGCCTCCGAAGACCACGTGAGAGCCCACAACGAGGTTCATGCTAAAGTCGGTGTGGGTCCAGTAAAATGGAACCCTTCCCCTTAACTCAACTTTGCACAGCCGAAAATGCCCCCGAAGACCACGTGAGAGCCCACAACGAGGTTCATGCTAAAGTCGGTGTGGGTCCAGTAAAATGGAATTCAACTGTGGCCAAATTTGCTGAGGAATATGCAAAGAAGAGATCCATGCATTGTGCGATGGAGCACTCCAACGGGCCCACTTACGCCGAAAACCTTGTGGAAGGAGATGATACATTGAAGTACAAGACCATTAAGTGGTGGGCCTGAGAAAGATGACTATGACTATAACACAAACACATGAGAGGAATGTGGACATTATGTCCAGATTGTTTGGAAGGAGACGACTGATATTGGTTGTGCTAGAAGTCAGTGCAACAATGGTAAGTATTTCATGACTTGCAACTACTGGCTCCAGGTGGACCCGAAAACGAGAAGCCTTACTAAAGTGATCTTGGGAAGCCCGGCAAGATAATATACATCATTAAATAGATGCGTAATATACTTACTATTCTACGTAGGTGAAAATAATAACGCATAACAATCAATATAGATGAAGGTCATCCCTAGCTCTGCCTATGATTCAGTACTACATTAATTTCTTGATCCTTTTATGCGTTCATGATTTGTGTAAAGAAATTAATAGAGAAGATATAAAATTTTGGTATAATATACTTTATTTTTTACTCAGTTTTTGGGTTTAGTGTGATGTTTAGACAAAAATTGCTCTTAGACCCGCAATATATCCGAATGTCTCAAATTCTGTTCCTAAGAATAACTAGATTGCAGTTTGCACAGTTCCTATTACCAAAGTAAAATTTTCCGACTTAACAATGGATACAACGCATTTCACTTCTTCCCTTCATTTCCTCTAAACATAACATGTTCTAAAGAGCATCTACATGGAGAAAAATTCTTAGGAGGATCGGGTTCACAGTATAAAACAGTGAACCAGCCTAATAGAAACCAAACACGTAAGAAAAAGAAGAAAAACTTTATACACATTTCCTAGATCGATGGTTACCTTGTACAGAAGCCTAATGAGATACTTAACCAACGTGAACTACTTTTGGTGTGGGTAAGATGAATTAAAGCTGAAAGGGCATTTGGTATGCGTGCTAAGGGCATTTGGAATTGAATTTTAAGCCAATTGGAAACTCCGTGAACGATATTTTAATGCGTGCTAAGTGGATTTTGCATATGAATCTGTGTTCGAGACAAATTGTAGTTTCAAATGCAAAACCAAACTAACCCACAGTGGTAGTGCATGAAAGAGCGGCCAGCATGAATGACAGGCAAAAAGTGTTTAATAACAGTATCTGACCAGGTCCCCTATAGTGAATCCCACATAATATGTGAATTGAGCCACCCTAGTTAAGCATCTTCAAGACAAGTGAAAAACCTTACAAAATTAGAGCTGCCCCAATTTAAGGCTAAAGAGTTATTATCAAATTGCTTTCCCAAAACTCACCTTGACCTTCATAGTCAGGGAGTGTGCATACTCCGAAAATCATTCTCACATGTATCCAATCAATTCACATCTGAAAGTAAAGTAAAATTCGTCAAAATTGGACTCCGAAGAAATCTAACTAAATCATTTAAAGAAAAATATCATAGGATTTGATATTGAATATGATCTAGAAGTAGAAATGTCATTTCCATTCTGGCCACAACTCGTCCACATCTGTTTTGGTGTCAGATCCACCTCATTCTTACTTTTGTGAACAATTGTTCATTTTTGCATTCAGGTGTACATGACACCTAAGGACGGACGAGGTGTCTGGTTTCTATTGGCCAGAATAGAAATGACGTTTCAAGTTCCAGAGCATATTAATAAACCTCATGACCTTATATGGTTTCTCTGAGTTTCGGATGAAACTATAATATTCAATAAGGAAATAAAATGCAAGAGCAAAAAGGGTAGTACAGTCTAAGAAAAATGGATAGAAACCAAACTCCAGCAAAAAGAGGAGTACAGTCTATTATTCAAATATCTATGTGTAATATCAAGATTTTGATAAAAGTGATGATGATGTGGCTTAGTCCCAACTGTTACAAGTGGATAATCCAGAAGTAGCCTAAAATGCCTCGTGAAGAGCACAGCACATTCTCTCAAAAATGTATTACAACCCAACTGCAGGGGAAAAGAGGGAAAAAAAGTTCTATACTTCTATAAATCAAAACCATGAACTCTTTATATCCAGTGAGGTAGAAACACAGTGAATAAGATACCAAAACAGATTCCCAAAAACGATTAAAAAAGTGAATGTTGTAGACCAACAAAAAAATCTAAAAGGAAAATTACAGGAGAAAGAAAGAACGCGTACCTAAACAAATTATCAACTCCTTTTCTTTTCCTGGAAAAGTTTAAGCCGCGCCTATAGAATAATACATACGAGCAAAATTCAAGCACAATTCTCGATCCCTATCATCTCCCCATCCACCCCAACCTTTAAATCCCGCTTTATATCCTGGCTGATTGTCATAAATTTGAACCTTCCAATCTGAATCTATGTTATCAACTTTATCTATCTCTCTCACTTCAATATTGACCACCCCATTATCCAAGCAAGCATTCCTCTCCCCCTGACCCTGATGCAATCCACATTTCCCGAAATGAACCGCACTAGTCCATGGCCCACGTAAAGAGTAAACTGGGTTTCCAAACGAGGGATAAACCGTGGCCCACATGGTTATATCCCAATTGTAATCGTCGAAGAAACAAAATTCCTTCGCCTTTTTATGGATTTTCCTCCAAACGGTCCGATTAAATGCATATCCCACATTCCCCATTCTCTCAGCCACCAAAAAATTTCCACCTTCTCCTCTTGAATTCACATCACATGGTGCTAAATTAGCCGCATAGCAATCTGGACATTTTTCGGGTTTCAAAGATGACAGCTTTTGCATGTTCCTATAGCCGTTTGGAAATATGAAATGGTCTTCTTCAATGAAAAGAATATGGCCCAAATGATCCTTTGTCTCTTTCAATCCATCCCATACAGTGTTCATCATCCACCACCAATGATGTTTTAAAGAGACAATTTTTGGAGATCTATGGTTTCCATACTGATCTGGATTTCCTTTACAATATTTCTTTTTACTATCATCCTTCTCCTTACAGTCTGAGGAAGAAACACCCGGAAAGCTATTTTGAAAGAGATGAGGAGAATAAGGAGCAAATATCTGTTTCGCTTGGCAAAATCTAATTCCTTCTACAACCTTATTCATGTCATCAAAATACCCATCATGGCTAACAATGAGCAAAGTCTCACTTATTCCTTCTACTTTAGATAGGCTGTTTATAACCACCTTAAGATATTGAGGCCGGTTATGAACGTATAGAACGATTGTTATATGATCCTTTGCTAGATTTGGATACAAATCACGGTTTCTAGGGGGCAGTTGATTTCTTTTTTCTAATTGAGTGGACAATTTGCTCTGTTTGGGAAGGCCTAATCTTTCATTAGAATGTGAAAGCTTAAGACTATGAGTCAGATCATCATCATCTTCTGATCCGTCCGAATTTCGGGTAATAAAATACGGAAATGAATTTGTTCCAAGGAGATGGATAGATAAAACAGCCCCTAGTAATGTCATAATAATTACTGATAACATGCGTCTAAAGGCTAGACCTTTGAGCTGGAATCTCTGATTAGTCGCCATACAACTTAAGACCCAAAAAAAAAAAAAAAAAGAGAAGAAACGATCCTTAAAAACTATCCTAAAAATTCTTCAAGTAAAGTAAAACCCATCTAAGCATCAAAAGGAACGGACCGGTGAAAATTGAAAATAGAATTAATAAGCAAATAGATGAAGATAAAAAACCTCCATAAGTGCTCTAACGTTGAGATTGAAGCATCCAAAAGCTTCTCTTATGCTCCAAAGTGGAAGGGCTTGCGATGAAATTTCATGGAAAAGAGAATAGGAAGGTAAATGGGTACCATTAGATTTGGTTAAGGAGGTGAATTTCTTTTGACGTCAACGGCAAATACTAGGTCGGTTTGTTGGGGGTGTTGTTTGGGAATGGGTTGACTGAGACTTTAGGGGGGGGGGGGGGACTTCAAGCGATTTCTACAAATTTTGTTTTGTTTTATTTATTTAATTTTTTTTCGATTTTCCATTTTCTTGACTCAATCAAGAGGAAAACACCAGATGCTAGTTCATCGAGTAAAGTAAGAGTGGAAGTGTATTTAATATGTAACAAAAACTGAAAATGAGAACTCTTAAACAGTTTTATGAAGTAGATTATGAAGTAGGATAAGTTATGGGTCGATTTCGAGAAAATTAGAATTAATATTTCAAATCTAAAATCAAAATTTAATATATATTTTAAAATTTTAATTATAATCAAACCTTATAATTCTTCAAGAACAATATCTGGTAAATTTTATAAATTATTATTTTTCTTTAAATTCTAGTACCAAAAGTTTATTTTTACACTTTTATTCTACATTATTTTTAAAAATTAATTTTCTCCCTCCACCCTTCATCACTGCCTCCGGTGGCGTCTCTATGATTTTGGTACAATAATGGCAGATTGTACATTAAAATTAAAAATTTATTAAGGGTGCAGGAGCAAAATTCTCATAGTATGATAAATATAAATTATTAATATTTTTTATAATAAATAAATAAAAATAAATAGATTTTAAATGTTAAATATATAATATTTATATTAATTTTTTATTTTATTATTAAAAAAAATAGAATTATAAAATTTTATGGGGGCAAAATTAGATTAATTTTTTTAAAAATATTTTAATTTATAATAGGGGTAACAATTTTAAAATGGTGGTAGCTAAGGTGGCGGCAAAAGGGTTAGAGAAGGTAGAGAGGTAGATGGTATATAGATAGAAAATTGATTTAAGAAATTAAATGGGTTAAAAATGAAAATAAAATTTTGGTATTAAAAATAAATAAAATATATATTTTGATTAAATCTTAAAATTTTAGATTATTTTGTATAAAATTAATGTTTAATTATAATTAAATTATCAAAATAGGATACGGGTTTTTATTTAAATTATAAAAATTTAAGATATTAATTATAATTATCTTAAAATTTAGAAAGTCAATCCTAATTTCTCTTTTTCTTACATGTCGTTTCTTATCATAATCATCATTTTTCAATTAAAAAAAATCAGACAATTATAACTTAATTATGTCTTAATATCTCATTTTAAATTAAATTATAATTTTAAGAAAATTAAGATTTTTTTTTTCTAATTACAGAGAAATTAGAAATTGTTCTCTTTTCTTTTCACCATTCTCTTTCCAAGTAAATATTTTATTTAATTTTTTCATATACAATTCCATTTAATTTATGATCAAAATCTTACTATTTTAAACATCTAGACTTATTAAACATCCGGCCATTTTACCTTCTATTATTATTTATTCTCTCGGTCCTATTTTGAGAGATTCAAACTTTTTTTGTATTGACGAACGAAGTTGATAAGTCATTTTAATTTGACAAATTTTGATATAGTAGATTAGGGTTGGGATGAACTCCTCTCAAGTTGTAAATTGTACAAGTTCTTATACGTTTACTAAATATAGTAAAATTTATATTTAAAAATATAAATGACAAAATAATTTAAATAATTTATTCTTATTTATTACTAAATATGGTAAACTTGTAAGAACTTGCATAGTCCACAAGTTGAGAGGAGCTTAACTTTTCAGGGTTTGATCGGTTCATAATTATTAAGCAGGTTAAGGAATATGAACCTCGTCCGGATTTGATGTCAGGTCTATGAATTTTGGGATTTTCTTTATAAAGAAATTGTCTATTGAAAATTTTGTCTCTGCCTAACAAAACAGAAGAAGAATGGGTGTGTTTGGAAATTATTTTCTTCATTTTTATTTTTTAGAATAATTTTTATTAGGGTTGTGCAATATGTCAGATTTGACTCGATCTGACTTGTTACACTCGGGTATCTGCCGGCTTCGATCTATTTGGATACACCATCCAATTGAAACCGACAATAGTATATCCGATTTGTCTTGATCCGGTACAGATCGAGATAGAAGGTCGGATATCCATTTGTTTTTTCAATTATTATTATTAATAATTAATAATTTGTAGTTCCTCTTCACTTTCTTAACCCTCCCTCTCTTTCTCTCTCTCCGCGCTTATGACTATGGCCTTGGAGTTCAATCCCCTTCTGCTTTGATTTTGCTCTCTAAGTCGATCGGGGTAGAGTTGACTATTGAGATACTTGTTATGGCAAAGCTTTTTGCTTCTTAGTTCTTATATCGCAATTGCTTTCGCCTCCGCTTGCTTCCTATGCGTTAGGGTAGAGGGCGAGGGCGAGTGCGAGGGCAGAGAGCAAAGGGTGAATAGCGGAGATATGGTCTTCTTCGCCACGGGCGTGCAATGGCAGAGAGCAAAGGTCGGAGGCGCTGGGCGGTGGCGGCAGGGTCTTATCTTTCATCGGTGCGGGCATGCAGCGGTGGTGGCACAAGTCTTCTTCCTTCTGCAACCCGTGCGGTTTCAATTTCCTATTTTTTTGTGTATATACTAGTATCGACATGCTAGGTACTTGTAAAAATTGATTTGACCAGTAGTTTTTTTGGTTTATTACCTGACCCGTATCCAATCCGATCTGTCGTATGGATAAAATGCTCATATGTAATTCTTATGTAAACTACAAAATAGGTATGGAAGATGTATAAATACAATTTTAGATAGATGAAATAATAGATGTATATTATACATTTTTTTAATAAGAATAAAGTACAAAAAAAAAGACAAAAACTAGGTGTTCTAACCAGTCGACCCGTTGAGTATTTCAGATCAGAGAGTTTTAGTCTCTATATTAAAATATTTTACGAGTCGATGAGTATTCTGAACACCAGTGGACCTGTTGAGTATTTTAGATAAAAGAGTTTTAGTCACCGTACTAAAATATTCTATGGGTCGATGGATATTCTGAACACTAGTGGACCCGTCGAGTATTTCAAATAAGAGAGTTTTAGTCTCTATACACTAGTAGAACGACAATTGATTGGATTCTTTCTAAAATATTTCACTCGCCAGATAATGATATATGATAAATTGATTCTGCATATGCTGCTTTCCAATATTCAATGGAGTAGAATGGATCACATAATGAATATATACTCACACTTATAGACTTTACAACTATTACGACACGTGCGTATATAATTTTATCCAAATCAAATACCTTTCATTCTTTTCAATTTTAATATTTTCATCAAATTTATTTTCTCGGTGGAACACACTAGCATGGGAATGGAACATGACCAGACCTCTCAATCCCGGCATGGGCGTGCACAGCACATGGCCCGTGTCAAACCGGCACACTCTGGCCATGTGCCCAACCGGCACGACTCCAGTGTCGTGCCTAACTTGGGTTTTCAATTTCAAGCACCCACATAAGATGGAGGTCATACCGTGCAAGGCCCATTTTCATGTGAGTCTCAAATGGGCTTCGCCGTGCCTGTTCTAAAGCCCGTTTTAGCAGCACTAAACACGTTAAAGTACTCGAACCCATAAGAGCAATACTCGAAGCCTAAGAGCAAATAGAGGTTTTGAGTTTTATGATTCGGGAGGGCCCATACCAAGGACTTGAGGCCACCTATCCTCTGATCGGACGATTTTCTGCTTATTATCCATTCAATCTAGTGAATATTCAAAACCACCAATCTCAAAGGAGACAGAATCTCAATATTGCCACCATATCCATATCCAAATTGTTTGTAACATATATGTGAATCATAAAACAAGAAAATGAGAAAGCAAAGCAAAAACTTGCTGCAACAACAATGGCTGCCAAGTTGCTGCCTCTCTCTTCTTCTCTTAAAATCAACTTTTCACTTCCACAAAACCCCTCTTTTCCATTTTCTCTCCCTATAGCTTTCAAACCTCCAAAATCTAGCGCTCATCAATTCAAAGTTCTTGCAATTTCCGGTAAAAGTCTTAGGCATCCTTCTTTCAACATATTCCAGGGATAAAAAATGGGTTTACTTTTTCAGGTGGAGGTAATGAAGATGGAGAAATCAAGAAGGACGGGAAGAAGAAATTTATTACTAGAGATCAAGAACCAGAACAGTAGGGGCCTGCCTTACCTGTTAGTCCTTATTTATTTATTATTTTTTATCATCAATTTTTAAGAAGAAAATGGTGCATGACCAAAAATTACCAAATTTAACAAATGGGGATTTTTCTTCTTCCAAGTGCAGATATTGGCAAACAGCAGGGGAAAGAGAAGGCGAAAATCCAATGAAAACTCCTCTTCCATACATCATCATATTTGGGATGTCAACTCCTTTTGTGATCTTAGCCATCGGTTTTGCCAATGGCTGGATCAAGGTACCTATAAGATGATTTTCTTTTCCAGATAAACAAGATGACAAGAGTCACAAGACATGTCCATTTAGTATTTGTGTTCTTAATGTAAGGGGCCAAAAAAGGGAAACAAATACAATAATAAAAACTTTTGTGGCCATTGTCATTTATTTCAATATTTATGTTGAGATTTCGTTTTATGAACCATTGCCCATTTATAATCATAGGTGTACATTTTTAAAGGTTTATCCTAGTTTTTCCTTCCTTTTCTACGAATCACTTATAAACCTACCAATAATGGCCTTGAGGAAAATCATTTGGAGGGTTTATCGACTTGGTGAACGGTCAAAAGTTTATAAGTGATTTGTGCACCCTTTAATTAATACCATGCGTTTTGTTAGGGTAAATCGCAAGAGACTACCATGTACAATGCAAAAGGTACAGAGAACCACTTCAGACATTCACAATACACTTTAAGCCTCTGTGTTGTATGGTAAATGTGAGGATATATAATCACCATATTGTTTGAACAATATGTCATGTCCATCGATTAGATCCGATTATACCATATTGTTTGAACAACCTTTTTATCATAGATATAAATAACTAAATGATTTATCTATTCAATAAAGACATTTAATTTATCATATTTATTCTGTTTATTAAAAATAATATTATATACTTGTATAGTTTATTTTATATCATCATAAAGTTCTAGATATTAAGTTATGAACTTGAAAACGTGATAGAAATTACATTTAATAAAATTATTACATAATTTACTTTGTTAATATTTATGGTGATTATTCTCATGACCATTAATATTTAAAAATTCGAGATAACTATGATTCACTGAATGTGATCAAAAGAAAAATCTTAATGATAATAATACTAATTATTAATTAGATTTATATAATGACTATGGTCTATGTGATCTTTAGACTTAAAATTGTTGTAAAATCTTATATATAAGATACCGTATTTTGATATTACTTAAAAATATCCTAGTCAATGACTACGAAGAGTGAACCATTTGGTATTTTTTTAATGTTAAATTCTGGAATAGACTTACGAAATCGATATCGTTCTATCCCCGGAAAAAAGTGTAATATGAGTGTGCAGGCACTCAAGAAGTGTTAAAATACTTCAAGTATGGTAAATAGAAAGACGTGTAAATAAATTACAACAATTAAATGAAAATTAGAATTAAGACAAGTAAAATTAAAGACAATTAAATTAAAGCCTTGACAAATTAAAGACAAGTAAATTAAAGATACAAAAAATTAAAATACGATAAAAGTAAAGGAATGAAATTATAGACAATAAATTAAAGACATTGCAATAATGCACGATAAATGAAAATTGTCATACACCAAGTTAAAGAATATCATAAAATGGAATGCATCTTACTAATAATCAATAAAGTAGCAAGACATAATGTTTAACGGGTTACATTATTTTTTGATACTAAATCTACTGAGTGACAATGAAAAAATAAGTTTGCATTTTTGTGGTGAGACAAGGGTTAAACATCAGGAATGATCAGTGAATCACGCAAGGCAGGCACCTACGGAACAGTAAGATAATCCATTGATGAATTGCTTTTAAAGTTTTGGGCTAAGAGAGTGTGGTGATGAACCTGTATTTGGTTATTTAAGTCATATAAAATTTATGATATCTTTCACTATTTTGTTAAGGGATTATATTCACTTTCTTAATATAAAATAAATAAATAAAATTTCTTAGTAGGAAAAGGATCCAACAATCGAATATGATAATTCCTACATATTCATAGCCAATCATAATAAACATGGAAGGTGGCAAACTCTTTTACAATTACATTTTATGTAACTCCTTTATCTTACATCTAAGAAAACGTAATATCACGTATCTATAGCTAATTATATTTTTTTAGTTGAGCCTAACTCAAATATTCTTGTGAAACATAAAATGTTAAACTAGTACGTGTATGTGTCTATGTCCACGCTTAGAATGACAATATTACTAAGTCACACATCTCATGCTAAGATAATATATATGGATACTTAAAACCAAATATAAGTCTCACATATCCGTAGCCAACTTACATTTAATGTAAATATCATATATATTATAATATTTATAAGGTAAGCCATGAAATGATTTCAAACAAATTACAGCTCAATATTATTACATGAATGATTTGATTTACAATCTTATCACAAACAAATATATGAAAATATCATGTATTATCTCATAGTTCTTAAATATGATGCGATAACATATTTAACTAAGCATATATATACATATCATGATGCATATACATTTAACAACTTATATTACATATATCTAACCATGATCATATTAAAACAGCTTTAATCATTCATATATTATTGTTGTTTTATCTTTTGATGCATGACAATATTATGTTCATGGATTTCAAATAAATCATTGGATCTAATTTACTCTGGTTTTAGGTTTTTTTGTATATTTTAATTGTTTCGAGTACAAGCAAACAATTAAATAATATCGTCATCAACTCTTTAAGGATACTTACTAAAATTGTTAGCTTTTCATATTTGGAAAGTTTACTAATCGGGTCATTTCAAAATTGATAAATATTATGTCAGAAAATTTCCTATTCTAAACATAGAAAACATGCCAAAATAAAATTCTCAATCACATTAAATTCACCATAAATTATATAAGGTAATTTAATTGATTTCATGTTTGATATAATAATAAAATACATAAAAATAATTTATATTATTTTACTTTCCATAATGTACATCAAATGTATAATACAATCATCACTTATATAATCAAAATCATATTTTAATTAATTGAATAAAAGATTTGATTTTCCTTAATTTTAGAAAAGCATCCAAAAATGATCTAATCGAATAAGGGTTTCTGCGACATCAATATCCACCATTGCCGCCAAGGGCTGTAGCCCACACACTAGCTTCCCACATGCAGCATGCACCATCGCCCGGTCGCCGTGTGCCTGCTGCCTAGCTGCGATGCCAGTTACTACTCGACTGTTCTGAAAGCAACCCCATTTTTTGCTCATTTCCAAGATTGTCCCGGTTTGAGACTTCATTAGAAAAACACATACGCGATCAAAAACATTAAAGAACAAGATCAAAATATCAAATTAAAACAATCAACATTTGCTTTTCCGATATAACTTAGCTCTAATACCATTGTTAGGAATTCATGCATACAAAGTAGCAGAAGTAATATTCAAAATTTTTGGGATCTTATCCTAAATATGCATAATTTCATAAGCAAGATCAATCATACAACATTCATATATCACCTATATAAACTTTTTGCAGAAAAACACAATAAATCCCATGAATCTAAACTTTAAGTTTATGTTAAAGGGTTATCTTAACTTGTAAGCAAACTACTACAATTCCTTTAGCAATCCAAATTAAAGGAAATATTCAGAACACCCACGTGTTCGTCCTCTAATTGTAATCCACACGATTCGTTCCCTTGGTTAATTTTCTATCTTGAGATTCAACTCATGAATCAAAAGGTTCGAGAAAGATATGAGAAAATTCCTCTCTTTTTCTCACTCAATTTCGGCCAAAAGGAGGAGGAATATCATTGGGAATTTTTGGCCACTTCGTGAGGTATTTATAATGTTCCACTATATCTAAGGTTTCTTATTCAAATTAGGTTTCCTTGTAGCAAAGGGTTTCTTGACTTAACTTAGGAAATAATAGATCAAAGCCCATATACATAGTCGACCATTTCCATGGGTTATAACCATGGAAATTAATCAATCATTTGATTAATTTGACTCATGAAAATTCAATTAATAATTTGGCTCATTAACCTTTTAATGTCCAATTATTAATACGAACATTTATGATCCTTTTAAATTTAAATAAAAGTTTTTTTATAATTTATTAATTTTTAATTAAATCAATATCACACTTAGTTGTGCTACAAGAGCTGTATATATTAGATTTAACAAATTAATAATTATCATTTTACATTTATAGTCAAACTACATCTAAAATTACCATTTTACTCTTAAAATGGAAATAATCCATTTTTCCCTTTTCCCCAACGAATCTTAAATTGAGTTATTTTCAAATCTTATGTGTATGACTGATTAGGTTCTACATAATGCTAGTAGGATTATTTCATAACACTTAATGATTTCATTTAATTCCCAATTAAATTAGTTTAATTTAAAACACCTTTTAAATTAAACAATAAATTTAATTATCTCATGACTAAATAACTAAAACCTCCAAGTTAAGATTGAAATCTAACAAAGTATCAAGACTATATGGGAGATGAGAAGTATCATCTTCCAAAAGAACCTCATGTGTCTATTGTATATTTTCAATAAACGATCTTTTCATCTTGTCAATATTCTGATTCGTCTTAGGGTATGGTTTTATTGTTATACACTAATAGAAAAATAATATGAACTATTATATCTTTAGTAAAGATCGATAATGGATTTATAGAAAAGTCATTTTCATATCATTCTACCTTGTAAAGATTCATTATTTAATAAAGTATAAATTCATAGGTTCTATTTCTAAATATGGAAAAAATGGATTCTATTTTGGTCACTCACAATCTTCATGTACAATATTTCATGCCCAACGGTTCACCCCATATTCACTCTTGGTTATGGCTAATTGGAATGATATCAAAGTATGAAACCCGACACATAAGATACCATTGTGATCTCATGTTTGAGAATCATAAGTAATATAGTCACTAGATAATTCTCATTAACAATTAGTATTAATTACCATTGAGAATTATCTAAGTGTTACATTCGGTATCCTTAGTCTCTACTAAACACCCACATAAACATAAAGATGTTCCACCAACACTAATGGTAGTAAGATTGGCCACCCTAAATAATTTAGGTGATGAACTATATAATTATTTATTCGGATCATCAATGTCCATTCTTGAGATCCTATGACAACGAGCAATTCGTGTCTTAAGCTTTAAACAACTTGAATATCAATGAGCATGATCTTGATCATGGTTTCCACAACGCATAACTTAAGACAATGAATTATATTATAATATGTATTTATAGAACATAAAATATTACTTCCAAAAAAATCAATAAATATGATAAATAATAACTTATTTTAAAAAATGACAATTATAATATTCATTGTCTTGCTAATTTTGTATAAAGATATATCACATAAAGTTGTTTGCCCTATCGGGTCAAAATCCGATTGGCTTGACGAGCATATACTTTCAGAAAGTGTCGGTACTTGCCTATCAAGCAACAAGGAGTGGGGATTTACCTATAAATATGACCCACCATCAATGCAGAAAAGAAGCCAGTCGCACCACCATTTACACACATCTTGGGAAACAAACGTCTCCGGACGACCAACTCCAACCATATGAATTTATCTTTTAGTAGCTTTATATCAAATTCATTCAATACTCCATGCTTGTAAATCTTACCCTTTTTTTCATTATTGTTATTTATCCTCATGTAAAACTCATCCAAAACTCAACGCTTGTGAATCTATCTTTTCCATTAATGGTCAGTTTCCATTAAAACTAGTTCCTTGCCTTTTTCTTATCCAGACATTCATGATTTTCCTATTTGTTACGAATTATTCTTATCCTAGTAATTTTCTTTCACAAATTAATTCTTCTCAAGTAGATCTAAGATCGAAGAAGGACTGAACCCCAAAGCTTTTGGTCGGCTTTAATCCCCTTTGGTTCATAGAAATTAGATTCCTTATCTTTCACGATTTTCTATAGTCCTAGTTGGATTTCCTTGAAGACCTCTATTTAAAATATCTTGAATATTTCTAGCATACACGCACCACAACATGATGCACTCCACCATGGAGCACATCCACTGAACAAGGTTAAGTTGGCCATGTGTTTTTACAAGCTCTCGCCATCGGCTATCGTCCGATTGATATGTTGTCGAAAAATAGCATCAACAAGTAGAAAGGAGAGAGAAAAGAGATCTTAAACTCCATTAATGGAGCTCCATCAATAAAGCAAGAGTTTCATATCTGGCATATAACTCTCGAGCTCCAACAATGAAGTAAGCTTTATTTTATTTTACATTCTTCTTCTTTATCATCAACTCTCCTTATCTTCCTCTTCTGGCTGACTTCAATCCCCTTTGATTCATAGAAATCAGAGTCCTTATCTTTCACGATTTTTTATAGTATTGAGTTATATTTTCTTGAAAATCTCTATTTGAAATATCCCGAATATTTCTGTCACACACGCACCATGACATGATGCACTCCACCATGGAGCGCATCTATTGAACAAGGCCAAGTTGGTCATGCGTTTTTACAAGCTCGCGCCATCAGCTATCGTTCAATTGACATGCTGTCAAAATATAGGATCAAAAAGTAGGAAGGAGAGAGGAGGGAGAGCTCAAACTCTATTAATGGAGCTCTATGGATAGAGCGAGAGTTCAGATCCGACATATAACTCTCAAGTTCCTACAATGAAGTAATCTTCATTTTATTCCACATTCTTCTTCTTCTTTATCATCAACTCTCCTTATATTTATCTTCTTCTACATGATTGAAGATCAGTATCTCTAGCGAGAAAATGATTTCCACTCGGGTACAAGGCAATGAAGAACTTCAAGTTGGACATAACTATGAAGTTGGAATGGAAAATAAACTAAACGGGAAAGATCTACGTGTGAAATATTCCAAACCTAGATCTAGGTTTGGAATTTTTGAATCGATATCTCCTGACCTATTTCTATGGAGCTATATCTTCAGATTTACAAATCATGGCCCCTTCTTGCATTGTGGAGTAAAATGAAAGTATTAAGGGGATGAAGAAGAATAGAGAGAGACAAGACAAAAGAAAACAAATTATTTGGAGATATAAGTTCTGAACTGTATCAATAGAGTGAGAGTTTTGAATCGCGGAAAGAAAAAATTAGAAAGAAAAAAAAAATAAAAACGGTAATTTAGTCATATAAATGTTATCATAATATTAATTTCCAAAATATTTATTTATAAGAAAATATTTTGAAGTGTCTTTTATTGTTAAAGCCCGCAAGCCATATTTATTTATTTCTCAAATTACCTCTAATTTTTATTCAATCCTGTTACTTCCGGCACCGTACGGTCGGGACGATTCCAAATCCCCAAATCTAAGCAATGGTAATCTCACTCCTCAGCTGCCAACGCAAGTAAACTACTTTTCAGTAGCTCTGCCACCAAACGTGATTCGGGCGGAAACCCAGAACCCTTAGGACACCGTCGAACGGCGAAAAGGGCTCGAAATTCTCAATCGTCTGTCTCCGGTTAGTGTTTATGCTTTCTTCTTTCTCTTACCTTTGATTGTTTGCTTCATTAGTGATGCTTAGTTACCGTATTAGAGTTACTCATTTTATGGTCTCCGATGCTTTGGAATTTAATTTCTCGATCCTTCTCTTGGGACGCCCTGTTTTGTACCATAATTGCTGATTAATATTCCTCGAAAATTATTTTTGTAATTATTTGATTCCTTTACTGATCCTTGTGAAATCCCCGTCTCTGCCAGTAAAACAGAACTTCCCCAAGGATAGGCTCTGCATGTATTTAGAGTTTGATAAAATTGAAGTTACGTTTTAGCATCCTAAGTTTTTATCTGCAGTTATTTCTTATGTACTCACAATATTCGAAATTATATCATTTTCGTTTAATTCATGTTAAGCATTCACACTGCTCGGATTTTTTATTTTTTTTTGTTTGGTTGAGGGGCTGTTAGATTCTGTTTCGATTCTGATGTTTTTCTTCTTTGTAACCATATTCCTGGAAAGTTATTTAGGAAATTTTGTTTTACTTTGATGTATGATGAACTGGATATCGACAGGTCCACTAAGATTTCATTCTTGACCAAAAATCCATTTTTTGACAGCATTATTATATTGTCCTTTTTTTCATTGTAATTTCTAATCCACCTTCACGAATTCATTCTCCAGGGAACTCCATTTTAAACATTCCGATGGAAAATTTTTTCGACTTTCATTATCATCATCAAAGCCCATTTTTGTTATTTTCGGAGTCAATTACATGGATATTGGTTTTCCAAACTAAGCAATTGTCCCACATATTATTGCCCAATCCAAGATATAGTATATATTCTTTCACCACCTTCATCCAAGTTTTCAATGGCCTACCCGTCCGTCTACGCCCACCACTTACCTACCAGTCTAAACTTTGTCGAATTAAGGTTATGTTTACTATTCGAAAGTGTAAGTGTTAGTCCTTTTTTTTTTTCTTTTTTTTGTGGAGAAAAACTGGAAAGTGCTTTCAAAGTAGACAGGCAGAGCCTTAGAACCCATGCTTTCTTGTTTTTTTGCAATGAATTAATATCCCAGGTTGTTGTTGACCATTCAGCTTGAAATTTGTTGCAGTGGCGAATAAACTAAAATTATATTTGCGATTGAAAAGATGAAGCGTAAAAGAGGGAATAAGAAAGGAAAGTCTAAAGGAGGGGCTAATGCTGTGGCTTTGAAGGAATGTGCTACAAATAAATTAACCATAAATGCTGAGGAGAATTCGAGCTTGGATGAGTTTGATAATGAAAACAAATGTGACTCTGCAATGGAGGTTGACACACCTTCTTCCACAGGAACAGACCAGCCGCAGAATCTTGCAAATGTTAATCCCGATGGGTCTATTGACAAAGCTACAGGAAAATCATCAATTGGACGAATGAAAGTGAAGCTCAGGACTACAAAAAAGTTTGAATCTCAACTTAATTCTTCTGACGCACCAACACAAAGTGATACTGATCAGAGTAGCCACCAAACAGGCTTAGAAAGGCATGGTGTAGTTTCTGAGAGAATGGAAGATAGTGCTAATTCATTGCCTAAATTGAAAACAGGAATTTCCATGACCTCATCAAAGAATACTGGTTGCATAAAGATTAAGCCATCAAAGGCATTGGGAGCAAGTAAGAACCAGAGTAAGACGCCTCAGCAGGATCCTCAATACAATAAGCAAGAATTGGATTCCGCTCTTACGGTATGTGGGTAATCTGGAGAAATAGGGGTTTCCACTTATACATCACTCTTAGTGTGCTGTTGTTTATTTATTTATTTAAATTTTTTATTGTTATTTCATAGGTGATAAAGAAGGTAATGAAAATGGAAGCTGCTGAGCCATTCAATGTTCCCGTGAATCCTATTGCATTAGGAATACCTGTAAGTGTGACTTGAAAAACATGGCTGCTCATTAAATTCACTTTATGAGGTTTGACTTGTTGTCTGATGCTTATAGTTCATTATGATATGTTTTCATATATTTATCATACAAATGCTGGGGTTTTATTTATTTTTTATTTTCCTTGCATTCTCTGCATAATCCCTAGTGGAAGACTAGGTAACTTTGGGGGCGCCTAATGGAGGCCCCTACCTGGCATGCCCCTAGTCTTATGTATTCCATCTCTATCCTTTTCTCTGCCTTCCTTTTGAACTGCTATGTATAAAAATGGTTGGACATCATCCATATCATAGAGCCCATTCGATTACAGGCCTAAGAGGTGAATAGTATTGTGCCAATTCCCTTTTCTTTTTCCCTGATAAATTTTTTTGTTTGTTTGGTTTTTTGAAGGATTATTTAGATGTGATAGACACACCAATGGATTTTGGAACAATATGCAGTAATTTTGAAAGTGGTGTTAAATATAAGAACTCGGAGGATGTTTTCAAGGATGTGCAGTACATATGGGAGAACTGCTATAAGTATAATAATAAGGGAGACTACATCTTGGACCTTATGAGGCGGGTGAAGAAGAACTTTGCAAAGTATTGGACTGCAGCTGGGTTGTACAATGGGCAGTCAAGGGGTGAGTTTTACATTTACTATCCTTATATTGCTCAGTTGTTTTACTATTTGAAGTGTAATGACTATGGACAAGCTTAGACTGCATACTTTTATATCAAACAATTGAAGTCTAATAATCAGTAGAATCTTGTTTAGGTCTCTTAAAGATAAGCCAGCATATTGTACTCAATGATTTTGCAAATCTCAATGTAGTAATCGTTTTTCATCTATTTTCTATATATGCTTTTGGTTGTGTCGTCATTTTTTGTGGCTTGGTGTACCTGTTACAATTTTATGTTTATCTTTGTCAGTGCTTCTGGATATCTGATATGAATATGTGGGATGGTGCTTGTTGAATGGGTTTGTTGCTTGTTTTATTTGGCTTTGTGTCAAGATTTGCTGAATTTTTCCTTTTCAGGTATTGAAGGTATCCGAGACAACAATGGGAGTCGGGGAAAGTTAATGGGGAAAGCTGGTCAATCAAAACAAAAGGCGGGCAAACATCATGGGTATGATCCTGCAAGTGATACCACATCTAATTCATCTAATTCACGAACTTATAGACACTTAACTATATATATATATATAGATGGATAGATAGATAGGGGGAGAGAGAGAGAGAGAGAGGGTAATGGTGCTGGTGTTTGATTTTGGCTTCCAACCATTGGAATATGAAAAATCAGAGTGTTAGGTTGATTCAGGATAGAAGCCAAGAAAGTGTAGCTCAACTGCAATAGGAAGTTTATATTCTATTAGAGTTAGAGAGGATCTGATGATCCAAGCACCAAACCAGGAGACATCTCCAAATCTTAAAGTTCCTTGGCATAGGAAATATCCTTGATTATTTCCTTTCACATATATAATATATATATATATATATATAGGTGCTTAGTATGAATACAAATAGGTTCCTTAGCATAGAAATATATTTTCCTTCGTTAAGTATTTTTAATGATATACAGGTTCTTAGTATGTAATCTTCATTATTTGCAGAAGGCGCCACAAGTCCGATTGTTTATGTGCCATATGTGTTCTAAAGCGCCGTAGAAGGGAGCGGGAGGAGAATGCTCGAATTGCTAAAGGCCAGACCAGTGTATCGGATAATCTTGCTCAAGAGTCAAAGCAAGAGGTAAAATGGACTTGAAAGAATCACTTATTTTCTTGTTTGCATTGTGCAAGTTGTTGGTAATATAATTTTTTTTTTCGTATTGAAATCCATCTATTAAATATATAATCTCACTTTTTATGTCTTCTTTTGGTTTCAAGAAACTTCCGCTTGGAGAAAGCCCCTGTGGTGATGATTCACCATCAGACACCGAGTCACAAGATAATGGACAAAATGGTGATGGGGAAGGAAAAAGGGCGGATGTGAAAAGCACCTCGGAGGAGAAGCAAGAAGAGGATGAGGATGAGGATGAAGGAAATGAGGTGGAAACTAAAGTAGAGGCTGATAAAATAGCAATGGAGCAAGGGGCCTCTATTATAATAGGAGTTGGAGTTCAAAATGATGCGGACATAGAAGATGCTGTAGAGCAACATATTGAAGAAGAACAGGATGAACATACTGCTGTTGAACAGCCGGAGCACGGAAGGGGGAAAAAGGTAAAAGAACCTGATAAGTTGATTATTGAAAATCCCATGCTTCTGAATCTATGCGGGGTTCTGTTTCCAGAGAACCACCCTAGGTCTGTTTGGAGAGGACCACATTCATTGGTTCGCGATCACAAACCTTCTTGTCCTAATCCTTTTCAAGCTGCCATAGACATGTTTATGAAGTAGGCCCTATCTTTTAACAATCCTTAGTTTCCTTTTACTATTTTGGTGAGTGTAATATCATAGTTTGATCCAATGCTTTATTCATTTATTCTTGCTCCTTGGTGATGGATGAGTAGCTTTTTGGTCTTGAAATACTTGATAGATAGGTGTTTTCTTGGGCCAGTTTTGGACAATTTGTATCTTAGATCGAAAGGTTCAAACTTTGGTTTGAATCTTTGTAAGCTGTGACCTAATTGTTGCAACTGCTAAACAATTCAATCTGGGGGAAAAAAATTGCGGCTCTTTATAAGCTATCAGATTGTCCCTGATGATTTTGCAGATCTCAATTATTTTTGGCTAAATTATAAATTCTCATTTTAATAGTTCAATTTTTTTTCCCAAACCTCTAAAATATTTTGATCCTTATGTTCAAATTTATAAATATGAAATTAAAAAATAATATATAAAATTTATGAATATAAAAATTAAAATGTATATTAATGTTTTTAAAATTTTATAACTTGATCATCTATACTTATACATATCAAAATTATCCGATCTTTAGTTATTACAAGGGGTTATAGTTTATATTAGTGGGACTACAAAAACAATTGTCTGAGGCTACTAGTTAAACGTAATTCCATGAGTAAGCTATTTTTCATGAGTATATCATTATTATGTTTGGGTCCTCTTTTGGTGCTTCTATTGATTCCTTAGGATTACGGGGTAAAAAGTGCGCCAATATCATTACCATAAACTCAGCCCAAGCGACATATCTGACATCTGAAGTCATCTCATGCCACCAAGTTCTGACATCACCTCTCTCTTAGTTGGTGTATGACTAATCTAGCCCATTTTTCATCAGACACATCAGCCCCTATGTACATGACCACATTTTCATATATCCAATGATGTAAGTATTCTCATCCTTCAAATCCTTTAAAATCCTCTTGACATAAATAATGTAATAATTTGAAAATTTATAAAATACTATAGTATCAATGAAACCCTTAGGAATTAATCCTAACACTTTTAAACTAGAACGACTGACTCTTTTCAAAAAATATATATGTACATATATATATATATATAAAAGCTTTTACAAGAGTCATTTGGATTTTCAACTCTTTTTTCCTTTCCGCAAGTCATGTTCCATAGATACAATCTCATAAGAATGATCTTCTTCATTCACCTGATCCTGAGTCTACAGTTTTACCTTTGTAATTTCCTATAACACAAGGAAAAACTTCTATGAGCTAAAAACTCAATAAATATAAGGTATTACTCACATGTATTAATCTTTTTAATGATTATTTTAAATTGATACATTTATGACTTATATCTAGCATGCATGCTTTCTTATCCGTTTATATGCTTAGGGTCCTGAGGATGCAATCGCCGAAATTTCAACTGATATCTGATCAGTAGTTCGCTATGACCATTGTAACGATCTGCTATGACTTTTTTCTTTAGAACAATATGAGATTATTTATGATTGACAGTCGATCCTTCTTATGACCCGACATCACTTCATTTTAATATTATGTATATGCATGCTTATGATTTTTATTTACTTTAGCATAACATTAACTCATTTTTTATTGGAAGTACAAACATTGATGCAATGGTCTTAATTATAACATGTCAAAGCTTATACCATTCTTAAACTATCATGGTATATTATATTCATACAAGTCATGATCTTATTTTTAGCATATTAATAAAATCATTTCATTTTCACTTAACATGCTATATAACAATCATAATCATAATATTAATATTATCTTCAATTCATCATGCTTATTCATAATTATACTATCATCAAATCAATATAACAATTATTCCAATAATTTTAGTATCACAACAACAAACAAATAAACAATATTCTTATATTATAATGAGACTATCCTTACATAACTTTTATTAAGGGTTGATATATTGAAGACCCTAATCCTCAATTCTTTTTCCCTCTTCTTCTCCTCTTTTTCCTTTCCTTCTTTTTCTCTCCTTTCTTTCTTTTCTTTCTTCTCTCCCTCACCTCTCCCTCCTTCACGTTGCTTTCCTTTTGCCCGATGAAATGAAATGTGAGGCGGTAAATCGGCAATAATCATGTCACTTCCTTTTGACACATGATTAATAAGGTGTCATTTAGCATGTTAATCTTTCATGCTATTTGACATCATCTATTTATTGTATTAATATGCATGGTTATGAAAACCATGCAAACAATGCAAATGTATGGTTACGCCACTTTTTATTATTATTTTATTATTATTATTATTATTTACTTAGTTAATTTTATTATTAAAATTATGTATAAATAGGAATTCAAAATTTGTTAATAAATCCAATTTAAATTTATTTTTCTATCATTATGTATAATTTAGAAATATTCAGCGATTACATCTTTCCTACACCCTCAACCTTGATTGAGAAGCCATTAATCCTTGAAGGAATCTGTAAATTAAACAGCCAAAATTATAAGTTAAGAGAATCAAAATTATTTGTCAACTTAAATGCATCCACATATAAGAACAATCCAAATACGTCAATTTCAGCAAAACTATTTTCAACCTTATGATACTAGTAGATTCTCATTTAGTTTCATAGAGCAGTACTAAAGTAATCAACTATAAATAATAATTACATTGCAATTAGTTCAACAATTTCATATGTTCACGTGTGAGAATTTAGAAACATAAAGTAGAATTTAAACAAAGATCATAACAATGCATGTCTAACAAATACTACAAAATAAATACTCAAACCGAATGATAAGATCAGCAAACTTTAAGAAGCCAGTTTTTCAAAGCATTCAACCCGCGAACAAACAATAAGAATAGAGAAAACAACAAACTTCTTCAACTAACTAATTCCTACTTCAAACAAGATAGAAAAATAGAAACGCCACAAATTTCTACTTAGAACTAACCACAAATTTTCTCTATTAATTTTTTCAAAACAACCAACTTCGAATCATAGACTGAATAAACAAAATAAAACTGCAAAAAAGTTAGATTAAACTACAACTAGACTATAGGAAAATACCTTTTGCTTTGAGTTAAGCTTAATCCAACAAAAGGTGGGTTCACAGCAACCACCTTCTACGTACAGAGTAACTTTGCCGATGAAAGGACAATACAACGGATCAGAGGTAACTAATGGTGCGATGTCTAGTGATGGCAGAAGTGAGTTGCAAAGAGTAAAATTTGGGTTCAAAGAGAGTTTATCGTGAGAGAAAGTTGTTATGTTTGCAGAATTAGGTTTTGTTTCTTTTGAGGGAGTTTTTAAATTGTTGGTGAGAGTTTTTGGTTTGAAAGGAGTTAAGCAAGATGAAAGGTTTCTAATGATTAAATGTCTGACATGACATTTTTTAAAACATTAATCTGACATGACATACACGTGTCATTTTTTATATTTTAATGATTAAATGTCTTTTGTCACTCAAAACTTTCAGTGATAGAAATAGGAACGGCTCATGTATGCCTTGAATTTTTGCGTGATAGGACATTTTCTCCCTTTCAGAGAACAGCTTGGCTTAAATCAAAATATTGAAATAACTTAAAACTTTAAATTATTTACAATAAAACCGGCCAGCTTGGCTTTTACATATAATGAATTAAATGGCATTCAAATAAATAAATATTATATATAATATATAATTATGTATATAACTTATATTTAACATCATTTCATGCAACGCACCGGTATAAATATATATATGTAACATCGTTTCAAAATATAAATCTCGAAAAGATGTAGACAAACGAAGCAATAAAGAAACAGTATATATATATATGTAGAAAAGATGTAACATCGTTACAAAATATATATATGTAACAATAAATATATATATATATATATAACATTTGATATATATGTAAGTCGTAACTCCTTTCATTCTTGAAACAGTAGTCGTAGATTGTGAAACTCATGTTACTTAATTATTTGTTATGTAAAAGTATATGAATCTTAGATATGTGGATCAACTTCGTACTAAAGTTATTCTTGTTTTCTTTTGATCTTTTTGTTTTTTTTTTTCTTTTGGTAAACTATTAATTATTATGAATGAACGGAATGGCAACTAAGTGCAAGTCATTTGCTCTCCGAATGGATATTCCATAGGATTCTGCCATGTCTAGTTCGTTCTTCCCATTATTAATAGGAAGTTTCCAGTCAAAGTGGTAAAGCAATTGAGCAAGTAGAAGTTCCATGGCTGCAGTAGCAAATGACATGCCCGGACATATTCTTCTCCCAGCTCCAAACGGAGTGAACTCGAAATGAGCTCCTCTGAAATCAATAGAAGAGCCTTGGAATCTTTCTGGTTGAAAGCATTCTGCATCTGTCCATTTCTTTGGATCTCTCCCGTTTGACCAGAGATTCACATGGAGGGTGACTTTAGCTGGAATTTCGTACCCACCGATTATGCATCTTTCACGAGCTTCTCTATGGAATATAGGAATAGGTGGGTGCAAGCGTAGAGTTTCTTTAATTACTAATTTCAAGTACTCCAGTTTCTTAATGTCTGCTTCTTCAATTTTGCTCTTCCCTTTTAGGGTTTCTCTCACTTCAGCTTGTGCTTTCTTCATTACTCTCTGATTTCTTATCAGTTCTGACATTTCCCATGCCATTGTGTTTGCCATTGTATCAGTTCCACCAGATAAGATATCCTAACACAAAAGCATAAAATGAAATGAAATTTAGGAAGCATATGCTCGATTCTACCAAATGATTTTTATAGAAGATGCTTGTCATAGCAACTTCAATGTAGTTCATATTCTTGAACCATTGATGCTGCTAACTAAATTAAAGTAGTTTTTGGAAGTATTTGAATCATTAGTTGACATCATACCAGAAAAACACAGTTTTTGGAAGTATTTAAATCATTAGTTGACATCATACCAGAAGATCACATTTGATTTGATCGGTCGTGACCTCAACTCCCAACTCACCCATCTCCTGAAGTCTAAGAAGAACATCAAGTAGATCTTCCTCATCGGGATTATTGTTTGTCAACCCTACGGTTTTTCTTTTAATCTTATGATCATTGATGATTTCTTCAAGAATCTTATCCATTCTTCGTTTCAGTTTCATCATTGCAGGCTTCAATCCAGTAATGAAAGGAAGAAATTTAAGAGAAGGGAACAAATAAGGCAAGTAAAAGCCTGCACTAATAGCTGATATTTTTGGGAGCAATGACATGAACTCTTCCTGCCCTTTGCACTAGATCTTCCCGATCGCCGTTCTCGAAATAAGCATAGTGGTGAAGGATGCAATTATTTTGCTAAGATTAATCGGAGAAATTCCTCGAGATGAGGCAATATATGCTATAAGATTTGATACCTCTTCTTCTCTTATAGATCCGAACAATTGGACACGTTTTGCACTTAAGAGCTCCAAGTTACAAACTTTTCTAATTTGTTTCCAATAATCGCCATAGACCGAAGCAATGAGACCATTTGGTGTGAAAACTTGGTATGATAGAAGGAGAGGCCTCTGAGCAAAGCTAAGTTCATGTGTCGTAAACGCTTCCTTGATTAATTCTGGTGAAGAAACATAAATTGAAGGGACCTCTCCCATTTGAACGAGCATGATAGGACCATATTTTTTTTGCCATTTCATGGAGGCAATGATGTGGGAGTGATCCATTAAGAAGCTGGTGCATGAGTACAATAAGAGGGAGCCTCAATGGTCCGGCCGGCAGTTTGGAATTTACGACTCGGGCTTTATAAATTGTTGATATTAACATGTAAGAGAAAAAGGCAAGAAATATAGGGAAGATGGGGAAGTTTTCAAAAATTGAAGACATTTTCATTAAGTTCTAACAAATGTGACTTTTATAGTGAAAAGTGTGTGAGATTAGTCATGACATTTAGTGTATAATTATGACAAGTGTATGCCATATGTTTTGATGACTACTCTTTAGTGATGACTAATCCAAATAAATGATAATTAAGTTACTGTGTCCGGCTATCTTAACGTATATGGTGTACACGTTATCTCCCTTGCATATTTAATGTGTCAATCCCGTTGAGTACTTTGCGTATGGGAGGTATTGACCCTGTTGAGACATTCGCATATTAAAGGCGTCGACCTCATCAACCCATTCACATATTAGAGGCGTCGACCCTATCAATCTATTCACATATGAAAGGTGTCAACCATATCGACTTATTCACATATGAAAAGTATCCCTTCACATATTGAAAGTGTCAACCCTATCGACCCATTCGCTATTAAATGCATCGACCCATTCGCTATTAAAGGCATCAACCATGTCGACCCATTCGCATATTCAAGGCATCGACCCTGTTGACCCATTCACATATTGAAGGCGTCAACCATGTCGACCTATGCGTATATTGAAAGTGTCGACTCCGTCGACCCATTCACATATTGAAAGCATCGACTCCATCGACTCATGCGCATATTGAAAGTATCAACTTCGTCAACCTATTCGCATATTGAAGGCATCGACCCATGCACATATTGAAAGCGTCAACTCCGTCGACCCCATCGAACTATTCCTATTAACTTCTGAAATTATAAAATAAAATTAAAAAACTCCTTTAAAAATTATTTAAAAGATCCTTTTAAAGTTATTTTCTTCTTATTATGCCTAGTTTAAAAATATTAGAGAAGTAAGATAAAAATCATATTATACCTAGAATAGTCATTTCTAAGTGCACAACTAAGCATTGGAATAGGGAACCAGGAGGAAGAAATCAAGACAGTAAGCATTGGAAGAGGGAACCAGGTGTCGACTCATTCGCATATTGAAGGTATCGACTCATTCATATATTGAAGGTATCAACTATATCGACCCATGCGCATATTGAAGGTGTCGACCCTGTTGACCCATTCGCATATTGAAGACATCGACTTCGTCAACCCATTCGCATATTGAAGACCTCGATCCATGCATATATTGAAGTCGTCCTATTCTTGTTAATTTTTAAAATTATTCAAAAAAAAAAAAACTCCTTCAAAAATTATTAAAAGAATTTCTTAAAGTTTATTTTCCTATTATTATGTCTAGAAATATTGAAAAATCACAATCAAAATCATATTATACCCGGAATAGTCATCTCTAAGTTCACAACTAAGCATTGGGAGGGAACCAGGAGGAAGAAATACAGAAAGTAAGCAAAGAAAAAAAAAAGCTATACTATACTATAGGTGTAAATAGATTTACACGAATGTAACCCTAACTCATTTTCCCTTTTTGTACAAGCAGGCTGTTTTTATTTTATTTAATTTTTTTTTTGGCCAAAAGTAAGGACTCGACTGTGATAAAGAGAACAGTTCAGTAAAAATAAAAGCTTCCAACCAGCCCAAAAGGGGGAAAAAGCGAAACCAACAACGAGCAGTCTAATTAGATCTAAAGTTCTTGTTACATAAATATTAGTAATAAGCAATTCTGTGATTATTATATATATGGACCAGCTACTATATATATAGTTTCTCCATTTTGTTTTAGGATGATATTATTATTTATTATTGTTCATCAATATGACTCAATTTGAAATATAAGGAACGGCATTTAAGAGCAAGTCATTTGTTCTCCGAATTGTTAATCCAAACGTTTCTGCCATGTCTAGCTCTTGCTTCCCATTATCAATAGGAAGTTTCCAGTCAAAGTGGTAAAGCAATTGAGCAAGTAGAAGTTCCATGGCTGCAGTCGCAAATGATATGCCTGGGCACATTCTTCTTCCAGCACCAAAAGGTGTGAACTCAAAATGAGCCCCTTTAAAATCAATTGAAGAGCCTTGAAATCTTTCTGGTTGAAAGCATTCTGCATCGGTCCACCTCTTTGGATCCCTCCCGATTGACCAAAGATCCACAAAGAGAGTGGCTCTAACTGGAATTTCGAATCCACTAATTTCGCATCTTTCATGAGTTTCCCTATGGTATAAAGGAACGGGTGGGTGTAAACGTAGAGTTTCTTTAATTACTAACTTCAGATACTCCAATTTATTATGAATATCATCTTCTTCAAATTTTTTATTTCTGCTTAGGGTTTCTCGCACTTCAGCTTGTGCTTTTTCCATCACTCTAGGATTTCTTATAAGTTCTGATATCACCCATGCTATTGTATTTGCAGTCGTATCAGTCCCAGCCGACAAGACATCCTGAAACAAATATTGTTTAAAGTTTGAAGCATAATTGGGTTGAAGTAATTATATGTATTATCTAATGCAAGTTTTTTGTAACAAACTGATTATGGGTCATATTAGATAATCACTGCTACTAGCTACTAAATAAATTAATAATAATACTTTTTAGAAGGATTTATCTTGTTTTAATTAATCATTATTAATTTCCTTACCATAAGGATAGATTTGATTTGATGGGTCGTGATCTTAACTCTCAACTCACTCCTCTCCTGAACTCTTAGAAGAACATCAAGTAGATCTTCCTCATTAGGTTTGTTATTTCTCGACTCTGTGGTTTCTCTTCCAATCTTATGATCATTGATGATTTCTGCAAGAATCTTGTCCATTCTTCTTTGCAATTTCTTCATCGCAGGCTTCAATCCAGCAATGGAGGCAAGAAATTTTAGGGAAGGGAACAAATAAGCCAAGTGAAAACCTACCATGATAGTTAATATTTGTGAGAGCAATGACATGAACTCCTGCTTCCTTTTGCACTTCTTTCCGATTGTCGATCTCGAAATAACTGCAGTTGTGAATGATACAATCTTCTTGCTAAGATTAACTGGAGTAATTCCTTGCGACGAGTCAATTGATTTGATAACATTTGATACCTCTTCTTCTCTTATAGATCTAAATGATTGGACACGCTTTGCATTTAAGAGCTCTAACATGCAAATTTTTTTTTAATTCTCCAATAATCGCCATAGACAGAAGCAATGAGACCATTTGGGGTAAATGCTTGATATGAAAGAAGGAGAGGCCTTTGAGCAAAGCTAAGTTCATGGGTCTTTAACACTTCCTTGACCAATTCTGGCGAGGAGATAAAAATGGAATGGACCTCACCCATTTTCACGTGCATGATAGGACCATATTTTTTTCCCATTTCATGAAAATAATGATGTGGGAGTGACCTATTAAGGAACAGCTGGTGCATGTTTCCAATAAGAGGAAGCTTCCATGACCCAGGCGGCAGCTTAGAATTTAAGATTCGGGCTTTATAAATCGTTGATATTAACATAAAAGAGAAGAAAGCAAGAAAGATATGGAAGATGGGAAAGTATTCAAAAATTGAAGACATGACTTGATCAATGGAGCTGTCTTAAAACCGCAGCTTAGTTGAGGAACTCAACTCTAGAACTACATAAGATATGTAAGGATGATTATACTACTGACCATTCAATATATAATAATAGTACCAGTCTGTTTTACTATTACAATTCATACATGAGTATAAGGTTTGGCACTCCCATTTTAGCTAGAAGCTCTCGCTACGAACAGTCAACTTTGCTGGGGTATATTGCTAATTAATTGCCCCTCCTGGCTCACTCTACGTGGCGTAGGCCGACCTAAACTTTTCCAACCCCATTGACAACCAAACTGCGAATTAACGATTAATGTTGCATACCGAATCTGGAAAGTCAGCTGCCATTGATCTACCATTCTTGATACCTATAATAAGAACAAACAATAAAGGTGTGTCGGTTTTTGCCGATAAATCCCCTCCGATTATAGTTACTGTTTTTAGCGGAGGAAAACGACATAATAGTTTTATAGATTCTAATAGGGCATACCTTCGGTACAACTAAACAGGCGGCATTAAATTTTATAACCGTTCCACATTATTAAAATTGATTGTTTAAATTATTATATTAAAAATATATCATATTGAAAATATATCATAACGAATAACATATAATTATTTTCATTAGCCATATCTCGCAATGCCTTAGTCAAAACATGGCACAAACTGTCTGAGGACTAATAATGTAGCGGAATTAAAGTGTAATATAGCCATTAGCCATTAGCCATTAGCCATGTCTCTTTATGATGATGACATTTATAGGTGACCTCCATATTTATCACTTTTTTATCTTTTGTTAAATATAATTTAAAGAACTTCTTCAAAATGGGTCAATATAGCTCGTTTCATAATGGGCTAAGATTTTGGCCTAGAATCGATTAAACCAGTGAATGTAACCCATGTAATATTGGGCCTAGGGCTAGGCCTAGAATTGAGCTATATGACTAACATCAACGAGATTTTACTACAATGCCTGTGGAATTGTGTATATTATCCTTCTTTTCTAGACATTTTTATTGCTCAATTGTTGTGTCTCCTTGCTCCCCGTCCAATGTATATTATCCTTCTTTTCTAGACTTTTCTAGATAAATCATTTTTTCTTTCTTTCTTTCCCTTGGCTTAGGGTGTTTACAACTGTATTTGCCCTTTTTTTTTTCTCTTTCTTTTTATTTCCTTATTTTTTTAAATTTATCATTTTTTTCTTTCTGAATTTCCACTTCGCACTGTTGGCCTTTTTTCCTTTAATCTCGCGACTTGCTTTAGAATGTATTTATTAATTCTCTTTTTCTTCTTTTCTTATATTCGCATTGATTTTTTTCTATTTAGGTGGGTATGTAACCCCCCCCCCCCCCCTTTTTTTTTTGTATAACTTCCTAGGTTTAAATGACTCCAAACCACTTTAGATTGCTCTTCCTTCTCCACCGGTTAAAACCAATTGGCTCAAATACTCTTCCGGTAACCCTTCATCAGTTGTTCCGAAAATGAAGAAATCAATGTCTGAACCTTCCAAGCCAAAACTAAGTAACCCTAATAAACCTTTTGTGTTCCCTAGTCGACCCCTAGAGAATAAGCCCATGGCTGCCAAAATGGCTAGTGATCCTAATAAGAACTTATACGAAGTTAGGTCCTTATTTCACATTACTAATTTGATTCTAATGAGGCTTTCATGTTTTGAAAAAAAGCTTGGTTCAGTAGGGGATCGGGCTTAAGCTATCGCGCCCCTATCCTACTAGCTATATTGCTCACTGAATTACCTACCCCTTTTTAAAATAGTTACTCTCACTATTAACTCAAATATAATTAGTAGGGGCGCTACTTACTAACTCAGAAACCTCTTAGATGAAAATACAGAGAAATTTGAAACTTTCTAAAAACTCTGTTTCTATAAATCTCAGAGCGGAATAAATCTAAAATATAAGATTATCTATATTATTTTTTATAATCCTTACAACTTTGTTATCAAAACAAAGTCCTACTTTTTTAACTTCTCAAAATGCTGGAAAAGACGTCTTTTCAAAACTTTATATCCTTACTTTTCTGTCTTCTCACGGGTCGGGTTCATTTGTACTCCACACCAGGTTGATCACACTTCATTCATCCTGTGCTTGAACTATTGTCTTTCTTTTCTTATGTTCACCTACAAACACAAGCAACTGCTATGAGCTAAAAAACTCAGTAAGTAAAAGTTTTATCTCACATGCACAAAGCATATTTAAATACATTTTAAAATTCGATTGAATAGTTTTGTAAACTCTTCTAAAACTTTCTATGCAACTGAGATGCTCTTTCTACTATGAGCTCTGAGGATGTTGTCGCTGACACTACTGTCATATATAGTCTTCTCTAACTAAAATATTTTAGATCAGTAACTCCGCTCAGTCCGCCCTAATCAGATCATAATCTGGATTATCGACCTCTCTCAGTCAGACCTGATCAAGTAAATATCTAAGATCAGTGACTCCGCTCAGTTCACCTTGACTTGTGTTGGATTGATTGTAGGAGAAGCCAGCGACATGTAGTTCGGATAAGTTCCCTTTCAATTGAAATAATGTAGTTTTACATATAGGGTTATATATTGAATTATCTCTGTAAGCCAGGAGTTTTATGAATGAAATCTTCTTATTAGTCTCTTTCCCTAATTCCAACTTCTCTCTCTCTATCACAACTCTTTTTCTCTCCCCAATTCTTCTCAAATCAGCCTTCTATCAGATGCTTATCTTCTTAGTAGCTTTACAATTGACAAGTTTAACAATACAATTAAACTAAAAATCATTACAGGGATCAGTGGAACTTACCCAGTAGGGGAACGATGTGGGAGAATCGCACTGAAAACTTGATTGAACAACGGTAAGGAAGGTAAAACCTCTATTGTGAGTGGAAGTGGGGTGCTGGAGTCTGTTCGAAGATGAAGCGAAGAATAATACAAAGAAGAAGTAGATGAACTGGAGAAACAACGATGAAGGAGAGGAACTGGGAAACCCGGTTTTAATTCAACTTTGCCAAACAAGAACGAAATAAAAAACAGGTTTCTAATCTTCCTCAGTCAAACAAAATATTTGAATTAAAAACCATTAAATAAGGTCCGACATGTAGTCAGGTACTCACACCAAAAAATGAAATCGAGATTTCGTGTTAACTTTTATTTTCCTTCCTTTTTTAATTTTTATTTAAAATTAGTTAACATCATTATACAATATTGAGACACTGACAAAGGCTAAGTTAGTTTTTTTTTTTTTGGGCAAGACACTAATTATTAAACTACAATATACTTGTACATCTTTGAATGCAACAGTTTATTACATCCACACATCATGCGGGTTTTAAGGTAGTAATACTTTAATTATACTATAATTTTCCGTACTTTCTTCTTCATTCAAGTAACTTACGGTTGTTGTTTTTTTTTTTTTACCTCTTATGATAATTCTACTTCAATTATCGTATGATTTTCCGTACTTTCTTGTTCATTAAATTGGCAAAAAGTTGGTTAAAGAAGTTAGTGGCTCTTACTTCCTCATTGAGGTTTATATAAGATCAGAACGAAAAGGGGAATGAATCACGACAATCATTTGCTCCAAAAGCAAGGTTAAAAGAAAAAACAAGACGAATCAACAAGATGGAAAAGAGATTGAATGTTGTATTTTCGATATACTCATTGTTCTTGATATTAGCATCCTTTGCTAAGGCTCAGAATGGCGATTTTGATATTACCCATTATGGTGGACAGAGCCATACTGATATCACTGCGGTAGAAACGCAAATATATATATACATATATATTACTCTAGTAAATTTATAATCCAGTTGCTAAGTAAATGATAACACACTAACCCTTTGATATTGCATATCTCTAGGCTTTGTCAAATGCATGGAAGGATGCATGTGATTCAGGAATTGCAAGCAGAGTTGTAATTCCCAAAGGGGCTTACAAGTTAACCAAAGCAATTTTGCTAGGACCATGTAGGGGTCACATTGATTTTCAGGTTGATGGTTTAGTACAAGCTCCCCCAGAAGTCGGCCTAGCAACGGGTGACAGATGGATCGTTTTTGAACATGTCGACCACCTCAGAATATATGGTACCGGAACTTTTGATGGTCAGGGACAACAATCATGGGGGAGGCAATGCGATAGGACTACATATTGTGGCACACTTCCTATTGTAAGTTTAATCCTACAAAACTATTGATTCTACTATCATTAAATACTAGTTTAAAAAAAAAACAAATCTTCTATGTAATTCAATAACTCTAATACAGAATTTTGTCTGTTTGTTTGTTATTTTAAAAACAGAATCTCAGGTTCCACTTTGTAACGAATTCGATAGTTACTGGTATTACTTCACTCAATAGCAAGCAGTTTCACGTCAATGTTTTAGGGTGCAATAACCTTACATTTCAACACTTTACCATCTCCGCTCCTGAATCAAGTTTGAACACCGATGGGATTCACATCGCTCGCTCGACTGGGATTAATGTTCTAGATACGAACATCGCAACAGGAGATGACTGCGTCTCTATAGGTGATGGAGCCAAACAAGTCACGGTGAAAAATGTAAGATGTGGGCCCGGTCATGGCATTAGTGTTGGAAGTCTAGGTAAGTATCAGCACGAAGAACCAGTATCCGGTATCCATGTTCAGGGTTGCACATTTACCAATACACAAACGGGAGGTAGGATCAAAACATGGCCTGATTCTTACCAAGGTACATGCACTGATATACGTTTTGAGGATCTTACAATGAACAATGTTACCAATCCCATTGTCATAGACCAAAAATACTGCCCATGGAATAAATGCAATTTACAGGTATGTATAATAATATATATATATATTGGTCCATTTAATTGTTACAAATTATTAACTAACTTTGACTAAACATTCTCTTATTACAAAACTTTTGTTGTGTTTTTTGTGTTAAATATCAGGTTCCTTCCAAAGTCAAGATAAACCAAGTGATTATAAAAAGTATTAGAGGGACTTCTAGTTCTGCAAATGCTATCAAAATTGTTTGCAGTCCGGGAATGCCATGTGACGGCATAGAAATCGGTAACGTCAATCTGAGATATAATGGACGTGAACCTATCATGTCTCAATGTGAGAATGTGAAGCCTAGGGTTTATGGTGTACAAAATCCGGTACCTTGCTCGGTCCCTACCCCCTCGGGTTCCAAACATTCCCGTAACAGAGGTTCGAGTTCGAAGGGTCGACGTTTTCTCTAAGAAAAAAAAGGCATTAAATTTTTCTTCATGAGTAAGAATAATTTTAATGATAGGCCAGGAAAGAATAAGTTATTAGATTAGATGGCTATAGAAATAAGTGGGTGTAACCGTAGATTTTCTTTCATTACTGATAAAATTTGTTGTTGTATTGTGTTGATTGATCAACTTCTGAATGTACGTTAACACATAAATAGTGCAAGGAATGAGGAATAATAAAGTGTACATATTTGTATTTTTCCTATTTAGACATGTTGTATTTGTATTTTCTATTTGTACTCATGGCTAGCTAAATATTTTTGGGGTCTTATGCAAAAATTAAAAGTATGCTTTTTTATTTTATTTTACAAGTTTTAGTATTTTTTTTTTTACGAAGATAAATGCACGTTCTCAAATTTTGTTACTGTGTGTCGAACTCGGAATATATAATCACGAAAAATAAATTCAATATTAGAAACATCATACATTTAAATTTCAAATAAAGTGGAATAGTCTTATACCTAATTATTCCTAATAATCTAAATTTCTACTTAAAATAAACTCTCAAATTGATTGTATAGTTACTTCGACTTTTCTTTCATCCTTTTTTCTTAGGGTTCTTCTCTTTTCTTTGTCAAGCAGTTTTCTAGAGTTTTTACATCCTCTTTATTCAATATAATTTATTGGTGATTCCAAGGTTTGCATCTTTCTTTTCTCATTTCGTGTATTGGTAATGCCTCTAGCTCTTGTTATTGGATTTCTATTTTCAGGTTTAAGCGCAGGTAGACAGATTGGATTAGCAAAGGTTTTGAGTAATTGTTAGATGCCTACTTACGGGTCCCATTTAGTAGGCTCACCTCAACCCTTTACAAGGGATGCATACCACCTGATACTTTCTCTGTTTTCCTTCTTACAAGTTCAAAGTGTTGGGAAGAAAAGTGGTTTGAAATTTTTGTCTGCATTGTATTTTGCAAGCGAAAGGGGCGCGCATTGTAGAAGTAGATGGTTATGAGAACTAGTATCAGCTTTCTGTCTCACCTCATGGGCTACGTTGACAGGTTACTGTAATTTTTCTTACTTCTGATTCTGAGAAAGAATTACTTTTGATTCTAAGATAAAATGACTTGATTAAACCTGAAACCAAAATTTCCATCTGGGATTAGGATAGGTGTACAAGTATTGGTTCTATTCATTTGAGTATCAATTATTATATTATTTTATCATCATATATTTTTACAGAAGAAAAAAAAATCAGGAGAAAAAAATAAAATATTGATCAAGTCAAATGAAGTCGTTTTCGGACCAACATTTGGTGCATCTAAGTATAAGCATGTATAAGAAAGAGCATTTTAGCTTATATTTTATTACATATTAGCAAATATGCAAACTTTATATAAACATTTTCTCACTTATTCCCTTTTCTAATATGAGACAACTTTTCTCCTTTATTTTTTCCCTTCAAACTATTCCAATGATTGTAATTTGAGATTCAATTTCTCATTCACCCATTAATTATTTTGAGCATACGATATACCGATTCAAAGCTCTCACGGAGGAGAACCTGAACCAACTTTTGCTTTTCGTTTACATGAAGTGAGCCTCACTCAAAATCGAGCATAAAGATAATATATTGAAATGCTAATTTTCCAACATAAACTATGTCAAGTGAGCCATCAGGTGTGGTTGACATAAACTTTTCTTCTTTCGCTCGATGGCTTACTCAACATAGTATTTGACCAATGAGCCCTTAAGAGCATGAGCTCTCGATGGGTTCCCATCTAGCAAACTGCATGTTTATTGCCTTGCTAGATGAATCATAATATTTTTTAGAGATCTCGAACATCGAATATGTTGGAGTTCTTAGCTTCTTAGTTCTCCTCGAAAACATGTTTCATTTTTTGCCATTGAGCATGGACAAAACACACGCTCAATTGCTCCATAAATCTATTGATTTGTTGAGCTATGCAAGTTTGTCACACAATCTCAGTTCAAACTCAAAAAAATCACAAAAAAATAGTATAGTTTCCCAATTTGATAACATTTGCAACTTAGATTAATCCATTTTCGAAGAAAAATGACAGATTTTGCTAGAAAAAGAAACCATAATTTGAATGTAATATACCTTTCAAAAACTATCGAGTTTTTCTCCATTGATTCCGACATGGGCTTTGCTCTAATGCTTCTTGCACTCTTTGGTTTCTCCGGTATTGTGGTCCGTGTTCTTTTGCTTCTCTTAGGTCTCAATGGCGGCATTCGTTCTTCTTCATTTTGCCTTTTCATTTGAATCACACGCTTTAGAGTCTAAGGAGCCATTTATGTTAGAATGGATTTGATGAAGAAGAATGAATAAGAAGGTGAAGATAAAGTGGTGATGAGTACCGTTCGGAATGGGTCGAGGAAGAAGAAGAAAATAAGGAAGTGGAGGTGCAGCAAGTGGAAGAAATGCGTTCGGAAGTGGAGAGAAGTTGAAAGACTTGTTTTTTTATATAATGCGAATAGGCATATGAGTAATTTATTATTTTTTGTTTTATTTTTCAAATTATAAATAAGATAGAGACTAATTTACTTACAATTTTTTATGATTGGTCTATTATATAAATCAAACTTTCTAATAAAGCCATTTTTACAAATTCTCTTAAAATTTTGAAAGTATATATATATATATATATATATATATATATATATATATATATATATATATATATATATTATATTAGATTATAGACTTGATGCCATAACTAAAATTTTGAAAGTTGATATATATACATATATATGTAGTGGATTATAAAATTGACGTCATAGTTGAATTTTTTATAGAAAAAAAATATTATTAGTATAATTAATTAGCATAAAATTTTAATTAATTTAATATTAACATAAATACTTAGTATAAAGTCTTAGAAGCTTAGCAAGTAAATATGAAAATAATGTAAAGCCATTGAAATATTAAAATACAAAGCTAAATAAAATTTGAAAGTAATCCAAAAGTCTCTTCTATTAGAAAGTAATTATTATCGCTCTCAATTCTCTAAATACGGCGCCGTTTTAAACACCTCGGCGACATAAACCCCGTTTATTTTAAAAAAGAAAATGAAATTTGGTAACCCGCGCGAGAGTGAGCTCAGAGCCTCAAACTATTTCCCTCTTTTCTTGGGTTTAGGGTTCGTCATCTACGATTTAGGGTTTCGTCATTCACGGTGTCTTCAGCTTTTATTTCTTCGAGGGTTTATTCGTCTACGATTTCCATCCGATTTCTGTCTGTTCTCTTGAAATCTGGGTGATTTCTTCAGTTGTGCTTACTCTCTCAACATCTGTGCGATATCAATTTCCCGATCGAGAGAGCGATTGTGATTTGCAGAGGTACAACTGGTAATCTTCTCTTCTTTTCCTGTATGGAGATTGTGTTGGGTTGCAAATTGATTTCTGTTGGCTTGCTAATTAATGGAGTTCGTTGTGAAATAGAGAGATTTACAGTCCTTGTAGAGTGATTGATGCATGCCACTTGAAATGATTTCTTGCTTCGATGTAAACTTGTTAGTACTAACAGAAAATGAGGATGAAACTTGGTCAAAAAACTCAACCCAACGTGGTTTCTTGTATCTATATTTGTTAATAGAATGAGAGAATGCCTCTGTACATTCATGCATCTATTAATTAGCAATGCTGGTTTTAAGGTTCACTGCTATTTAAGGGTTACATGCATCTACTCATTAGCAATGTTAGTCTGGATTGAGTCTGTAATTTGAGTTTGGATAAAGGTGTAAATAAAAAATTAGAAAGGTGTGACCAAGGATTTTAAAATTAGCCGCTAAAAAATGGAATATCTAACTTGCAATTTTGGTCCCAAAGCTAGAAGAAGGGTTAACCCAATTGATATTGATGGTAGGGAGGTTCTAGAGTGCGAAGTTTTTCGATATTTAGGATCCATTATCCAAAAGATTGGGGACATTTGAGAGGATGTAGACCATAGGATTAAAGGAGGTTGGATAAAATAGAGAATGGCATCAGGAGTCTTGTGCGATAGAAGGATGCCTGCGAGATTGAAAGGAAAGCATTATAAGACGATTGTTAGACTAGCTTTTCTTTATGGTTCGGAGTGTTGGGCCACCACGGGACAACATATGCATAAGATGATGGTAGCAGAGATGCGTATGTTAAGATGGATGTGTGGTAAAACACACAGGGATATAATTAGGAATGAAAGGATTAGGAGTTACCTAGGTATAGCCCCTATAGAGGATAAGATTAGGAAGAGACGTCTCACATGGTTTGTTCATCATGTGCAAAGGAGACCAAACACGCCTCAATTCGCCAAAGTTTATATTGGCAAGTAAGTGGAGGATGTAGACAGGGATAGGCCGTTGAAAACTTTGATAAAGGTGGTAAATGAAGAAGACATCATTGATCTTGGATTAGGTGATAATATGTGGAAAGATCGCATAACTTGGAGAACAAATATCCGTGTAGCCAATCCCGAGAATAATGGGAATGAGCTTTGATGATGATGATGATTTCTCTTTCTTTCTTTTTTTGGGGTGAATGTCCTGGTGGGTTATATTTATTTTTGTATTTGTTTGTGGGGACCTTATGTATGCTCTTTTAGCATTGTTACGAGTGCTTTAGGAATGATTAGGTCCCTCATATTTAATTCTCTCCATCCAACTCACTTGTCAGCTGTCTTCTGGATTTCATGCTGATCATTATCTGGGTGGAACATGTTTCTAATTGTTTTATGATCTGCCCAGAGTGTGCTTTTCCAAATCAGAAAGATGGTTTGTAGAGTGGTTCTCATTTGTTTAGGTGATATCATGGGTTTAATGAAAATTTGATTGTTAGCTCTAGAGCAATGGTTGAAGATGACCTATAATTTGGCTTGTTTCTCACGACCTTCTTAGTTTTTGTCTTAATATATTTTTGCCTAAGAGTCTCTCTCTCTCTCACTCTGCGGTTGACCAATTATCGGTTGGGTTTATGCCCCTAAATAGTGCCGCTAACTGTAAATTAGTGGCACTTTTGTGACCTGTTTCTGGTAGTGCCAACTCAAATTTGGTCGCATTTTGAACTTTTCACCCATGTACAATCAAATAGCTCGTAAATCTGGCCAAAACTTTGGTTCAGATTTGATATAAAGAAGTAACTAATTAATAATCAGTAATATTATTAGTATCAATAATATAAATTTATAATTAATATCAAAAGTTATGGATGACTAGAAATGGTTGGGCTGTCAACTGGAGAAAAGAATTTCATAAAAGGAGGCATTGCCCAGGACCTTCGATCTGATGGAAGAAAGAGATTAACTTACCGTCCTATCTATGTTGAAACTGGAGTCATTCCTCAGGTAAAATAATCTTGATTCATCATTGAAACTTAATTGTTCTCTCCTTTATCGTCTTCTCCATCTCTCCCTCTCTCCCTCTCTTGGGCCTATTCAAGAGATTGGATCTTTGTTATTATTAAATTCTTTATTGGCCAAAAAACAGGCAAATGGTTCAGCAAGAGTCAAGATGGGTGCTACCGATGTTACTGCTTGTGTGAAGGTATTTTGTTTGCTCTTATTTTCTCCTTACTTTGGTCATTGTCTTTCATATTTTCAAAATGTCTGTATTAGATTCTTGACAAATTCTCTTGTAAATAATCTTTAAGAAATTGCCTTTTAGTCTGTCCCTTTCTTTATTATCTTTTGCAGGCAGAACTTGGAAAGCCAAGTCCACTGCAACCTGACAAAGGAAAAGTCGCTATATATGTTGAGTGCAGCCCAACTGCAGCACCAATGTTTGAGGTTGTTTAATGTAGTTCAGGTTCATTTTCTATAATCATTATTGTTTTTTAAGCAAACAAGAAAGTCTTACAAAATTGAGAGAAAGCTTCTTTCTTGGTGCAAATCTATATGAATTTAGAAGACAGATGGTAGTGATTGTCATTGGGGAATAGGGTTGTTTTATTTGTACCTTTTATCAATTGGGTCTCTTTTTAAGCATTTGTTGTAATGTACAAATTGAACAGATAGTATCCAAAGTTTGATATCTTCTTGCTATTAGGTTTCCATTTACTGGTTTTTGATATCTTCTTCTGTTAGGTTGTACTTGGTATTTTTGACAACTCATACAGAGATTTATACAAGTTTTATTTAATCTACCCATTTTAAATTGTGCAGGGTAGAGGGGGCGATGAGTTGTCAGCAGAACTCTCAGGTGCGCTAAACAGATGTCTTCTTGGTGGTAAAAGTGGAGCAGGTTTGATGCTCTCTCTTTTTTTCTTCCATCTTTTATCTGATTTCTTCATAACTCACTCACTTCGCTATAGATAAATTGTTATGAACTTATTGCTTGCCTTAAACTGTGCCAGGGGCTGGAATTGATCTCTCGTCTCTAGTAATAGTAGAGGGAAAGATTTGCTGGGATCTTTATATTGACGGCCTTGTCGTTTGTTCTGATGGGAATCTTCTAGATGCCTTAGGTGCTGCCATAAAGGTTATTCTCAGTTTCTTTTACTTACCCTGATATCTCTTTTGCCTTGAGCGACTCCAATTTGAACTTCTGTTTAAATATAATTTTTTTTTCCAAGCTGCATCTATTTAAATCCAATTTTACAAGAGGGTGGAATAGTAGTTTCAATATTACTGTTGTTCCTCAAGGCTGCTTTAAGTAATACTGGAATCCCAAAAGTCCATGTGGCTGCAGAAGCAACAGGCGATTACCAACCTGAGGTTGATATAAGCGACGAAGAATTCTTTCAGTTTGACACATCTGGAGTTCCGGTAATAATTACACTGACCAAGGTAAAAACATTTTGAAGTACTTACCTTTTCATATAACTGTTATAAATTGTTTATAAGATCATTGATTTTTCCTTTTTAAAGGTGGGTAACCATTATATTGTGGATGCCACATCAGAAGAAGAATCCCAGATGAGCTCAGCTGTTTCGATTTCGGTCAATAGACAAGGTCACATTTGTGGCATGGTTAAAAGGGGAGGTTCGGGTCTAGATCCGAGCATCATTTTGGACATGGTTTCTGTTTCAAAACATGTTAGTGAACAGCTTTTGAACAAGCTTGATTCGGAGATAGCCGCCGCCGAAGCTGGTGAAGATGGGTCCTGATTGGGAAATCTGTATTTTGTGGAGCTCTCTTCCAACCAGACTATATCAATGGAAATTAGGGTTGCAGAGAAGATAGATTTCTTTTTTAATACCTTTTGGTCCTATGAACAGGAAGTTTGTTATTTAGAATCAGAAACAAAGACAAGAAATCATTTGAAAAGTTTTGTGATTTATTAATTGCTGAACTTTAAGTCACCGAATTAGTATCAAGACTTACGTCAAATTGATTTGATGCCTGTAATTTAACTCAGAATAAGTAAACGGGTGCTTTATTTATAGGATATACTAAATTAAGATATTTAAACAACCTAAGTTTAGTTCTAACTTATCAACATAACAATACAATAAGTACAAACTCTCAGTTTATACAAAAATTCCGAACCTGGATCGTAAATCGTTGGGCTATTTCCTACTAACTCAAGCTTCATATTAGTAGCAATTCTTTCTAATTGTCCATTTTACGTACAAGGAATATGTCTCTTACCTCAGGCATTTTGCACCGACTTAATATGATCAGTAATTGCTTGCCCAATTCGTCCAAAAAACGGTTTTTTATATGCATAAGATGAGAGGTAGTGTGGGATCATATAACATCCATTTCCTTTTGAAAGAAACTCTTCTCCTTGTCAATTGAAGAAGAGTTCACGTCATTACCCCATGAAATAATAATGCTTTCGGCGGGTTTTGACTTGCCTGATCGGTTCCCTTCGCTTTAAGATTTCTCTATCATGTTATTGGAGTGAAGCCTGCGTCGGATTGGAAAAGCTGCATCAAAAGATCGATAAGACTGAAACAAAAGATGGGTGGGGTGAGGATGATGTAGTTGCCGTGCTTATATAGCTGAATCGAACAATGATCATTTTCCGGTTCTTTGAGGAATGTTATAAGAAAGCATGGAGGAATGTTTTTGGTTCTTTGAGGATGTGGGAATAAGAAAGTAGGGAATTTACATCACAGTGAAATCATCTTTTTACGGTTCTAAGTTAAAAGATGTTGAAATTTTATGGTTAAAAAGGAAATGAAAATTATAAGTCCAAAGCCCATTAATATATCATAAATGAATCTTATATTTAAAAAATGTGAAAAATACTAAATGAATCTCACTAATGGATTTGTATGGTAAGGACCCAATCCAAACTCCATTAATACATCCCACAATTTTTCAACCGTTAAAAACAGTGAGTATTTAAAAATCAAAGCATTATAAGTCAAAATATCAGGTAGAATTCCATCCTTCAACATCTCCTCATAATGCTTACTTCCCATGTCACAATTAGCAATTTGACTATACCCGCTTGCCATCAATTGTTTCACCACAGGACACGATCGATATTATTCGTGATCATCAATTTGTTTCAACTCGTCTTGGGGAATATTATAAGTTTTTGGTTCAGTGAAAAAATAGGCCGCCATTGGAGTCTTAAACCTGCAGCAAAACTTGCGGGAGGCAAGTTCTTCTGGAGTGGACAAAGTTGATGCAAATTAAGAACGAGAGGTGAACATGCACACGGTGGGTTTGCATGCATCGTGGGAGCAATGATTAATTATCTATTTATGCTTCTTTCATTCATGTTTACTTAGTTCTTGATTCCCCCTTCACGTTGTGTAATCCTGGCAGCTTCATAGCATCGAAAACAGTTTCATATGTTCGCGTGTCTTTAGTTGTTTGGTAGTGCGTTTCTTTAGTTGTTTAGTTATTGAGTTTTCTTTCTCAAATTACTTTTGGGTTGGCTGTATTAAGCCACGCATGCTGCTAATAAAATTGATTCAGAGTTAACAATCAATCTAAACTTAAACTTGGAGAAATTCCATTTGTTTCCCAAAGAGGTTTTCGGAGCACCCTTTCGGCCTTAACGAAAGGTTAGCGCCTAGAGGTTACATCAAAGTCTGTAACTGTGTACATAACTCTCAATCCCAAGCAGAAGAAAGTTTATCGGTTTAAATCCCGGTTGTTAAAGTACAACGAGCTAGGTTTACCAGAAGAAGTAGTAGTGAACATTGCAGAGAAACCGGTATAAACCTCATTAGCCTTGGCCAAGCATACTTCTGCTATAGACTTGAACATCTCATTTTTCTGTACAAAAGGTTGAGCTGCATATTCTTCTATTCCCATCCACTAGACAAAACAACAGATAATTCTATCAAATTCTCAGGTCTAGCCTCAATTTGATAAGATGCAAGTTTTCATTTGGATCAACTTTTTTGGTCAAGTTTAAACCCAAAGTCTAGTATGGACTCACCATTTTCAGTTAAATTCACAAAATATAACTAAAAATCTACTATTCTAACATCAGTTTTGCTAAACGTCAATTTAATAAGTCTATTCAAATGGACCATCAAATATTTTTACCTGGACTGCATCAATTTCCGTGTCTTGTTTCTGGATTTCTGAGGATATTGGTTTCAACATACACACGAAAAATAGATCCGATTTTGTAAAGAATGATATATGGCTTTCCCTGAATTGCCAAGAAAGAAATAATATAAGTTGCTATCTAAATTATTGAACCAGTTTTGTACCCATTATAAGGCAAACTTTTGATTCTGACCTGAAAGCTAAGACTTCTACAAATTCTGAGTCAATCTGAAAGGAAAAACAATGGTTGTCAGTATTAAAATAGACTAAATATATGTTGATATATACTACTTTTCTTATTATATCACTTACTCCAGTCTCTTCTTTTACTTCTCTAACTGCAGCCGCACAAATATCCTCGCCCTGCAGGACGCAGAGTTTTCATATTCAGTTGGATTTAATTAAGCATTATAGAACTTCAGATAACCCAATATTGAGAGGAAATTTTTTGAGGTTCTAATTTTGATTACCTCATTAACCACTCCAGTTGGAAATTTCCACACACCTCTACCTTTGAATTTGCCACTCATCTCTTGAACTACAACCACCTATATATATATATATACTAACAGTTGAATTTTCACTTTCCATCAGATCTTACAATAAAATTTTCTAAAATACATTCATTTCATAATTCACAATCAAACTTCCTAAAATACCTTTATTCTATAATAAATTCAATATTAAATGCAAATGAATATTCCTCATCTTTTCTTTAAAAGAAAAAAAATGTTTGCAAAAAAGAAAAAAACCAATTTTTTATCTAGAGGAAACCCTAATTTTTGACAATCTAAAGAAACCTTAAAACATAAAATCATAAACTAAAAGCCCTAAGATATAAAACTGGAATTGATGATAAAATCGGATAAAAAAAAAAAAAAAAAAAGAGCACGTTTGGTAAAAAGAAAAAATTTAAAATAAAATCCTAATTTTAATTTAGACCTAAAATAAAAATTGATAACGTAATTAAGTCATTAATGGTATTTTTTCTATATGTTGGCTTAATCATGTATTATATATATATATATATCAAATATAGTCAAATAAAATAATCTAAAAAAATCTATATTTTAGGATAAATCCGTACAACGCACTAAGTCAAGGGAAAAATAAGTTATTTTGAGCTACTTAGTCATTCATTCTTCATATACTTAATCATTCCTAAATCCTTAATAGAGTGGTAAAAAAAGGCCCCAAGTCCTTAATAGAGAAGAAACTTAAAAGATAAAGATGGAGGGGAATTACCTCTCTTTTACTGTTCATGACAAAAGCACCAATCCCTACACGATGAGAAGCATTTGCGGGAATAGTGTTAATACTACTTTTAGGAATCCAAAACGCAAGCATCAAGTATTCTGGTTCAGCATGGTGATACCTAAATCCTTCCTGCAAAAATCCCCAATCCAAAAGAAGCCCTAATCCTTTCGCTTACAGATTCCAGGACCAAATTTCAGATTACAAACTTCAAAAATCGATCTACCTTTACCGCAGCTTCGACGAGATTAGCAACTTCAATCGACAATTTGATCCAAACTCCCTTCTTCCCCTGCAAATTTCAACATTCTAAAATTCGATTATCACCAGAAGTAGAATCCAAGAAAGCGATATAATATTACCAAAAAAATAAATAAATAAAATAAAAGAAGAAGAAAAACCTGTTGCCGCCATTGGGAGATTGAAGATTTCAGCAAGGAGCGAAAATTTGCGAAATCAATTGGATCCTTTATCTCTACAAGAACTCCTCCGTATAAATCATCAACTGCACTAAGTAATTCAAGCTGCTTCTCAACTCTATGATCTTCTGACATTTCTATTTTGCCTCGCAATAGATGTGAAAATAACTCGACGAAATCCGGCGTATATCTGCTCAAGAATGAATTTTGCTTTTCAACCCTGAAAGAAACAGAATAGTTCGTGTTTAGAATCTCTTGTTTGGGGAGGAAAGGATCAATGGCGGTGGTGGGAAACTTGGGAATGGTAGCAGATAGTTTGAACGAAATTTGGTTTTCGGTAAAACCGAAACCACATACGACTCAGAATTTTGTTGATGTCCGTATAACCGAAATCGGTAGATTTTTTTATTTTTTATTTTTATTTAATTATATTATAATTTGATGAAAATATATTAATATTAAGATATATATAATTTTTATATATTATTAAATAATTTATTTTATAAAATTATTTTTATTTAATATATTCTTTTAAAAAAAATTAGTAATATAATAATTAAAAATATAATTTTTTTTAATATTATAATTAAAATAATATTAAAATATATTATAAATATATAATATATCAACTTAATATTATCTAAATAAATATAAAACAAGTTAAATAATTTCGGTATAAAATACAAAAATAATCAACTTATTATATATTAATTAATAAATTATTTTATTTAAATGAAAATAAATATACTAAATATTAAGATTAAAATTATGGATTATAGCTATAGTTAAAATTTCAATTTAAAAAAGAAAATCAATATTTCAATTAAATAAACTAACCAAAAATTACGGATTTCAATCAATCGATTTCGGTTTGTATGAATTTTTTTACTTACCCCGAATCGTTGATGCCTTTATTCAACTAACTGGGTATGCTTTTAGGTTTAGGCCTTGTCATTCTAAAATTTAGACCATGATATCTATGAAATAATATGGAATTTTCAGATACGAGAATGATTCAGCCTAGAATCGTTGACTTTTGATATCAAAGAGATATATCAATTGGATCTGGTTCCTTCGCATTTCGGTGTAAGGATGAGAGAAGCGGGTTGGATATCGGATATCCAAATTGACCACGTAGTTAAAAGCCACGTGCTTTTAATATTTAAATTTATAATATTAATTACTACTAATTAATAAAATTTAGATATTTATAATGACAACGATATCTTATTGAAATTATTTTAAAATATATATTTAAGTGAATATCCAAATGAAACAAATATTTTAATAGAAAATTAATATGTATCTAATTAGATATTTTATCCTTATAAAAATAGAATTAGAATTGAAAATAAGTATAAATAAATTATTAAAATAAAATTATTATTTTCATCCATAAAAAATAAAAATAAAAATATGTATAAAACATAAAATTTGTAAATCAAAATACAAAAATCAGTAGCCTTTAAGGATAGTGAAGTTATTGAAGATGTAGTAGTACTCAAATATTTTAGATATCGTTTTTTTTTTTTTTTTTTTCATTTTTATATTATAATTTAATCTTAAGAATTAAAATAAAATCTTTTAAAAACTTTAAGGATGAAATTGAATTATTTAAAATTTTATACATAAAAATAAATAAATATTAAAAATTTAAGGAATTTTTTCTCTTAAAAACCGACAGAATAGTCGCCCTATGGATGATTCATGGAAGATCGTTTTTTCCAAGAACGAGATCGTGTGAAATGTCGTGTAATAAATTTGTAGTTGAGTTTTTGATCATCTAACGAAGCTAATGATGAATTAGTGTAATAACAACGGTCAGATCGGACCAAAACAGAAATCAAGAGGTCTAATCAAAATGAATATTTTAGAAAGTTAAGACTCACAGAATAATTGTCACATACTTTTTGGTTTTATTGGTAGAAGCCAAAGCAGCGATCCAAGAAGAAGAAGAAGAAGGTTGATATAATGAAACGGGACCAAAAAACGAACAAGCCCTCGCTCCTTTTAACAAATCTGGATGAAAAGATGGCTAATATATATATATATATATATATTATATTTAATTATTTGTTCTTCCTTAATGCGTAGGGCTTTCTCGGAAGCTTCCTATTAAATTGATTCATAATTGATTTCCGTGTTTGACCGCTTTTGAATTTACACGTGGCATGTCGTTGGATTTGACCATTTCTTTTTAATTTTTAATTTTTATATTTTAAATAGATTATATTAATTAGATAGAAATATCGTTATTTTATAATTATTAATTATAATATATTTTTTTATAACATATTTATTTATCATTTTTTTTGGGATAGATTTGATATTTTTTTTTAAGTTTAATCTTATTTTAAAGATTTAAATTTATTAATTATAAAATAATTGAATTAATTATTTAATTTAATCTTATTTTTACATGCCTCTTGGCCGAAATCTCTAGTGTGAGAAAAAGTGAGACTTTTCATTTTTTTTCTATGAACTTTTTGAATCATGTGATGAATTTTAGAGTAGAAAATTAACCGAATGAACTGAACTGAGTGAATTACGATTAGAGGGTGAAAATTCAGGAACTTATGTAGCGACCCGTGCTGTTTTGACAGTTGCACTACTACTTTTACTTATTAAATTAGTATAAATATTTGTTATAATTTTTTTTTAAATTTGTTTAAAAAATCCTTTAAAACTTCTTTATAATTAGTGGTTCTCGCATTATAACAAAATTTATCATAATTAGGAAAAAAGTGTCATCATACTACTATTTATAGTGCACGTGTCGACTAGAAGGATTCAAAACAGTTATAAATGCATATGATGTATGAGAAGTAATATATAGCAATCTTAGACTCATACTCTTCGTAGGGCTCGTCGCATGCTCATTTCTTAATCTTTTTAACATTTTCTTACTTATTATTTTTATTGGGCCATGTGTATGTACCAATTGAGTGCTCGACCAAGGGAAAGCCAGGAGAGAGACCTAATTCAAATTTAACCATGGTCCTTTTATTTTCATGTCTCGCGCATGCATCATCATAATCTCCTCTTTATTGGGCCTCGCGCCTCTTAATCTCATGCATCATCATAATCTTACTTTATCTCATTTCTTTTTATCTCATGCACCTCTTAATTCTGAACATGAAATGTGAGGTAAATTGACATGATGTTTATGAGTGTATATGTTGTTTAAGAATTTCTATAACAATGACTATAACAATTTTAGCACTCATCAAAATCTAATTCTTTTCTTCCTTCTTAGATCGAAACTTAATATAACGTTTTTTGGTTTGAGCTTCCGATCCAAACCGAAGACTCTTTGTTCCTTCCCAGACCAAGACATAATATAATGTCTCTCGGTCTGAATTCCCGATCTAGACCGAGTTCTCTTTCTTCCTTTTTGGATTTTCTATTTTGTTTAATTTTCTTTTTAAATTACAACTTAAACCCAACATCCTCCATTAATCATACTCAACCTAAATATTCTACTTATCAACTTCATATTTTTATTAACCTCCTACTACTACGAAATTTCTTAGTAGTCATTATAGCGTACGTTAATGCATGATGTAAGTAAATCAAGTCTAGAACTTAAGGAGGTAGAAGTTAGATACTTACTTTGTTCTTAACTGGCATGTCACCCTTGTGCCTTAATTATAATCTAGCTTAATCATCCGATTTGTTTCTAAAAGAGAGCAGGAAATGAGAAGAGAGAGCTTATTTTGTTGTTGTAAAAGGTAGGCGTTTACATAACAAGTCTTTTTACATGACCAGATTCAAAATGGTTATTAACCATGATTTGTTTTTAACTTTAAAACGTGACACTCCTATTTGACCAGATGCTTATCTAAAGCAAGAAGTCTCTTACCAGTTAAGTGATCATTTAATGTATGTTCAATCTTTATTTGATATTTCACTAATCTATATACGTGTACATATATATATAGATGTATGTATATATATATATATATATATATATATATATATATATATATATATTTGTGTAACGTGTTAAAAGCACCTCGGATCAAGTACTTTTCCTAGACCGAGCAAGACCGATGACATTTTCTTTGCTCCTAGACCGATACCTAATATAGTGTCTCTAAATCTGAGTTCCCGATCTAGATCAAGGACTTTTTCTTTCCTCCCAGACCGAGACCTAATATAACGTCTCTCGATTTGAGTTCCTAATCTAGATTGAGAACTCTTTCTTCCTTCTTAGAATGAGACCTAATATTATGTCTCTCGGTCTGAGTTCCCAGTCTAGGCTGAGTTCTCAGTTTAGAATGACAGAAACATAATTGAGTTCATATATAAATATACTTAAAAAACTTGTGAATTTTACTATATCTGTATATATATACCTTTTTTTTTTCTTTCTAGAGGATGGTACTATTTCTATAATTTATTTGCCTATCAACTATTGGTTGCTCGAGTTTGAGAAGGATTGCATTCTCCCCTCTTTACAAAAATTTCGTTCTCAAAATATATTAATGTTAAAGCTTAATCTCGATATTTCTTAAATAGTCTGAGATCACTTATAATCTCCTCTAGAATCTTATTAATTATCTTTGTGCTGGGAATATCACTTCTAATATTTTTCTTACCCTGTAAGGAACATATATCCTTATTTCCAGACTATGTCTTCGGGAATTTGGGTTACTCATGTTACCACTGTCAAGTACTTGGACTTCAGGACTTCTTACATGATAACCTCATCACCATCAAGTCTAGGGTTAATTGCTATCATAGCTTTATTAGCAAAAAAACAATGGAGGTTAACTCAGCAGCCGAATGTTTTATGGGCTAGGGTTCTTAAATGGATCTATTTCATTTAGCCCGCTTGATGCTATAACAGAGCCTCATGAGCTTGGTTTAGTATTCTTGATGGTAGAGATGCTAGTGTGAATTACCTAGTTTAGTTAGTTGCATTGAGAAGGGTATTAGGTTGTGGGATGACAAGTGGATTCCGTGGAGAAATTTTGATGTCCTTTCTAGCTAAATTTTGAAAAGTAGAAGATGGAAAATAAAAAAATGGGCAGATCATTTTACACCAGAAGTAAAACAATTTATATTCCTAGAGTTGAAAAAAAAGATAGTTTGAATTGGCCCTTAAGGAAAGAAGGTATTTTTACAGTAAAATAATGTCACAGAACATTACAGGTTTTCAAAAACCATCCCAATCAATGCGGTTGAACAAAGATGATTGGAAGGTCATTTGCAAACTACATGCTGCCCCGAAATTAAGATCTTTTTTCTAGAAAGTCTGTGCTAGAGTCCTGCCACAAATTTGAATCTTTGGAAGAGGAAGCTTAAATCTAAGCCGTTGTGTCCATTTTTTGATAGGTATGAAGAGTCGATTGAGAACTTGATGATTTTGTGCGATTGGACATATGGGGTCTGGTATGGTGGCTCTTTAAGTCTGCGAGTCCAAAAGCAGAAAGTTACATCAATTGACCAGTGGATTTTAAAATTTTCTAAAGATCCCATTTTCTAGAGATCTGAAGGTGTCTTTTTTTATTGGGCTTTCACTCGCCGGCGTATTTGGAAAGAGAGGTGTGCAGCCTGTCTAGGGTGCTGGTCGTCCTAATGCAGATGTTGTCATTTAAAGAATTAATAATGGAGTTAATTTCTTAGAGACTATAGTGGAGAAGTCGATTCAAAGAACCTGAAAGTGAGTAGGTATTATGTACCAGATATGTAATCCCCCTATCGACAATTAGATAAAAATAACGGCTACACAACTTTCTCCTCTCCTTCTGGTTTTGTTGGTTTTGGTTTGATTGCTATGAATTCGCTTGGGGAGGTGGTAGCGGTGGATGGTGGTTCCTTCATAGCTCCTTCAGCTGAAGAGGTAGAGGCAAAAGCTTTTAGAGAGGCTTGTGCTTTTGGAGTTCGAAAAGGTTGGAAATTTGTGATTGTTGAGGGAGATGCTGCAAGTATCTTTGGTGGGGGCGTTGGTTTAAGGTGGGATAAGGTGGATTGGAGAGCTAGAAGTTTCTTGGAAGAAGTTGGTGCTTTACTGTTAAATTTTTCTGCTTCTTCCCTCTTATTAATTCATAGACCAGTCAACATGGTTGCCGACTTCGTAGCTTCAAAATCGAAGTTTGGGGAGTGCCTGGTTTCCAGATGAGGTTCTTCAAAAAATTATGATTCTCATCTACAAGCATGTGACGGGAACTATGACCCAAAAAAAAAAAAAAAAAAATGCATTACGTCAAAAAACCAATGAGAACTCCCTCACTTGACCAAGAAATACCAACAAAAACTAATGGCACGCGTGTAAGGGAGAAGGACTCAATAATAGTCAGATGGTCAGTAGCCTAACACGCAACAAATAAGCTGACTGGCGATGGTTGAAGACTTGAAGATACTTCTTCTCTCCTTTTTGGTTTTTGTCCTCAAACTTTCATTGGACTCTCCTAATTCTCTCGAGGTCGGCTGAGGCGTCTGCGTATCCTATGTTTATGCGTACAGAGCAATTGTGGATCGTTCGATGAGCATGCACGCATAAGCATGGATGTGCGGCACCCCTGCCGACCTCAATTCTCTCACCTTTCCTTGTCCTGTCCTTTTTATACGTAGAGATTTATTTATTTATTTGTTATTGCTGTAAGTATTATTAATAAACCCAACAAAGGCAAAGCCAGCAGCACAGTCTTCTTACTAGTTTCCTTATTTGACCCCTTAAAGATTCAGAAGACGGCAACTGTTCATCTGAGTTCACGCATTCAATTGGATTTTAGTGAGTATTTTTTCTTTTTTGTCATGTGGATTCTCTTTGCCATTTCAGTTGATTGAGAGTTCTGCTCTCAGTTACTTGTTTCCTTAATGAAAATGAGAAGTTTAGTGTTCTTTGATTAAGATCTGTATTTAGAAGCCAAGAGGCTCTGGTTACAGTTGAAAAAATCTGGGTTGTTTCTAGGTTTTCTTCTAAGCTATGAACAGCCATTAATAGAGCTTGAGTTTCACAAGTTTTAAGATATTTCAAATATGTTTTTTGTCTATATGATCAATATTTACTGAAAATCAAAGGGTCGGTATTTTAAGATTGGAGTTTGAGCAACCTGTGTTTTAGTAAGATTGATGTGATAAAATGGAATTCGCCCATTTCTATCTGTGTTTAGTCAAACTGGACTGGGAATCCTTAACCAAATGGATCTCAAACATTTTTCAGTTGATTAATGGTAAATTTATCTTTCTCCTTAGGTCATAGATGGCGGCAATATTAGCTTCACATAGCTGTTGTTGCCGCAAAGTGGACACAAATCAAGGAAGAACGATCTCCGATCTAACGTCTTCAACTGCAATTTCGGTTCATAAATTCTCGGATTTCTCAAAATCGACATGTAATAATCCTTCAAGGCTACCTCATCAATATCTCAAGCTCCAAGTTGAAATGCAACAAAATAAATCACCATTCCCACCTTCAAGGCTAGGCCCCAATGGACGGGCGGTTAAAATGGTACCGACTAGTGAAGTGGTCAAAAGGGTAACTACCACTCCATCTAGTAGGGGCAATAATGGAAAATTAATCAACGGCTCAAAAAACAAGGTCGTTAATGGAGCGGAAAAACCACTAGTTAGAAGAGATCCTTCGACAGCCCTTGTCAAGAGAGAGAATATTGTTAAAGAGACTTCAAAGGAACTCCTCCCTATTGAGGATGAGCTCAAGGTCTTGCTGTCAGATGAAGGTTTTGGTTGGGCAAATGAGAACTACAATTCATTACAAAGAAGTATTGATGTCTGGAGCTTTGTCCTTTCCTTTAGAGTCCGTCTTCTTTTGGACAATGCAAAGTGGTCTTATTTAGGAGGCTTCACAGAAGACAAGCAGGTAATTTCGGTTGAAATTCAGGCTTTCAACCTAATATCAATTGGCAATGAATGGAGCGAACCAAATTACTAATGTATTAAACTCCTTAGTCTTGCATTCCCAATGTGGAACGATGCTCTACAATTTCGTGGCTTTTTTTTTTCTTGCCTTAAACTAAAATTGAGATTTTTTTCCACAGAAAAAACGGAGGCAGAAAACAGCCTCTTGGTTGAGGGAGCGTGTGCTTCAGCTCGGTCCGACATTCATCAAACTAGGGCAGCTTTCTTCGACTCGGTCAGATCTATTTCCAAGGGAGTTTGTGGATGAGCTGGCTAAATTGCAGGTCTATATATTTATGTAGAATGGAAGAGTTTTTTCTTTTGTCTGAACTGTAATTTGGAACACGTTTATTAATCTGGTCTGATATTATATTTTATATGCTTCTCAGGATAGGGTCCCTGCATTTTCCGCAAAGAAAGCAAGAAGCTTCATTGAGAGTGAGTTAGGAGCTTCAGTAGATGTTCTGTTTAAGGGGTTTGAAGATCGTCCAATTGCAGCTGCAAGTCTTGGTCAGGTGTTACAATTTACTGTTTTTTAAAATTTCTCTGCGGTCTCTTAAAGAGTCATATGACACAACAATATGTTTCTGGTTAAAAAATGTTGTCTAGTTGTGACAATATGCCTGTTTTTGTCCCATATCTTCTTTCCGTTATCATATCATCAGTCTTTCTTCTCTATTATGTATTGATAAGGGTTCTTGTCTTTAGGTCCATCGAGCTATTTTACATAATGGAGAGAAGGTAGTTGTAAAAGTTCAAAGACCTGGTCTGAAGAAGCTTTTCGACATTGACTTGCGTAAGTAGTAATACATATCTTCTTCTACCTTACAGTAATGTCTTTGAGAAGTTTTATTTTCGTTTTTTATGGATTTGATGATTTGGACGAATAACATATTTGATGATTAGTACTGATTCTCCAGGGAATATGAAGCTAATTGCAGAGTACTTTCAAAGAAGTGAAACTTTCGGTGGGCCCTCAAAAGATTGGGTCGGTATTTATGAAGAATGTTCTACGTAAGATGCTTGATCAAGTTGATGTAATTCCATTTTTTTCTTAAACTACATCTTGCTAATTACTAATTGAGTTGTCTTTGTGTTTTTTTCCCTGCAGGATCTTGTATCAAGAAATTGACTATATAAATGAAGGAAAGAATGCTGATAGATTCCGCCGAGATTTCCGAAATATAAAGTGGGTCCGAGTTCCTGTACGTTGCTTGTTTGAACTTGTTCATAAATTTTTACACCTTTTATTTCGCCTTTTCGATTCATGTTTTGTTTTTCTCTGACTTTTTGTTTTGTTTTTCTGTTTTCTACTGTAGCTTGTGTATTGGGACTATACTGCCACAAAGGTGTTGACGTTGGAGTATGTACCAGGTCCCGCCTCTATGTACCTCTCCAAATCCTAGATGTAGTTTTGTATGATGAAAATAATTTGATTGTTTACATTGACTCTTTTTTCTTTTAAATTGGGGAACAGGAATTAAGATTAATCGGCTTGATATGTTAGATTCAAGGGGCTATAACCGTTCTAAGATCTCATCACATGCAATTGAAGCGTACTTGATTCAGATACTAAAAACCGGTTTCTTTCATGCGGACCCACATCCCGGAAATCTAGCCGTTGATACAAATGAGACAATAATATATTATGATTTTGGAATGATGGGGGAGATCAAATCTTTCACTAGGGAAAGATTGCTGGAACTTTTCTATGCTGTTTATGAGAAGGATGCCAAAAAGGTCTTGTTACTTTTCTTTCCATTCCATTCTCATAATTCTAAATGGAACTGGAATTGCAATTCTGACCTGTAATTTCAATTTCTTAATGCTGTCATTTTTCAGGTTATGCAAAGCCTTATAGATCTTGAAGCACTTCAACCCACAGGAGATTTATCTTCCGTATACTCTCTTTTATACCTTTGTCCTTTCTTGAAGGGAAATTTCTCACTTAGCATTTGTGATTTGTTCTAAAGAAACGTGTGGTTTTTTTTTACATTCTAGGTCCGAAGATCCGTGCAGTTTTTCTTGGATAATCTCTTGAGCCAATCTCCAGATCAACAACAAACTTTGGCTGCAATTGGGGAGGTATGGATTGCACAATCACTTTAGCTTGAAGTCCCCCCTCCCCCTTTTTTTTTTCTTCTAAGAACTTTCTATACGATCAGCATCCAGTTTTACCATTTGTCAGGACTTATTTGCAATCGCTCAAGATCAGCCTTTTCGGTTCCCATCTACCTTTACCTTTGTCATACGAGCATTTTCTACTCTTGAAGGTTATTTATTGTCTTAAAACATAACCGTTTCTAACAAAAAAATATGACCCTCTGTATAAAATTACCTTAATGTTCTTTCTTATTCTGTTTTCAGGTATAGGCTACATACTAAATCCAGATTTCTCCTTTGTGAAGATCGCCGCACCATATGCACAGGTTCGATTATGTTTTTTGCCCATATCTAGTTCATATTATGATGATGTTAAGAATGAGCTTAGATAGAGTCCTTATGATTTTCTATTAAGGGCATAATCGTATTCCCATTAAACTACAGGAGCTACTAGATACCAGACAGAAGCGACGGGTTGGAACGCAGCTTGTGGAGGAGATTCGGAAACAAGCCGACGATGTATAGTTCTATTCGTGTTTTTATTTATTAAATATTATTTTCCATAGTATGCATTTGGCTTGAGCATGTATATCTATCTCCATTGTAGATCTGAAAAATCCAGTTCAGGCTCACAACTCCAGTTTGTCTCAAATGTTGATCCAAAACTTGAAATCCAATTCATTTAAGAACTGGATTTGAAACGGTTGTTTTAGTATAAGATTAGATTAAATCGATATATATAAATATATATATATATATATAGGAATTTGGGAATACATCATAGTAAATTCAAATGCAGTCTTCTATTTCCAGGCAAGAATATATACAATGTCCATGCCATACAGAGTTCAGAGAATAGAGGAGTTTGTCAAAGAACTCGAGTCCGGTGATATAAAACTCCGAGTCCGGGTTTTCGAGGTATATAATTTCTTTCTAATTTCTAGTCAGAGCATAGAATTAATCTAGTTCTTTCATTCCTATCATTGATTCAAATTCTTTTTGTACTTTCCAAAAAAAAAAATATATTGATTCAAAAATATAAAAAATGCCATTCTAGTCCGAAAGGGCGGCCCGAAAAGCAACAATACTGCAAATGGCAACAATTTACACCGTCTTGGGAGGAACTCTTCTGAATCTCGGGATCAGCCTTGGTTCCCAAGGCATTCCGGCGTTTGCAAACGGATCATTTGTGGCAGCAGGTAATCAGTTATGCTGTTTGTTAAAATAATTTTATTTTTGTGAATTTTTGATGGTTTATTGTAATTATTTTCGAAATGTAGGGGTATTTCTGGCATTGTTTGTTCGATCGATGCAGCTTGTAAAGAAGCTTAATAAATTTGAGAAGATGATATGACTTATTGAATAGTTTCCCCAATTGTATAAAGATGGTGTGGTGTATTCATTACAAAAAATTTGATCGTATTGTTATTTTCTTAATCTTTCATTTTATTCTCCATGGTCAGCTTATTGCTGTTTGAGACTTACTCTTGTATATTCAAGCAAGTACCAAGCAAGTGTTAGGAGAGTTGCACTAGCTCCAATCATTCATATAGGTAGCCCTAAATCTATTTTCTTGTGATTTTCTTATGTTTAAATCTTTGTTCATGCTAGGGCAATCGGTAATTAAGTTATCAAATGGGTAGAAAATGGAACTGGGGTTTGATGATTAGTTCCAAATTTAGAGAATTTTCTATGTATTCTAAAATCATAAAAAAAAATTTGATTGAAATTAGACCCTTGAAACTTTTTAGGAAGTTTAAGAACAGAACGAGAATAATAGACCGAGATCTGACACTAACAAGAAGTCTCATATACTTTTGAAAATGAAGATGAAAATAGAAAATAGAAATTTTACAGGTTATAAATTAGATATTTAAATCTACAAAACCATATAAGACATAAAAATTTATGGGTCATCGTCACAAATGGTTGTGTTATTTTTAAATTTAGTACTTATCAATAGGTCAACTCAAAATTGAGCAACTTAAAACATAAAGTTGGATAGGTTATATCTTGAGTTACACTAAGCCAAATTAACTTAATAGTATCTCATATCAAAGCTTAGGTTGTTAGCTTTCAAAGGAAATAAGTTTGATAATTTTTTAATGTCTTACACACTAAGATATAGATAGAAGAATAGAGTTGGTTGAAATAGATGTCTGTTTAAATACTTATAAAGCAAATAATGTTTGATGAGTCAAAACATAAAAATTTCAAAGCAAGAAGAATTTTCATAACTGAGAAATGGTCCTCATAATACTACGATTGAAACATGAAACTATACTAAGGAAGAACATAATTGTACTGTTAAGATAGAAAAATTAAAAGATATACTAAACGATTGATTTTTAAGCTGAAAATTTTATGGAAGACATATAAAAGATAGAACTAAGAAGTACAAAATTTCAAACCAAATAAAGTTGTGGCTTGTGAGATATAACTACCAAGACTTGGGTTAAGTTATGGGAAAATAAAGGAGCCTTAAAACCTTGCACTTATTAGTTACATAAGAAGGTTTGAATTATGGAGTAAGAGTGATGATTTGAAGTTGTAATTTTTACAGAGGATACTTAAGAAAATGAATAAGATATGATAAGAGTTTCGGGTGAAAATCTTTTTTGAATTAAGAGTTATACTCTTCACAAAATAAAGATTCAAAGTTAGAATGCTAAACAAATGGGAGTGTTAAAATTTCAGATAAACTAATGAAATATGAACGCTTCTATGAACGCTTCACTGGATAGGTAAACAACTAGCACAATGTCTGAAGGTTTTCTGAAAACCCTTCCAATAAAGCTTGGACCTTAGGTAAGAAAAAAACTCACCTACAACACAAGTGGTAATGTGGTATGTTTGTTTGATTGCTTAGTTGTATGAAATATTATGGTTGTTATGAGTACCACCCGACATGCTGGAAATTGAGATGATGAAAAGTATAGTTTGTTTATATGATGCCTTGTGATTTAGATGAGCATGCTGGAAGGTGAGCTGATCATGCATAGTGTATATATTCTATCTGAATATAAGGAATCACTAACAACATCATTAAAAGATAAAAAAGTGAATAATGTTATGTTATTTCAGTTAATATATCATGTTGCATGACATGAGTACAGTGAGGTGTTGCTGGATCAGAGCAGACTTTACAGAGAGATCGTTGCTCCTATATATAATGGGTTAGGGCAGATCTCAAAGAGTGATTGTTATAATAGAGAGGCCGCTGACTCTACCTTTTGACTGTTATAATAATGTCATCCTCAAGAACCAAGCGATTAAAGAAAAGCATGTCAAAATTGCATAGTATCTAGAGCATTATATTCATGATTATTCAGTTTGATTCTACTATTCAATGCGATGTCTCATGTATTGTGCATCATGAGTTAACAACTTTGCCTATTGAACTCTTTAACTCATACAAATTTACTTCTATTATAGGTAAACAGAAAGGGAAAATAGTAACTATAGTGACAGGTGAATGAAGTGTAACCATTTATATGGACTATATATATGGATCTATCTGGCCAACGAGGAAGTTAGGAAGCTTTTATGTTCATTTTGTAATGTCAATAACACTTTTAGATAAATACATATACATATATATGCATATATCTATTTATACCAATAGTTTTAGATTTTAAATACGTTTAAATTATGATTAAGCAAAATTTTATGGAAGTTCAAATCATTTCACATTTTCACCAATAATTTTATGGGTTAAACGTGTCTAGTTATTTATAACCCAAACTCGCTTACCTGTTTCGTTTCTGTATCGAGTTCGCAGATCAGATCCAAACTATGAAACAAGTAACTAAGATCATTGACTTCAGAATATCGGATCGATGCTTGCAACATGACTATCTAAGAATGTATTGCTCATTTATCAGCTGTCAAAACTATAACATGTATTAGTTCTTCCAAATTATTGGTAGGTATGTGCGATATGCTGACAAGTTTGCAATGTCATTGTGCCGTCCTTAGTACTCTAACCATTCTTGAAAAGAATGGTCTTTCTCATAAATGATTTGATTTCAGTAATAAAGAGAAATTAAAAATAGGTAATTAAATGGTGCATAAATTAGATAATCGAAATATATATTTTTTTTTATTAAGAAAAAATTTGATAATATACATTTAGTGTTTTGTGGGACTTTTTTTTTTTTTCTACATTCCGTAATAATTTAATCTTATTCTCATTATATGGAAATCCTAATTTCACCCATGAATACTTACACCTCACAATGATTATCAATCTTGTTTCCCAATTATTATAAGGTTTTTGTATAATTGTTATAACTTAATATAATCCATACTATCTATAATTTTTTTAATGTACTCTAAACTCTTATAGCTAAAGCAGAAAGTCTTATTCTCGTCGGTGCTAATCGAATTAGACCTAATGAATATATTACTTATGTGAAATAATTTTTTTATTATAAATATTAATAATTTTATAAATTTATTATTTATTATTTTTATTATAGTTATTGAAAAAATAACATTATTTATAATTATTGATAAAATCTGAGATTTTAAGTTTTGTATTTGTGAAATTGTGATATAGTATGAAATAAGTTTTTATAAAGCTAGTGTCTAAATTATATAAGAATATAATAATTTATATAATTTATCTATTATAATTTAGTAATCAAACTATACCATATAATAAATTAGATATTAAATTACACGATATTAGTTATACAGGTTCTTATGAAAAATCTAATATTAATCATCTCATATGCAATTTTGATATTTTACTACGTGAATCTTTGTCTCAAAATTTTAAGTTAATTAATTATATGATTTTTTTTTTATTAATTATTTTAAGTTACACAAGTCTAATTATGATATATAATGTCATAAAAGTCTTAAATCTCTCGTATCGGCATGATATAAAATCTAACTAATCATCATGTACATATTTTTTTAAACAAATTTTTTTCTTTTATTTGGAAATTGATTTGGTATAGTAATAAATTAATGAGATAAGAGTTAAATTAGATTGAAAGAGTTAAATCACAAATATTATATATATATATATATATGATATTACGTAACTCTATTAATATAATTAAGTAATTTAATTATTTTAGTTGGTAATTAATAATATTTAAATAATTAATTGATTAATAAATATTTTAATATCTATATGGTTTTAGAAGACCCCGTACGACAATAATAGTTAGCGTGCTAAACTGGAACTTAATTATTGGATAAAGATTAATTGATTAAAAATTAACAGCCTAAAAGATGTCTTCTCTCCCTAGTTGGCCGACCATATAGTGCAGTGATGATATGGGGTCAAAACTGTCTTATTTCTTTAGAAAAAAGTGTATAGAAGAAGAAGGTGAGTTACATAAGGTGCACGAAATTGACCAAGCTCTTCGCCTCGGGTTCAGATTCCCTCCTTCCTAGTTCATTTTCGACCGTTAAAAAGAGTATAAACTAAGGGTTAAATGACAACTCATATTTTTAGCCACTTGAAGAGTATATATGGCTTACCGGCTCCATACGGTTGAAATACGGCTTGCCCGTCGTATATCTTCTTTCCCTTCACCATCTGCTTCGACTATTTCATCTATTCCCAACCCAGATTTCATCCCCTTCTCTCCTCTTTCATCGTCCCTCCTCAAATTTCATCCCCTACAATGAAGCCTAAAATAGAAAAGGAAAAGAGAGAACAAAAAAATAAAAAAAAATGACACACAAGAAGATTTGAAGTCAAGTGGAAGACATTTTTGAAGCAAACTTCTTGTCATAATTTGTTCTTGTCTAAATATGACATACAAATCGGTTCTCGCTTGTTCAAAGTTACACGAGATCTTTGTCACGGACCTCCATTAATAATATCATCCCATTACGCGATTATTAATTAATTAATTTATTTATTTATTTTTTGTTTTAATTGGACAAAATTTAGTGGAAAATGTCAAATCAACATTATAATATACATATAACATTATAATATACATATAACATTATAATATACATAAATAAAGATGAATGTAAAAAAGAAAAAAAAAAAAATTTGGTGAATAAGGCCAAGGCAAAGAATAATCATAAATAGCAGCCAGAAAAATGGGTTAATTTAAAGAATCAAGGATAAAACTACCAATTCGGCCGTGGCATTAATCGCAATTAAGGCATGCAGCTGTTCTTGGTGAACACTTCACTTCACTTCACACTACATATATACCTATATATATATATATATATATATATATATATATATATTTATTTTTTTATTTTTTTATTTGTATATATATATATATATATATATATTTTTATTTTTTTATTTTTTTATTTGTATATATATATATATATATATATATATATACTTGCACCAAAAGGGCAATCAATCTTTTTTTTTTTTTTCTTTTTTTTAAATTAATTTATCTTCTAAAAAGTCAATAAATTAATCACTCTAAAAAGTCAATATATAATATAATATTATAAACTCATATCATAATCCATAACATAACTATATATATAAGTAACCATCAAAGAGCTTTTAGCTTGGAGGTTTCATCACACTATTATGCGAAAGTTCAAATTAAAGAGGTTTTTTTTTTTTTTAATAACAAAAATTTAGTTAAATCTTTATTTATATTCATTTATTTACACATTTTTCATATTTTTGTACCCCATGTTCATTTGACTTATATAAGTACTTAATTTTTTTTTCTTTCTATTTTAGTTCTTTAAATCGAAAACAAAAAAGAAAATCTTAATAAATTAAAAAAATCTCTACATAATTTTTATAAAAATGAAAATTTACTCATTATTTTCAATTTCGTCTTATTATTGTCACCAAAACTTTGTTGCTATCACCGCCAACATCCCATTTTTATTGTTGCTGCCTCCTTAACTTGGCCGTCCCACTTTCATGCCACTACTTCATCGTGGTCGTCTTACCTTTGTAATTATTTCAATTTCTTTATTATCGTCGCCCCACAATGAAGGTAGAGTGAAGGTGTGGTGGTATGACGATGGAGGAGGCACAACAGTGGAGATAGAGTGGTGGCAGTAGCAACAACAGATGTGGAGCAACGGCAGAGGTGGTGGGTAGGTGGCGATGGTAACTATAAAGGTGGAGCGGCGATAGCAAGGGTGAGACAGTGGTAACAACGATGATTAATGGGTGCCGGCGACAACAGAGATAGAGCAGTAAACGATATTGGAGGTGAGGTGATAGCGATGACAATTGAAATAATTAAAGTAAAAGTTAAAAAAAGAAGAAATTATATAATTTTATTTAATTAAAGATAAGATGAGATTTTTAAAATATTTTATGATTTTTTTTTTTAATGTTTTCTGCCAAGAAAAAAAAAATAGAAGTTTGAGGGATCCAATTGAATCAAAAAAAGATGAAAATAAGAAAAATATTTAAGTAAGGGCTAAAATAATAATTTGACTAAAAAAATTTACCCAATGATTGAATCATTCAAATCATAATTAAAAATTAAATTATTATAATTATAAAAATATTAAATATTTATTAAAATTTATATTCAATTTTTGAAAATATATTTTAATTTTTTCATTAAAATAATTGAAACAGCCTTTCGGTTTTTTCTCAAGGAAGAATATTAATAGTAATAGATTAATAAATCCAATAAATAGAAGAAAATAATGCAGGCGAGGGCATTTTAGTAAACTCAGACACCGTCGTGAGTCACGTGACCCTGCTTATGAGCCTCGTTGTGGTCGTTGGCACAGTGCCAGCCCTCTCTCCTTATATAAATAAACCCAGAACGCAATGCTCTCCCGATTTTCATGCAAGAGAAGGACGGATCGATATCATCCACCGCAGTGGTCGCACTCCCTTTCCTACTTACCAGCAGCAGCTCATACTCTTTAGAGACGGAGGTAAAATGAACCTCTTTGCGAATCTGAAAATTCCTCTTTCGACATTTATTCTCTTAAGTTTTCCTGCTCGTATGGATTTTCTCCTGCATTTTCTCCCCCATTTTTTTCCCGGAATTTCTGACGATGTTTATACGATCTGGATTATCAGATATTTGGTTGTTTTTGTTTGATCTGGAGGTAGAATATGAAAATCTGCTCTTGTTGATTGATAAGGACGGAATGGATGCGTATATGATTGTTTCGTTTTGTTAGATCTAGCTATACTTTTCTGATTCTTAATCCGTTTCTGTTTGCTTGGTGAGAAAATTTAAAGAACAGCATTTTCCATGAAAAATTGAACTCTTACCTTCGAACTGGACAAAATTAAGCTTTCATTTCTGTGAAGGTTTGCTGAATTGTCACTTCGCTTGCCGCAAAAACTATTAACTTTTAGTGCCTTTTTTTTTGTCCACTTTGTATTAGCCGCTTTGCAAAGCAATCATTTCCGTTTTCCCCATACAAGATCTTTTTTTTTCCCCCTTCTAGTTTAGTATCTTTGTAGTCTGATCTTGATTGTTAAATCCAGCGTTTACGTACATGTTATGTATTTTTGTGCTGGGTTTCTCAAGAATCTGAATTTTCCTGCTATGGAAAATGATGTGACTAGTAAATGACATGTGTAAGCAATTGTGGCTTTCTGTCAAACAAACACCTTATAGGCAGTCCACCTCATTGACCAAGCAGACCACGGTGGCTAACTGTACAATACTTCAGAGAACACGATTCTCTCAGCAATTCTGTTGTTATTAATTTATTCAAATACATGTAATCAGTTTCTCACTGAGTGAGGGATCAATTCCGCTTTAGTTCTATAAATAGTGGGCTATTCACATTCATTCAATTCAACATAATTTTCATAAAGAATTCCTTGTCTTATATGCTATCAGAGCTACTAATAGACTAATGTCATACCCACATCATCGCATACAATATACATGAAGTTGTGATGTGCTCTTTTAGGAGGGAGTTTCCTCGGTTTAATGAGGCAAGCTGATTATCATATCGTTAATTTTGTAGATTTTCATTTGCAGCTAATTATGGCTTCAGCGGCATCTTCAGACTCAATAAAACCTAGAGGTGATGTAATTCAAATGCATAGAATTGCGTGCACTAGTATTTGGATTTTTATCTGCGGTTATTCATGTGTATAAACCTCTAGGGTCATACCAAGTCGCCATAAAATTCTTTCTTTATGAATACTCAATTTGGTTTAGTCATTATCTGCAGATGTGTGCATCGTTGGGGTTGCACGCACACCAATGGGTGGATTTCTTGGTACTCTTTCATCTTTACCTGCCACCAAGCTCGGATCTATAGTTATTGAAGGTAGAAGCACAGACAATGTTCTCCAATTTCTTAACAGGGTGACTCTGCTTCAAGAGTCTTCTGTTTGCCCCCCTCCCCCCTCCTCTCCCGAATTTGTGTTGTAACTTTAATTTATTGAACTTGTAGCGGCTCTTAAAAGGGCAAATGTTGATCCATCACTTGTCGAAGAAGTTATCTTTGGCAATGTTCTCAGTGCAAACTTAGGACAAGCTCCAGCTAGACAAGCTGCATTGGGTGCAGGAATTCCCAATTCAGTTGTCTGTACCACTGTAAATAAGGTGTGCGCATCAGGGATGAAAGGTGAATTTTCCTCTCTCAATAAAAAGTTTATTGATTGCTTTTGTCTTTTTTTCCTTCACAACATGGATATAATTTTAATCTTGTGTGCGTGAACTTTATTTTTCGCTATTGCAGCAACTGCTCTTGCAGCACAATCTATCCATTTAGGCATCAACGACGTTGTAGTGGCTGGTGGCATGGAAAGCATGTCAAATGTTCCTAAGTATATTGCAGAAGCCAGGTTAATATTTTTTTTTTTTTCTGATTCAGAGTTAGCTCATTACTAGACAAAAAACAATATATAGTAATTCAATCCCAAAATGCAGGAAAGGATCTCGACTTGGACATGATTCACTTGTTGATGGAATGCTGAAAGATGGTTTGTGGGATGTCTATAATGATTGTGGTATGGGAACATGTGCTGAATTATGTGCTGATAAGCATGAAATAACAAGGGAGGATCAGGTATAACTTACTATAAATGCTGTGCTCTAGAGGTTCTTCCCAGGTTTCCCATTATAGCCTTGCTGATCTCTCTATTTCGTGCAGGATACCTATGCTATTCAGAGCTTTGAGCGTGGCATTGCAGCCCAAGACAGTGGTGCTTTTGCATGGGAAATTGTTCCAGTTAGGAAAAAGGCCTTTTTCTGTATTCTATGTTACATAATTGACCCGTTCATGTACTATATATCTTACCTACCTTTATGTGAATAGGTTGAAGTTCCTGGAGGAAGGGGAAAACCGTCAACAATTGTTGATAAAGATGAGGGTTTGGGAAAGGTGAATCCCATCAATACATTTTATACCTATGCATTTTATCTTTGTTTTCCTATTTATAAATACTCACCTCCGTGAGTTGATCCCAAATAACATTGTACAAATTCAAGAAACATTAACATGCTTCAGGAACCAGAACTCCATATTTTTCATTTGAAACTCTACATTTTGTATACTTTTCTTCATCATGGGAAAAGAAAAAAAAAATCAGCAAATATGAACTCATACATGCTGAGAAACTCTCTCTCACTAATACCTTTTTCTATCTTGTTGTGTACGGCAGTTTGATCCTGCGAAGTTACGGAAGCTTCGACCAAGTTTCAAGGAAAATGGAGGTTCTGTCACTGCTGGCAATGCTTCCAGCATAAGGTTTTTGAATTGGTTTATGTTAATAGCTTGTGCCTGTTAATTACCTAAAGAGAAAAATAGCTTCTGCGTGTTTCTGTCTAGTTATTTACATGTCTATCTATGCCAAAACCCTCTATAAATCCTTCTGCTACACCTTCCTGAAAATTTTACTTATTTTAGGCTTGGGAATGGGGGTGTTTCGACATAAATCTACAACATTTTATTAAGTATACATATACATAAATATGATGGAGACAATTCTATTGTAGACACCCTCCGGTTGCGACCTTCTATAAGAAATGTTTCATTAAAAGATAGTTTAACATCAGAAAACATCTTGTTTTGAGCCATAAATTTTTTTTTTTCTTTTCTTTTTCTCTCTTTTCGGTCCGAGTTGTGAAATGATAGTCTTAAATTTATTATAATCTGGAGCATGAACCAAGCAAAATGTTGGCTGAAATGATATGTAGAAATTCTTGTGGGTTCTGTGTAAGTAGTTCCGCTAACTATCAAGAATCTGATCCCAATCTTTTTCTGAGAGGTAGAATTTCTGTGACAGTGATGGTGCAGCTGCATTAGTCCTTGTAAGTGGAGAGAAGGCACTAAAACTTGGGCTTAATGTGATTGCCAAAATCAGTGGATATGGTGATGCTGCACAGGTACTTCCCCATATCATATAGATACGAACAGGTTAATGAATCGAGACATGGCATCTAGCGTCATTCATTATCTTGTTTACAGTGTCACCTTACTTGTACTTGTATGAAATTTGACTACTTCGCAGGCACCAGAATTTTTCACAACTGCTCCAGCAATTGCAATTCCAAAAGCTATCTCACATGCTGGCTTGGAGGCTTCTCAAATTGATTTCTATGAGATTAATGAAGCATTTGCTGTAAGATTTTGCCTCAAATTTTATATCATAATTCGCTTTTATTCCGGAGATTGTCAAAGATCTCATACAAATCATATTCTATTGCACAGGTTGTGGCCCTTGCCAACCAGAAATTGCTCGGACTTAATCCAGTAAGTTTCCCTCACTCACTTTCTCTCTCTCTCGTGTATATATTACTTCTTGATCAAATGTTTGAAATTAATCCCAAGTATGGGAATTATTAATTTTTTTAATTGCTCCATAGATATTTAAAAAAATTTATCTTTTGCAGGAGAAAGTGAACGTACATGGTGGAGCAGTGTCTTTGGGACATCCTCTTGGTTGCAGTGGAGCCCGTATCTTGGTCACACTTCTCGGGGTACGAGTAAAAGTTCCCCAAATGCTAATTTTTAAGTTTAATGTTTCTGTGTTTCATATATTTTAGACCTATCTTTCAGGTAGTGAAGAAAGGAAAAAAGTAAAAAAGAGAAGAATATTCCTTTTTAAGTGTTACCCATACTAAAACATGAACTATTGTATAATATTGTAGGTGTTGAAGCAGAAAAATGGGAAATATGGTGTAGGCGGTGTCTGCAATGGTGGAGGTGGAGCATCTGCTCTTGTCGTAGAGCTCGTTTAATTCTTGAACTTATTCACGCCGGGTAAAGTCTCATTCTCAAGGATTTACTGACTAGCCATGAGAGATAGGACCATTTGTATCATCTGCTAGTCCTAGAGCAGTGATTTGATGGTGCTGATCTTGGCGAGTATTATTGGTAAAAGAGGAGCTCCGGTTTATATAACTTAAGCGTCTTTTTTTTTTTTCCTTGATCAATATAGCGATTGTGCTTCATTTTTTCTCTCTTCTGTAATAAAAGTGTACTGATATATCATCCGAGAGAGATATTTAGTTTGTTTGCCCAAATCTCTGTTATTTTTCATATGTCAACATGTCCTAAACTTTAACAAAAGGGCAAACTAACTTTTATGCCCCAAATTCACACCCAAAATTTTCATAAACAATTTTGAACTTTCAAACAAAGGTAAAGAAACAACCCTTGAGGTTTAAGACCTTTCTTCAACACCAGACAGTCTTTCCTCCAACGCTGGCTGGCGCCTTCTCCTCCACCATCAGCGAGTATAAGATTATGAACCACACCGCTTTCTCTTTCTTAGAAATTTTTGGACATCTTTTCAGATCTAGAAAAAAATTTCTAAATCTAAAGAAAATTTTAAAATCTTATTGATCTTATCGATGAGATAGATTAAAAAATTGATGAGTTCAATAATTTTTTTTTCTTTCAAAGTTTTTGTAAAGGAAAATAAAATTTTAGACTTATAAACTAACTAGCCCATAAGAGAGTACTGATTATTCTGAAAGCTTAACAAGTGACACAATGAGTGAAAAATACTTGTTAATAGAGTGTGAATATATTCGCTCAGAATTTAACTATGATATTATGATAAATTTTTAGAGTCTAATTATTTATCATCGATTCATATCATGAAAATTTGGACATGAGAATTTCTCTATGGGACCCAAAAAAAAAACCAATTTAACTAGATTGAACTTGTAAATCTATTCTCATGTTTAATCTCCGCAATACAAATGTCTCGCAAGGGAAAATGGTGTACGTCATGTCATCGTACATGTCTAGCCTTAAATAGTTAAAACATTGATAGTATAATACTCTCTCTCTCTATCTCTGAGTTAATGTGAAATCTTTTATCTTATCTTGATTGCCAGATTAATGTTCCATCCTTTTTGTGATAATCCAATTGTCCTTATCTTCCTTGTCAACCATTAAAATGATAATAAAATGAGAGAACGAAATGGAAATCTCATAGGAAAAAATTTATCAAATTCATTTAATTAGGGATACATCATTACAAACTTGCCATATATATTTGTATTTAGTAAAGACATACTATAGAGTACAGAGATTTTTGTAACCCCATGTATGGCTTTTCTAGCTCATAAATTGAACGTTTCACTACATTAAAGTAGAACAAAAATCAATGATCAATAACGGTATAAATCTGAACTTTCATCTCAAAACTAATTAATTATAAGAAGAGTTTCCTTTAGAGAGTTTTCGTGACTCGAGTTTTTACTAACATGATCTCTATCATAGTATCTAAAGTATATAACTTAAGATACTAGACTTTATCATGATATGCATTTATATATTATATAATATTATTTGTAGCGATCTAAAGAGCCATCAGATTTTATTTTAATAGAAAATACCTATTTGCTGCCGATGGGCTTGATGGATGGCAGACATTGTATAATATCCCAAGTGTGGTTTTCTTCGAGAGCGTGAAGTTCATCTTTCACTGCATGTTGCCAACACGCATACTCCATGGCATGCTTATAAGAGGAAAGAATAGAAACCGAAGACAAAGTAGTGGACAATGAAACCGGGTTTTCAAAACCATACCGATCAGGAGGTCTTGAGATTTGAGTGCTATGGCGAAGGGAAGATGATTTTCGGACAGTGTCAAGAACAAGATCAACAGTCGGAGATGGATCACTAAGGGTTGTAAGTGAGACTGAATCACGTCTTGGAGTAGGTGGAAGACATCTTCTATAAACCAAACCCGGTTTGAATTTCTCGAAATTTGCAGAATGGTTAAAAGAAAGAAGAGCAGACATTGAAGATAATTCCAAAGGGGTAGAAGTAGGGAAAAGGATTAATTTTCAAAGAAAATAACATTTCGAGAGATACGATTTCGTCGAATAAGAGGATCATAACAGATATAACCCTTGTGATTTACAGCATATCCAAGGAAGACACACTTGGCCGATAGAGCAGTGAGTTTTGTCATTTCATGAGGAGGAAGATGAACAAAACACACACATCCAAAAACATGAAGAGAGGAGTAATTTAGAGGAAAACCAAACAAGCGAACAAAGGGAGAATCATTATGTAAGGTAGGAGAAGGAAGTCGATTAATTAAATGCACAACAATAGACAATGCTTCACACCAAAAACGAGGAGGAACAAAGGTTTCAAGTAATAGAGTTCTGACAATATTAAGAAGATGGCGATTTTTTCGCTCAGCTACCCCATTTTGTTGAGGAGTGTGAGGGCAAGAGCGTTGAGATAAAATACCATGATCTTAAAGAAAGGTTTGAAAAGTGGATGACATGTATTTCCCTCTCGAATCAAATAGCAAAATTTTAATTTTTGCAGAAAACTGAGTCTCAATTAGGACGAGAAATGTTTTGAAAACAGAAAACACCTCGCTTTTAGATCATAGAAAATAAATCCAAGTGAAACAACTGTAATCATTGATGAATGTGACAAAAATATTTAAAGTGTTCATGTGAAATCACAGGTGCAATATCTCAAACATCACTATGTATAAGATCAAAACATTTTGTCACAGGAGAATGAGGTGAAGAAAATGGTAGAACTTTGCTTTTACCGATTTTGCAAGTGTGACAATCAAACTGAACATAATCAAGAGACTGCGAATTTTTATTGCCAAGAAACCCCGATTTGAACAAAGTATGGAGTACAAGAGAATTAGGATGCCCTAGGCGTTTATGCCATACTTTACTATCAGTTCGAGCAGAAAAATAGCTTGCAACAGTGGATAAAGAAACTAGAACATAAGGAACAGATGTTGGTTTTGGAGGAAGGAGAAGAGGAAAGAGACGTTCCACTATAGGCCCTTTCGCGATCATCCTCCCAGATGCTTAATCCTACACAACACAACCAGCAGAAGAAAATTGAACATTACAATGATTGTCAACCAGCTAACCTACAGAAATAAGGTTTGTTGATAATGTAGGAGACACCAGAATATTAGTTAATGATGGAGAAGCATCACCAACATCCATGATAGGCAGAAAGTCACCACTGGCAGTATGAATTCTCAGTTTGCCATCATACTTTTTGACTTTCACAAGTGGGGTTACTGAGTTGGTCATGTGATTAGAGGCACCCGAATCAAAATACTAAGGTTGTGATGTAGAAGATGCATTACCTGAGATTCCAAAGCAGAAAATGCATAAGCTATCATCTGTTGTACCATTTCAGGAGTAAGAGAAGGTTGTGGTGCATCAAAAACATTTGGTGCAGGAGCAAATCCACTAGTGGAACCAACTGAGACATTGAAGGCAGTCTCTGTCTTCTTAGGAGGACGAATGGAGCATTCTTTGATAATATGCCCAGATTTCTTACATTAGTTGCATAATTTTTTGGGACAAGATGATGCTATGTGACCAAAACCTTTGCAACTATAACACTGGACATTACTCATATCTTTGCCTTTATGTTTTACTTGAGTTGCATAAGCAATTAGAATTGGTGCGACTGCAGCAACTTGCTGTGTCATGGCTACTTGTGTAAGCAGGCGTTGTTCTTCACGAAAAAGATCACGCAAGCAGTCATCCAAGGTTGGAACTGGACTATGATTCATAAGACTCGATCGAATCGGCTCAAAATCATAATGTAATTTCATAAGGAATTGATCTATGTGACTAGTTTCATGGACAGATTGCACATCAAACAAACTATTTTCAATAACACTTGCATAAACTATATCAGTGTAATCGGTCTAAACAGTTTGAAAAATGGAATAAAAATCACTAATAAAGAGACTTCCCTGAGTGAGATTTGCTAGATCAAGTTCGAGTTGAAAACGCCGAGCTGTGTCATGTTGATGATAGACTTACTTCAGGTAGTTCCACATTCCAGCAGCTGTGCGATATGGACGTAGGTTTAAGATGATTTGAAATTCAACTGACCCAAGAATCCAAGACATTACTTGTGCGTCTTTGATCTCCCATTTAGCATATTTCTCCTTTTCCTTCTCTTTATCAGGTGCTGGAGCAGAACTATCTATATGCCCCCATAGTTTCTTTCCTTTGACAATCAACTGGAATTGAAATTCCTTATAGTTCTTCCCATTGAAACAGGCACAAGAAATTTCTAATTTTTCATAAGACATGGTATAGTCAAGATAGACACATAACAAAAAATGGGAAGGGCTAAAAAATCATCGAGATTAGAGATCGAGACTAGAATTCGAGGTAACGAAAAAAATTGAGAAATCAATACTATAGGAAAATGGAGGGCTCCGATACCATGATAGATTATGAATATATTCTCTGTTGTTTTGCTTGTCCTTTACATCATAGACTATGTTTCTATATATACAACTTCAACCTAGACAGATTGGGAAATAAATTAGGCTCCTAATAAGCCTAAAATCAGTCTCTGTAAATTAGGGAATTACACCTATTCTAGCTGTACAGTAAGGGGATAGCTGTATGCATGTTGTGTAAATAATTTGTATAAGGAAAAGAGCTAATTAAATGCTAATTCCTTGACAGGACAAAACTTAAAAATCCCTGAGTATAACAATGAAAGAGCTCTGCTAAAGAAGCATGATGCTTTTCGACTTCAAAGCTTGCCAAGGAGAGGAGAAAATAATGGATCAAAATATGGAAAGGAGAAAGTGACGAAAGAGGAAGAATCAAAATTTGTTTAGGGAAAAAAATGCTTCCATTTTTGTTTTGTTTGGTTAGGACTTCTTCGTCGTTACCGTTGATGGTAGGAATGATGGTATTTCTGTAATTTCATTTTTTTTAGATTATTATTTTTAATAAATAATAACAAAATATAGGGCTAGTTTATTAACAAAAATTTTTGGTGGGCTTTTTTTCCAAAACAACCTTTCTCTGAGGCCCATGGTCGAAGCACCCTTTTAAAAAAAAAAAGAACAAAAATGGAAATTTGACAGTATGTTTTGAAGCCAACTTGGGATGAACTTTTGTATTTCAGATCCTACATATAAAGTTGTCAATTCCAACAAGATTCAATCAATAAATAGATTACTCATAAATGATACAGGTGAAATTTTGTTAAGGGTTTTATTCAACCAGATAAGAAAAATTATGTTTTTCAGTTTCCTCAATCTTCTGGAAAGCCCAGAAACCTGTTAATGAGTCTTGCAACAGGGGTGGCATCACCAGGAGGATATGGAAGAAGGGACTCTGTATTCATTTCTGCTAAAGTTCGATGAAGTGTTTGAGGCCGTGCACAATACAAATGCTTCCGATCTGCTAATTCCTCAGCCAACTCGCTTTGATGATTGTCCATCAAATCCTCATTTACCACCACTATTAATGGTTTACGGAATCGCAACGTTTCAAATATGCTCCCCGACCCTACAAAAACATGTAGTTTATAACATATTATGTAATTCTTCTATCCCCATACTCCTATCTGACTATTTTTTCTGCAACACAAAAGGAGATAAACATGATTGAGAAGTCACTATGATATACCAAGAATCCAAGTTACCTGGTTAACACTATTAGCAATGTAAAAGTGGAGAAAAAGTGACAAAAGGAGAGGCCGAGAGGGTTAAAATGGTAGTACCGAGTTAAGAGTTTTTACCAGCATGACTGATAACAAGAGAAGCAGATCTCAGATGATCGGCTATGCTTGAGGAGAAAGTGAAGTAATCTATAACCAGAGATCCATCTTTTCCTCCAGCCTGCATTAGTTATTCAAACACAAGTATTTTGAATTTTGTCTAAATTAAATCCAGCCTTAGAAGTAGGACTGGGATTTTTTGGATATGATGGAACTGAGAAAGTACCTTTTTGGGGATGTAAGAACCACGCCCCATTTGAATGAGAAGATGGGTATACCCTCTAGCAGATAACTTTTGTCTAACCTGTTCACTGTCTACCGCTCTAACCAGAGCATCGAAACTAGTTGTTCCCACAGTCACGAAAACTATCTGTTTCTGAGTTCCATGATCTAATGTGTCTCCCATTTGCAATGGGTCAGCTTTACACAACTGGTACCATTTAAACAATCATCACAAAGGAAAATTAAGAGAAACACACAATTCATGGGGATATAATGGAAATCTGAAAGAGAGAATATTGTAGCTCATAAGCTGCTTGACCACAATCACAGATCACATCATTCCCCCTCATTTTGTGTTTGTAGCAGCCAAGAAACCAGGCATTACATAAAACAAAAATAAGCTATTCACAAAATAGTAATGTTGACTGATCACAATAATCAAGAACACTTTTGGAAAATAAATGATATGAGATAGCTTACGATAACCCTAAAGTTTGTGAAATTACCATCAAACGCTGACTATTACAACCCCCTCACTTAGCCAAAAATAATAATAATAATGGCCATCACCCTTCCCAGCAGTTCCTTGTAAGGCATATAACATCATCACAGACAATTTTTTGTACAGATGAAGACATAACGCCATACTTGCTGAAAATGGCTAATAGGACATTTATAGGGCACAAATATTTATTCAGAAATGTCCATGAAGGATTAAGCTCACTTTTTACCATCACTTACTAATATAAAAAACACAATTAAAAAAAAGTATTTAAAACCTAATAAGAAAATCAAAGTATCAAAATCAAACAATAATAACCCCCGACAACAACTGAATTCAATCACAAATCAAAATCACACCCTAAATACCCTTTTCTTTCTCCACTGTGGACATGCGAAAACAACTTAGAAAAAAAGAAGACTGAAAAATATCAATCAATAATCTGCAACAAGCATCAGATGAATAATTTGTACACATGCTTATCTAATTTTCTCTTGTTGATATCCCACAAATATAAGCCACATTTAGGCAGATATTTTATTTAAAACAGCTTTCTTCAAGTTAGAAATTCCAAAGGGTAATTGAATTAATCAGCTATATAGTATTCTATAGGCTGACTAAGTGACTTATATCATATAGGTAGGTATCCAAAACTTGAATTGTACCCAAGAAATTTCAAACAATAAAAGAATGGAACTAAAACTTCATATACATACCCTCGTTTTGCCAAAGCTAAGATCAGATCGGATAGAAATAAAACAAAGAACATATATTATCCAGCAACCCATAAGAAATCAGGTTGGATTATGCAAGTGGGTTACCTTGAGATCAGATGAAGGGTTTAAGGAAAAGGAATCTCAGAACCAAAGGAAGAAGAAACCTCGAATATGTCCAATGGCTGAGAAGCCAGAAATCTGAGGTGCGTGGCAGAGTGAGAGAGAGAGAGAGAAGGGGGGCTGGGGCCTAGGCCGCGAACAGTGGAGCACAGAGGCAGAGGCAGAGGCAGAGGCAAAGGCAATGAAAAAAAATAAAAGGGAGAACGAAAAAGGGGCAGGGAAAGGGGAGAATGGATCCTGTTGAACCATAAATTAAACGTCATTTTTTTCTCATATGGTGAGACTAATCAATGAGATAGAACAAGCGTAACACAAATTAAAAGGGGCAAAATCAGATTTATTTTGGGAATTATAATTGGTCATATATTTATGTAAATAGTCAGCGTCCGCGTTTGATATTAGTTTCACAAACTTTAGGGTAATCGTAAGCTATCATATCATTTATTTTCCAAAAGTGTTCTTGATTATTGTGATCAGTCAACATTACTATTTTGTGAATAGCTTATTTTTGTTTTATGTAATGCCTGGTTTCTTGGCTGCTACAAACACAAAATGAGGGGGAATGATGTGATCTGTGATTGTGGTCAAGCAGCTTTGAGCTACAATATTCTCTTTTTCGTGCTGTATCATATCCGTATCCCATAGGATGCAAATCAGAACAAAATCCTTTTCTTTTCCTTTGGGGGGGTGTACGGTAGGATATATGAGGAACGTTTTCAGATACAATTGGTTTAAATTTTTCATGAGACCACCCCAAAAGGTTCTTGCATATTCTATATTCGAACAAGAGAACTAAGAAATGCTAAGAATTTAGGACTCTATTATTGAGTGCGAATTTGATGAAAACTAAAGTAATCATATATGTGGATGTTAAGTTGGCAAAGATAGATAAGAGAAAGAGAAATACTTAGGTGACTATGGTATATTTAAGAAGTAGTGTATCTAATCAATGAAGAAGTAGTGTATCTAATAGGTATTATGTGTTGTAAATGAGATTGGTGTGATTCACAAAAAATTACATGCCATGTTCATCAAGGAAATCTGTAAATAATTTATACGGAAATATAGAATAAGGAACCTAAAAAAAAAAAGAGATGGAAGTCGTATTATTGATTAGCTATATGACAAGATGGAAAAGAAAAAAAATCCACTTATTGACTTTCAGTTGAAGTATGAAACAAACCAACAAAAACAGTGTGCTAAGCCCAATCATATTCCCATTTAAGAGATGCATTTTCTGTCATAATGATGCTAAAAGCATAACCTTTAAGTCCAAGAAGGAAAAAATATGATTAATTGCAGGACCAATAAGGTCATATATGATTAGAGTAAGATGAAAATACTGAAAAAGCTTCAGGGACTAAGATATTCATACACAAAAGAATATTGTACTGGAAATATAAAGTTGCCCTAATTCTTATACGTCATTTCACTGTGTTCTTAGAATCCAGCTCAAGGTAAAACTAAATTAAGAACAGCAAGCGAGATGATGACCAAAGAAAATGACTCGAAACAAAAATTAACAGAAGAAATCCCCCAAAACAGGAGTGAGTTAGATCAATAAACAAGCACAGCGTCACAAAGATTGCAGAAACCCTAAGGAATCCAAGTCAGGAAAAGTCAGCATAAGTTGCGAAAATAAGAAAGCTTAAGCTCAATTTGCAGTAAATACAGAAAGATTCGACGGGAAAACAAGTGAATAGTTCGAATATAGAGAAGATCGAAGAGAAATATGCTTGCCCATAAAATTCATAATAATAGGGCACAGAAAAAATAAACTAAAATATCAACTCTAAAAATGGTCAAGTCTCAGATCAAATAGAGAGCATAACGAGAGGTGAAACAGAAAAAATGGAAAACAAAAATTGATTATTATTCCTCACCGCCATGACTGGGCTTTGAGATACTTTCCTTATTTCCTAAGAAGAGAAAAAGTCGCCTGTTCTGCGTTTGCCTGTTGATGTATAATTGATTATCGGAGAGAGGGAGAGAGAGAGAGAGAGTAAAAAGATGGATGTGAGAGAAAGTAAGTGGAGGGAGGGGTGAGTAGTGGGGCCATACAAATTGAGCCAATAAAAATTGAAAAATGGGGGAGTGAGATGGAATTTAACAGCGGCTCCCACATACTTTGAAGTTGAAAATTTGAAAATAGGACAAATAGCGGATAAGTGCATTCATATTAGATTAGTTATCCAAAATTTCAAATTCAACTTAATTTTAGTTAGTATGATATTTTAACTAATGATTTCTTAGATAACTCCACCTCATGTTTTTTATTATATTTTTAAAATTTATTAAATATTATTATTTATATAATCTTTTTTTAAATTCAAAGAAGAGAGAAATTTGCTTATGATAAAAATGAGAGAAATTTGTTTACATTAAAAGAGACGAGATAAAATAATATTCAAATACGTTTAACTTTTTATGTTTTTTTTTTAATTATAAGAGATTTTATTTCAAAAATTAGGTAAAAAATTATAATCGGACATTATTTAAATAAATCAAGGAGAGATATGGAGTGAAAATATATTTAACTTTGCTCTAGTAATTTTTTAAATTTAAATATAGCTAATACGAAGTGAGGTATCTTTTACAAAATTTGTTTACATTCTTTACAAGTATAGCTTATATGAATACTTAATTAATTTGATATGAATGCTCAAATCCGCCATGTTACTCCTCCCTTATACAAGATGAAAAGTGTTATTAACTCGTATATATATATAGTTAAATTATCATTTTCGTCCCTTATTTATGTTGGGCATGGTGCTCTAAAAGCATATAATGAGTATTGTTGTAATAAAATTAATAAAAGTGACATTTTTCTATATATAATTATTATGAATGTATTATTATCAAGTAATATGATAAAATATAAAAAAAACTTCAAATTCATTAATGTGACTATAACCTTGTATTAGTATGAGAGGATTAAGATTCTAAATAATAAATTAAATTGTCTGCAATATATTAAAGTATGAAATCTTTAATATAGTAGTAGATAGTACGGTCCACTAGCATTATGAATACATGTGATATAGATCAGGATCATTAATATAGACAAACATCTTAGTTAAGGTGCTTTATATAATTGGATTATATAGGATAAGATTCGATATGAATTAATTCTTTTTGGAAATACCGTTTACAGTAAAGAATTGAATTCATATCAATCGATGATCATATACAGATCAATATAAATCCTAAGTAGTCACGAACTTCTATTTATGTCAACTAGATCTTTTGATTCACTTGTCACAGTTTGTTTGTATATCTGACTAGAGACTTTTGTTTTGGAGATTCATTGGAATATAAATTGGATTATATAGGATAAGACTCGATATGAATTAATTCTTTTTGGAAATACCGTTTATAGTAAAGAATTGAATTCATATCAATCGATGATCATATACAAATCAATATAAATCCTAAGTAGTCACAAACTTCTATTTATGTCAACTAGATCTTTTGATTCACTTGTCACGGTTTGTTTGTATATCAGACTAAAGACTTTTGTTTTGGAGATTCATTGGAATATAAATTGGATTATATAGGATAAGACTCGATATGAATTAATTCTTTTTGGAAATACCGTTTATAGTAAAGAATTGAATTCATATCAATCGATGATCATATACAAATCAATATAAATCCTAAGTAGTCACAAACTTCTATTTATGTCAACTAGATCTTTTGATTCACTTGTCACGGTTTGTTTGTATATCTGACTAGAGACTTTTGTTTTGGAGATTCATTGGAATATAAATTGGATTATATAGGATAAGACTCGATATGAATTAATTCTTTTTGGAAATACCGTTTATAGTAAAGAATTGAATTCATATCAATCGATGATCATATACAAATCAATATAAATCCTAAGTAGTCACAAACTTCTATTTATGTCAACTAGATCTTTTGATTCACTTGTCACGGTTTGTTTGTATATCAGACTAAAGACTTTTGTTTTGGAGATTCATTGGAATATAAATTGGATTATATAGGATAAGACTCGATATGAATTAATTCTTTTTGGAAATACCGTTTATAGTAAAGAATTGAATTCATATCAATCGATGATCATATACAAATCAATATAAATCCTAAGTAGTCACAAACTTCTATTTATGTCAACTAGATCTTTTGATTCACTTGTCACGGTTTGTTTGTATATCAGACTAAAGACTTTTGTTTTGGAGATTCATTGGAATAAATAGCTGAGAATATGATTTATAGATATGAAATCCAAACCTTCTTCATAAAAGATTGTATATTGGTTCCATTAATGGTTAATTTTAGAATTGAATGGTTTTGAGTTCAAATTTATAATCAAGTTCTAAATTGACAGTTTATTAGTGAATTAATGGTACTTAAGGATAAAGAGATAATTATAGAGGTAAAATAGTAAATTTGACTAGTTTTAATTATGAATCAATTTTTGGAGGATTGAATGCATAAAATGATTATATCAATGAACTACTAGAAATTACTCAGTAAATATATTCTATAATTGCAAGAATTTAATATTATATTTTTAGTATAATAATATTGAGATTAATAAATTAAGATTTATTAAATCAAAGAGTTTGATTAATAATTTAATTTACAGGTTCATGGTCCTCAGGTCGCCTCTATAAGACACTGCATAGGGCAAGAATAATAAATGTTGAAAAAGAATTTATTTGCAAGAAAATAGTTTTATGAGGTAAATTTGTAATTATGAAATAATTAGTGTTAATTATTTAATTAAGAAATTAATTAATTAAAAGATGTATTTAAATAGTGAAATTTGGAATTATTTAATTAAATAATAATATATTTAGTTTTGAATTGAATATATTATATATAATATTAAATAATAATTTTCTCGTCTCTATATGCCCACATATGTTTTATTGTGTTGAGGATCGACCAGAAGATCGTGATGTGAGTCTCGACGATAGATTCATATAGAAAAATATATGACTTCTTCGTATTAATGCATGATTGATTTATATGATGTATTTAAAAGTCTAGGGATGAAAAATAAACAAATAATAAAAATTTAGGAATAGAAATAATAATTTAGCCGATACATATAAATATATAACATACTAGTTTTTCAACTCGTAATTTACAAGAGATTATTTAAATATAATTATATTATAAAATTATTTTTTATAGTAAATTAAATAATACTTATTTATTAAAAATAATTACTTTGATTTACATTTTAATTTATTAAGTGGTTCGATAATTATAAATGTAATACGTTATTTTAATCTATAAATTATCTAAAAATACTTTGGTAGTACGGATTAGTAAATTAGTATAAATATAATCCTGCTTGCTTAGCTGGCAGTAATAAACACCATTAGAAGCCCTTCAAAGTATGTGGGAGCCGCTGTTAAATTCCATCTCACTCCCCCCCCCCCCCCTTTTTCAATTTTTATTGGCTCAATTTGTATGGCCCCACTACTCACCCCTCCCTCCACTTACTTTCTCTCACATCCATCTTTTTACTCTCTCTCTCTCTCTCCCTCTCTCCGATAATCAATTATACATCAACAGGCAAACGCAGAACAGGCGACTTTTTCTCTTCTTAGGAAATAAGGAAAGTATCTCAAAGCCCAGTCATGGCGGTGAGGAATAATAATCAATTTTTGTTTTCCATTTTTTCTGTTTCACCTCTCGTTATGCTCTCTATTTGATCTGAGACTTGACCATTTTTAGAGTTGATATTTTAGTTTATTTTTTCTGTGCCCTATTATTATGAATTTTATGGGCAAGCATATTTCTCTTCGATCTTCTCTATATTCGAACTATTCACTTGTTTTCCCGTCGAATCTTTCTGTATTTACTGCAAATTGAGCTTAAGCTTTCTTATTTTCGCAACTTATGCTGACTTTTCCTGACTTGAATTCCTTAGGGTTTCTGCAATCTTTGTGACGCTGTGCTTGTTTATTGATCTAACTCACTCCTGTTTTGGGGGATTTCTTCTGTTAATTTTTGTTTCGAGTCATTTTCTTTGGTCATCATCTCGCTTGCTGTTCTTAATTTAGTTTTACCTTGAGCTGGATTCTAAGAACACAGTGAAATGACGTATAAGAATTAGGGCAACTTTATATTTCCAGTACAATATTCTTTTGTGTATGAATATCTTAGTCCCTGAAGCTTTTTCAGTATTTTCATCTTACTCTAATCATATATGACCTTATTGGTCCTGCAATTAATCATATTTTTTCCTTCTTGGACTTAAAGGTTATGCTGTTAGCATCATTATGACAGAAAATGCATCTCTTAAATGGGAATATGATTGGGCTTAGCACACTGTTTTTGTTGGTTTGTTTCATACTTCAACTGAAAGTCAATAAGTGGATTTTTTTTCTTTTCCATCTTGTCATATAGCTAATCAATAATACGACTTCCATCTCTTTTTTTTTTAGGTTCCTTATTCTATATTTCCGTATAAATTATTTACAGATTTCCTTGATGAACATGGCATGTAATTTTTTGTGAATCACACCAATCTCATTTACAACACATAATACCTATTAGATACACTACTTCTTCATTGATTAGATACACTACTTCTTAAATATACCATAGTCACCTAAGTATTTCTCTTTCTCTTATCTATCTTTGCCAACTTAACATCCACATCTATGATTACTTTAGTTTTCATCAAATTCGCACTCAATAATAGAGTCCTAAATTCTTAGCATTTCTTAGTTCTCTTGTTCGAATATAGAATATGCAAGAACCTTTTGGGGTGGTCTCATGAAAAATTTAAACCAATTGTATCTGAAAACGTTCCTCATATATCCTACCGTACACCCCCCCAAAGGAAAAGAAAAGGATTTTGTTCTGATTTGCATCCTATCTACCTCTATGTTATAAATATATGTATATATGCAATGAAGAATTGGGCTCCTTGCCAATTTCTAAAAGGATTGGATGGATGAGCCAATTCCTTCAAAATGTGTATATTGAAGTGTAACTATGTAAAAAATGAAAAAAGGAAATAAAAAAAGTATAATTTTTCGTTCTACGTTCTTTTAGGGTTAATCCTATCGAGTTTTAGGGTTTATTTTTCATCAAATTTTTTATTTCATATTCCTGAATCGAAGATTTAGAACTTGGACCACTAATTTAGGATTCAGAGCCACTAGAATTAGGGGCTTAGGTTTTGTCATTCATTTTGTAGGTTATGTTTTTAAGTATTTGAAAATATTGTATTTTCACTCCCAATAACAAAAGGTAAAAAATAATAATAAATTTAAGTGATTATGAAGGATTTGTGTTCAGCCCAATTCTTAAGGAGTTGGAGAAGAAGACCTTGATGCTGCAATGGAAGAGATCTCACCCTCTCTCTCTCTCTCTCTCTCTCTCTCATGTCAAGTTATTATTAATTATGTAGGAAAAAGGTAGTCCATTGCCAAAGTTCGGTGAGTGGGACGTAAATGATCCAGCATCAGCTGAGGGATTCACAGCAATCTTCACTAAAGCTAAGAATGAGAAAAATGGGAAGCCTGAATCCCCTACAAAAGATGGCTCTGGATTTAAGCATGGAGCAGTTCTTGGAAAGCCTCAATCTGTAAGCCTCTCTTTTTCTACTGCTTATAATTACTCTGATTCTCTCGTTAACATCCCAAATAGAAATATCTTAGAATCAGACTATACTTTATTTTCACAGAACTCAATATTTGGAAAACTTTTTATCAATTATGTAAAACAATGATTATACAAGCTTTGTTTCTCTTGAAAATCATTGCATTCATGTTCTTTTCTTCCATTGGTGGTGAGATGCACAAATAGTTTTATTCTCTCTTTAAAACCCGAAAATCCACAAAATTATAAATATGATTTGTTATAAACTTGTATTTCGATTTGCAGAAAAAATGGTTCTGCTGTATTCAATCTACAACTGCTGAATCATGAGGATCTCGCTCCAACCCGAAAAGCAAGCGACCTGCGGCACTAAATACTATTCTTCTTGGGCTGGAGCTTTTATTCTGAAGCTTCCATGGATCACTTGGGATTATACTCTTTAATATGTTGTAAGACTTGTTTATTATGTTGGGCTTATTATTAGATTAATATATTGGAACAATGTTGTATCGCTATGTGGTTGCTGCTACTATACCTCTGATTTGTTGGCACTGTTGGGTTGATGCTTATATTACTTTGTTACAATTTGTTTGTATTGTTTAAGAGTGAATTTGGGTTCATGTATAGCTTCACGTTCGTATAGCTAATGAGGTCTTTTCTATTTGGTATCAATGATCTGGTCTTTTACTTCTTTTAAGTCTGCTTATGCTTATGTTCAACTAACCAACTAATTACCTGTTAACGTAATCAAGAGATTACCAGTAAACGCTTACTTAATTTTGGTTTCTAATCAAATCAATCAATACACGTACATTATTTAAAACTCCAGTTCGGATCTCAAAATCTCCAAATGCAAAACATAAATTCCGCACTCAATTTAATCTAAAATTATAGTTTCTAAATAAAAAGGGTTGAAAAGAACAGCCATATTTTTATGTTTTAAGCACATATATCCATCCAAACAGCTTAAACTATTGCTCTGGTAGCAGACAAAGTTCGATTTTGTAACCATTTTGCTAATATGACTAAACTCTGGATGAGCCGAGCTTTCTGTCAAACAAACGCTGAAGCAAGTAGATTTGAAGAAGACTAGCCCCAACCAGTAATGCTGATTCAAACGCCGCCTTGTGTACTGCTCTTCGGCTCAAATCATCATTGACTGCACTCAAGAAAATAACAAAAATAAAATAAAATTAAAAACCGAGATTCCCGAACCATCTCTACTATACTGCAAGAAACTTAATTAACTTTGAAAGATAGAGAAAAATACCCAAGCAAAGGGGATGATGTAAGGGGTTCATTTCTTGAGAAATTCTAACATGGATTCAACCTGAAACCAACTACCTCTAAGCAAAAAGTTTGACACATACTGTTCACTAGGCTCTTTCTTCATCTTATAGTAGAACATGACAAATTTTCATCGGTTACTGTAAAGTTGGATCAATGGAAGAGATCCTCACATTTGGATAGCGTCTCAAATTCCACATCAGGCAACAAAATCTAACTAAAACACAGTTATTGAGGTTACAGTTCCAGTTGCTAGTCCAAATGGACTCTATAACTGTTTCTCACATCACGCTTGTAGCATCATTGCTCTAAATGATATCAAGTAAAGGGTGCATGGAAATGATCAATTCCACAAGTCACTAAAATTATCAGCAAAGAAGCGCTCTAGTAGACTAACAGTTGGTTAATCTAGTCGGCCCTATATTAGATAAGTAGAGCTTATAGTTCTTTGAAGAATACCTATGGCCTGCCGGTCAGTCTGAGCTTCTAACCAATGCTGTTCAAATTGGATGTTGTAAAGCGCTTCCTCCAATTTAGCTATCTGCTCGAACAAGGGGTTGAGATGCTCTGAGAAGTTACAAAGTAATTATTATTATAATTTCTCTTTTATTTTTATTTTTAACTTAGAGAAAGTTCAAAAGGAACATTGAGATTTGATGAAGAAAAAAGAAAAGAAAAAGAACGCTGATAAAATAAACCTTCTCACCGTCTTTTGCATGGTGCTCAATGTGACCAACATGTATATCAAAGTCAACAGTTTCATGATAAGGAGACTTGTTAGTAAAGCAGAAGCGATAGAGCCCTTTGTGGTGGGCAATAAACTCATGCTTGTCGCTTGTCTTGTCACGAAAATCATGGATTTGTCCACCATGAGGGTCTTTTATCTGATATTTCAACATAGTTTCTTTAGTTCTTTAATTCTGGGCAATCCAAATAAAGATAACTTGAGACCTATAATTTATTCAGCATCATAATTTTGCCAAGGAAATTAGTGCAATATGATAAGCACAACCTTTGTTTTGATCTTGACAATCATTCATTGAGTTGCACCTATATGAAAGCTACAAAGTTCTTTTAAATATATAAAAAGTTTCATTTCTCTGAACTGTATAAAAGGCTCCAATTATCATAATTTGAAAATGCTTCAATAAAGTAAAAAGTTCGTTGCTTCCACGAAATTAAGAGCTTCCAGTTGAAGACATTAAACCCACTTTTGCACCAACCTATTCCAAGTTTTTTTAAAAGAGATCTCACTTTTATCCCATCTAAAACTTTCAAGGTTGAGGCACATTTTGACTTCTAATTTTCTCATCCCAAGTGAGAGTCCCAAACTCTGCTACGATTCGGTTGACCTAGAGCAGGCATATGGGGACTTCAATGTATTTTCCAAGTCTAATGTTCCCTCTCTCAAACAGCTACCTTTTCAAGTCGTGTTCTCTTCACATCTTAACAAAAAGGAGCCTAGACCATGTTTCTCAACTGCCATCGTACATTGCAAATGGTGACTCTGGTATTATAGTGTTAAGCCAAAACAATGTGTATGGTGGGATTCTTGGGGTGAACCGAGCTTGAAATGTTATCTTACACTCTGCCCAATATTTTTTTCACCCCGTAATTGCTCCGCTGAGATGGAAAAAAATAAAAAATCTTCTAGAATAATTACTTTGATTGGCTACAGAGTGAGACAACTTTGTTCTAAGCTCGGCTCACCTCAAGTGACTAGAATTTCTCAATTGTCCAATCTATTTGCCACAATGACCTAAGGAGGAGTTGGCGATGCATTTGGATGAGCAATTCAAATTCCAATTTGAAGGACTAATTTTCACTTAGAATCCACAAATTACCGACATTGATCCATTGAAAATCACTAAAATACACTTTATGGCCCCCAAAATCTAAACGATAAATACACTCAGCAAAGACCCACATGATCTTACCTAGGTTTCAGTTTACCTAAACTCCAGTTTCAACCTCTTACCCGAAAGTGTTCTTACTGTGAGTTTATATGGCACCCGCTTAGCTTCCCTCCCTCTATGGGCTACCTCTAACAAACCCAGTTTGTATAAGATCATAACTTCATAACAGTAATTGGGGAACACAAATCACAAATACTTACAATTCTAGTCCTCCAAAATGCATGATGATCAATCAACCTAATAAGAAGTAACCGAACAACAAAAATCCCCCCCCCCCTCTCTCTCTCTCTCTCTCCAAGGAAACCCTTAATTAGCCTCCAATGTCTACCATATGATAACTTATTTCCCCCTCAAGTTCCCAAACTGTAGTTTCGAATTTGTTTCATAAAATGCAATTTGTCACGTAAAACTCCAGTTTCCCAAACGCTAAACCAAAATCTCCCCATTTAATACCGAATTAAATAAATAAATATAACGTAACCCAGCCAATAAAACAAGAAAAGAAGTACAATTTTTTTTTTTTTTTTTTATAAAAAAGAGAGATAATTTATTACCACAAGATCGACACCTTCATCGCCGTAATGCCAGAGAGATTCAGCTTTAATAACGACGAAAGAAACATGAACAGTGTCTCCCTCGTACTCATTTTTTTGAGAGAAGCATTCCTCTTTATCTACTACAAATCTGATCCCTTCACACCCGCTAAGCATCACCATTAACATTCCCATAACTGTTACGGCAAATGCATGTCTCAGACCCCTTTCTTCCATCTGTTTCGTATAACGAACCAAAAAAAAAAAAGTTATGTATACATGAAATAAAATGACATTGATTAAAAAGTCAAGACCTCATTTCTACAGAATTTTGTCGAAGATAGAGAGTGAAAAGATTGATTGATTGATTACCTTTGAACAAATGCAGAGAAATCCGAGGAAAATTCCGCTTTGCTTCTCTGTTATGGCCTATGGGTGTTCAAATCCAAGAGGGGAGTTCCACGACAGCGTTTGGATCTCTGTATTTTTTTTTTTTATAAGTCCTCGTTAGTTATGAAGCCACCTAATTTTTATCATCGGCTAAACAACCCCTTACATTTCAAAACATAAAATAAAATAAAATAAAATAAAATAAGCTCTCATTTAGTATTTTTTTGGTTTTGTAGTGCTAAGTGAGATCATTTTTGGTAAAGTAGTCCTTTTAAAGTGGCCTTTTAAAAAAAATAATCTAATACGGAATGTGTTGGTCCATTATTAATTATGGTCGGTTATTATCGATCGGTTCATTATTAGATATGGTCGGTCCTTATTAATATATATTTTTTATTTATCGGTCCATTGTTGGTCTATGTCGAAAAAAAATGATAATAAACTAATAAAGGACCGATAAGAAGAAAAAGAAGAAGAAAACGAAAAGGAAGAAGAAGAAGCAAATGATGAAGAATAAGGCTGCAAAGAATAAGAAGATGGCGAAGAAGAAGAAGGTGGTGAAAAGGAAGATGATGAAGAATAAGGTAGCAAAGAGGAAGATGATGAAGAAAAAGAAGAAGGCCATGATGACGACATAGACAAAGACGATGACGATGTAAAAGAAGATGATGTCGATGACAACAATGAAGAAGATGACGAAGAGGAGGAAGAAGTTGAAGATGAGGAAGAAAGTAAAGAGCTTTATTTTAAAATGAGGAAAAAATGTCATTTTAAAATAAAATTTCAAAATAATTATATTTTTTAGAGAATTTATAAATCGAACTATTTAAAAAAAAATTTATAAAAGGTGATTACTTTTAAAAATTCTCTTTAATTTTTCATTCTGACTACTAGATTACTTGTGGAATATTGAATCAATATGTCACATCAGCAACAAATTGAAAACCTAAAAACTTGCTAGGTTTTTGTTTTTAAATTTTTTTTTCTATTATTTAATTTTTAAGGTTATTCTACTTTTTAATTTATATATAGTTAAGTTTTTATAAATTCTTCTTTATATAGTTTTTGAACAACTTTTTAATACCTATATAGTTCATATGAGTTTTTGTTATCCATCCCATTGATTTTCAGATAATTGGTACTGACGAAACAAAATTTTAATACGTTAGCATTAATCATATTAAGACACATGTAAACTCTTTTTTTTTACTCCTACCACATCAACCGGAAAAAAAAAATTGAAATTTATAAATTCATCCCAAATTTATGATTTCATTTATAATTTTATCACAAATATCTTTATAATTCTTTTTTTTTACCCTTAATTTTATTTTAATACCCATTTTCACCCAAACTCAAATCTGAGCTCAAACCTCTAATAATAGAGGTCTGAGCTCAAACTTCATCGATGGAGATCTTAGCTGAGTGCGGCCCCTACACCTATCTTCTTCTTCCTTTCTCTCCCTTTCTCTCCCCAGTGAAACCTGAGTTTCAAATCCGAATTCGACAAGCATCGCTTTTTTTTCATGCCATCATTTTAGAAGTAACATATAAAAGGGTCATTTATAATGTTACAAAAGTTGAAAGAAATTGATTAATGTTCTAATGAGAGGGTAGATCCTAGCTTTTCAACTCATTATAATTTTAGTCCTTCTACTTTATCTATTCTCTTAATTTTCATCCTTATAACTTTCATCAGGATCAAATCAATCTTTAACATTTCTAGATTGTTCAGTTTTAGATCTTGTGGTCATGAAAGCAAAAAAAATGAGAACATTAGAAACATCGACTAAACTTTTTCAAACTTAGAAACCACCTCTTCCATTTAGGGTGGTACTTAACGCCTAGTGGTCACAGACTCACATGAACAACTTAGGAGAAAGGGGGAAGATAGAAACATAAATAAATAAATAACTAAAAATTTGGTGAGATGATTTCAACAAAAAATTTTACATGCCCATGCATGATTACGTGATATTAAATTACTTCGTAATTATAAATATCATTCTCATGTGATAAGATAATGAAAGTGATGTTCTGATTGTGATAATGTGTCGTATATAACGTAGTTATACACCAATAATTGTTTTTCTAACCTTATGAACTTTAAACTTTAAGAATTGATTTAACTGAACTAAAAGTTCAATGAAGGATATAGGAAAAGAGGCAGAGTAGTATAGAGAACCAAAAGAGTAATTTAACGGAGAGAAAACACATATTAGTACTCGACACATCACAACTTGATAAGCATATAAAAAGGACCAACCTTGATGCCTACTTAGAAAATAGCAACAAGGTTAAGCGCACTAAACTTACATTTAAAAAGTTTTCTGAATCCATCAAAGAGCCTCAAAGCTTTCAATTCTCCCCTCCTCAATTATGCCAGTTTGGTCCTTAATATATGGAGAAAGGAAACAAAAAAAAAAAAGAAAGAAGAGAAACATCCAGTAAAGAGAAATTCAAACAAAACAGAACCATTCAGTCTTTCATAAACAGACAAGGCTCTCCATTTTTCATGAATCTTTTCCTCTGACTACATTTTGTCCGAAAGTTAAGGTGCCGAGAAATTTGAGTATATACCAAGAATGGTCCAAAAGCCGACAAATGTTTAGTCTAAGTGTAGACAAGGAAACCTCGTGTATACCAAACAAAAAAGAAACAAAATGAGAAAGAATCAAAGGTGTTTATGCAAATCTCAAGGAGAAACAAGAAAACTGTGGATAGCAAAGAATGCTTCTTACATATTGGCTTCGGAAAAGAATTCTTTGCACACTAGTACACAAATCCACTGCTAGATGTTTCAAAAGAACTCTTCGGTTTAATTGATTTGGAGATGTCACATCGAATTACATCGATCCACTTTCCTACAAGAATTAAATCCAATTTATTAGCAATGAAATTTTCCTCATCAGAATTTTTATTATTTTGCTAGTTTTTTTTCCCCTTTCTTTTTTTGTGGCAAAGTAGATATTTCAACAATATCAACTTCAAAGGTAATACTCATAAACTCACCTGAAAGAATTTGTTGTACTTTGAAATGCTAGATTCGCAGCTGTCCAATATGAACTGCAGTGGTTCTTCTTCTATTTCTGGGAAACACATATCCTTCTTGATCGTTGGTTTATTTGAAATGCTAGATTCCGAGCTGTCCAATATGAATTGTAGTGCTTCTTCTTTCCATTTTCTGGGAAACACATATCCTTCTTGATTGTCGGTTTATTTGATGCTGCAAAAGCTCTTCAAAGTTTTCGCTTATGCTTGGAGGACTAACGACTAAATAAGCATATGCCATTAATTCCAATGGCCAACCAGTGACTTGCATTGGAAAACATTGTGATATGTCAAAGATGTATAGCTTCGAACTTGATAAAGTAGCAATCCTAAACAAAGATTATTTAGTATTGAATAAAGGGTAGTGTTGAGAAAAATCTCTGAATTATCAGTGTCACCCATTATGCTACGAAACTAGGAACAAAATTACTTAACCATAAAAGTTGCAATTTTCTTCCTTTCTTTCTTTTATTTTAAAAATTTTTGTTTAATAATTGGTTGATCAACAATTAGGCAACCAAAAAAAAAGGGGGTTTTCAGTCAAGTTTTCACTAAAAACATATTTTCAGTGAAGTTCTTTTAGTATTTTTATGGTACAAAATTTGATTGAGTGTACCTAATAGCAAGGGAATCATTTGTGCAATCAACTCTAAAAATAGAGATAAATTGGGTGTAAGAGATCACATACGTATAAGAAGACAGAGAGATGAGATTTACTAATGACTAAAGATTGAGGATATTTGTAACTTTTCAAGCATAGAAAAAGTTAATCCATTTGGATGATGGAATAAATTAAACATAGGAAAATTATATTGATTTAAACATACTCACGCTTTTAAACCATGCTTCCTCAGAGCTTTTAGTTTCTCCTTATAACATTTATCAGATTTCTTTAGTGAAAGTGACAACTCAACTGAATCACTTGGGTTGCTTCCCTCCCGATTTCTTATTGTATGAAATGAACACCTGGAAAGTATGGCACATGTAAATAAGCACAAGAGTACCACAAATTGATGAAGATATTATGATTATACACTATTTTGGTCAATTGACATTGTCTTGTCTATTTCTGGGACCTGATATTGGCAAATTCTCTAATAATGTGACATCATTAAAATCACAAACATGTTTATTAATGGTGAAAGATTTAATAATTGTTTACCTACTCACCTGGTTGATACGGTCTATCCGTTATAAAGATAATTCCTTTAGATGAAAGTCTCCACCTGGAGGAATCGATTATAGATAAACATAATTAGTTATCACATCGTATGCACCACTTCTAGATAATTTCTTACAAAGAAACTAATACACAAACCTCACAACTATGATTCAGGATATCTGCCCAGGGAGCTAATGCGACCTTTCCATCCATTGAAGGCAACCATACCTGAGATTAAGAGAAAATTGAAGTCATAGAAATCTCTAGAAGATAAATCATAGCCGTTAGATCGAGTTGATCTTAACCATCCATTTCAAGGTGGGAGTCTATATAAAGAAGAGTCCTCCTCATTTGTTAATTATCCTCAAATACTAATATTCTAGTAATACACAAAGTCTTCTTTTCTCTCAAGCTTTCTCCAAGTATTCTCTCTAGCTCAAGTGTTCTTCCAAGTCTTCAAATAAACCTCTTGGTAAGGTTCGGTTAGGCTGACTTGGTTACTTAGAGGAGTGTCAAGTGCTGCAAGGAGTGTCTAAGTTCGGGGTGAAACTTTACGCACGTGACAGTTGGTATTAGAGCCAAGGTTGTACTTGAGGGTGCGAAGTGGTTCAATTCTTGCCAAAGCTTTATGTGGGTGAAGATCTTGTGGAAGAAATGGCTAGCGGTGGTTCTAACGTTGTCAATCCAATTGAAGGAGAGACAAGGCGAGAGAATGTTAAGGGTGGAGGAAAGCAAAAGTAGCGAGAGCCATCTCGAGACATGCTTGCATCATTGAAGAACCGTGTTCTCAAGTTGGAGAATATTGTGGTGAGGCAAGGCAATGTGATGGAGAAGAAGGTGGAATAGGTAGCGGATTTGTTGATGGCTAACCAAGGAGGTGGACTTCAAGAGGGATTCCAAACATCATTGGATAGGATTGTCGCCACAATCCGATAGGAGATGAGGGCTCTCCAAGCTAACATGGATGCTTCTCTAGTGGAAAGGCACGAGAGGATGCAAATCATCGAGACGAATGTATCACTCTGTAAATATAGGGTGTCTAGGGATATAATCGATGCTCCTCTCGCATCAAAGGTGGACGTGCCTTGACCCAAGACCTATGCAGGAGCTAGGAAGGGAAAGGAAGTAAAGAACTTTCTATGAAACTTGGAACTCTATTTCCGGAAAATGAGGATCACAGATGATGAAGAGAAGATTGACACGGTACCTCTCTATCTTACCGACACCGCGACACTATGGGGAGAAGATTGAGCGGCGACATTGAGCGAGGACTCTTCGAGATGACAAGGTGGGACGAGTTCAAAGAGGCCTTCAGAGTACAATTTTTCCCAAGGAATCTCGAAGATGAAGCATGAGGTAAAGTTTGTCACCTCACTCATAAGTCTAGTATTGCTGACTATGTGAATGAGTTTTCATAAATATTGCTAGAGATCCAGACTTCCCGAAAAAAGAAGCCAAAAGAAGGGTTACAGCCTTGGGCCAATCAAGAGTTGAAGAGGAGAAACATTCAAATTCTCAAATCTGCAATCGAGGAGGCGAAAAGCTTGACCGAGTATAGGCGAGAGGATAAGGCTAAGAGTAGTCACTGGGGTGACAAAGGCAAAGGTGGGGAAGCCACCAAGAGTACCTTCAATAACCGCAATGAGGGAGCGGGTAAGCCTTTTAGAGGGAAGGGTAATGGTAAGGGTGTAGGGGAGACATCCAAAGCCAAAATGTTGAAGTATTTCTTGTGCGAAGAACCGCACATGGTTCATGATTGTCCGAAGAAGGCAAAGCTCGCCGCACTCGAAAGAGACGGGGAGTTGGAAGAAGAGGCAAGGATGAGGTCACTCCGACTTCTTGGTGCACTCAAGGCCAAGGTCGTTGGAGGACCTAATGTGCTAAAGAAGGGATCCATGTATGTCGGGATAGACGTTGTGAGGAGACAACTCAAAGCTCTAGTGGATTCAGGAGCAACCGAAAATTTCATCAAGGCCGACGTTGCGGAAAAACTCGGTCTCAAGTGGATAATTATTATAGAGGTTTTTTGCTGATTTCATAAAATATAAGGGGTCTTTTTATATTTTTTAAAATGCTTGGGTTATTAGCCATTTACATAAAATATAGGGTGCTAAAAGCCTACACAAAATGCAAGGGTTTTTGGCTTTAACCCAATTTAAAAAAAAAAAAAACCGTCACTCTTTCTGTAGCGATAGTAGGAATTCGGCATAAAGAATTGTGTGACCAAAATATAATCCCCAAAAAGTATTGTTTGTGAAAATGGCAGCGAATGCTGCCCTTCTCATCTCCTCCACCCCATTTCTCCCTTCTCACTGCTCAAAGCTCAGAACTTCACTGCACATCCAAATCCAAATTCAAACCCAAAACCAGAGAGCTAAAACCTCACCTCTCAAAATCAACTCAAAAGAATCGTTATTCTTTCGGGCTTCTTCAACCTTCGCATTTCATCGAATGGGTCTGCTCCAAATTCGTCGGAGTACATTGAGGAAAAGCGAGAGCTCAGTAGAACAAGAACAACCCAGCAATGGTGGAAATGGTGGGGAGGAGAATAGGGACTGGACTACTTCGATTTTGCTGTTTGTTTTGTGGGGTGGACTCTTGTATTATGTCTTCAATCTCGCCCCAAATCAAACTCCGGTATCATTTAATTTTAACTTGTAAATATCATTTTAGGTTTTTTGTTTTAGTTTTTTAGTTTTTTTTTTGTTCTGGGTTTCTTCTTATTATTGTTGCTGCCAAAAAAAACCTGCTAAATTTCAGACAAGGGATATGTATTTCTTGAAGAAACTGCTGAATTTGAAGGGAGATGATGGTTTTAGGATGAATGAAGTGCTTGTATCTCTATGGTATATTATGGGTCTGTGGCCCCTTGTTTATAGCATGCTTCTCCTCCCCACCGGTAGAAGGTACTTCTCCTTTTTTTCCTTCTAGAAAAAAAAAAAATTAATTAATTACAGTTTGAGCCTACAAAATCCAAGTTCCTTCTGAGTGCTACAAATTCAGTTTATTTCACAATCTGACCAATATATTTGCACAAAACACCAATTTGAATCTCTCTTCCAAATGGGAACACCTTAAGTCCATTTTCTTTCCAATAAAAGGTCCAAATGATTTTTTTGGGTTTCTTTCTAATGCACTTAACATTGATGGGTTTTTTTCCATTTACGAAAAAGGTCTAAATAATAATTGTATTAGTGCAGCTCGAAAAGCAAGGTCCCTGTCTGGCCATTCCTAGTACTTTCTTGCTTTGGTGGTGCATATGCTCTTCTTCCCTACTTTGTGCTTTGGAATCCACCTTCACCCCCTGTTGAAGAAGCTGAGCTTCAAAGATGGCCTTTGAATTTTCTTGAATCAAAATTAACTGCCGGGGTGAGCAATCCTTTTCACTTTCTATTGCAGGCAGCACTAGATTTTATTGACAAAAAGAAAAAAAAAATGTACCATATGAATGAACTGTCAACATAACAGCAAATCAGATGATCTAAACCATTGCCATATAGATAAAATTGATCAGAATTACTCCCCATGTAAGGGCATGGAATCATTTTTTTTTTCTTCAAATATCAGCCATGTATGGACACTTTGTGGGGAAAAAATATTCATTTGAATCAAATACTTGAAAGAAGAAGAGGGTCACTCAGATCTCAATTGATTTCTTCATATTTGTTCTTCTAAGTGCAAGTTAACACGATTTGTCATCAGTTTACACTTGCAGCAGGGCTAGGAATAATAATCTATGCAGGCTTAGCTAGTGGAGATGTATGGAAGGAGTTTTTCCAGTACTTTAGGGAAAGCAAATTCGTAAGCCTTTTTTCTAATTAATCCGTTTTATAGACACTTAAATGACTTTCTAATATGGTGAATAATTTTATAATCTAGGCCTGAAACTTGTTGTATTGCAGATCCATCTCACAAGCATTGATTTCACTCTACTCTCTGCATTTGCTCCGTTCTGGGTTTACAATGATATGACTGCCCGGAAATGGTGAGACCATTTAGTTGAAGTTGGTTTAGTTGAACCATTTAGTTGAATCATTTGAGGGCGTCGGGAATGAGATCAGATTTAATTGGAATAAATAAACCATCATTTGATGTCATTTTCTTATATTCAGTTGAAATTTAAGTTTTTGACTAAATTGAAAATCTTTTTGTAGAGAAAGCAAGTTTTCAAAAGTTCTCCAGCTTTTCTTAGATATTCATATTAAATATTAATTGTTTATTAGGGTGTGGAGTAAGAGTATCCACCTACGAGGATTCTAGAATTGCCTCAAACTGAAATTCAGATATGATTCCTTCTGTCCTTTAATAAGACCTTGTGGGCGGTTTTAGAAGTGGAATTATGAAATTGGACTTATAGTATAAAGTTAGATTTAAATAGATGTGACATGTTTATTTTTTATAATTTTGGGAATTTATTAAATTTAATTCAAATAAGATTCTTGAATGCTTGACTCACATTTTTTGTAAACTGACCCCATAATATGATTCACATTTTTTTGCAGGCTTGACAAGGCTTCTTGGCTCCTTCCCCTCTCACTTGTTCCGTTCTTAGGTCCCGCATTGTATATCATTCTACGACCCCCACCCAAGACGCTTCCCATTTCTCTCGACTCCCCTACGTCCGAGCCGAAATAGTGTAACATCCTTGTCTAACATGATCCATCTATAGTTGCTTTGCTTCAAACTAGACTTTCTCTGTTCATAAACAGCTAAAGAGTGAAAGGTGATTGATTTATGTATCGAGCGCTCTCACTGGCTGCTCTTGCCGACGCCTCAGCTTGGTTAGAGGGAAGGAAAGTGCGCTTCGAGACGAGGAGAAAATTTAAAGATGCTTTTGGGTATTTAGATGTTTTTTTTTTTATTATTTATTTTAGTAATGGAAAAATATTAATTTTTCACTATTATTTAAATAGTTTAATAAAAAATATTAATGAAATATTTTGATATAATTATAATTATTATATCATTTAATAATAAATATTTAATTAATAAAGTTAACATGTTAAAATATATATATATATATTTTTTTTTTAAATTGTTTCATTTCCTTCTCTCTTTCTTTCCGAGTTTGAAGAGATAGAAAATTAGTAACTACTTACCCAATCTCTAATTCTCAATTCTCACTTCTCTTCTCAAGTAAGTCACATTGAATTTCACAATTTCAAATTAAAGGAATTTTGAGTTAATTTAAATATGAATTTTAATTAATTCAATCCAAAATTTTAAAACATTAGGATTCAAATGATATTTTTCTTAAAGAAGTGGGTTTAATTATAAATATATAAAACATCATAGATTTATATGGTATATTTAATTTCCAAATTCTAACTTTTTTTTATAACAAAATACAAAATTAACATATATATATATATATATATTAGACATTTAAAATCTATACATTTTATTTATTTATTATGATTTTTTTTATAATTTAAATTTACATCTAGGGGTGAATCCCTCAATAATTTTCTAACTTTACTATACAATCTACCCTCATTGGACAAAAATCCTAAATCCATCACTGTTTAACTGCGGTTTAGATTCGGATTGCTGTTTGAACTCTGACCCAAAATTAAGTCACATGTAAAGTAGTTTATGTTGAAAATATATTACATCAGCCTGCCTTCGTTGTTATCACATTCAAACTTTTCATTAGGTCAATTATCGATCAATCATTTCAAACCAATTTGCCTTCATGAAAGCGTCGAAGCTCACTATTATTTATATACTGTGTACTAAAACTCCCATGACCTTATTATTTTCATAAAGGTCAATCTCTAACAATCTAAATATGCTCGACAAGTTCCTTAAAGTTCACAAACTCATACCATTCTCTCAATGCATGGCTCCTAACCCCGACCGAAAAACCTCGTTGGAAGCCTTAAGGATTGTCCATGCAGGAGGGCACGTTGATTGCTGCTACGGTGTAGCAATCCCGCCCGTTAGGATTATGGATAAGTATCCTTCTTTTGTATTTACCCAACTGGAAGTTTTCAAGCGGCCTTGGGATTCAATGGTCGGACCGGATGAAATTCTCAACCCGGGCGAAAAGTTTTATGTAGTTCCTCGAGGAACGATGAGGAAGTTTCGTAGGAGGATCAGAAAACCTTGCGGGTCTCCCGCTGGGGCCTGCTATGCCAAAAGCTAAGGAAAACCCATCCATCTATTTCCTTTATTTAGATCCATGGGGATGTAAATAAAGGGATCTATCAACTTGTTCTGACCTAGAATAACATAATTCCTGCCATTCTTCATCTGTGTTTTCTGTAAGTAACATTTTTCAACTTGGGTATATTGTTCTTTTACTTATACAAAGCCCCTTTTTGCTTCATTTTACTATCCGAAAAGGTCAAGATAGTCTCATCCGGAGCCATTCCCCCTCTGATCGAGCTACTTAAGTACCAAAAGGGAAGCTTAAGGGAATTAGCCACTGCAGCAACCCTAACCCTTTCAGCTGCTCCTTCCAATAAACCAACTATTCTATCTTCCGGGGCTGTCCCTCTTAGTCCAGATCCCTATTTCAGGTTCTGTCCAAGGAAAAGTCGATGCCGTAACAGCTCTACACTATCTCTCCACCTGCCCAGGAAATCCCACTCCCCTTCTAAATCAAGAGCAGTTGCCCCTCTCATCAACCTCTTCAAAGAATGCAAGCAATATTCTAAATTTGCTGAAAAAACCACGTCATTACTGCAAATCCTATCCCAATCCAAAGAAGGGCTAACTGCAATCTCAAATTCAGATAATGGGATATTTGACCTTAGTAGAAACTGTAGAAGATGGTTCTGCTATTATTACCGAGCATGCAGTTGGGGTTTTGCTGGCTTTAAGCCAGAGCTGTGGAGAGACTTTATAGGGAACTGATATTAAAAGATGGACCAATTCCAGGCCTTGTGAGATTGCTGTAGAGGGTACAGATGTTGCTCAGGAAAGAGCTCGTAGGCTTTGAGATTTACTTATAGAGAAAATTCTTCCTCGGAAAAGAGACTGGCTTCCTGATTCCAGAAAGAATTGTTTATGATATTGCTTCACAGGTTGATGGAGAAGATAAAGCAGTCGAAAGTGCTAAGCGATTACTTCAAGACATGGTTGAAAGAAGTTTTAAACTGACTTGATACACAGTTTCTGAATCAAGAGAATCTCACTTTACAATAAACAATAGATGATCATATCATGTGATCTACCCTCAGATTTCCATCTAATTACACTAATCATCACTGTCGGTCTTCTTCCAAGTTACAAGTTCAAAATATATTCTGTATAATTTGAATTTGTATAATTTAATATAATTTATAATTACGATCTGATTTTAAAAAAAGTAAGAATAAATTTTATAATAAAAAATAAATTTTATTAAATATATTAATATCATTTTAATAATATTTAATAAAATTAAATAATAAAATTTATTTTTATTTTATTAAATTAAATTTTGATCATAAATTTTATTAAATTAGATCGATTTAAATATTATTTAAATGTCTCTCCTGTATAATTACTAAACTCATTTTCACATTAAAATCATAGAAAAAGAAAGTCAACAAATCTGGATCTCCGTCCACGTAATCCAAACTCCACGTGGCCGAATCAGACGCTTTGAGCATAATACGATCCCTGCTCCACCCTTTAATATCATCACAATCATCGTCCATCGTTTGTTCTCTCTGTAAAATCTCCACAACAAACTCCTCTTCCTCCAGCTCACACCTTACTTGCTCACACTCTCATCCTGCGCAGGATTCAAGAGAGAGAGAGAAAAAGAGGATAGAGAGAGGGAGATAGTCAGATGGGGCTGAGTTGAATTATTGGGTTCTTTCTTGATCTTCTTCGTTTATCCAAGTCAAAGAAGAAAGAAAAAAGAGAAGGTAAGATATTCCAATTTTTCATTACCCAGCATAGATCTTAGTCATATTTCCGATGATTTGACTGTTTCTTGGTAATTGTTAACTAGTTTTCGACCTGTTTAGATCCCTCTGGTAACCATTTTGATTTTTTACTTACAAGATCTGCATCAAATCCTACCTCCTAAATCAAAAATTGAAAACATCCATTTGACTTTTTTTTTTCTCCTTTCATTTTGATTTTTCGCTTTGTGGGTGTTCTTAAATCCTGCTAAAACGTTGAATTTGTGGAGAAAAATGTTGGGTCGATCCTCTCTATACCGAACAGGAAGCTTCCGGCCTGAAAACCTAGGCCAAAACGCTCTTACCCTAATAAAAAACGTCTGCTTCACTGTCTTTGTTCTAGGGGTCTTAATCTTCACCATAATAGCCGCCATCTATGAACCAGAAGACCCATTATTCCACCCCTCTACAAAAATCACCACCTTCCTTACCTCCCATTCCAACTCCACTTTCAAACCCGACAGCTCCGCTGTGAAAACCGGAGAAGACTTCATGGCCTCAAACCAAACCCAATTCGCCACTTTCCTTAACGAAACTGAATCCATCAACATTAACCTAACCGATGTGGAAAACAACTTTGGCGGTGGGTCCCTAGAGGAAGGGAACGCGGGGCCTGAATGCGAGGGCAATGTGGATGGTCCAGTTGATTGCCGAGACCCGGATGTGTTCCATCTTATGATGAGGGCAACCATAGAGAAGTTCAAAGACATTCACTTTTACCGATTTGGTAAACCGGTTAGAGGGTCGAATGACAGCTCTTGTGACATGGCATGGAGGTTTAGGCCTAAAGATGGAAAGGCGGCTGCTTTTTATAAGGACTATAGAAGATTTGTGGTTTTAAAATCGGAAAATTGTACTTTTAGTGTTATTAGCATAGGGGATTATCATAGTGGAGTTAATGCAAGGAAGAGGAAGAAGAATCAAAAACCAGGATTTGAAAAGAAACCTCAGAATCAAGAACAGCTCAAATTACTACCTGTTGTCGGAGAAACGGTTAATGATTCATTACCAGTTATTGAATCAGAAGGGATGTTTAACCAAGGGAAGTACTTGATTTATGTGGGTGGTGGTGATAGGTGTAAAAGCATGAACCATTACTTATGGAGCTTTTTATGTGCTTTAGGTGAAGCTCAGTACTTAAACCGAACCTTGGTTATGGATTTAAGTATCTGTCTAAGCTCAATCTATACTTCTTCGGTTCAAGACGAGGAAGGGAAAGATTTTAGATTCTACTTTGATTTCGAGCATTTGAAAGAATTGGCTTCTGTTTTGGACCAGGATCAGTTTTGGACCGATTGGAACAAATGGGCCAAGAAAGATGGGCTGGGCCTGCATCTAGTCGAGGACTTTAAGGTCACTCCAATAAAACTTATAGACGTAAAAGATTCTTTGGTTATGAGGAAATTTGGATCGGTTGAGCCAGATAATTACTGGTATAGAGTTTGTGAAGGAGAAACCGAATCGGTTATTCAAAGGCCATGGCATTTGTTATGGAAATCAAGGCGGCTTATGGATATAGTTTCTTCAATCTCTTCTAGATTGAACTGGGATTATGACTCTGTTCATATTGTAAGAGGAGACAAGGCGAGGAACAAAGAGCTATGGCCAAATCTGGAAATTGATACTTCTCCAGACACCCTTTTATCTACTTTGAAGGATAAGATTGAAGAGGGGAGGAATGTTTATATTGCAACTAATGAAAAAGATACTTCCTTCTTCGACCCTTTGAAGGACAAGTATGGGACCCATTTTCTAGACGAGTACAAGGATCTTTGGGCTGAGGATAGCGACTGGTATTCTGAGACAACTAAACTTAATAATGGAGTTCCGGTCAAATTTGATGGGTATATGAGGGTTTCGGTTGATACCGAAGTGTTCTTGAGAGGGAAGAAGCAGATTGAGACTTTTAATGATCTGACTAATGATTGCCAGGATGGGGTTAATACCTGCCAACGTTCTACCGGCAGATAAATGAATGTTTCTGAATCTGAAAAAAAAAAAATTTCCTGGAAATTCTACGTGTACTTTTTGTTTTAGCTGTTTTCTATGTTGTTTGGATAAGTGAGTAGAATAATAATTGAGTGTTGTATTCTGTAATAGGGGGAGAAAAATTGAGCAACTCAATTTGGTAGTAGAGTTTGTTTATCTTGCTTTGAGGTTCTGTGTATTGATACGATAGATTCTTCAGGTTGAAGTTGCCATCTTATACCATATTTTTAGATTCCTTATTCAACAAATATCTTTTTTTTTTCCCGCTCTGTTATTTTTGTTATTTAAACAGTCAAAATAAACTTTAAGATCCTCTATCTTCCTCCCTTTCCCTTTCCCTTTCCCTTTCCCCTATTTCCCCTTCGACCTGACATACTTTTAGGGGTTTCTGCACAAAAGAAGTTTGAAAAATTACATGATAAACTCAACAAAATATAAATTTTATGTGAAATTCCCTATTTAACCCCAGAAAAATTTAATAATTACGTCAAATACCTCCGTGTAAATGAATCTGATTTTATTTTTCTCGAAAAATATATATTTTGAAAAGTCATTCCTTATATAAGATCTTAAATGAATAAAAATGATTCTTCAATTTTGATAGAATTAAACTAAATAAAAGAATGATATTTTCATTTTGATTTTATTTCTCCGCGAGGAACCGGACCAAACATCTCCTTAGAAATTTGTTTGGTTGGACCGGAGCGATGAAAACGGAGATCCGATATAAAAAAAAAAATTGAAATGAGAGGGACGGAAAGTAAGGTTTAGTATAATTATCAGAGAATATAATTAAAGACGACTCTCGCTCGATTGGGATCATAGACATTAATAAAAAAATATTATGTAAATAAAATTATCAATTCATCAATATAAATTTAAGGAGATTTTGGGTGCATTTAGTCTCTCTTCTTTTCCATATGAAATGTCGCAATCAAATATATCTGAAAGGATGACACATTGACACCCTCATGATCAGGATCAAGACAAAACATGTGATCGAAAAGGCTTGAATATGAGTTACCAATAGTAGAAGAAAAGAGCAACACAACAACTGTTATTTGCTGACTGAAGAGTAAAAACATTTACTAAAATTGCAAAAACGGAAGAGTAAGGGATAAAAAAAATTGTCAGAAGCATTAGAACACCAAAAACCTTACAAATATGTACAACAAACAGAAACTGAGAGACCTATCAAGGCACATCAACATATTTCACCCACAAATTCATATCAAAATGCCCGTACAATATGTAGCTGTACATAAGACTTTCCTTAACTAGCACATTTTACCCACTTGGTCCCACCCTTTCAAACTGCAGTTTGGGTCTAAACGAAACATCTCGAGCCTTCAAAACTCCAGTCTGTCTACCCAAACGCAAAATTCCATTTCACCTCAGCATCCAAATAAATAAATTTTTAAAAAAAAAACTCCAGTTTACACAAACTATAGTTTCAAACACCGAACCAAGCGCATGCATGGGCCATAAAAATCTTTATCACCAAAAGCAAGAGGTCTCTTCTTCGGGTATCAAAGGAGTTCTACAGAGAGGACAAGTAATGTTCCAATCAAGCCATTTCTCCAAGCATACCTTATGGAACACATGTCCACAAGACAAACGGTTTATCTCCGATTCAGGCTCAAATTGGGTCAAGCAAACCGAGCAATCATGGTCCGGTTTTTTACAGCTACACACTTTATCAAACCGGATTGATGGGACCCGTGTCCGGAATTCCTCTGTGAATCCATCAGAATGACTAGTACTATGGAAGTCAGTGGAAATTGGAGTGGTTTCCATTGAATCTATAGATGATGGTGTAGATGAAGATGAAGAAGATGAAGAGAGGCGGATTCCGATAACATGAAGAATGGACCGGACTATGCTTTTGAATATGGAAATGGAGAGGGCAGTGTTTACTAGGAGGACACAGAGGACCCCTTCAGATGGGGCTGGGAGACTTGAAAGGCCCATTTTCTTCTGGGGGAGAAACTTGGATTTCGTTAATGTGGATAGTGAAAGATTGAAATCAACTGAAATCAACTGGAGGTGGGGAAAGATGAGAAGGTTTATTGGTGTTCTTGATATCTGATCTTCTGAAATGCAGTAAAACAGGAAGAAAAAACAATAAAGAGTTGTTAGAAATTTGATCAAAAGTGACAATCCACAATAAATAGTAACAGATGTACATAACTAACACAAGAAGGATTGGTTTTTCCAAGAGTAAACTAGGATCAATCAATGGCATCAAAAAAATCAAAACCAAATCAAATCAAAATAAGCCATATAACATTAAATCGCTAAAAATGGTAAAAACCCTTATTCTCAAGGAAATTTCCTGGAAAAAAAAGAGGAGAATTTCAAGATTTAGTATACTTAAGAATCTTTATAGAACTCAATATCCTAATCAAGACCATATGTTCCAAATTTGCAAGGCCGTCTTTCTTGAACTCCCCAAAAAAAAAAAAAAAACAAAAAAAAAACGCACACCTATACCCTAGAGATCTACCATTTGTTTTTCCCCAAATAAGTTTGAAAAGAAAAACTTACCTAATATATCTTATGTCCTGATTGAACTAGAAGTGAGCATTTGGTTAAGAACCCATTTAAGCAAACAGACCATAAAACATGAAATTAAATTCAACAACATAATTATTAATTATTCCTCAAAAAATATAATTAAAAAGAAATTAACTTACACAAAAATAGCAAGAGGATCTGGTCTTCTTAGAGCCTTTTTGGGTTCAAAGGAGATAGATTTATCAGCAACGAGATGAGATTTTTGAAGGGAAGATTCAATTAATGATTATTACTCATCTTCTTCCAGTCTTCTTTCCTTTATCCCATTTTATAGATGGCAGCTCTCTCAGAATAAACACAGAACAACTTAACTATGGTTACACCCGTTCTGCTGTTTTTGGGCTCTCTTCCACTAACCATGGTTACTTTGTATCATCAACTGTCTTTTTAACGCCCTTTTAGCCTAGGCTCACTTTTATTATCGTTACTTTTTTCCTTTTTTTAATGTTTTAACGATGAAGTTACCGTGTCTTTTCCTTGTCTTTCTTCAACTCTGTTTTCCCATTCCGGAAGTTGAGGGATTGTGTCTTGTAATTTATTTTAAAAAGTTATTAACTTGTAAAACTACCATTTATGATTTATCTTTTTCATAATTTAAGTCAATGGTCAACTTCTATAATTTCCTTAATTTGTCTATCTAATTTCTTTTTGACCCAATCTTGATTAATAAAAACAAAAAAGACTTGCTTTCAAATTGGAAAACTCCTCTTCTATCGTTACCTAAACATACTCTAATAAAATAGCAAAGTGAGTTAAAACTTTGTATTCAAAAACCGATTTGGTGTCGGAACCTTTGTCCGTGTCAGAGTATGTTTTTTTTTTTTTTTTTAAATTTATATTTCGTGTTTGGCTGAGCGAAATAAAATTTGGTTTTTTAATGCTAAAGCTTGTTTGGCAACACGAATGTTGTAAAACGTTGAGTGAAATGAAAAGATCCAATTTTTTTTTTTGGAAAATTGAGCACTCTTTTACATATTTTTTACGATAGTTTATAAATTTTGAAAGAGCAGTTAAATTTATAATATTATTAAATAAGTTTAAAATATAATCTTGAGGACTTAAATACATGAAAAAACTTAAAGAGTCGTCTCTATCTAATCATTTGAGAAACCCTTAGGGGTCGAAATGAAAGATTCTCTCTTTGAGAAAGGCATGGACACATATAAGCATGGCTTTGATCAAAGAGCCTCTCTTTGAGAAAGTGAGCGACACCATGTAAAATCATGCAATCTCGTTCCATTTCTATTGATACCTTCCACTGGGTATATTTCTTATCAAAATGTCTTCAAGAAAGCAATTATTCTTATTTTTAACTTAAATATAACTAGTAGGAGGTGTTACCTGCCTAACTCGGAAATCCTTTAGTAAAAATATTGGAGAAATTTGAACTTTTTAAAAATTCCATTTAAATCTATCTTAGCGGCGATATTAAAATAAAACACAATACATTGTATGTATAATTTTTGTACATATATATAAACACGCTAATATTTATAACTCTATTAGTGAAACAAAAATACTCCTTTTAGAAATTTTTTGAAATGCATAAAAAAGAAGCCCTTTCCAAAATTACATTTTAAAACTTTATTGTCTTTTCATAGGTCGGGCCCATATATATTCCACACCACGTTGATCAAAATTACTGATTTTCTCTTTTTCTGCTCACCTACAAATACAAGTAACTACTATGAGTTAAAAAGCTCAGTAAGTAAATATTTTATTTCTCATGCACAAAATATAATCAAATACATTTTAAAAATTTGATTGAATAGTTTTCCAAAATCTTATAAATCTATCCTATGCAAATATAATGTTCTTTCTACTCCTATGGGTTCTAAGGATGTTGCCGCCGGTATTATTATGATCTATGATCATTTGTGATAAAAAATATTTGAGATTAACTCGACTTGAGGTAAAAAGCTCTTGTTAAGATATCCCAAATACAGCTTATAGTAGAGCTTAATGAAATAGTAAAATCTAAATTGTTAAAGCTTCTTGCTTAGAGGAAGATCTCTGACGTGTTTTTTAGCGAACAAAAAGTTATGGGTGATGATAGAAGAATTCAAAAAGGAAAAACAATTTATAAAAAAGAGAATAATTTTCTTACTTGAACCCTATGGACAAGGTTTCTTTTCCATATAATGATAATGTTAGGATGCGATTAATGAAGATAATACAACCTAATTATAGATATCCTTAATATATTAATCGTATTATTAATATATTTATCTTTTAATTATCTCTTAGTATTTTTAGTTATTTGTAGTTATCTTCTAGTTTAATTAAACTCTAGAGTTATAAAACGAGACTTAGAGATATTTCCAACTAGGTATATAATTAAGTCGTATGGAAAACAAAAGACTTACGTTCTTATCATACAAGTTTGACATTATCATACAAGTTTGACATCTAATCAACCGTTCGGTGATTGTGCAAATCAATAATTTGTAGTTAAGCAAACGTGCAAGGCAACAGTTCGTTTCACTCTTTGTCTTTCATTTTGGAACTTGATTCCGATCCATGCAATGCATGTAATAATTGGAACTTGACCGCTACTACGTGTCTTTCTTTGGATTTGGAAAAATGGACCACCAGCATAGTTTCCCACGTGGCAGGGTTCTGTCTTTCTTTGACAGAACAAGTCCTGTCGCCTTCAATCGGTTTGGGACTTTGGATGAATCTGAATTATTTAATTCATTTGTTCTTCACGACAAGGCGGATTCCATTAGATCTTTTTTTTTTTGTCAAAAATATATCTATTTGATTTAACTTCTGAATTTTAAATTTTATATATTTATATGAATATATAATTTATATTTATATTAAAATTTTCTTGGTTGGATAGAACGCGAGCTGAACGGATATCTATCCATTTTGTATGCTAAATCCGACATATTTAATACTAATCGTATAAGGTCGGATATCTGATCAAAACAAAAATTTCAGCAAAGAATCCAACTCCTAACAACTCCAACCGGTCCGATATCAAGCAGGTCAGATCAAAGAGCTAATCTACTAGGATTCATATATGTATAGGATATTATTATAAGCCGAATTCCATACTTTTACCTAATATATAGTTTAACGATGACATATCATCATCTATTACAATAATCATATATTTACAATTTTTTTTTTATTTTTTTATTTTTGGTATCAGAATTTTTCATTTTTTCATCAAATTTGTATTTATACCTTAACCATAAATCGGAGTGTATAATACATTGTATATTGAGAGATTCAGAGACCCCATATTTTCTTTATATGCTAAAATCGAATAAATAATGTGAAAAGAAATCTAATTTGTTTGGCAGGTAATTATAATGCATACAAATCTAAGAAAAGAACAAGGAACGAAAACACATATGCTGATATGCATGTATATATATAATTCTATATACACCTTCAAAGTTTAAGCTTTTTTTGTATGCATGCAATTATTTACCTGTTGTCGCCAGTCACGTGCATCAAAACTTGAAAATATTGACAAAGTGGAGATGTATATATATATGTCTATTCTAATATTTATATACTAATTTTGTACTGGTTATTTGTACGAAATTATATAAATATAATTATGTTTCAAACATATTTTTTTTTTAGTAGTAAATAGAATAATATTTTTATAGCGATGGAATAAGGAGTGAAAATTAGTTTTTAAGTGAAATTTAATTGACGATAATTAGTGTAAATAGTTAAGAGTGAAGTTCCATGTATACATATATTATTAAACAAATTTAATAATAAACAAAATATATAAATTATAAATACATTCTAATTTCATCTTTGCATATAAAAAAAATATATAAATTTAGTTAAGAAATTAAATATATCATGTAAATCTAATGATTTTTGTATATTTATCATTAGACTTTATTTTTCAGAAAATAATGAAAAAGGAATGATAATGATAATGCCATGCTTATGAAAATTAAACAATGAAGAGGGTAATTATGATATTTTTTTTTTATATATTAGATAGGGTTTTATATTTTGATATTATGTCAAGGATTATAAAATGTAAACCGTTAGTTATAGAATATTATATATATGAAGATGAAATCCATTGTTCCTCTATTAAAAAGAGATATCTTATTTCAAATCTTTACTTTGATGTATATAAAAAAATCTTTGCAATTTAACATAGTATGAAATAAGTTTTTTTTTGAAATTATTGATGTCGAAATTATTATTTTAGTAGAAAATCAAATGACGTGAAAAAAGTGCTAAAAGAAAGGAAGAGAATAATGAATCAAGGAAAAGACAAAATAGGGTAAAGAAAGCTATGAAATTAGCCGCAAATCTCTCGGATCAACTTGCCAAGGTTAACCAAGACATGAAGAGTCGCCCAAGGCACGACTGATCGTGTAGGGAGAGGTCTGCTAAGAGGTGGTCGATCGATCATGTGGCCGCATAGTTGAATTGGTCGTGCGACCATGTATCTTCCTTGTTTTTTTAAGCCTTTTTTAAATATATTTTCTAGGGTTTTTCAAGAAATGAGAAAGATATTTTATTGGATTTAAGAGCATTCCAGCAAAATATGAAGGTACTTGTGGCTTATTCAAGTAACTTTCTAATAAGATAGCTATTTTTTTAGAGGCATAAAGGGATAAATCTAAATTTTGGAAGAATTTTTTCTAGTAATAGGAAACATTGTCGACCAAGTAAAGTGACTTGTCACTCAAGTATCTTAGGCCTAAACATAAAGCACTTCACTGTAGGGAAAAAGACACATAACAACAACATAACTAACACCGATCAACCGATTTATCTTTCTTAGCCCAAAGCCTAAAAAATAATCATCTAATGAATTTTCTATTAAAAATTAACCGATTTATGAAAATTAAACAATGAAGAGGGTAATCATGATTTTTTTTTTATATATTAGATAGGGTTTTATATTTTGATATTATGTCAAGGATTATAAAATGTAAACCGTTAGTTATAGAATATTATATATATGAAGATGAAATCCATTATTCCTCTATTAAAAATAGATATCTTATTTCAAATCTTTACTTTGATGTATAAAAAAAAAATCCTTGCAATTTAACATAGTATGAAATAAGTTTTTTTTGAAATTATTGATGTCGAAATTATTATTTTAGTAGAAAATCAAATGACGTGAAAAAAGTGTTAAAAGAAAGGAAGAGAATCAACCAAGGAAAAGACAAAATAGGGTAAAGAAAGCTATGAAATCAGCCGCAAATCTCTCGGATCAACTTGCCAAGGTTAACCAAGACATGAAGAGTCGCCCAAGGCACGACTAATCGCGTAGGGAGAGGTCGGCTAAGAGGTGCCCGATCGATCATGTGGCTGCATAGTTGAATTGGTCGTGCGACCATGTATCTTCCTTGTTTTTTTAAGCCTTTTTTAAATATATTTTCTAGGGTTTTTCAAGAAATGAGAAAGATATTTTATTGGATTTAAGAGCATTCCAGCAAAGTATGAAGGTACTTGTGGCTTATTCAAGTAACTTTCTAACAAGATAGCTATTTTTTTAGAGGCATAAAGGGATAAATCTAAATTTTGGAAGAATTTTTTCTAGTAATAGGAAACATTGTCGACCAAGTAAAGTGACTTGTCACTCAAGTATCTTAGGCCTAAACATAAAGCACTTCACTGTAGGGAAAAAGACACAGAACAACAACATAACTAACACCGATCAACCGATTTATCTTTCTTAGCCCAAAGCCTAAAAAATAATCATCTAATGAATTTTCTTATTGCTACATAAGCCTACTGCTTGAGTGATTCATTGAGTACTTTTGATACTCAAACTCTCAACTCGCCACAGAAATTCGTAATTCAATTTTTAATTTGTCGTTCAATGAACTCGCCATTGAGTACTTTATCTTTCTGTCTTTAATTATTTCGTACTTTATTTTATTACAATTTAAATTATCGTTCTTTTATCTTTGAAGTCTATGTACTTTTGACATGCTCGCACTCTACACTTTTTATTGGGATAAAACAATTGTATTTTGCAACGCTAATTTCCCGTTAGCCGTGCATTCACATAATTTGCACATAAACAAATTGGCACGCTTAGAGGGACCTAGCACGATGATGTCTACCCATTGATTGCTAAGTCGTAGCCTCAAAAAATGCTGAGTTGATGGTGATATGCTGGAACCCTCTAATCCATGGCCACATGGTCCTAACACACCTGAGGAGCAAGACATTGACAAAGAGGAGGTGAATCCAGCAGAGATGACCCAATACATAGAGGAATCGGCCGATGTGGCCAAATTCACCCTAGATCCATCTAGCATTCGACTAGCTCGGATTGTGTATCATGGAAGCTTGAGGTCATTCAATATCTTGATCGTTCGACTCCTTAAAAGAATTGATGAATCAGATGCCCGAATAATTGAAACTTTAGCCCGTTTAGCATAATGTCTTAAAATGCTAGGGAGGTAACTTATCGAGTTGCAAAAACTATCCCACCAACAAGAGTGATGTGGGCCGCAAGTTGAAAATCCCCACACGGCTCGGGATAATTACAGCATGGCATAAAGTCAGTGAACGATAAATAGGCCGCCAATTTTATTGCTGCCACCAGCCGTTGATCCCCCAATTGTCGCTGAACTGCTAGATATTAGAGTACTTATATAGTGCTCTCTTAGATTTTAGGTAATTAAAAATTAACCCACAACTTTGATGCAGTCAACTATGGACTTATTCAAAGATTCTCTTAATCTAATTAAGTGAGCAATTGGTCATTACTCATCACCGTATGGTCAACCATTCATTGGCCTTGTAGCCCAAATAATTTAATCAAAATTTTGATTAATTTAGTCTATGAAATCCAATTAACAAATTAGCCTATTAATATTTTAATGTGTAATTTTTAATTAGGGATACTCGGGACATTTTTATAGTCAAATTAAATTAATATCATACTTAGTCGTGCTAGCAAAGCTGCATAACAATAGATTTATAAATTAATAATTTACTATTTTACATTTATAGTCATATTATGAGATAAATTATTATTTTCTGCCTAAAATCAAAATTGTCTATTTCATTATCCTCGTAGAAAAATGAGTTACTTCTGAACTTTGATGTGTGTGACCAATGATGTTTTACATCACACTAGTATGACCTTTTCATAATACTTTATGATTTTCATTTAATTCATAATTAAATAACTCTGATTGAAGTGTTCATAGACTCTATGAAAATATCTAAGAGTCTATTTTTTATGATATATATATATATATATTCTAATTTTATAATGTTGTTAGACAGAAAGTCCTAGTCAGAAATTATTGTCCTAGATAGACATTATTCAATCAACTTTAAAATTTTTTATCTCGGCTTATATAACTTTAATTGAAGTGTTCCTAGCCTCTATAGAAAGTTCTACGAGTTTATTTTTATATTAGATTTTTTTATGATTTTATAACATCATTTTTGGACGAAAAGTTCTGGTCCGAAATGAGTGTCCTGGATTAAAATTCCTAGACCGAAATTATTTTTTCAATTTCAAAAATCTTAATATCGGCTTATAAAACTCCGATTGAGGTGTTATTGGATTCTATGGAAAGAGCTTTAAGAGTCTATTTTTACTGTATATTTTTATGTGATTTTATAACAATGTTGTTGGACCGAAAGTACTTGTCTGAATTGATTGTCTTGGACTGAAATTCCCATTTCAAAATTTTTCAGTCAACTTCAAGAATTTTTATCTCACTTTATATAACTTTGATTGAGGTGCTCATAGACTCTCTAGAAATCTTTAAGAATCTATTTTGGTAATACATTTTTATGATTTTATAACGTCATTGTTGGATCGAAATTCCCATACTGAAATTATTTAGTCAATTCCAAGAATTTTTATCTTAGCTTATATAACTATGATTGAACGTTTCCTGAACTCTTTAGAAAGCTCTAAGAGTCTAGTTTTCTTATTTATATTTTTGTAAAATTTGGAACATCTGAAACCAATTTGAAATGCCTAAACAAAGATCACGGACCAGAACTAGTCCGTTATCAAGATCACAGACTAAAACGAGTCTGAAATCATGATGACTGACTGGAAAACTAGTATACATGATCTTGATTTCGGTTTTTGTCCCAAATCGTGGATTTATTGAAAGTTTATCTTCTCTTTTGTTTTCCATTCCTTAAATTCGAGTTGAACTAGCCATTACAGACGGCGTACAAACAAATTATGGGCGGAAAAATGACCAAAATGAGAAGAGGTAAAAGAACACAGATGGTGGCCAAAGAGATTACGGTCGAACAAAGAGATTACGATCCTGGACAATGGTGGTAAGTGTAGGTGGTTGGCAGCCGAAGAGATTACGAGCGAACGAAGAGATTATAGACGGCGAATAAAGTGATTACGATTATGAACAATGGTGGGCGAACGATGGTGGTAAATGTAGGTGGCATAATGTAGAAAAACACTAAAGAAGAAGAGAGCAAAAGACGAACCGATGGAAGAAAGAAGATGGCTGTTTTTTGCCAATTCTCGATTTTTTTTTTTGGCCAAATTCATGAAGGCTTTTTAGTCTTTCCGATTTTTTAAGGTCATTAAATAAACAAATATTCAAAATGGATATATTTAAGGAAACAAGTATTGAAATAAGATTTATCTCATTTTCATAATACATGATAGTAATTACTATTAACTCTTAAAAATTTAAGGTAGTAATGGTCATTTATAAAAATAAAAAAAATAAAAATAAAAATGAAAATTAAAGAGGTAGGCCGGCAGCGAAAGAGGGCTAAAATGCCCAAAAAGAAGATATAAGTAGAAAGAAATAAAAACAGCAAGGTATTTATTTGCCCATCTTTTTAACTTTTTCCCACTAGATCTCCATCTATATGTAGATCATAACACTGCACATTGCAAATCTTGAATGAAATGGTAAGAAACACCGACTAACGTCAATTCTTTTGCGGAATGGAAAACTCCTCCCAATGCGATTGATCCATCATATTCATACGCCTTCTCTGTAATCCATTGCTGAGAATATCAAATGACGAATCTTTCGAATAAGGATCTCTAGCTAGCTAGTCCTTTCCTCGATAAAATACTTTCTCGTCTCAGAAGCTTCTAGTTTCGCTCAATGGATCATAATCATAAATATCCCCTGCTTTTATGAAACGCCCCTTCACACGCTTTCTTACATCAGCCCTTGCTTTCCGTGAAACATACCTCACTTTCTTACCAAACCTATTTACAAAAAAGATTATAAAAAGAATACCAGTTCAGATTATTACATGACAACGCTTACCAAAATTTTTTTTTTTTTTTTTTTTTTTTTTTTGTGGGGTGGGGGAGAAATACTAGTCCTTACTTGCGTGTCTTCTTCTTTTCTTTGTAACGCTGAACAGCATCGTTACGATTAGCAAAGTGGGCCGAACTCTCGGGACAAGGGGGGCACCATGGAGGCTCTCCTATTATGAGCATTGGTGAGGCCCCACAATCTTGAATATCACCACCACTACTCTCTATAGTGGGGCTAGAAAATGAGAGGTTAGGGTGTGTTGTATTCAAAGAAAGAATTGGTTCCGTTTTAGTACCGACCATAGAATCCACAGATGCTGTGTTGCCTCGAAACGGTTGCATTACATTAACCAGAGTGCCCGGAAATCCCTGGAGAAGTTGTTTTTTGATCCCAGTATAAGTCTAGAGTAAAACAAAACAAATATGGATAGCCAACTATACATATAGCCTACATAAATACAAAATACAAAATTATTTTGGTTTAGAATTTCAATTGGATACCCGATCATGTAGTTTAGTCATACCATTGACAAAACAAAAACAAAAAAAAAAAGGGGGAAAGAAAGTAACGTTTTAATGCTGGCATTGAAACCTTGAACTCTTTCCTTTTTCTGCTAGTGACCGATTAGAATTTTTGATTATCAAGAACATAAAAAGTCGATTGTAATTTGGAAAGTACAATAATAGATTACTAGGCAAAGAAAGAAACAAACAAAATGAGAAATCTATTTATATAGTGAAAAGCGAGATATAGAAGAATGTGAGTGTACCTCAGCGGAAACTATACCCTGAAACGTAGAATCGGAAACAGAACCATCTTTTGGCCTGAACAAGTCATCAATTCCACAATTCTCAAAGAGGTCACCGGAATGAGTGAGAGTACTGAATAATTCATCGTAGTTCGCAAGATTGAAATCAATTTCTTCCCCATTGAATTCCTCATTGAGTTCATAGCTATACTGTTCAGGACCTTTAGTAGTTCCGGGATTCCTCACCTTTATAAATTCATAAATGTGGAATTTACAAAGACAACCTTTATTACGATTAGCAAAAACAATATGATATGAAAACTACTGGACAAATTCAACCATTTTTTTGGTAAAGAAGTTGAAAAAATTTATTCTGCAACTGTGATCAGAAAAAATCCCCCTTCTTCCTCCAAACCTTACATACCTAACAGGGACCATAGCTGAAGAACAAACCAAGGATGAACGTCACAATGAAATAATCTTAGTCAACCTTAGGCTTCATTTGGAAGCACTTATTTTTGTCAAGTTTCACAATTTCCAGTTTAAGCTCACAAAATATAACTAAAATCTAATATTCTAAACATCAGTTTTGGTAGATCTCAGTAAATAAGTATATCCCGATGGAGACTAAAGGAGATAAATCTCGGCCAACTTGTAAGTTCGATAATGGAAAGAGAAATAAGGAAAATTCGCAATGAGAATTAGCAATAATTTTGAATCAACTCATTGACATAATTCAACTTACGCTCTAAACCTTTTAACCCAAATCAGGAGAAACTCTACATTAAAAAACAAAAAATAAAAAGGTATTAATAAATAGTTAAGATCTTAAGTACCTTAACAATAATTACATACCTTGGCTAAATTTTCATCAACAGATCCAGATGTCTGATGTGAAATGTGAGCTGTAGGTTTAGTAGGTTCGATTATCAAAGCAGACCCCACCCAAGCAGTTGACTTATTATCTATACTGCAAACATCATTAACTTCACTTGAACTAGAAAAATTCCGATCCATCGAACTATTATCAGCAATTGTCATTAATCCAAAATTTTGCTCACAAGCAACACCCAAATCAGGAATGTCTAAGAAAAATGGCCAAATACTAGAAAACTCAGAAGCAGAAGGACAGCCCGAGTAGCAATTGATCCCTTGCCTCCTATGAGAACAAGGAAATGACGAAGAACAAGAAGAAGAAGAAGAGGAGGTAGAAGTAGAAGAGCAGCCATGGCCCATCCAATCACAATTCTGACAAAGGGAGATCTTTTCTTTGAGACATCTTACTAAAGCGGGTTGTGAATTGCACCTTTCGCATACTAGTGTTCTTAAGTGCCGCTTTGACAAGGTATTGGCTGAATGCACATTCCGATCACATGGTAAGCATAAATAAGCATTGTCTGATCTGCAATAAACCATTGACCTCTGGTCCCTACAGAAATCACAAATGTAACCCATTTTTCTCCAATTGACCCTCCAATCTCTTATTCAATAAGAAGCATCTTGGATAGATAAACTCAGGCAAAACCAGTGCAGTAGTTTCTCTCTTTTATTCCTTCACGCAAATGTGGAATATAAAAAGGTTAGTGTCAAATTAATTTCACAAGATCAATGCTATGATACAGACTTAATGGATCATAAAGATAAATCATTGTCACAACATCATCAAAACAATTGATAAAAAAATAATAATAAATAAGTGAAATCAGCACCAGGAAAGGAGATGAAAGAAAATAGGTCCTATAAGTTATGAATCTGAGCATTTACGGCAGCAACAAGCAGCATGAAAAAAAATATATTAAAAAAAAAAAAAGGCATTCTGACAGTTACTAATTAACAATAAATGGATCGTAGATTCATGTGAATTATAAACAGATAAATCACACCCTGTCTTGCACTTACATTAAGATGATATGAACAAAATCAGATTTCTAAAATGATGAAAATATTGCATTATCCCCTGAATACTGATTAGTAAGAGAATGGAACGAAATTGAGAGCAGAAGAGAGGAGCGAAGAGCAAGAAGAATAAGAAAACAATCAAATTACCTTAGGGTAGAGAGAGTAAAAGATCAGGAAAGAGGGTTTGGTTCTTTAATCATTGCTGTAGGAAGATATAGATGTAGAAGACCATAAGAAAAACAAGCCCTAGAAAGCTGGAGGGTTTCTAGAATCTTTAAAGCACTTGGTCTTTGGAAGGATAGATAGAAGCAAGATATGGGTTGGGTGTGTGCGCTTTGTGAGCAAGTATTTGAGCATATGAAAAATGTGACATAAGCTAAAAAAAGCTCCCCCTTTTATAGTGAACAAAAGGGTGTGTGTGTGTGAGAGAGAAATATGAAGGAAACTTTTAGTCCTATTTCTTTCTTAAAAGGAAAATAAACTTGTTTCATTAAACCTTTAAATAAGTACATATATTTAATAATCGATTAAAAATAAAATTTAAAATGAGTATAAGGAAAAGAAATTAGAATCGGATTAGTCATTTTATTATGCATGTTTAATTTTATATTAAATGAATAATAAAATATAATTTTGATTTTGTATTTAATTAAATTTATAAATATTTTTTTAAATTGAAAAAAAAAATTCAAAAATTACTTAAATATTATAATAAATTTTAAATAATATATAAGACCCATATAAATAAATAAATAAATAAACAATTTTATTTCCACCAAAAAAATATCAATTTAAAAAAAAAATAAAAAAGATGAAATCATTTTTTACCTCCTCAAAGAATAGAAATGAAAATCATTTTTAACACGACAAGAAATCGAATAAAATTGAAGCAGGTGCCGCACACGTGCTGAAAAGGCTTTCATTAAAGATAGAGCGCGCAAGGGGAAGAAGGAACACGTGTCATAAGTCTGTCAGCATAAACCGTTAGTTGTTGAATACGGTTGGAGTCTTAGAAGGAGAGAGAGAGAGATGGAGCTGAAAGTTGTTAAATAGATTGAAGATTGTAACATAAATTTTCATTCTGAAATGTGTCAAGATCAGGCTTGAGCTTGTGTGGAAGTTTGGTTCCCTCGAAGAACCCTCAATTTCAAATTAAAGAGATTATGACTTCGTATTCTGTTTTTGTGTTCATAACAAAGGTTGCAACGATAATTATTTTTCAAACTATGAACTTCGTAAAAACTAGTACTAACAAGGTTGAATATAAATGATTAAAATACAATTTGACCCACTCTAATTTATTTTAATTATACTTTACTCCTCACTTTGTTTTTAATTTCATCCTCTCTCTCTCTCTCTCTCTCCAAAGAAAATGTTGGATATATATATAGTTTTGAGACCTCATCTTAATTAACGCAAAAGAAGATTACGTTAAGTGTATTTGATTGTTTGCCCTCCCATAAATTTTTCTTGGGTTTGCCCCCTCCTACCCACCGGGCTGATATAAAATTAGAACTCAATATAACATCCATGCATGAAACTCAATAACATCCATGCATGATGCTTGAAACTCATTCATGAAGAGCTAAAATCACTAAGAGTATTACAAATGGAGTTACATTTTGGAGGCAAAAATTAAAAATGGTAAACTCCCTAAATATTAAATAAAATAATTAATCTAACGAGTTCTTACATTGATTATGATGCATAGATAATTATAGATCAATTTAATAAAAAAAAATTAATAAATAAAATAATTGAAGAATTTTTTAAATAAAAATACTCCCATAAATATATGGAAACTTTGTAATTGAACTTGATTCATATATCACTTGTAGACCAAACTCAGAAAACTTCATAAATTTTTACATCAATAGTCATTTTTTCATTTTTTTTTTTTTTTTTTCCTTTTTTGTTGTTGTGTTTTAATGTTGCCACATTTAGTGTCTTAGGAGACAACTCGGTTCATACTTCCAAGAGGCACTTTTAATGCTGCCATGGATAAATAATCTTAGAATCAATTTGATATAATAATGTTTAAGGTATTTACAAAATAAGTTAGAAAAACATAAGGGGCTTTATTTGGCGTTGCTACTTACTCTAAAATTTAGCTAAACTGATGTTTTACTCTAAAGTTTAGCTAAATTGATGTTTTAAGTTAAGCTGAAACGATAAAACGGCATTTTAGAGAGACAAAAAATTCTAGTAAAAATAAATTTGTGTATTTTTTAAATTTAATTAAAGAGTTAATCCAATAGTCAAAACTCTAAAATTTAATATGACTTTTATTTCGAAGTCTTATCTTATGTTTAAATTTCACAAAGACTCTTTTTTAGATTAATTATCAGTCAATTTTGAAATAGAAAAACGATGAATCTCTAGTAGAGAGCACAAAATTGTAGTCTAAATTGTTTAAGCTCAAAATGGCAGAAATTAGCAATGATAATATAGCTTAAATATAGGACAAATCAGACTTTATGGTTATACCCTCTTGAACTACTTTTTTTACAATCGCAAGGTATATATATCTTTGGAATATACTTCACTAATAACGCTTGTCGGCTTCCAGGTCACCGTTGATGCTGTAGGCTTATAACGTCCACCCTTGAATGGATAGCCCCAAGAAATGGTGTCTCTAAATTTCGAATGCAAGACTTTAAGATATACCTTACTTAAGACTTTACGTTTTTGACCATTGGATCAACCCTTTAGAATTCCCTTCTGATCTACTTGGATAACCATATCATAGTTACTTTTTCGAATTTATCTAATTCGATATGCGAACTTTCTATTAGTTATAGTATAAATACAAATTTAGATATAATCCAATAGAAAAACTCCTTACTTTAACTCCCTAAATTATAAGATATGACTATTTACCTCCCTGAATTATGAAAATCTCTACTTTGCGCTCCTTAACTAACTTGGGGTCGTTTAGCTCAAACTTGTCCAATTTCCATCCAAAATGTAGATGACCATTTGAGGATTTTTGTTAGGAAGGATTTATACTTTTATATCCCGAAATATGAAAGGCCAAACCCTAATAGGTCACGAGGATAAGTGATGGTTTGTTATTAATTAATAGGCAAAAAAGTTTGATCCAACAAATTTAATAAATAGATTAAAAGGGGCAACCACATATTTGTTTAGTGTTAGAAGATTTATTTGATATATTAACTTCTTCTTTATCATCTCTCTCACGTCAGTTGCATCATTGTAAGCACCGATTCGAAGATGATTATCCTTACGATTTCTCATTTTTCATCAAACTTATTAGCACGATCCGGACTCAAATTCTTCAATCCAAGTGCTTATAATAATCTTGCCCACACGTTCCCATCAAGAGCCAATTATCATTTGTTTATAATTAACACTTAATTACCACTCATAACCAAAGTATAACTCTACTCATTCCAAAGATCCTTACAGGAAAATCTTATTCTTGGCTTAGAAGAAGCCTCTTGGGACATTCCAATGAAAAACATAATAGAGAGACATGTTTTAATTATGAAATCTCTTGGTTGTAATCTAGACTTGGTTTCGAACATGTATACTTTAATAAAGTATTCCATTATTATGAGCCAATGTTCTTACTACCACTAGTTATATTATAATCTTTTTTTACTATTTTAATTCGTATACTAATTCCATATAGCTATTCCAAGTACTTTTGTGGCAATGCTTTGACGTCTTTTGCGCATTCATTACTAGTTAAGTTAAACGTGCATTTTCACTCAAAAAAAAAAAGAAGGGAAGGCACCGATATCATTGTTTACCACACCGAATTGAGAAAATGCCAATGAGACCATTTGTTTTGCCTTGCGGTAAAAACACACCAATAGATATGGGACAATGTGGTACTAATGGAGTTAATTTTTATTAGTCACTTCTTTTTGTTAAATAAGTAGAAATAGAATAGAAAAACAAGTGGTGGTTTTTTAAGATATTTGGGAACAATATGAGTGATTGATCAAAGAGAAGACGAGAAAAATTACTAGGAATTAACTACGTGAACAGATAAAGAATTTGCACGTAGTTGAAGCCAATCAAATGCCGACTTGATGGGAAATGGAAAGACAAAATGAGATTCTACTCCACTTTCATACAATTCTGTTCATGAAAGAAATTAGGGTTGTTGGGTTATCCCACATCGGTTGTGGAAGGAAGTTGGTGACCCATTTAGAAGTATGAGGAATAGAATCATCTCTTGAGCTAGTTTTTGGAGTTGAGAAGACCCAACCAATCTCATCCACCATTAGTATTAAAGCTTGAGTCGGGTTATAACCATTCCTCCGTTAGTTCACGGCGCATTTCGTATACAGATACTTGTCTGACATAACCCAATACGTATCCAATACAATCAAAGGTATAAAAAAAATATAATAATAAATAAAAATAATTTCAGATACATTTTGATATCTTGAGGATGGATGCAACTGCAAATAACTTTGGATAGGGGAGAGGATAAATCCTAAATAAGAAATCCTAAAATATACCCCCATATGTTTGGGCCGTTGACAAACATCTGGTCCGGCCCACCTATTAACAGCCCAGACCAGTTTTTGAAAATTAGTCTGATGAAACATTAAGATTTATGAATAATTATCGAGGGTCTAAATTCGAGTCATAACAAATCACAAGTTCACTTTAATCGTAGAAGAAACGGTGAAATGAAATTTTCAGTCAAAATAAAATTAAAAGTATAAAATAAAATATAAAAAAACTCATAAAGTTTTTTGGATATAAATTATATTCAAAAGTTTAGAAAAATATATATAATACTCAAAATTGAATTTTCTATTTAATAATAATGAAAATCGGCATGTGCAAGACATATGACTGTTAAACTTTATCAAAAATTCATCTCAAATTAAGTATTTTTTATTTATTTTGAACCCTAAAATTTTATTTTTATTTTTTTAATCCACTTTATTATTTTAACTTTTTTTATATCTCTATATATTTTTACCATCACTCCCACCAACTTTAAAATTTTAATTTTGATCAACTAAAAATATTAAATATATTTTTTAATTACTAAATTTTATTTTACTAATTTTAAATTATTTTCGAGGATTCAGTAGCGTGCGCCATTTTGATACCTTTAATTCATAAGCCTATAAGGAGAGACATGAAAGAGAGAATGAAATAAGAGCAAAAAAATTATTAAAAAAAGGCTATGTGCGCCTCTTATTCTTATGTGTTTAAGACTTGAGAAGACAAGGAAATCACATAATAGTACAAGAGTTTTGGTCATTATGATATGGGTATTGATACGCATAGGAGGGAACTTGGCAGATTTGGTAATGAGGAACACTCCCACCATAATCCCATATCATTTCAAGCTTCGGATCTTGCTTCTCCTCCTTCTCTTCGGCAGGTCCGACACTCTCTAGATCGGCAAATCCGGCGCTCTTTCGGAGCAGACACACAAGCTTAACTGTGTCAACTCCCACTCCTACTAACTCTATTTTATCCTTGTTCTCTCCAGCCAACCCTGCCTTTTCAACTCCTACATATATAGATGATCATTATTAATTCGAAAGTCGAGCATCAACAGTAACCGGATCTTGTTTTTCAGTTCATTCAAGTTATTATTGTTATAAAGCACCTGAAAGTCCAACTGCAATCTTGAGGGCCTTGGAGCGAGACTTGTTGTCACTCATTGACACCTTGATCACAACCTTTTGCTGCATATTTAGAAAGAACGGTATTGCTTTTTAGTTATAAACTTCCATATATAGAACTCTTTCTCATGCCTTAATCATTAAAAAAAAAATATATATATATATATAATACCTTCATGATCTTTGGTGACCTTTGGTTTTGTCAGACGCTGGATTTTTCCTTTGGGGTCTGAGAGGGAGAGGGAGAGAGATTTGGTTGTTTTGAAGGTTTTGAAGTGGTAAGGAAGTACTTTGGTAAGGTCTGATAGAGAGAGAGAGAGAGAGAGAGAGAGAGAGATTTGGTTGTTTGGATGTGGTAAGGAACTAATTTGGTAAGGTCTGTTTTTATAGTGATGTAAAGGCTTGGTCAGCTAATTGACTGACCCGGGGAGCAGCAGTACTTGGGTTGGTTCAGCGAGGGATCTTACGACCGGGCTTGTGCGGTGGTTCCAATAAAGATCTTGGTCGCGTCATCAAAGATGCTGACGTAGAATGTCAATCACGTCATTTTTTTTAGATCGAAATTAATGATTTATTACTTTAAGTGGGAGTCTAATCCTTTAAGTCTAATAAGTCTATTCCCGCCTTAATTATTATGGAAATATAAAAAATTTATAAATAAATCTTCAAATTTTTATTAAAAATTCATTTTTATCCACTCTAATTTTTTCTATTATACTTTTTATCTACCCTAAAATTTATACATCTTGTCTCGGCCGTCGAGCACCACCGAGAAAAATACTCACCCCTACTCCAAATAGAACAAACCATATCTCAAACGGATCAAACCTATTACCCATACCCATATACTTGGCTAGTTATAATTTTTTTTTTTTTTTTTTTTTCGAGCATTGAAATTAATCTCTTTCCCACCACACGTAGGGTCCAAAAATTGTGAGAGATAAATAAAAAGCATATCCAACTAGGAAGACAATAATTATAGAAGTATTGTTTGATGAAGGTCCATTTGATCGAAAAAGTAGGTCTAGAAAGATCGTTAAAAGGGCCAATAGTATCCTCACACTCACTACAATGAAGATACGTAAGAACATGGGAAAAAAAAAAGGCAGCATCTAATCTAATCATAGAGACATTCATCTCTAATTACCCGTCCATCCTATCTCGATTTCTTTACTTTTTCTGAAAGTCTTAGGCTTTAATTTTGTAACATCCAATTATTTTAATATTCAATAATTACATCGTTTAATCATTATTGAATACGTTTGGGAATTCACCCCAACCGCTCTTTTAGCTAACAAACCTTTAAATCATTCAATAATTATCGAATGATTTTTGTTAGTTTGTGCTTGTCTTCACTAAACACATGTTCGATCGTTGTTTGGACTAGGGTTTTTTTTTTTTTTGGACAAAAATTAATAATAATAGTCAAAGGTTTGAACTTGTAAACAGAAGTAGTACAATAGTGAAAATTTGCTTGTCTTAAATTTTAGCGTAGAATTTGATGACCACATATGACATATCCGTTCAAAGAGGTAGACAGTAGCGGTTGGCACACCTTTTGGCCCCGCAAAAAAAAAAAAAAAAAAAAAAAAAAAAAAAAAAAAAACAGGAAAAATGTGTTCAACTTTTATCATTATTGTTCCGTGTGAAGTCATTCTCTTCTTCCAATTTGCATGCAATATATGCGACTTGTATTGACTTCGACGACTTCAATCCTAAACCTACCAACTATATTTAAGAAAATGTTTGTCTAAATCAACGTTCGAGAACGTTAATGCCAGACAAACCATCTTGTTTAGACCTTACCTAAATCATTGAATGATTTCAACTGGATTCCTTGCAAGAATTCCAAGTGAATTCCAAGTGAAATGAAAAATTAAATTAATCAAATCAAACAAGTAATAACTCACTAGATCTATGTCAAAGGGTACGTAGTTCATTTCCGGTTTTTTTTTTTTATTTTTTTTTTTAAATTATATATTAACTAATTATATATATAAATATAAAAACTGAACTAATTGTATTGTATGTCTCTCCCAAAGTTGAACTACCTTTCTAAATACTTCATTAAATACTTACAATGTTTTTAACCAAAAACTCCGAAAAAAGAAACTAAAACTCTAACAACTGGAGAGACTAACTCTCGTAACCGGAGGGACTAAACTCTCACAATTGGAGAGACAAAATGCTACTAATGAATCAGCATGACATGCCATGACATTTTAAAAGTATAATATTTTCATTTTTCATTTTAATTTTTTTTATTTCTACTTTTCTCCCCTTAAATTTTTTTTTTCCCCACCCGAAAATGTCAAAAGAAAAAAATGTTAGAAAAGGCAATTTGAAATCATGTGGCGGAAGCGAATGATCGGTCTCAGTATATAACAAAAAAGTTTTTAAAAAAAGTTATAGCGATCCTTTATATATATATAAATTAAACTTACATTTATAAAAAAATTAAGTCGTTTCGATTATTTTCTCTTGAATAAAGTTATTGGTTTCGATGAGTTTCTTACGAAGAAATCAAGACGGACTTCGATTTTTCATGAGATATCGAATTGAGTCTTAGTTTTAATTTTTTTAAAAAAAAGAAAATTTGGGGCAAATTTAAAATAAAATGTCAAAATTTGTGTATAAAAAAAGATAATTAATTTAGATTAGTTAAGGGAATATTTTAAAAATAAAAAATTTATTTTTCTAAATTTAAAGGTTTGATTGATTTATATTAAGCCGGTTCACGGTGATGGACTGATTCATTAAAAAAATTTGGATCTCATTTTAATTTTATTTTATGATTTAAATTTAATTTTAAATTTTAATTATAATTATATAAAATTTTGGGGATTTATAATAATTTATAAAAAAATTTGAGAACGAATTCTAATTTCTCCTAAATCTTTCTTGGAACCACCGCTGGAGCTTCGTTAAGCGTAAGGTCCCTTTCTGAGCCCCCAAGCACTGCCCACCTTGCTCAGTCAATTAACGGACCAAGTCTTTAAAGAATCCTATAAAATACAGTCCTTACCCAAGCACTTCCTTACCACTTCAAAACAACCACCCTTCTCTCTCTCTCTCTTACCCAGAAGGAACAATCCAGCATTTCTGACAAAATCAAAGAACAAGAAGGTATATATATATATATATACACATATATATTTCCAATTAAGGCACGACAAAAAGTTCTAGAAGTTTATAACTAAACAGCAAAAGCATTCTTTCTAGATATGCAGCAGCAGAAGGTTGTGATCAAGGTGTCAATGAATGACAACAAGTCTCGCTCCAAAGCCCTCAAGATTGCAGTTGGATGTTTAGGTACTTAATAATAATCATCATCATCATAATCTTGAATTGATTAAAAACAAGTTTTTTGTTCTTACGCCATCTATTAATTAATTTAAAAGATCCGGTTAGTCTTGATGCTCTACTTTCAAATTAATAATCATCTATATATGTAGGAGTAGTAAAGGCAGGATTGACAGGAGATGACAAAGATAAAATAGAAGTAGTAGGAGATGGAGTTGATCCCGTTGAGCTTGTGTGTCTGCTCCGAAAGAGATTCGGATTTGCAGAACTAGAGAGCGTGGGACCCGCCGAAGAAAAGAAGAAAGATCCAGAACTTAAAACGATATGGGATTATGGTCGGAATGTTCCTCATTACCAAATCTATCAAGTTCCCTCCTACGAATATCAATACCCATATTGTAACGACCAAAACTCTTGTATTATTATGTGATTTCCTTGTCTACGTAAGTCTTAGACACTGAAAGTGCATGGTCGAAAAGGGATAGACTCGTGTTTAAGCATTAAACGTAGGTATATTGTTGCCAAATATTTTCAGTAAAGACGTCAAGTATATATATACATAGTGCTAGAATTAATATCGAAAGCTTTTCATTCTTTTTTTTTTTTTTTTTTTTTTTTTTTTTTTTATAGGCTTATGAATTTAAAAATATTGCAACCCCAAAACATATGAAAAACAATAATATTAGATATCTAGAATAAAGGAAGGATTGAAGATTAGAATGAAGAGATAGAGAATAAGGAAAATTCATAAAAAAAATTATTTATACCATCCCTTTTGGTGACTATCCCTTTTGATGTCCATAATACGAGAAAAAATGTATCATCAAAATATGTTTCTTCAGCCTCCTTCTTTGATGTATTTTCCCTTTATTATTTTTAAATTAATAAATTATTATTAAATATTTTTATCATTATACTTAATATTTTTAAATATTAGATCACCATTTAAATGATAGTATTAATTTTTTTTATGATAAAATACCATATTCTCGATATTTAATAGAAATATTTATTTTTGATTTATAAATTTATAGATCTTAATATATTTAATTATTTATAAACTTATATAGAGATATCAAAAGTTATTACATATTTAGTAGACTTTTCTCTAGAATTATGACCTTATTTAAAATTACATATTTAGACTTTTATGTTTTTGTAAAGACTGACTTTGACCTATGAAGAAGTCACATTTTGTCACGTTATTATATTTTTAATACTATTTTATTTATTTATTTTAGATTAATTATTTTTTTTATATTTTTAATTTCAAAATTTTATTCTTACATTCTTTAATTTATTTAAAATTATTTTTTCATCAATCTCAAATAATGTAAGATAATGATTTATTTATAAATCAAATAATGAACAACTATTATTTTTAAGAATGTTAATATAATATGAAAATTTAATTTAATTATGAATAAATTTTAAAATTAATTATTTTTAAATTATATTTACACCTATGGAGATGTTAAGAAGGAGAAGATAGAAGTAACAAACAGGAGATGTGGATGCATTGTCCTAATTGTGAAATTGCTGCGAGAGAGAGTGGAAGTTGCAGAGATTTTACTGAAAGAAAGATCATGATAGACAAGACTGAAAATGAGGAGCAGGGCCCTCAATTTGTCTGAGAATCATATAATCATAAATGTTTATTCCTATCAACCATCTTCCACTCCACTGTGCCATATTTTTCTCACCCTACGTCCAAATTTGACATTTTCATCGCATGCATATTATTATTATTATTATTATTTAATATTTTATTTACATATCAACTATATGGTATATTTATTTTGAGTTGTATTATATGAGTATTGATGGGACTAAAATTGCAAAGGCCCAAGAGGCCAGAGACAAGTAAGATAAAAGACGTGCCCAGTCCCAGACATAGCAGAAGATCAAACCTCTCGGCATATGGGGGTTCCCCACTCAGTACTAGGTCTGAACAATCTCCACCTAAGTGTTGATTGGATAAGAACCTAGACCCAACCTTGACTCCGAAGCATCCATTAACTCCACTCACATCTAAAAAATCTATTGTCACTATCACGTCAGAAACATAAAGTACAGCCGATATAGGTTTACATATTGGGTCAGAGCAGCCGTCGGGACAATCATCATCGCTAGGCATTGAATTGGAGAGTACGGCTACAATACATGGTAGGTGAAGGGGGCAAGATCCATCCATTCCTTAGGGGTAAGCTAATTTCTCCCTTCCTACCATTAATCTGCCCAAATTCTCTTTTAATATATTTATTTACTCATTTCAACTATCGGAGGAACCCACTGGTCCTCACCCCGGTCCACACTTCCTTATTTCATTCTTAAGTAAACCAAAGGAGCAGTAAGAACCTTAAACCGGACCACTAAGTAAATCAACCTTTTCTTTGTGTCTCCTAAGGAGACAAGGACCAATTTGGTGTAGGGGAACCGTAGTAACACTATGGATCTACATAACTTACTCCCAGGAGATGTAACCCATGACACTGAGAGAGGCAGAGGCATAATAACGAGAGCCTCATCCAGGAAAGTTACAAACGAGACTGCCTCACAAATAGAGACAGTAGGAGCAGCCTAAGTAGACGTTATGATAGGGGCCACTATGAGAAATCTTAGCGGCATCAACAGATTAAGCATCAAACATGACATGAGGGCCGAAGAAGAAAGATCTCAGGCAAGGAAAATCGAATGGAAAAGGAAATATGAAGAGCTCAAAAACTCACAAGTTAGGATAATCTTGAATCAATCCATAATAAAGTCTTCAACTCCATTCTCACAAAGGATAATGGATGCAGAAATCTAGATGGAGGAGATCTACGAAAAGAAACTCTATTTCTTTTTTTAACAAGACAATGAGTGTAATGTGATAAAGATGTACCTTTGATGTTAGGAAGAAGCTGCTTTTTAGAAAGAATCTTGAACACTCTTCTCACTCATATGCCCAAACCTCTTATACCAGAGATAAATGAAGGTTTCATTCTCAACAACATTTACATCTCTCTTGACTAATCTTGCATCTATCTTATATAAAGTGTTGCCTTTCTTTCTAGTAGCTAAAATAAGAGAACTCTTCCGCAGTTTCCACTTTCAATCTCCAAATGGTTAATATAGCCTTGATCATCAAGGCCCTTGAAAGAAATCAAGTTGAATTGCATTTTAGGAACATATCTAGCATCATCTAGGAGTAACTTATACCTAGTATTATTTCTAATTGTACATCTGCCTTCAATTTTGCACTTTACTTCATTTCCCATCCTAAGCCAACCAAAACTGCCATTAGTGTATGAAGAGAAGAAATCTCTAAGTGTAGTGATATGAAAATAAGCTCATGTATCAATTACCCAAGTAGAGTCTTGGCATACAAAGTTAATACAACCATCATCAAAAGCAAATACAGATCACCATCACATGTAACAGTTGCACTTACTTTTTCATCATCTGATTCTTCACATTTTTCTTTTGATTGTTTATTCTTCCACTTAACACACACTTTCTTCATGTGCCCTACCTTACCACAACGACAACATATTAGTTTTTTCTTGACTTAGATTAACATCATGGGTTTTGGGAGAGAAAAGTGAGAAGAAAGAAAAATAAAAGAGATGCAAAATCTTTGAATGAGGTGACATTCCATCCACCGGCACGATCTAGAGGGATGCATCCAAACCGTCTCTTTAAATGCATATGAAGGCCAAGCTCTGGATGGAATCCACCCAGTTCTAAAGTTGATTGTGTGAGTTTTGTAAGTCTGAGTTTGTTTCTTTTTTTCTGAGTTAAGTAGTAAGGCATTAATTTATTATGTTCCCTCGTAACTTGTTTTCATTTTCAGTAAATAAAACCGGTAGACTCAAACTCGGATTTGGGTGTTACTACGCATTTTGTAAATTTATATCTATTTACTAGATCAAAGTTTAATTAGTGAATTGTTTTAGAAGAAAAACCTAGGCCCGTTAAGCTTGTAAACCCTAAATTTTTTTACCCATGAAAATCTTATCCCGACATGTCGGTTATAACGACGGCGGGGAAAAATTTTGTCAAACCGACATGCCGTATTTTCTTGTTTTTCCACCCGCAAATATCTTGCCAATCTAGCTTTTTTTTTTTTTTAGGCCCAAACCAATTCTGAACCACAATTTCTATTTGTATTCATGCCCATCTTAAAATACGGAGACGACATTGTGAGTGGGGGCGAAGAAGACTATGGCCATTGAATGGTGATCGATCCATGTCCTTACGCCTCAACTGATTTAAGCTAAAAATCAGAGGTGTGCTTCTTCAATCTTCTTCGACGTCGTAACAACTGATTAAGGATAAAAGATGTGAAAGACTTGCGTGATTCGGAATTAAACTTGTTCTTACACGGTTAAAATATACGTTTATTTAAAATAAATGAGAGACAGTAAAATAATTAACACATTTTAATCAGTGGATTAAGTCTAAATAAGTCTCTAATAAAAGATGAGAGTTGGATCAAGAAAGCAGTTCATTTTGCATATAACAATGAGAATTTCTTGAACATGTTACTTATATATATACATATAAGCAATGGTTGTTAGTTGTGTCATTTAGAGTATGATATTGCCAAACAAGTTGGTTCCTATTTGATTTAAACTTTCAAAGAAGATGAGTTTTATTGTATCCTTTATACACGCATATATTTAGCTACTCGAATCGATGGACCCATTTGAAATGATATTGGAAGTTGTAAATGGTTATGGAATTACATTTCTTTTGCCTTTAGTTTTTTTGGTCAATCATTACTTGTAAGCAAAGCCAAAAGAAGAAACCTGAAGAATCAACTTAGGACTCAACCTAGTGAGTTAAGATCCGACCACAGTTTTCGGTCGCTAGATTGCCTTTACAACGATAGGGCTCCTCACATAGTGTTTACCATCAGACCATTCCACTTCGCCAAATACATAGTCCTTACTCACTGTAGCTTTCTTGATCTTCAGGGTAATGTCAAACCTCTTTTCTTCACCAATATCTGTGAAGTTCAAGCTCTTTGGATTGATGAAAACCGTAATGCCATATGGTTTTCTTACACGGGCATTATATGTTCCTGGAGAACCTACATTCTTTAGTGTTCTAGTAACCGTAATTGAGCTAGAGAGTTGAGGAACTGTAATTGAGGGGTAATTAAGATCGATTTGGTTAATTGGCTTATGACATGTATAAGGGCCACCTGAAAATAATGAAAGTTGAGTTTCATTGTATCCCAACGCACATAGAAAATTAAGGTAGTCTTTCACATCTATGTCGTAAACCAGGCCAGGGTCCACGACACTGTTCGGTTGGATGTGTCCTGCTCCATAACTGAATGGTGTGGCCTTGTAATACGAAGCATTGAGTATTGGTTCCCTCCTGTTATCAAATGTGGTAGCTGCATAGACAAAGAGAGATCATGACACTTGAAAGGATTACTGAAAAACAATATAAAGTAGAAGTTATTTGTGTTGTGGGGAATTGAACTTAAAATTTGTCCAATTTGACAAAATATAACTGCAATTTGTTATTCTAAACGTCAGTTTAATAAATCTACCCAAGAGCCTAAGTCATATTTATATGCTAAGTAGACAAAAGAGGATTTACAAGTTCATCTTGAATATTACAACTAACAGATTGATTACTATAGAAAAACTAGTAAAATATATTTATGCAAATTATATTTTGGTTATATATGTGGAGGGTAACTGGATTTTGGATTTTGGATTTGGAAGTATTTCAGACAAACTGAAGTTTTGAAGGCTAAACTAAATGCATACCCACTTCTAGAGTTCCTAATTATCTTCCTCCTTGTTCAGTACACTTTTTTTTAACTATCCCAACTGAAATAAAATGTAAAACTAATCGTCTTACAGGTTGTCATGATTGCTGATTTAATAGCTGCCGGACTCCAATTAGGATAGAGGGTTTTGAGAAGGCCGATGACACCAGAAACATGTGGACATGACATTGAAGTTCCAGATATTGAGTTGAACTGTACTCGCCGTTCATCAAATTGTTGATTAGTTGGCCCTTGAGCTTCAGTATAAGCAGCTATGACACTTACTCCCGGTGCTGTGATATCGGGCTGAAATGAGAGAAATATTTTAGTCCATATTTCTAAATCAAATAACTCAAAAAAGACTTTTGAGACAACCTTTAGGATGTGCGGGGTGATAGTATTAGGTCCCTTTGATGAAAAAGCTGCCATGAACGGAGCTGGCTTCGTACCCAAGTGAGTTGTTGGACGTGTTATATAAGCCTTAGGAGACCTTCCAGAAATTTGAATAAAGTCTTTTTAGTGATTGGATTAGTGCAAGTGCTCAAATCATCAAACATGGTAATTGTCATTCAGATTTGAATCATTATAATTTTCTCTTACTTGGTTGAATTGAGGTAAACTGAGACAGCCACGCTATCAGTGAAGTTGATATGTGAAGCTGGAAGGACATGTGGATCAGCAAGTATTTCATTCCCGCTAAGATTGCCATTGGCAAGGATCATTCCTACAGCACCTACCAATAAGGCTTGCTCTCCTTTATCCACTCTTGCATTATCACCACGAAGGCACACCAAGATCTTTCCCTTCGCCTTTCTAGGATCAAGTGTACCAGCTTTACATAGCAAACTGGACAATAGAAAGAAATTTACTGCTATAGCAATGACTATTGTGAAAGTAGACAGGATTACGGTACTTACGCTTGGTCAGTTGATGCATTTGCCAATTTAACATCTGCAGCGCTAATGAGCGGGTAGAATTTCTTGCCTGGTAAGGCCTTAGGTGATAAACTTTCCCCCTTTCAGCACAAAAAGTCAAATTATAATGAAGTAGGGCACTCTTTTTAGACTGTGTTTGGTTGAACGTTGTTTGAACTGTAGTTTGGGTAAACTAGATATTTTTCTTTCTAATTGTTAAGAGAACTTATTTGCACAGAAAACTGCGTTTTGGGTACTTGAAATGCTGCATTCCCAATAAGCAAATGAATTTCATAAAAAGCTTTACTTTTTCTACTTTTTCTACTTTTTCTCTTATGCTTTTTAAAAACTACGATCCAAAGTACAGTTTCAAACGCAACCTTCAATCAATTTTCCTTGCAAGAACTTGAAAAGATTGATCTAATTACCTCAATGTGTTTCTCATTACCAAGGACAACATAACTGCGGAACTCCCTATCCATGGTACTGGCTCCAACAGTGATCTCCCATGGTGCAAGATTAACAACGGTTCCAGGAGAAGGTCCAGAATTTCCAGCCGAACAAATCACCACAATTCCGTGCTTAACCGCATGAAACGAGCCAATAGCGACACTGTCATTGAAAAAAGAGGTGGGATCCCCTCCTAAGGAGACCGACAAGACATCTACTCCATCATGGATAGCCATGTCAAAGGCTGCCAAGATATCTGCATCGAAGCATTCGTTTCCACCAATCGGGGGCCAACATACCTTGTAAGTTGCTACCCGAGCTTTTGGGGACCCACCTTTTGCCGTGCCTTGGCCGAAGCCGAACACACTTGCCCCATTTACGAAATTACCCCCAGCAGTTGATAGTGTGTGAGTGCCATGGCCTTCATTATCTCTAGGTGAATCGAAGTTGGAGTTGAGAGGCCCGGCTACTGATGCATATCCTTTGTTGAAGTATCTTGCTCCAATTAGCTTCCTTTAATTTTTCATAATTATTGATTTAGCAATCATTGATTAATATGCAAGAAAAGAAAATGACAAGAGATACTAACTACAACTTCTTAGGAGTTGAATAAGAAATTTTGTTCGAAGGAGAAAAAATGAAGATTGATCTTCTATATGTATTATCTGTATTTATCGTGACTGATATTCATCGACAAAAAAATATATGTAACAACTAATGGTATACATTTTGATGCAGCCATGGTACCCTTGCTTTTTAGAATAGTATTGTGTCACACTTTTTGTAACAACTAATAAACGTTACTTTATATTAACATGTTGGTTAATATCAATATGCTAGTATTGATATAAGAGTATCAAGCGGGGATGGAATCTTGTTAAACTTGATACGGTCAAGCTAGTTATCTTGGCAAAAGCTCTTAGGAATCATTAACAAGAAAAGCCGAACTAGAAAAAGTACAACCCTTGTGTTTGATTCAAGCCTTTTTGATATATATATATATATATATATATAGTGAAAAGATATCAAGTCAATAGTAATACCTATTGCAATGAAATGAAGCGTCTGTATTGTTTTGGCAGGTTCCTTTCCACCTTGACGGAATCGGTCCCGACTCTTCGTCACTAAAGCTTTTCGATTCTGGCCACACGCCTAGAACATTATCATTGGAGAGGGGGGAGAAAAAAAAAAAAAAAGTCAAGATAGATAAGTAAGATGCTTCTTTTTTCACCATGTTGAGCTTTTTCACACTTATCCAAAGTTAGATCCCACAAAGTAAATATGTTCTCTCTCAATATATTATGTAGACAAACCCAAAACCCTGATTACATACTCCTTACATGCAAGGCCTTAAAAAGAACATGATTATTGGTTGTGGCTCCTAAAAATCGATTAAGGTCGTAGAGCAACATCTAATAACATTATTTTATTTCTTTAAGATCATGTGCTCACTTACCCATAAGTTCTAGAGAATCGGAATAGTAATAAAATGATCATGATACAACCTTGAACCTTGCATCATTAATATCTATAACATTATCTTAATTGATCTTGTCTGTATTCAAGCTCCGGTCAACGATCCACATCAACAATTATTTGATTGTAGACAACTAATATGAGTTCATAAGCAATTAATATAATACAGAAAAATTCAAGTTAAACAAGGAGAAAACTTTACATCACAAAACTCACCAGTATCGAGGTTTCCAATGATCGTATCTTCGCCATACCTTGCCTTCTTCCAAATCGAGTTTGAAATGATGACACCATTTTGCTCGAGTCCCATAAATTCCCATGACCTAGTAGTGTGTAACTTTCTCCCCTTGTTCAAAAACACTGACACTACTTTTGGATGCCCTATTATTTTTTAACACAATCACAACAAGCTTGTTAGTAAATGTATATGTGTGTGCGTGTGAGTGGTTTAGAGGGAGATTTCTCACTAGATATCTGTTCGGCTACATGATCTTTTAACAAGGCAGCAAAGCCATTAATGTGTTTTGTATATGAGTAGAAGATAGCTTCTTTAGCAGGATCATGGCTGTAGTGTTTTGACAAAGTAGTACAACGTTAGGTCTTGAAAATTGTCGAATGTTTGGCATGTAGTAGGCAAGAAAATAAAAAAAGAGCTAAACCCAATATATTTCACCTTCCCAGGAATGATTCTAGAAACTCATAGTGGGAATTTCTCACTTGGTTCGAGTCGATTGAAGAAAGTTCTGGGTTTTGTGAATGGGCTCCCATGTAGACGACGTATGACTAGTAAGACAGGAAGACAATGAGAAATCGCAAGTACTGTTTGATTAAGAATGTAATAAAGTGTAGTAGATGCTGGAAATGAATATTGACCTTTTTAACGCTTGAAGATGTGGAACTTTGATTGAATAAGGAGAATATAAGGAAAGATGATAGGAAATAAAAGGGAGAAGTTTTCTTTAGCCTCCTCATTGCTGACTTCTTTTGTGAATTCCCTCTTCTTCTTCTTCTTCTTCTTCTGCTTGAGTCTGGTCTTGTGCAATGGAACAGAGTCATAATATATTGCTGTTTTCTTTTTAATTAATTTATTTTTAATTCTTGTCTTTTTCTTACAGAAACGAAATATTGAAATAGGTAAAAATTAAAGTGGGGCCCACTTACACTCTATGACCCAACCAAATTTACAAAAAAAAAAAATAAAAAAAAAATAAAAATTAAATATAATCTCTAAGAATCTCAAATTAAATTAAAATAAAATTAAATGTAAGTTTTTTTTTTTTGTGATTTTAAATATTAATATAGTATTATTAACTTATTATGGATTAAATTTAATGAAATTTTGTAATTTGTTGTTTCTAATATTCAATATAAGTTCATCTGGCTTCACTTGAATTGATATCGCTTACTTTTTAAAATTAAAATATATTATTTTAATATTTAAATTTATTTTAGGCACAATATAGCTTTAAGATTAATACATGATATTATTATTATTTATAAATATTTATATTTATAATATCAATTAAAAAAATATTAATCCAAAAAAATTAATTAAATTTCTAAAAGAATCTATAAATAAATTTGTTACTAGCAATAGATAAAATATAAACAAAAAAAATTAAATAAAAGTATAATTAAACAAATACTCTTATTTGGCTACGTTATATTCCAAATTTAAGTCACCCACAAGATAACATGATAAATAAATAAATAAATAAATAAATAAATAAATAAACAACAAATCCTATCTATCACATATAGAAGAAAAAATATAGAAGAATTGTAATGTATAATACAACATAAAGAACAAAGTGTAATTTTCCTTCCTATCACATTCTTTTTTGGGGACCCCAGGCCCAGGCCCAGGACCAGGCCCAGGCCCAGGACCAGGCCCAGGCCCAGGCCCAGGTTAGAAAACTAATGAAATGGGTTTAATAATTGTACGAAGGAGGTGATGCTTTAAATAAATAAGGCCCCACATGTACAAGGGTAGAGCCGACGTGGGGGGGGCTGTAGTCTCCATAGGCCTTTCTAAAAATTGGTATTTTTTTTTTTTTTTAATGTTTTGGATTATAATTGGTATTTTTTTTTTTAATGTTTCGAAGAAAATTTGTAATATTTAAAAGAGTGAAAATTTTGGATCTAAAATAATTATCAAATTAGTTTAAATTTAAAAATTTTCAATAATAATTTATAATCTCTAAAATTTATTCTTATTAGTTAAGAATTTAAATATAATATCTTTTAATAATTTATTTATTCAAAAATATCTAATATTTATTTTTTATTTTATATTTTTCAAGCAAAATAACCCATATAATAATATTACGATCAAATGATTAACTCTTTCATTATAATTACTCATTCTTTAAATTTATCATTTCGGCTTAATATATATTAAATTTAATTTGATATTTTTAATATTAAAAAATTATAATAATATACATAAACTAAGTTTAAATTGAATTCCAAATTTAAATTAGAAAAAGAAAAAAAAAAAAAAGAGTATATAAAACTCAATGTGCTAACTAATATAGTATATGTGGTTACCATAACCTGAACCTCAATTCAAGAACATGTACATGGGTTACCATCCCAATGCCAAAAATAAGACGACTTTTGCTTCTGTCTGTATGTTTTAAACTGTCAATGCAATGAATAAGTTGAGGATGTTATCTTCAAAAGGACCACTCATGAACTGCCGCCTCGTGCAAATATAAGTCAATAATAATGAACTGACTTAAATACTTTAAGAAGCCATTGATTTAGAAAAAGTTTCGTTTCTTTTAATGATCTTTCTTTTTTTGGTCGACCTTTAGAGCCAAACGTGCTAAATATAAATGTAATGATGCTCGAAATGGATGCTTAATTGATGATAGGGGAAGAGATATATAATGTACAACAGTTAGTAAACGAAAAACCGAACCGGGATTACTGTCGAGACCGAAATTTTGTCCGGCATTAAAAATTACATCTTATTTTATCTTCTTTATGCTATGGCTATTGCCTATTGTGGTCCATGTAGGAATGTGACCTGCGTTTTTTGGATAATGGAGTGGGATATTCATATTCTGGTTGTGACATTTTTTAGTGGCTAGTGGCCTTCTTGTTCTTGTTCTTTTGTGACATTGATTCTGTAAAATGAACAACTTGTTGCCAGGGTGCAAAAGAGAGAGAGAGAGAAAAGGTTTCCCCCATCCCCTAGTCTAGGTTGGATGATTATAATACAAATGACAATACCAAGTTACATGTTGGGCCTTGTTTATTGATTAGATCTCGTGGCCATCTTCTAGTTTGGTCTAATCATATGGTTTGGTAATCAGTAAGAGTTACTACTGGGTCTAATCATATGGTTTGGTCTAATCATATCGGCTACAATACTAAAAATAAAAGTAAAATTTCAGATTCAATGCATATATATTTTATGCTATTACATTTCAAATATTGAATTCGGTAAATAAGTTGATCAAATTATTATTAAAAAAAATTTATTTAATTTTAAAATCATTATTCTTTTTAAAATTGTAAGTGAAATTTTTTTTTTCTAAAATATAATTTATCCAGACTTTTTTAATATTTTCTTCATATCAATATTGTTAGATTATATTTTTTTTAAAAGACATGCCATGTATCCCTCAAATATGCTGAGAAATCAATCTGAACTAAATATATTATCAACTTGCTTTCATGAATTATTAGAAATTATGTATGGCTTGAAAATATAACAATTATAATTTGTTTCATAGAGTCATGGTATAGTTGTTCCACTACTAGTAAATAAGTAGCTCATTAGAGATCGAGCTTTATATATCATATAAATAAACTGCATATGCAACCAATCAATTTTGTTCTATAATAAACCCAGATGAATTTTTCCTTGAAGATAATGAAATATATCATTGCAATATCTTCATTGGAGAGGAAAAAAATCTTGCTAACAAATTTAGAGAGAATGGCTAAATCAAATAGTGTATCATTAGCAAGACGAAGTATGGTATATCAAGACAAAGTAAGGCATCCATCTATTGCATTAAGGTATGGTATATCAAGACGAAGTACTTTTTCATTAACTTCTCGAGTTCGAAAAAATTTTTATTCACATCAAGCAATGGAAAACCAATAGAAGACTCAATAGATGTAATTTTCCAAGTGAAATCATTTTAGAATCTCTTCTATAGAAGTTGATTGATAAATATGAATCTCATTGGCTAAATAGTTAATCTCTGTATCGAGACAAAATTTTATTTTTTTCAACGATCTTTCATCTACAAATTTTTATTTACGAAATTTACTAATTTAAAAGTTTTTCGGGACTTTTAATAATATTTAAATCATCATCATATGTTATAAATTCATAACCATATTTCTCTTATAATTACATATGGGCAAATAAGATCATTCTTATAATCAAATATTTTAAAAGACGTTTATATCACATCCATCAAATTAGTTTTAACCATATGGAGATACGCGTATATTGATTAAATAAGATTTCAAATATAGAATTACATGCTTTAAAATTTTTAAATCTTTCGAGAATTTTCATAATATTATCAATTATATGCGAGCCATATAAATAAGTTATAATTATATCAATTAAACACATATTGAGTCTTTCACATCTTTCCAAACTAAAAAGATACTTAAAATTACTCAAACTCCAAAATCAACCTAATCATATCAATTGGTATCGAAATCATATCATATCAGTTCACTTACATTTTTGCCGTTTTCTTGTCACGTGACACTTCCCTAATATTTTGATCAAAAGGAATGGCTAAAATGTTATTACATAAATAGACATGGAGGGAGCACACAAGGATTGAATCCACTCCTAATGCGTTAACGTTCCTTTGCAAAGATTCCTTATTCAATAAAAAATATAATTCATATGCCTTATTTCGAAATATGAAAGTGATGGATTTTATCTTGATCAATCACAACCTTCATAGACAATATCTTACACCTAATATTTCACCCTACTTAACCCTTGGCTAAGGTCTATAGAATTGATGTGAAAGTATAAAATTTTGTAGATAAGATACCATAGTGATCTTAAGTATAAGGATCACACGTTTCACCATTGAGAACAATCTAAATGTCACGTTAAGTGACTTAATCTCTACTAAGCATCCACATAATCATCTTGGTGTCCACTAACACTAATGGTCATGAGAATAACTATCATAAACACTTTGGGTAATGATCTATGTGATTATCTATTTGGATCACCAATGTCCATGCTCAATGATCCTATAACAATAAACAATTTGTGTCTTAAGATTTAACTTACTTGAATCTCAATAAATATGATCTTCATCATTGCTTTAAGTGCATAACTCAAGACACATGACTTTATCATGATATGTATTTATCAAACATAAGTTATTAATTCCAATAATTTTAAAAAAATCATAAAATAAAATTGACTTTCAATATTGATAGAAAATAATAATATTTATTATCTTGGTAATATCATAATGATAATATAACATAAGACATTTACCTCATCGGGTCAAGATCCTATTGATTTGATGGGCATACACTATTAGGCCGGTCCTCCATCTCCCCTCACTGATTGTCTAGGAAGAAGAGGTGGATGATTGACTTGATGTGGTTATTCAGTTATCTAGGGTTGACCAACACTTATTGGTATATCAATGCTGCGTGGAAGATAGGCTAGCGGTGGACTGACTGGCCACTAATTTCCTACTTTGATAGGGTGAGGTTCTATCGAAAATTTTCTTTTTAGTCACCATTAAATAAAGTAGCTAGGCTTTCTAGTACTTTGAAAGAGATCTTAGTGCCTTAGATGACCTAGAAGGAGGATTGCTTCTCTCACCCGTAACAAGGTAGTCCAAGATTATTTTGATTCGAATAAATGCTGAAAAAAGGAAGGCTCGAGAGCTTACTCTATTGTTCGTGGTGGAATAAGGGCTTAGAAGTAGTAAGTCTAAAGGCATGCCTTAAGGCAGCTCATGACCTCAGTTTGGCACATTATAATGAATTAGTCTTAGTTTTGGCATTTCTCGCATGAGAATCAAGAGAATTTGAAATGGCAGAGTGAAATTATCTTATTAAAAAAAAAAAAAAGCAGACTAAGAGCAAATAACAAAAGGAGATTTTTCTTTTTCGATATCATGGACTTGGAGGAGGGGAAGGGTTAGGGCTGTTGCCCCTAGTTGCCGAGATAACTCTTGACATTCTACGAGTTTGTGGCCTATCAAGTCCATACATTCAGCTATTTAGGGTAAACTTTTTGTTATTTAGGCTTCTAATTCATCCATTCTTTCGAGAATTCAGACAATTAGAACATTCGAAGGGTGTTGAATCGGGCTACCATGGTAAATCACTTGAGTATGCCGGAGACGAGAAAGCTTTAGGGTGGAATCCGTCGGGTTAGCCGATTGATCCTTGTCCAATTAGTTCATTTCAATTGGATTATCTGGCACCTCCAACCCTCTTACCTCACCAGATTTCGGGATCATTGGTAGGTTGGGAGGTCATTGAATTAAGGATTCCAATAATCACCGTCGGCTAAGGCCTTGCCCAAACTCTAACTTCGAAGATGACATGTTGACATTTGGCAGTTAGTCCTTGTGGCGTGTCCCACTAGGCGTGCCAACTTGTTGATGCTAAAGTTTGGCTTTAGGCTGAAATCGCATGTTTTGACCTAGATGGAACATGTCAAGTACGTTTAATTAAATTTTATTGTAGTGTGAATGCAGGCATGCCATAAGTATCTAGAATACTTTGAAAGTGAACTATTTCTAAGGATTAAAGTGGGAAAAGCTTCAAAAAGTAAGGATATGACTAATTAAAAGGCAATTGAAGCAGGACAAAATGTTAAAAGGGTAACACTACTTTTGGATACATAATCTATTAAGCAAGAAATTTAACTACTAAATATAAAAAAACAACTACAAAAGTGAAATAGATCGATCAAATGATCAATAATTACACAAGCCAAGAGCTCATGCCGCTAAGAAAATGATGGCTAAATAAAAGAATTCATAAGTGTAGGACTTTAATGAAGAGGCTTTGATAAAAAAAATAGAAATATTAAGCCAAATGGCAATTTTGGTGATGAATCGATTAGATGTTTGTATATTTGTGTTGATGTTCGACGTTTTGCAATGTTGATTATGGGTTCTATTTATAGGCATTTCTGGTAGTTTGATTTGTTTGACTACCAAGGCATTCAAATGGCATTACCCACCTCCCTCATTTTTAGGTAGGTTTCTATTCACTTTCAGCCGATTACGTTACGAACCATTTACATATTCCTTCATTCTTGACCCATCTGCCTCTTTCTCCTCTCTAATTCCGACCAAACGTAGTCCTTATTAGGCCTAGGTTTAGTCCATGTTGCTTTGTTTTTTCTAGATCGGCTACCAACATCCTTCCTTATTTATAGTAGCTTTAACCTACTCTTCCTCCTTCAGTTGTGTAACCAAGTTACATTTCGTTTAAGCTTAGTTGATTTGTGTGCCCACTCTCTACAATTTAAGAAATTATTCCAATAGTTCAAATATTCCTTTTAACCACTTTGAGTCGATCTTAGTCCGATTTGCGAGTCTGGCCGATGAGCATAAAGGATGTTTCGGTCGATTGTATGGCTTTCGGCTAATCATTCTCAATTAATTTTAAAATACAATGGCTACTTGTCAAAATCTTGATTCTGGCATCAACAAAGGTGAATCTAGGCATTAGCAGCAAGTATTTATAATCACTAAAATATGATAAACAAGAGTCCCTAGATGAAGCATAACTTGCACATAAAACATAAACAACGTTTGAATTTTAGAAGATTATAAGAAGACGAAGAATGGAATTCTTACCACAAATTTAACATAAAATTAATATTTAGTTTGAAACATGTATCTCTTTTTCTAAACAGAGGAAACTCGTACTGATAAGATAATATATTATAAAATAAATATATTTGTTCGGAATACTCGATCGAGTGAACAAATAGAATAATAGAACTTAGGAGATTCTTATCTATTTAATTTTATATAATGCTTTATTAATAAGCTAAATATTGGAATTTCAAAAATAATGAGCTAATTAATAATAGAAGATGAAAATTTAGAAGTTGAAAAAATAGAGAATAATGCCAATAAATATATACTTACAATTATTCATAAGAGAGATTTTTTTTCGGGGGTTGGGTTTGCTCTGACCCGAATAAATCAATAAAAGAGCAAGTCCATTACTTGGGATTTGGGAATATACGGAAGAGGAAGGCAGTTTAGATGCCGTTATAATAACATGAGAAAATGGACGGCCAAAATAAAAAAGGAAATCTAGAGAACGAATAATAGAGTGAGTGGCAGCAACACCTCTGTCCATCTCACCAAACGTAGCAGCAGAGAGAGGGAGAAAACAGACTCCATAACTTCTCCACACTCGTTCTCTCTCTCGCGAGAATGGCGTCTTCAATGGCAGCGACAGGAAATCTAAGAGCTCCATCATCATCTTCTATCTCTTCTTCATCCACTGGTTCCGGTTCAAGCAGAAAAATCAGTCCTCAAAGCTTATCGTTTACTGCCTCTCACCTCTCAGGCGGGAAGATCCATTTCGGAGCTCGTGATCGCTCTTTGGCTAAGAGAAGAAATCCGATCGTCATCTCTCCCAAAGCTGTTTCGGATTCTCCAAACTCTCAGACTTGCCTCGATCCTGATGCTAGCCGCGTTAGTTCTCTGTTACCCTCTCTTTCATACTCAATTTTCTTGTAATTTAGAAATTAGACTATTGAGAAGTTTATGTTAAATGCTGAGCATGCTAATCGTTTTGAAGATCAGATTGTGTAAGAAGTTTGGTTGTGCTGAGAAAATTCAAAATGGTTGACTGTGTGCCCTCCATGATTCGGCGCCAAAGCTCTGTTTCTCGTAATTTGTTATCATGCTACTAAATAAATCAATTTGGTTGGGCTTACTAAAACTGAGTTCTTGAAATTTTTATTTCTTAAATTGCCACAGGCTTTAAGATTACTCTCCGGGGAGAAAGTCGTATTAGGTTGCAGCAGTAGAAGTTTAATTTCATTTTGGTAAATTATTCGAGCCAGTCGAGCTCTTACATGCATGCTCGTTTTGCCTTTTCCTTGGTTTCTTTGAAGTGAAAAGTCTTGGTCGAATTTGGGGTACTAACATAGGATTAGAGGGAAATGAAGGTTTTCATTAATCCTAAAGTGAGTAATGAGTAATGACAACGGTTGTTAGTTTACATTATCTTATTTGGAATGGTCCCCAACAGCACAATGAAGCTTGAGCCTTGCATTTTTTATATGGAGTTAATGACCTTTTCTCTTGGAGTAGCTTGATCAGAATTCCATTGTCTTTTTTAGGCACTTCTTGACCATAAGTGGTTTACTACTTTACTCTTTCTAATGTTTTCATTCATGATCAAACTTAAATACTGATGCATTAAAGAATAAAAATTTGCATCCATGGAGAAGTTCTGATTTTAGCTTCATAACTGATTAATTCTACAAGTATTAGGAAAAGAAAAGTAAATTTCTATAAACACTTCAATTGTAACGATTTAATCTCTCTCTCTCTCTCTCTCTCTCTTTCTCACCTTGAATTTCTTATCTCTTAGTTGATGAAATTGTGGCGTTTTCCAGAGTGTACTTGGAATTATACTGGGAGGTGGTGCAGGGACAAGGCTCTACCCACTAACAAAGAAGCGTGCTAAACCAGCCGTTCCTCTTGGAGCAAACTATAGACTGATTGATATCCCTGTTAGCAACTGCATCAACAGTAATGTATCAAAGATCTATGTACTTACTCAGTTCAATTCTGCATCTCTCAATCGCCACCTGTCACGAGCCTATGCAAGCAACATGGGCGGGTACAAGAATGAAGGCTTTGTAGAAGTTCTTGCTGCTCAGCAAAGTCAAGAGAATCCCAATTGGTTTCAGGTCTCCCTTTTTATTTATTTATTTATATGTATATATGTATGTATATTATTTAATTAATTAATTAATTTTTCTTTTTTGTTATTTCTGGTCTCAGGGCACAGCTGATGCTGTAAGGCAGTATCTATGGCTCTTGGAAGAGCACAATGTGTTGGAATTCTTGGTTCTTGCTGGGGACCATTTATACAGAATGGATTATGAGAAGTTTATTCAAGCACATAGGGAGACTGATGCAGATATCACTGTAGCTGCACTACCTATGGATGAAAAGCGTGCTACTTCATTTGGTTTGATGAAGATTGATGAAGAGGGACGTATTGTTGAATTTGCTGAGAAGCCAAAAGGAGAGCAATTGAAAGCTATGAAAGTAATCTTTTTTGTCTTATGAAGGTGAAATGTAAATGATTATGTCACTCTACCCACTTCTTACTGTCTTATAGGTTGATACTACTATACTGGGTCTTGATGACGAGAGGGCCAAGGAGCTGCCCTTTATTGCTAGCATGGGTATATATGTTTTCAGCAAAAATGTAATGTTAGATCTTCTTAGGGAGAAGTTTCCTGGGGCAAACGATTTTGGAAGCGAAGTTATTCCTGGTGCAACTTCCATTGGACTGAGGGTATGTACAAAATGCATAAACTTGAACTACATTTTGTTTCTTTCTTCTTTCACTGCCTTCTATTAGAGTTTGCTAATTTTCCAATGGTCTAATGGTTTTGCTGACCCCAAATAGGTTCAAGCTTACTTGTATGATGGTTACTGGGAAGACATTGGTACCATTGAGGCCTTTTACAATGCCAATTTGGGAATTACCAAAAAGCCCGTGCCAGATTTCAGGTTAGATGCGTAATTTTGATACACTAATATGTTTCCACAATTTCATCTTGATATATATATATTTTTTTCTTAAAATGAGAATATAGATATTCTATTTATTATTATTATTATTTTAATTTTTGCAGTTTCTATGACCGTTCTTCTCCAATCTACACCCAACCCCGATACTTACCCCCTTCCAAGATGCTTGATGCCGCAGTCACAGACAGTGTTATTGGTGAGGGTTGTGTCATAAAGGTAAGCTCCCTTTCGAACAAGGTTACAAAGTTTAGTCCCTTACACTTTTCAATTACTGAGCATTCAAAGGATTTGACTACTTATTAAACTGGGGTTTAGAATAGGAGAAATTCTTGTGTGGACCGTGTCTATGGTAGACCGATCTGTCTCAACCTCATATGTCACTGTTGCACCGTCACATCATACATCACATCAAATTTGTGTGTGGTTGAGATGGACCGGTCCACCGTAGACACGGTCTACATGAGAATTTCTCAAAGTCGACCAAAATAAGTGCTTCTAAATGAAGCCTAACCTCTCCTTTTTTGTGTCAGAACTGTAAGATTCACCATTCAGTTGTGGGTCTACGATCTTGCATATCAGAGGGTGCAATCATCGAGGACACCTTATTGATGGGAGCAGATTACTATGAGGTAAATACATATCCATTGAAATGCTCACAGGTGCTTTTTTAGTTGAGATATGAACAGTGGTTTGCATTTTCACATATTCTTTCAGACCGATGCTGATAGGAGGTTTTTGGCTGCTAAAGGAAGTGTCCCAATTGGTATTGGCAAAAATTGTCACATCAAGAGAGCAATAATTGACAAGAATGCTCACATTGGTGACAATGTTAAGGTACTACAACTTATTGAACTTTAGTTTAGGCCCACACAATCTAGGTCGGAGCCTACAAAATCTCAACTAAAACATATACTAAGGGTCGATGGAACCTTATCTAGATATTCCAATTTACTCAAATTCCAATTTGAATTTTGCATAGAAAAGAAGCCTTCCATTCCTTAAAGTGGATAGGGGAAGTTCCTTCTTCTGACTGATAGCTTAATGATACCTACCTATAAAGCTGTCTCTCCTTTTCTTTCATCTCTTTAAAAGCTCTCATTTTCTCTTTACAAAATTCCTTCAGTATTGCAGTTTTTATGAAGGTTTTGAATAGATCGCTTTCTTATTATCATTTTTTTCTGTGCAATAAAAGGGAGCCCTAACTACCTTATAGATTCTTACTCATTTTTTTACCTCCGCCATAAGAGTGTTGCATAAGTTCAAGCTCAATTGACATTTTTCCATTTCTGGTTGATTTAAAATATCATTCAGATCCTTAATACAGACAATGTGCAAGAAGCAGCAAGGGAAACAGATGGTTATTTCATAAAGAGTGGGATCGTGACAGTCATCAAGGATGCATTGATTCCTAGCGGGAGCGTGATCTAGAATTGGCCGACTATATTATGGCTCTTTTTTCAGGAATGATGTAAATTTCCAAGGCCGTGTAATGTACACTAGAAGGCAGAGAAGACCTCCAAAATTCTTTACTGTATAACTGTCAAATTGTTTTTTTTTTTGTTCCTTTCAACCAGATTTGAAAAGGCCTTTTGGCTGCTTGCAATTTTGTCTGGCAAAGCCCTAGGGGGGCTATCCTTAAGAATGGAATGCTCAATATGGATTCCGCAAACTGCCCTTTTAGTGGGAAAGATGATTGATGCTTCAGAAATGGATAGATATATGCCATTTAAGAGATGGATGTTGAAGCCTGAATTTCTACATCTCAAAAATAATAAACCAAATGGAAGTGCTCTTTCAAGTTATAGGATAATGGGATGGAGATTGGAGTACTACGTATTCCATTCATATTCCGTGATCTACAACCCTTCTCACTATGGAAACAATTATTGAAGATCACAAGTATCACTCCCTCCACAAACAAAACCATAAGTCTGGGAGCTGACCAACGTTTACAAGCACATTATGGAAAAGCCTCCAATGGCACAAACTTGCTTTACAAAGCATCTGTAATTTACTTCTTAATTGGGTCCTTTATTTCCTTTGTTAGCATGTACAAAACACCCAACTCATACATGCATCAATATATTATTTACTTCAATTTGTTATGAGAGCAACAAAGCCACCACGTTTCCGCCACTCATGTCGAACTTATATTTGTGTGCTAATATGGTTTGGTTATGTGAAGAGGAAACTAAAAATCGCCCTAAATCGACAAAGTCTAGATTGGTAGGTAAGCAGAGGGCGTAAACGAAAAGGTATATTATTGAAAACTTGGATGAAAGCGGTAAAAGAATATATCTTAAATTTTGGATTATGTGATGATATATGGGAAGACCACATATCTTGGTGAATCAATACCTATATAGCCAATTCTAAAAATATCGGGAATGAGCTTAGATAATAATGATGATGATGATGCTGAGATTAAATTTACCGATGCAACACACAAGTTAAAAACCTATATATATAATATATATATAATGAAAAATGCATTTAGACTACAATATGTGAATTTTCACTTTTCTACGTACATTTCTACGGTAGGTTATGTGATAGATTTTACACCTAAACTTAAGAAAATACCCTTATTCTATAATATACAATCAATTCTCATTCAATAATAAATTCAATATTAAATATAAATTAATAATTATCCTATTTTTCATTTTAAAAATAAGAAAAAAAAACCTACTCCAACAAGTATCTATTTAAAATTTCCTATAACATACCATGTATCATATTTTACAACAAAATTTTCTAAAATACAATTATTTCACAATAAATACAATATTAAATACAAATTAGTAAATCTCTCAGCCTAAAAAATGTTTGCAAGAAAGTCTGCTACTGTCTCATATAAAAGAAATAGGTTTGGGGCCTAATCTACACATCTTGCAAATCATATATCTACACTTAATTAGGAGTCATTGGTTTATACTCATCTTAATCCAACGGTCAGCACAAATGGGTGTAAATTAAAGTAAAAATCCTCCTCTTTGTTCTCTTCAACTTCCCTCCAGTCCCTTTCAAATTTCTTCACCGAAGCTCACTCCCGATCAAAACTCCAGCAATGACGCTTAATGTTTCTTCGTAGTCTTTTGGCTCTATCATGGATGAGAGGTCTCGTCGGACGGGAACTGTTTGTTCACGGTGTCACACAAGGTGATGATGATGGCGCCTAACATCGACGCGCGAGATATGTGTAGGCGAAATAGGAAAATGTTCGATGAGGATCTTGAATTGGTGAAGACGTAGGAGAGAGAAATGATTTACGAGAGCAATTAGGCATATGTACTATCCGAATCTGAAGAATGGATGGGGAATTCAAGTGGCTCAGGAGGTAAAAATTTTGGCAAAGAAAGAAGATTGGAGAACTTGTTCATATCGGTAGAGATATCATCTCATTTTCTTGGATCTCTTTCTGCTACTTTAGGTTTCACATCCTTCATTTCTATGTAAATTTTTTGATAATTTATATATATATTTTTTATTATTATTATTTTTTTTTTGTGCTAAAGAGTTACTCTTCACATTACTTGAAAATCAAGTTCTTATGTGCTTTAGGGTCGATTCGATTCTTCATATATTTTTTCAAATTTCCTGAATGTTGTAAGGTTAGAGAATGCGAGCTTAGTAAATGCTATTCTCGTTTAGTTGCCATTCCTCAGGAATTAGGAAATGGAATTAGGAATGGCAGCAAAGTCTAAAATCTAAATACAATGAGAGGTGTATTCATGTAAATGATGGGGCGAGTTGGGATGTTCGATCAAATCTTCTTTCTTACTTTAATTTACACCCATTTTGTTTTCACCGTTGGAATACAATGAGGATGATCCAATTGCTCCTAATTAAGTACAGATATCTAATCTGTAAGACATGTAAATCAGGGCCCCCAAATCCAAAATGTTCGAGAACCTAAAAAAATCCTAAAACATAAATTCATAAATTAAATATCATAAAGTATAAAATCTTAATTAATAATAGAATTGAAAAAAAAAAAAAAACTCATAAAATTATAATTTTATTTTCAATCTAAACAAAAAAATTGATAATATGATTTAATCTTCAATGTCATCCTCTCTTTATATTTGTTCGATTGTGTATTTATAAAGGGGCAGATTCAATCGTATACTTATAAAAATATAATCAAATTAAAATTAAAATAAATTCATACTACGAGGCTCTAATCTAGGATATATATATATATATATATATATATATATATATATATATAAAAGTGAAACCAATTTTTCACATTTAAAGGAACTAAAGCAGTACTTAATGCACTAAAACCAATAGGCATCATAAATACAAAGCTATTACTTAAAAAAGTGGAAGTAAGAAGAAAAGGAAACTTGAAACCTGAGATTACATAGCATGACTCTGCAACAAAAAAGAGAAAAATGCAATCTAGGCAAACTCAATTTCCTTTTCCTTGTTGAATTTGCTGAAGAAGAGCAGCCGCCAGCTGTAAAGTCGCCTGTAAACGTTTCTGTGGGTCCCCTTCTGTTTCTCCAGATACACCCGCATTCTGCACCTGATGACTTCCGTGACCCACTGTTGGAATCTCTTTCTGTGCCGTCAGATGTAATTGTTGATCTCGACCAAACTGAGAAGTCAATTGGTTATTAGAGATCCCTTGGTTATTACTACTTTGAAAGCCATGATTCTGAGTTGCTCCAAATGAATTGTTTTCAGAATCATTCATCGGGTTTTTCGGCCTCAAATCTGACTGCCTTTGTTTCCCAAGAAGAGTTGATGCCAATTGTGCAAGTTGCTCAGGTTGCATAGTCAAAGAAACTGAAGGTTGACTTTCTGGATATGTTGCTGACTTTCCTAATTGATGATGCTCATGGATCATAGGACTGTTAATGGAACTATTTCCAGTATCGGAATTCGGCAGATGGTGAGAAGAAAGCCAAGTGGGTCCAGTTGAAACCCGTGGAGGGATTGGATACTTAGGCCTGGGCTCATTGTAAGAGCCTGATAAGTTGCCGATTTTTTGACCTGGGCCTGAAAATAATGCAGACGAACTGAAATCTGAAATAGGAGGTGAAGGTTTTGATGGCGTTGTATATAATGATGCATTATTATCACTGTTAAAGGTACGCCCTTGATTTTGATGGTGAAAAGGCCAGGGCCCAGGGCCATAATTTGACCCGGGATTACTCTCTAACCTCAGAATCACACCAGAGATGCTCAATTTTCCGGGAACTTTAAGAACTTTCTCAGAGAAATCTGATGGTGGGACCAGAAACAAGGTGGTCTTATCATCCAATTTAGCAACTGCTGCTCTTTGTTTCTCGCCTAGATAATGCATGAACTCATTGTAGTATGTAATATCAGAATCAGTTTCTGGGACGAAGAAAACGACCCAAGCACTAGCTGCTTCATAGTAATGCTTTGAGAGCATGTCTAGACCTGTCCTTGCAGTACAGTCCAAAAACTCCGGCCTGCCAGCACAATAATGTCAGAAAAATCAAGACTTTTTTTCTCTTGTAAGAAAAATGCACATGGTAAAATCAGCTGAACATAGTTCCATTTCAATATACCACATAAGGTAAGTACAGATTAATTAAGGAAATAAATGTCACTATTTTTACATATCATCACTTCAAGGATAAAATTAGCGAGCAATTAAAAAGCGAGTAAACTAAACTTACCTCTCCTATACTTTCAAAGAACTAGACTTAGACCCATCATTTAAAGACCAGACATATTCCTACATTCAGCTCTTAAAAAGCTAGACATAACAACCTGCAATATCTATATATACACACACACACACATAAATGACGACATGGCATGCTAAGTACTCGTGCCACATTGGCATATTTGTAAAAAGATCTCTATTTTTTCATCTAACCTCAAACTAATCAACTTCTTTAAAAATACTAAGTTTAGACGAAAGGTATAAAAAGGTTAAATAGTTGGTGTCAAAATGAAAAAATGGATTCTCGGTAACATAATGCTGACATGGCATGCTTACTCAGCATTCAAAGTCTCCATTTTAACAATGGAAAATATAAAGATTATACTACAAGGGATTATGTCTAGTTATTCAAGAGTTTTAAGAAGTGCAAGCCTAGCTTTTAAATATCAATATGAGGCAGCTAAGTCTACTTGTTTGAAAGTTTAGGCGGCTAAATCTATTTGCCTCAATAAAATGCAATTCAAAATCTATATTATCATCCTTGGCTAATTAAAAAATAATAAATTCAGAGAATATTTTAATACTTACAACATTATGTCCATGACCTTCCCTACTGGAAAGCAGTGAGCTCGACAAACCGGAGTTCCTCCCTTTGCAATAGTTCCTTCCCATTTCCACTCGCTTATGGAAGGCCTTTTTTTTGAATCAGGAATGAATCTCTTCCTCTCCATAGCATTTATTAACATAGAACTAGAACCAGTAATATTAGTATCATAAGATTCAATCCATTTTTCACTCCTTCCTCCATAAGGAGGCAAATTTGATCTCATTGGCAGGTCTGGCATTGTTTTATACCCCAAAGAACTGGTCTCAAACCTCTTATTAGAAACAGCAGAATCAGAGTACAAATCCGATAAAGGATACTCAGGAAGCTCTTTATCAGGTGGAAAGGTAGCAGTCTTCAATTTCTTTGCACCATTAAATAAATAAACATCTTCTGGCAAATCCCATGGCTCTTCATCATATGGACCTTTTTGTGAATATTTTTGAGGAAGTTCATGTAAAAAATGAGCCTGAGTCTCTTTTGTAGGACTATCATGATATCCATACATCTTCCTCTTTAGATTATAGGAATCAGAGTCCCTAGAATTCAAATTTGATAAAAATTGAGATCTAATGCTAAGATCTCCTGTTGCGCTACCAAAATTCTCATCTGGATGAAAGTTGTTAGTAAAACCCAGATGGTCATCTGGCTCAAAATCTGGAGAGAGAGGAGGATTTACTGAGCTTCTTCCACTGTTGTTTGATGAGCCACCTTCATTTCTAGCAAAGCAAATATGTACACGTGGATTTCCGAATAGTTTCCCTTGAAGATTTTCTTTTGCCCTGCATGCAGAAATTAGAGTCCGGAATCGAATAAAAGCATAACTACGACCAGGAAATGCAGTGATTTTTTCAATCTCACCAAATGGTGAGAACGACTTCCTTAGAATCATTTCGTCTACTTTTAGTGAAGCTGGAAATCCTATCCATAACACCTCACTGGGCTCTGTGTTTTTCTCGTTCAGCTTAGAGTTTTCAGGATAATATGGGTCTGGACTGGGATCGTGTGCTCTGAAGTCCTCTGTGAAAGGTGATCCCTTTAATGCATAGTGTTGCTCTTCTCTACGTTGAGATAAATCATCACTACGTGATTGTACTGATGCCTTGTCCTGTGATTAAAAAAATCTCATGTGATTTAATAATGCCAACGTAACTTTGCTTTTCAATTTGGCATATTCTGGATAGAAATGAACAATTAAAATGAGCTGAGCTGATTGATTTACATATGATACGATTATATTACCATATAAGAGAGTATTGGACAATGAGTTTGGACTAGAATACGAACCAGTCTACTAATAGAATGCCTTTCTTTCTTACTTTAGCATAAGCCTTCGCCAAACAACATAAAAATGAAAATTTTAGTCAACTTATCAACTACTTAAGATATAAACCACTCCCCCATCTTCCCTCATTTTCACATAATATCGTCATTACTCCACATACCCCAACAAACATTTGGAATATTACCCAGTTAGAAAATTTTAGTTTTATGTAATTCATTAGTCATATCATGATAATCATACCATGATCTTGCCCTATATGTACTAGTCGTCCATTAAAAAACTCATGCAGAAAGGAAAACACCCTACAACTACCCTTCAAAATGCTCTATTGTTGTAAAGAACAATCACTATGTGTTTTCTTCGCATAAATGTAGCAACACAAAATTGGGTTCATTTATGATCCTTTTAGAAGGTCTACAATGACTAAGATCTCATCGTCTCCACAGACAGCCTAGACCTTTCATCAAGGGCTTGAAAATAGGTGTTGAGCCTGTACGTCTTAGCAGGAAATAAGGAAGAAATAAGGAAAACCCACATGAAGAGTTTTCATATATTCCAGTTGTCGTCAATCACCATTAATCGCGGAGTGACTTATATTATTTGTCCAATCAACCATACCTTAATTTAAATCAGAATATTACCTAGTAAGACATTAAAGGAGGCGAGAGGTGATCCATTCACCAGTCACAGATAATGGAACCACAGTGCATAGACCCACATCAAGAAGTTGCACAAGAAATGCTGGAATAGAACCACAAATCTTACTTCAAAAGATTGCTCTTCTAATACATCTCTGAATCAGAAGTGACAAATTCAGTGATAACTAGCAGTTGTGAAACTGTTGTTTGGATAAACTGCGATTAAAAATACTTTTAACAGTGTTTGGTTATGAGATTCTCCAATCAAGAGTGTTTGAGATCCAAAGTGAAGTTTAAAGGACTTGATTCTTAACCAAACGAACCCAAAATATCAAAATGTTATTTGGAAATTTTGTAAACCAAAATTTCCACCCTCTGAGAAAGCATCTCAAGATGAAAGATTCATCAAAACCATGACTCTTTGACCTGAAGTCCACATGCTTTAATGTTGAGAATATGCCTCATATCTAAAAAGGAAGTCTTGAGAATCTAATACATAAGAATGATAGGCTACTGCTCTCATTGCTAATTGGTTTTGAGATGTAAGCCCAAATTTTTACATGGTATCAGAGCTAGGCCAACAAGTGATTGAACTAAACACCACATGTACTTCATGTCACCCATACAAAAAAAATTCAGGTGTAGTGTCAAAATAACATGGCGCGTGAAGGAGCGTATTGAGGATGTATATCACATCTAAAAGTGAAGTATGACCTAATATATAAGAATGATGGGTCACTCCTCTCATTACCAATTATTATCAATCATTTAATAAAACTCTAATCATGCAAAGACCTTAAAATTTTAGTAGTGCCAACAGCCTAATGCACTTAGCTTTTACTTTACATATTTATATTAACAATTTGGAGTTTGGGATACATGTCTCTATGAATGGTTGCTGCGCAGTTGAATATGCTATATGGAGCATATTCTAAAGATTTCTATGATGGACACTATATAATCATGGGTCTGTAAGAAGTCGTTTGGTTAATGAGAATGAGTCTGAATGAGAATTGGTGTTAATCAATTTGATTAAACTTCCATCATTTAGTTCATTAATACACAATTTGAAGAATCAATTTCATTCTCCAAAATGCCAAAAATAAGGAATGATGATTGATAAGGGGAGAGTAGGTAATGGATGGGAATTGACAAAATTTGGAAAACAAAACCATTAGTTTCAGCTCTCTGTAATTCATATGCATTCGGGATTTAGAGTTGTAGTTTGCACTTTTCAGGTGTTGTCTTGTCCACAAGGTGTACATTACATGGGTTACTACTATGTTTCAAATGTTAATGTATGGTTTTGAACTTGGCTATTTCTTTATATCCGGTCACCCACAACCAAATCCAGTCATAGACTTCAAGGAAAACATGTAAGATGTGGTTTTTGTGCAGTAACCTAGAAATATGAATAAAGTCGAACAAATAACTATATTACTTCTTTTGCATGATTTCATGATCTAAGAAGGTGATGAAACTACAATCTCCCTCCCTCCATTTTTATGTCAGCAGCTCTAAGCCTCAAAACTCGCTTCATTCTTATTTATAACATCACTCTTTTGGCTGCAGTCTTGAAGCTAATTCCTTACAGGCTAAAGGCTAAAAACCCCTTGCATTTTGTGTAAGGAGGGGTTAAAGACCCCTTGTATTTTATGAGAGGGGCTTAAGACCCGTTATATTTTAAGATGAGTATAAATACCCCCTGAATTTTAGAATGTGCGCAGAAAATCCCCTGCCATTAACATATTCTGTTTATCCATAACGAAATGCTGGTGTGGCATGGTTATTCAGCAATCCACGTCGACTACCAATTAAAAAAAAATTAGTATTATAGTTAACCTTTAAACTTATATTCTTTTTTTTTTCTCCCCTAAACCATTATTCTTCTTTCAATTTTATCCTTTCTAATTTACCAGACCCCCATCAGCAAACCAGTCACCGCAGCCGATGACAGCAATCTAGAGTTTTATTAACGTCTTTGCACTACTAAGGCATTCACAACCTTTCCTCATTAAAAACACAGAATGAATGGAAATGGTTAAATGAGGTCCTGCCTTCTATCCCGACCAAAGACATTTCTTTTCTTTTTCTTTCTTTTTTTTCAACTTCTTTTTTCCTATCATCTTCTGCTCACACCACTCGATGTATTCTTCTTCTTCATCCTCTTATGTTAAATTCTTCTTCAGTTGATTGATTTCTTTTCTTTTTTCTTTGATTGATTTCTTTTCGATTGATTTCTTCAGTGCTGCTCATTTCTTTTCGGTATGTGATCTTCTTCTTCTTCTCTTATATCTACAATGTATCCTTCTAGGATATGCAATGTTAGATATGCTCGATTTAGGTAAGCTGAAATTGTGATTAGGTTTAGCTGGAATTATGTTTAGCTCATTTTGTTTCGATATCCTTCAAGTTTGCTAGATCTAACCAGGTATGTATTATTCTTCTTCTTCTCTTAGATCTGCAATGTATCCTTCTATGATTGTTTGAGATAGATGTTGAGTTTATATTTTTTGGTATACCAACTAATGTATCATGTTTCACAGTATTTTTTATGGCTAGCCTAAGAACAGAAGAGAAGAGATCTGAATGTACCTGTCACATCTTCTATTTACAGTTGTGTGCTTTTTGCTTATAATGTAATGATGTGTTTCCAAGAAATATGTACAAGATTGATAGCTATCAAGAGCAAAATGAGATCTAGGGACATTAGATATTCCTTAGATTTTTTTGGTAGTATGGAGCTTATGAATACTTTGATTTATGCGAGCGATAGAAAATGTCATGATCACATTAGAAAGTTTAGAGGTTCTTTTACCAAATTGTGTGACATCCTTCAAACATGAGGTGGACTAAGGCACACACAAAATATATTAGTCGATGAGAAAGTTGCAATAACCTTTATACATCCTAGGACACGATGTTAAGTATAGGATAATAGGTTATGATTTTAGGCGTTCAACCCATACAATTAATCGGTGTGTTAGTGTTGTCCTACATTCAATCATTAGTCTGTATCATGAATTTATCAAGAGTCCGAAACCAATACAAGCAAACTCTCATGATTATAGATGGAAATGGTTTAAGGTAAGGCAACTCAAAGTTCATGACTAAAACATTATTATTAGTCATTAATGTGTATTCACAATTTTATTCACGTTCGTGCAGAACTGTCTTGGTGCAATAGATGGGACCCACATTCCCATTCGTGTTATTGCAAAGGACAAACCACGATATAGAACACATAAGCATGAGATATCTATCAATGTCCTAGGAGTTTGTTCCCAAGACATGCAATTCATATATGTTTTAACTGGTTGGGAGGGTTTAGTTGCTGATAGTAGAGTATAAGAAATGCATTACTACGTAACAATGGATTAAGAATTCCTAGAGGCTTCTACTACTTAGGTGATGATGGTTATACAAATGGGGAGGGTGTTTAACACCATATAGGGGACAACGCTATCACTTGAACGAATGGGAAAATGGCCGCCAGCCTACTACCCCAAAAGAGTTATACAATTGGCATCATTCGTTTGCTAGGAATGTGATTAAGCGTGGTTTTGGCCTTCTTAAAATGGGTGGGGTGTTTTAAGAGGATGCCCTTTTTTTCCCTTACAGTTCAAAATCGTATTATAATGGCATGTTGCCTTATACATAACTACATTCGGCAAGAGATGCAAGTAGATCCGCTCGAGGGAGAGCTATCCGAATCAAGGCATGAAGAGAATGAGGAGAACACGAACGAAGATGTAATTACATCGGTTGAGTCATCTGACATGTGGAGTGCAATGCGCGATGCAATGGCGGAGATGTTTGCAGAATGGAGAGCAAGGCATCGCTAGATTAAGTGGCTTATAATTTAGCATTTCTGAATTTCTTATTCGTATTAATTATCACATTGTTGTTTGACTTTGAGATTGAACTTATATTAATATGTATACATGGAAACTTTATCCGATTATTAATTGATTAATATATTATGATTATGTTGATTATTGACTATAATATGAACTACTTTTACTATATGTATGGATGGAAACCATTTATGTATACATGGCAGATTTTGCATAATTGATATTGATATATATGTGTCTACGTGTGTTTGTAGTAATATTTGGTACATTTTGTCTGCGATATTGCTAATTTTTTTAGGATTTCTATAGGTGATGGATCAATCAATGGAAACCGCAAAAAGTAATGATAATGCAAAAACCAGTGAAACTAAAAATAGTAGTTAAACAAGAGGCTAGGGAAGAACAAGAGGGTATAGACTGAACAAGAAGTTGAGGCTCTTCTGGAGGATAAGAGAATTGGGAGGTACACCTCCCAAAATGGAGTCAAAGGGAAATATATTATTGAAGTTGAGGAAAAGCTTAAAAAGACATTGCGAGGAATTGCTTTTCGTGCTGATCTACATATCAAATCACATATGAAGAGCCTAAAGATTAGATATTATTTGCTTAAAGATTTAATCAATCAATCTGGATTCAGTTGGGATAAGGATAATAAATGTGCCACTGCAGAAGCATCGATGTGGGATGATTACCACTTGGTTAAGGTGAGCTTAATGTGTCTTAGGACAATTTTTGGAACTAAATATATTTTTGGCTTCTGATTTTTGGTGTTAACCTATGGTGCTTTCTGTCTATGTTCCTTGTGAATTTTCCAATTGCTTGAGTATGACTTGCATGATTGTTTGAGTATGGGAAATATATTAAAAAAGTACGGATTCTGCACTTCTTTATTTTAGTCACATAGGGGAGCACAACAATTCAGGAATTGATCTTTCCCACAATATGATCAATTATTTGAGATATATAGTGATGATAGGGCTGATGGGGAAGGTGGGGAAGATATGCATGCCATGATGGAAGCTCCAACCAATCATTTTGTAGCTGACAACACAAAAACAGAGAATAGCGTTGGATATACTAATATAGAGGGTGAAACAAGCAAACCAATAAAGAAGAAGAAATTAGCACGACATGGCATAGAGTTGAGTGTTTTAGTTGAGGCGAGTGTGAGGTTCGAGTCAGCTATGGGTAAAATTGAGAATGCATTATTGAAGTTAGCCGATGACGAGCTTTATGAAAAGAGGGCCGATGTTATGAATGAGCTTCTGGCACTACCAATCACATTTAGCGAAGCTATGAAAATGGCTCGATTCTTGGCTAATGGGTTGATGGATGTCTATAAATCATTCAAGGAATACGATGTTGAGATTGAGTTTGTGAAGGAGATGTTGGGAGGAAATCGTCCGTAAATAGTTACGAATAACTTTTTATCATTACGAATGTTTTTAAATATCAACATTAAGACTTCGTTTTAATATCCGTTACCTTTTTTTTTTTAGGTACTTGGACTTAATATGTTTGTTTTCAAACCTTTTTTGGATTATTTGTAGACATTGCAAATTTCAGTTGTTGATATTAAGTTATCATGACTCTTTCTATATTTCCTCTGTTCAAAATGATGTTTATTTCACCTCCTCCCTTGATGCTTATAATGAATAATTTGGATATAGGCCTCAAATGATGTATAAGCGAAATAAACCAAATATTTTTCTATAATTTCATGTTACTCATTATAAGCAGGGGTGAGAAAAAAAAACCGTACTAGCAATTATGACTAGTTTACTCTACGGGTCAAAGGCCCCATCGACCCGTAGAGTATCATAACTTCTAATTTACTCTACAGGTTGATGGGGCCTTCAACCCATAAAGTTAACTAGTCATAACTGATAGTTTACTTTACGGATCGATGAGGCCTTTGACTCGTAGAATAAAGTAGTCACAACTGCTAGTTTACTACTTTACTCTACAGGTCGATGGGGCCATCGACCCATAGAGTATCATAACTTCTAGTTTACTCTATGGTTCGATGGAGCCTTCAACCTCGTAGAGTAAACTAGTCATAACTGCTAGTTTACTACTTTACTCTAAGGGTCGAAGTCTCCATCGACCCGTAGAGTATCATAAGTTATAATCATAACTTCTAGTTTACTCTACGGGTCGATGAGACCTTCAACCCGTAGAGTAAAGTAGTATCTGATATTGATTATTTTTACGATGGGGCATTCGTCTTGTGCACAGTCATAGTCACAGTCCATTTTTCATACCTCTAGATATTGATTAATATCTATGAATTTGTGATATATTTGAAAGTTGTTTTGATTATGATATGAAGGTAAAATGACATTTTTTAGTTGTTATAATATCGAATTTTCATTAAATATGATATTAATTGAAGGTAACTCCAAAATAAATTATTAAATAATGTATATGCATCCCTAATTATAAGCGCATGAAAGCCATTATCCTAGAAAAAGTGCATAAATAATATTGATCCAACAACTACAACAGTCATAACACTGCAAGAGTCATAACACTACAAGAGTCATAACACTACAAGAAATACAACCAACAACTGCAAGAAGTGCATTACACTATACATTAGATAAGAGTCATAACAAATTCTTCTTTTCAGTCACAAAAAACAGTCTAATAAACGTAAGCATCATAGTTTATGGCCGCTGAGGTTCATCTTTTTGAAAATTGGTGAAAGAGATTGAATTTTTCTCACATTTGGATGAAAGAGAGAAGAAATGAGTTTTGTCTGAAAATTCGTGAAAGAGATCATTTATGCGCAAGCTTCCCTCTCCTGGATGAAGGAGTGAAACAAAGGGTTTAGGCTTGGAAATTGGTAAAGGAGAGAAGAAAACTGTTGAAGGAGAGAAGAAAAAATTGAAAGATTGATGAGGTTATAAAGGTAAAATAACATCAAGATGGAGGGTAAAATAGTAACAACAAAATCATTCCTCAAAATGAGTTTCACTTACCAAACGGTGGAATGGTTGAAAATAAGGAATTAAATGGGTCATTCTCTGATACAACCAACGATGGAATGAGAATACAAACATTCCAATTGATTCCTTAAAAGTATCATTCATCATCATTCATCCATACTAATGCAACCTTTTCTAGGAAACCAAACATGCTCTAAAGATTTCACTACTAAGATTGTCTACTGTAGGTCGGAAGTTGCAACTATCAATTGTTATTTAAGAAGCTGAGTTCCTAGCAAGATTCTCCTTGAAAATAAAGAAGATGGAACTTACTTCTTAAAGACAGAAAATATTTGGACCGTCAGAAAACTGTTCTTCAATATTGCAAGTATTAAGACAAACAACAATTTATCACTATGTGGATAGCCTATATAACATTCTCATGTGTTGGAGGAAGGTAAAGGGGCTGATATTATCAAGAATCTATGTAACTACAATCTTGATTCTATCATCTCCTGACTTTTGTTAGACTCCAAGATCTACAAAGAGGGAGAAAAGCGGGGAGCTTATATTGTACCAACTTACTTTCGAAATTAATATACCTGATTTGAAATGGCTATTCCTCAATTCATTTTGTTCAAGGTCCCTAAGTTGTCAATTTACACCTCCTTTTTTTTTTATTACCCATAACACCCTGACATGGGATCTGGACTTAATATAGCATCTTTCAAATGAGGTCCTTCCTTTTGTAAGAAAGAAACTATAGGTTTAAATATGGGCAAGAAACAGTCCTTTGCATGGATGTATGTCCTAGTGATTGTTTTATTAACATAACAGTGATATTACCGAGTCCTATATTGATTCGAATGAATGAATGCTAACCATGTCATGCGACCATCATTCTTGAAATGCATAGATTTACCATCAAACTTCTCACACGTGCAGGTTTCATCATTTAAAATTGAGTTCATTCCCTAATGCCTATAGAGCAAGATATATAAACATATGCATTAAGTTAGGCGAAGAAAACAACATATCAGCCATAAATTACAATGTCCAGCTCATTATCATTCGACTAATCTACTTCTTAATTTATCATCTTGCTATTATAATAGTGCCATCCACTGGTGTGAAAGACAAGTTGACTAGAAACAATATGACAGAGACATTGAATGCTTCTTCTTTGGATTAACTCCTTGGTCATTAAAGAGATCATCATAGAGACCTGTTCTTGGCTTAATCATTTATCTCCGCTTGCAATGAGACAGTTGACTCTATTTATTTAGTGCATGCTTCCTTTTTTTTTTTTTTTATGTGAACAAAGTAGTTGCTGGATGCTGATAAAGTTATGATTTATGTGGTACCCAGGTTATTATTGAGGAATGTTAGGATAGAGTAACTTCAATGACCACACTTCTTCCATTGAGTATACCATTTTGTATTTTGTTGTGTTTTACAGCACTTATCAAGACAGGGCCGGTCATTCATTCATGGAATTCCTACAAATGACATTGCACAAGAAAGTGGAAAAACATATGACCCAGAATGGTTAATTTTTCAGATTTTCTGGTTTATCATAGATTGCCTTTAAATTGAGAATAAGGTAATGTTTTCCATTGTAATGAACTTGAGAAGTGTTGAGATTTTGTAATTGGAATTGCATTGGAAATTTCTGATTGAATAAGATCATTCTGTTGGAACTGAGGTATGGATGCAATTAAATCTGGTCTTTACTTAAAAGTGATGGATCTATATTTGAAAATGAAATATATATACATGAGAATACAAAGAATGGAAAGAAAGCAGACTGATAATATCGAAAAGCAGTAAGAGATTGGGGATGGCAAGACTAACCGCCTTGGCAAACTCAATTCTAAGTGGATTTCCTGCGACGGGAAATCCTTGAAGAGCTCTCATGGCAGCGATCGCATCTTCATCCCTTCTGAAATTGATGAAAGCATAACTCCGACCAGACTGAAAAGCGACGGTTTCTAGCTCACCAAACTGCAGAAAGTGATGCGTGAGATCCTGCTCGAATATGCTGTGAGCTAGGTTACCAACCCAGAGGTGCCTCGATGGAGGATTGCTGTTGCTAATACGCCCTGAATGGCTCTTCTCTTCGAATCTCGATGGATAATCTTTACGAAATCGATCCCTCCCTCCTCCTCCTCCTCCTCCTCCTCCACGGCTCGTCTGAAAAAACCCCCAAAAAATTATCAGAAAATCGAGTAAAATCGAATGAGATAATTCTGATTTAGTAGAAGGAAGTGGAACTGACCATTAGAGGCGGAGGTAGAGAGAAGCGTGGAACAGAGATAGACTATATAACTGGACTGCTATTAGATCGTCTTTCTTCTTCTTCCTCTTCTTAACGAATAGGGATTTACTGCAGCAGTACTAGAACTCAACCTCGAGACTGCTTTGCAACTCAAAGGTCAGGGGGACATGGGAGTCTCTTCTCTCACAGTCACGGTCACAGCAGTCGCAAACAAAAGAAAATATGTGATAATTGTTTTTATTTTTATTTTTCTTATTAAGTACTTTTAAACAATAATTTTCTTTTTGTTTTACTTTTTTTCTTTTTGACCAAAGTAAAACCATATGGTTCAACAAACTTTTTCTTTTTTTTTTTTTTTTTTTTCTTACTAAATACTTTTACAAAATATTATAATGAAATCGAATTAAAATAAATAAATAAATTTAATTTAATTATATTCACATAAAAAATGGAATCAAATCTATTCTTAAGTTTTTATGAACTATTAAAATTATAATGAACAATCTTTTTTCATATAAAAATGATCATTTAAATTATTATAAAATGAAAATTTATCTCTCAAACTCTTGAATATATGTTTGATTTATTCATAAGATTAATTAACTTTCAAATTTGAGTATAATTTGGGTAAATTAACTCCTTTTTAAAAGTTTGAAGGCTAAATCATAATTTTACAATTATTTTGAGTTGTTATTTTTATTAGAAAAAAATCTTCACGTTGTAATAAGTTTAATATTACTCGTTAGTATTTAGACTTTTATTTTTAAAATTTAGACAGAACCTTAAAGAATTTAATAATATATTTATAATATTAATAAATATTAGAGATTTAATAATAATTTACCCTTTTATTTTTCATTTTGGTAATTAGAACACACCCTCCTTTTATCAAGGTGACTCGATATATAACATATGGAAATTAGTAATACATTTGAAAAATAAAAGCTATTTGAACTTTTCAAAATGTTTGTCTGACTTATATCCATAACTCACATTCTTTCAATGATCCGTTCAATGAGCACGGTGTGGTTTTGGGATTGTATCGTATTGAAACTTTGTGGTGTGGAAGCTTGAAACCACACCACAATTTTCTATTTTTGGCTCTATTCCAATAGAACATGATCGATGAATTTTGGGATGGTGTCAGTGCAGTGGCCAGTTTTAGTTTATTTAATTATTTTTTATTTTTATTTTTTGTTGAAGAATGTTAAATTATTATTTAGTAACTAGACATCATTCGTTATCTAGCATCAAATTAAAGTATTTTTGTTAGAAATACTAATTTATTTATACTTTAAAGTTGAAAATATCAATTGGTTTAATTTTTATTTAACATAACACGTCGGTTGAAGATAAGATGAAATGATGAACTCGAAAAATGAAATTGAAGTATAAATATGATCTTGAATTTGTGAATCACAAGTTTAATGAGTCTTATTGTTTAATGGCTTTAAATTTAAAGAGTCACTAGGCATGTGGAAAAAAAATCAGTATTATAACCGATAAAAAACATCATTTTTACCTTAATAGTATGTAAGAAAAAAAATTATACAACCAAATAATTGGGAACAATTACACATATTTTAGATGACCAGTTAAACTAGTCAAGTTCCATCATTTCCATTAGAATTTAATACAATAAAATAGACAATAAAATCTTACATAAAAAATTATCAAATCGCATTATTAAAGTATCAAAACATAAAAAATTATCAAATCGCATTATCAAAGTATCAAAACATAAAAATTTATCAAATCGCATTATCAAAGTATCAAAATATCAAAATAGACATTATAAGCCTACACAACAAAATAGATTTTCGATATGCTCGATTCCTTGAATTAAAGTATCAAACTATATCGATATCGGATCTTGGATCTATAAAAATTTCAAATACTTAATTAGCTTATTATAAATTAAAATAATTTATGACCAAATTAAGAACTAAATATATCATCATCTTCATTGAAGTCTTTTAATGCACCCACGACACCAGCTAAAGTTAATGATAAGCTTGCAATCCAACTTTGCACATACACAAGCGCTTCAACCGTAGCTGGCTTCAGTTTGCTGTGGAAGTCGGTAATCGTATGACAACTTATGCTAAAAATTAATTCTGACGTTATTGTAGAAACCGGTATGGCAAAGATATCTCAAGCAATCAACACTGGTGTGGGGTACTTATAACCATTCAACTATAAACCTATGGGTCCTTTGCACGTCACGGGGAAGAATCTATCTTCAAAAAATAGATCCATGACATCCAAACTAATGATGACTACTAAGATACTAATTATGTGCTATGCATTTTCATACATCCGGAAAGTACCAATTTCAAAAACCTAGATCCACTATCAAGTTCATGAAACTGAAATGAGGAAAGAGAAGAGTAGTATACATTCTAGAGAGACGTCTATTTACTGCGTTAGCAGATGGTGAGGTGGTCGCTACCGCCTCTCTAGCCCAGGCTTCGAGATTTTGGTCTAGTGTTGAAGTACGACTTATAAGGTCCTCAACCACAATTTTCTTTGAGGAGTGGTGGGATGGTTTATGCGGCCATTACTTCAGTCAATTTTATTTAGAGATCTTTGTCGTCTATGTCCACTCTCTCTATGTTCACCTCTTAATGTTCGATCAATTATTGAATTAGGTGATATCGTCACAAAAAAGTTTGGATTTATGATGAGATATTGGTTCCCTTGCCTGTGCAATCGCAGTACAATACTATGGGGTCAACAATGCCATGTATTGCACTAAAGCGAATTGTATCTTAATGTTATGTATTGCAATACACACTAAGTTTAGTAATGAATTTTTTCATCCAAATTGCTTCCTTAGCTTCTTCGGAAGAAGCTATGTATTCAATTTCAGTGGTGGAATCTACAGTAATCTCCTGTTTGGAACTCTTCTAATTTACTGCTCCACTATTAGGCATAAATACAAATCCTAAAGTCGATTATTTGTTGTCATATGGATCTGATTGAAAACTGGAGTATATGAAACCCTCAATTTTTAAATTGTTCCCTCCATAAACCAAGAATATATTTTTAGTCATTCTCAAGTACATAACAACTTTCAAATGTTGTTCTCCCAGATTTTCTTGGAACCTGCTCGTAACCCTTAGAGCATACGCTACATCCAGTCTTGTACATAGCATAACATACATAATAAATCCTATAGTTGAAGCATAGGGTACTCTACTTATGTTTTCTATCTCCTCTTGTGTCTTTAGAGACATCTTCCTGAAGAAGGAGGTTCTATGGCATATTGACAATAGTCATTTCTTGGAATCCTCTATACTAAACCTTTTTAGTATTTTGTTTATATACATGGATTAGGTCAAGCCAAATAATTTCTTAGATCTATCTCTATAGATCTTTATACGCATAACAAAAGATGCTTTACTTAAATCTTTCATGAAGAAGTTTTTCGACAACCAAATCTTAATAGATTGCAACATACTTACATCATTCCTAATGAGTAGTATGTCGTCAATGTATAAGATAATGGATGTTACTTAACTCTCACCGACTTTCTTATATACACACAGGTCATCTTCATTTTTTTTAAAATCAAATGCTTTGATACTTTTGTCAAAATGGATGTTCCAACTCTGAAGTGCTTGCTTCAAACCGTAGATTGATTTTCGCAACTTACATAAGTTGTTTTGACAAGTTTGGTCTATAAAACCTTCATGCTATATCATATACACATCCTCTTCTAAAATCTCCATTTACGAAGGTAGTCTTTACATCTATTTGCATATCTCTTAATCATAATAAGCTGCAATAGCTAGCAGGATCCGAATAGACTTAGTTATGGCAACTAGTGAGAAGGTTTTTTCATATTTGATCCATTCTCTTTGCATGTAGCCATTGGCTACCAACCAAGCTCTATAGGTCTTGAGTTTTCCATCAACCCCAGTCTTTTTCTTAAAGACCCGTTTACACCCAATTGGAACTATTCCTTCAGGTATATTTTCTAAGGTCCAAACTTGGTCGGCATACATAGATTCCATCTAAAATTTCATGGCTTTTACCCACTTTTCAGAGTCTGAGTCTTTTATGACTTTAGAATAACTCGTAAAGTCATCATCTATGACCGAGCTCTCACTAGAATTTTTTATAAAAAAACCATACTATTCTAACTCAATTGGGACTCTCCCAGATCTACGAAGTCTTTGTGTAGTTTGAGGGATCACATATCCTTCATTCGAAGGTCTCTAGGTGTGGGATTCATTGAACCTTGATTCTGAATCTGATTGTCATTTCATGGATCTTAAATTTCTTCGAGAACTACTTTACTCCATCGGTTCCATTACGAAAGGAATTTCATTTCCAAAAAAACAACATATTTGGCTACAAACACTTTAAGCTCAATGAGATAGTAAAATTAGTATCCCAAAGTCTTCTTAGGATATCCCACAAAATAGCATTTATCATCTCTTACCTCTAGTTTCTCCGCTTCTTACTTCTTTATATAAACATATATTAGAATCCTTCATAAAATAAAAAAAGAAAAGAAGATGTACACAAAAATTCAATTCATCCCATTAATTCTAAATCATTTACTTCAAAGAAAAATAAATAAATAAATAAAAGCTCTTTTCTCTTCCAACTATCTTAACAAGCTCATAGCCTCTATTACTCATCCTTTCCAACAATCTCATCTATTAATGTCCTATAAGTAATCAAATCAAATAATCTATGCTTTTCAATCATCTCCCACAAATGACACAACTTCTTCCACCTCTCCACTAATAGCCAAAGGATTCACTAATGAATTATATGATATTGTGCTCGGAACAAACCCTTTCCTCTTCATTTCGTCAAGCAACTCCCTAGCAAACTTGGGTAATACTCACAATGTCGGAGGCCATCCAAATTTGCCAATTTATAGTACATAATAAATGGACGATAGTTATTTTATGGATATAGATGAGGATGAGGTCAATGTTGATGACGAAATAACAACTACTTGGCTTTATAAAATGCAAGAATACAACGCCAAATGTTTAGCTTTATTTTGACAAGTTGTACAAGCTAGATGAATACGGTAAAATTAAAAATATGTAATATGTAAGGTATGCAAAAAACTATAACTTCTATAGGGACTAGTGGAACTACCCATTTAAAACGATATAAAGATAAATACACGCATGATCTCATAGCCGATAGGAACGTCTCAAACTCAATTAAATTTCAGCCTCGTGGTTCAGTCTCTATGTAGTCGTATAATGATATGAGAGTTAAAGAGAACCTAGTTAAATTGATTGCTTTTTTTTATTTGCCTCTTAGTTTTGCTAGCTCGAATATTAGGAAAACTTTGTTCGAGACTTGTATTGTTCTTTCTAAAAGAGAGTAATTATAAATATAACTCGAAATGATATAGAAGCATATTTTAAAAAACAACATGATGCATTAAAAGTAGAATTATGGTCATCTCATGTTAGAATTGCATTAATATCTGATATTTGGAGTGCAAGTTAGTCATTATTTAGATATTGAATGGTCAATAAAAAAAATCATAAGTTTTAAAGTTATTGAGACTCAATATGATGATGAAACTATTTGTGGTATTATTATGCAAGTTTTGAATGAGTTTGATAAAAACAACGTATTATATCAATCACATTAGATAATACTTATGCAAGTACAAATGCAATATCTTTATTTGATGATTAGCTTAGTAGCCACAATGGTGGAATATTTCTACATCAATAGTGTGGTTGTCACATAATAAACTTCATTATCAAAACAGGTATGAAATTTGTAACGAATGAGATCACAAATATTCGAGATGCATTAGCTTTCATTGTTAGCTCTAATACTCGTATAACTATATTTAGATAATTATGCAAGAACATAGGTAAGAAACCTTGAAAATTTGCACTTGATATGGAGGTAAAATGGAATTCGACTTATATTATGTTATAATAGGTTATTCCATATAAAGATGAGATTACTATGTTCTTATATCTAAAATAATTACATCTAAAACAATGAATATCTACTGTATTGCATGAAAATGATTGAGATACTATTGAAAAATTTACCAAATTTTTAAAAGTTTTTTACGAGTCTACTATAATTTTATCTGGTATTTATTATCCTACTTCACCATTAGTTATTGCACAATTTGTTGATATTGTTTAGATGTTTACTGCTTATGATGATGATGTTGTTTTTAAATCTATCATAGAAAAAATGAAGATATAATACCTAAAATATTGGAAATAAATTTCACTTATATATTGTTTTGGAGTTCTATTAGATGTTAAACTTAAGTATGAAGATTCTAGTAAGGTTACTTTTTTTGATAGGAAGAGAATTAGGCATTTTTTAAGATGAAGTAATTGTTAATGCAAATATAAAGTTCTATGAAGTTCTTGTTGTTTATAAAAATAAGTCTAATGATTTATGACCTCGACGACCTGATCAATAAAATGAACGATCAAAGAAGGTTATATGGAATACACACAACACACAACAAGAGTTCTTCAGGTAATGGTACTTCAGAATACGGGGAGCTTTGAAAGTAATTTGAATCCTTAGATGATAAGAATAGAGAGTACTTTAATATTTTGCAATGGTGAGAGTATAATTAAAAAATATTTCATATATTAGCTCGACTCGCACATGATGTCTTGACCGTCCCCGTCTTAAAAGTGTCCTCAGAATCAACATTTAGCATAAGTGGGAGAATCAAGTCTAATAGAAGAACTAAATTAATGACTAAAATAGTTGAGATACTATCGTGCATCAAAGGTTGGGAATGTGCAAATCAGCAAAACCAGGATGAAATGGCGGATAATGATGAAATGTACGGAGTATTTGACTAATTTATAACTAAAATTTGAATATGAAACTTTTAATTATGAGATAAGAAGTAGTTCAACCCCTGATTAGATATTATAGATTATGATATAATTTTAATAATATATATTTTTCTTGTTCTTAAGCCTTTGTTAAAGGTTTTGATTTTTTCTCCTTAAAGTCATAATTTACAAATTACAATGAAATTATATTTTTTGTCAACTCTTTATTAATGATGTACTAAATTATAAGTCTTCAAAATAATAAAATCAGAAAATCCCAACTCATAGGGTATAAATTCAAAAGAAATTTTTAATAAAATTATAATTCTTCAAAATTTTTATTTCACCATTTAATTCAATTCTTCTTATTTATTATTTTACCGTATCCCTTTTTCTCCTTTCGCTTATTTTTTCCTTGCCTAACACTCTTATTTATTTTCTTGTAAATACCCCCCTCCCTCTCGAATCTCACCACTTAATTCAATTCATCCTACAATCACATCTTCATTTAGCTTTTCTTAAGGTAATCATATTTATTTATTTTAACTTCTTATATTTAACTTTTTGTATTTAATATAGGAAATGGATGATGTTGGTCCTCAACGTCCAAGACACGTTATTTGAAACCACTTTTTTTAATTATATAGGACCAACCATGAGACTAGAGTAACACAACGAATAACACAATATCTCGTGTGTGCTAAATTTTTTGATGGAAGTCTTATAAATGGAATGGTCCATTTGCGCAGATATCTCCTAAAACACCCATTAATTCTAGGTCCACATGATTTACCAGAAAAACATAATTAAATAATATCGTGGTTACTAGTTATTAAATAAACAGAAGCATGTATCTCTTTCAATTTGTAGTTATTAATCATAATAAAGTTGTTTTATATTATAAAATCTCTTTATTGAATTATAAAATTTATATAATGTGTAATTGAACTATTTATATAAAAAAAAATCGAAAAAATCCGTTATGAGCCCTATTTCAATTATGGCATGGGTCGGGTCGGGTCGGGGCCCGAGCCATTGCCATACCTTAAATGGGCTCGGGCCCCATTAGCTCGGATTGCAACCTACTGCACACTCTTTTTCTCTCTTTCCCTGCTCTCTCATGCCAACGCCTTCTCTCTCACCGCCACATGCTTTCACGACACACTCTCTCTCTTGTTGCCACGCTATCTTTCTCATCCTCCACCCCTCTCTTGCCACCGTCCCTCTTTATTTGTCACTTTATTTTTCTTATTTATGGATGCTGTGTTAGTGAATCTGTAATCTATTTTCAACTATTATGGACGTTGTGTTGTATTAGTGAATGTGTAAGCTATTTTTAAGTACTATGGAATCATGGATGGTTGTTGTGTTTTATTAGTGAATCTTACTAGTTCATTTAGGGAAAAGAAAAAGGAAGTTTTCATATGAAGTAAAAGATCTACGCACATAATTAAAAAAATGTTGGGAATCTCAGTACTATACTGGTATCGGTACTGAATGGGGGACTGGAGGATTTAGTCCCGGCACCAATATTGACAAGTTGTGATCGGGATTGATATATCCTTTTACTGGCCCGAAGAGAAAAATGTTCATCCATATGAAAAATCATACATGAATCAGATATAAATAAAAACTATCGTTATTCAAATTGGTTCATCCATTCTCTTACATAAAACTTAGCCCATTATAATATTGTTGTTCTGCCCAATTCATACGATAAACTCTTCCCCTAATGATAGACATCTCTCTCTTTCTTTTTTCTTTTTTCTTTCTCCTCCCTTTTCATTTGCCGAAATGTGCTCCTCAAATAGACCCTCATTTGCATTTCTTTTTAATTCTTTATTTGTATGAAGTGCTACCACATGATTCTTATGATAGGTACATGAATCATTTGGTGCAATGCTCATCCTTTGTTGGCCTAATTTTTCCCACTAGTGGGCTCTCTTCTCAATTTTTCCTTGTCGAGATCTCCATCTATTTGTTTGTATTTTTTTAGTGAAAAGACTACTACATAATTCATGACCACATGAATCATGTGATTTGCTCAATTTTTTTTTCTTTTTTTTATCTTCTCTTTGCCGTTCTCCATATACACATGCACTTTTTTTTCCTTTTTCTTGTATCATAACTTACGTGTTGTCACAAATGGACATTTTATTGAAGTGATTAGCCCACTATGTCCAATAAATCATGTCTATCTTGACCAATTCAATTTTCTTCAAGTTATGACTTGTCTGGAGAGCCTCTTACGGATGCGTGATTTTGGCTTTCATTACATCTTCCAATGAGCCTGAACTCTTTCTCATTTTTTGTATTCTCTTATCTTTGCTTGGTGTCCTCGTACTGATCCCATAAGAGAAATAAATACATTCCTAACATTAAAACTCAAACCATAAGAGAAATAAATACAGTCCTAACATTAAAACTCAAATAGATCAATTGAATAATATAGCATACGAAGGTTGAAATTAATACGAGTCAAGACAAAAGTTATGCTTAAAGCTGTACTTAAAGTGAGTTTTCACACACTTATCACTTAATGGTGGATTAGATGTCAAATAATAACTAAGGCTTAAATATGAACGCTTTAGATTCTAAATAAGGAAACAAAGGTTTTTTTTTGTAGGGTATCAATTTTTGGAGGCCTTAAGTTTAAATGAATAAATAAAAAGTAAAATTGATGAGATGCTGTGAGTGTAGTGTTATTGCAAGTCAAGCCGGTGTCATCCAAAATGACTAAGTGTCTTGAAATTTACTATGAAGTTACAAGTGTAAACCACTCTCTTCCACTTATAAATATATAAGGTCTAATTGCAATTCGGGGCCACAAAATCATTTCTTTCACTTCACATTTTCTCCTCTCTCCCTCTCTAACATCCCCTCTTCGTTCTTTATTCAAGTCTCTAAGGATACTCCTAAGGTATGCCCTAAAACTCTTCTTCATTGTAATAAATATTAAAATTTGACTTGAGCTACATTATTTAGTTCGATTATGATCATTATCTACATATGGTAAAATCGCAAGAAAAATTATTACTTTAATCGGACTCCAATAGATTGAGATAAGAATTGTTAAAGTAGACAACAATTCTAAGAAACAACAACAATCGATGAGAGATAAGTCTTTTGAACCTCAAGATGATATAATTAGATCATGATATTTTATGTGTTTAGACTAGAGATTTAGATATACAAAAAACATATGACATGAATTGTAAGCCACCAAGTCTTTGCTTATCCGGGGTGGAATACCATTTTCAAAAAAAACAACACTTGGATATCCGACTCAAGCAAATACCTCAAGATATAAGGTTACTTGTTATGTGTTTTACACATCCCAGAATCACGACTCATTTTTTATTTTCCAAACTATCTAATAATCTAAAAATGAAAACAAGATTAGAGAAGAAATATACCGAGCTATCCAACTCCACCAAGAACTAGACGGTTCTTCACTCTTCTCCTTTTCCCTCCCCGGCCACCATCATCACCGCTGCCTTGCTGCTAGTTCCAAACTGTCACTCAGCCCCACCATTAGTCCACATGGTTGACAACTCCCATTTTAGATTTCTATGCTCGATCTTAACTCTTTGTGAATGAAAGTTGAAGAGGAAGAAAAGAGAGGGAAAATATGATGAGAAAAATTCTCATTTTTCTCTCTCCTCTTGAAGTGGGAAGCACAAGTGGGTATGTGAACCCTAGGGATGTGTGTCCCTTATATATGAGACATATTTCCTTTTGAGCCAAGCTCAAACTTAACCTCTATGGCCCGCTTAACATTTTAATTGCGTTCAGGTTCCCGATAGTCCATTTTAATTCTCATTTTTTTAAAATTAAAATAAACTTTACAATTCCATAAATATTGAATTTTACCTAGTAAAATACATAATTTAATTTAGGTCTTCCATATGGGTCTGGTTAGGCTTATTAATACTTTAATAACTAACCAGACTTCATTTTGACCCGAAATTTTTTTTTTGACCATAAATTCATTAAATCTCTTTGAATAAATTTATCTTGTCAATTTAATATTTTTTTAATTAATTATTAATCATACTTTAGATATGCTAATTGTGCGGGTGTGACTTAGACTTAACAAATTAAACTAATTAATTATTTAAATCTTTAAATCAAGTTCATTACGAACGAGTTAAAATTTCTCAAATTTAGAATCTAACTGAGATCCAATCAACATATCTATGTATGACCAGATAAGTTCTACATAACGTTGGTAGTTGGGCCCAATAAAAACTTGTGGGTTTTATCCATTCTAAAGAATTGACCATTTGAACCTTGAGAACACTTTCAAGTTAAATAATTAATGTGATATTCTTCAATGATCAATTAACTTAAACCACCAGACCTACATTAGCCTCTAGCAAAGCCTATGAGCCACCCGTATATTGAGAAATATGAGAAATCTCAACAAAAACCATATATGACTATTAGCATTTCAGATTGATCATTTCATCTATTTTTGGCTCCAAATAATTATAGGGCATGATTTAACTATTAAAGCCTATTATATTTTTCTTATAAATTATATAAACTCTTATGCAGCTAAACAATAGATTTATAGAAACTCTTTTCATAGCATAGTACTTTACATAAAGATTTTCTTCATTGCATAAGTGACAATGAGGTAACTCATGTTCAGATCACTAATAAGACCTATGTTCTTTTACTTTCACCTTGTATCATTTATAATTGTAGTATAATACTATACAATTAATGTTACTTAGAGCAATTCGCAAGTTCATGCATGAACTTTTTATTGAAAACACTTCATTTATCTCAAAAACAGTAATGCGTTCAATTTTGGTAATTTGATTTATTCATTGATGCTTGGTTTGGAATTATTCCAATCAACTGATTCAAAATTAATAAATTTTCTTGATCTACAAGATATCAATTTATCGAGGTTTTACTCTATTTTGTTGTTAATATTATTGATTTGAGTTTAAGGAAATGGGAAGAGGTAAGCTGGTGTTGAAGCATGAATGAGGAAGTGGAGAATACAATTATGTAATTAATAGGAGAATGAAAAATCATACCATTATTGAAAAATGATTTACATAAATTTCTTTTTTCCCAAAAAATCTTCATTGTGTAAAAAATGAACAAAATAGAGGAACCTGTTAAAATAAAAACCATGACCTAAAGAAGGAAAATAGGCCCAAAGAATGAAGATCGAGAAAACAAGATCAAAACAAAATAATATAAGAAAAGTCCAACCCAAAATAGACCAGCAAGAAAAATAAAAATAGAAGGGAAAAATACGACATCCAAATCCAATAGGCCACTCAAACTAACATACCATATCCAAAGACTTCATATTGAAGAGAAACACAAAAGCTACCACCAAAAAGCATAAACCCTAGAAACAAACAAAATAACTCCAAGAGGAAAGCAACTTCATATCAACCAATTCCAGTCGTCGGGAAAGAGAACTTTGCCCAAGGGACAAAAGAACCCGACGAAGCCACAAATGCAACCCATAAAGGGAAGTCTTTTTCCAAGATTGAAATTAAAGGAGAAGAGGGATTTAAAGCCTAACTTGAAACATGACACTTCTCTTGAACAACTGTCAAAGCCACCCAATTTTGATGCGGTATTCGCTAATCATCCGATCAATATAAAACAAGATGATGTAATGGGCAGAACCTCAATGGCACAGATTCACTAGGGTCCTCTAATCTCAACCATTGATTGTGGGGCTAATGAAACGACGCAATCAAGAAAGAGTCGCGCGGGTGTAGGGAATTTTACATAGCTTTGCATGCATCCTATGTAGGGGGGGGAGGTGGTTAGAAGAGTTAGTTACCTTGTTTGTTAGTCTATATATATATATATATATATTTTTTTTTTTTTTTTTTTGCTACTTCCGGAAATATTTAAGCTAGTTTAGAATATCCTCTTTTAACACCCGACTAATCTCCGTCTATTGATACAAAATGATGAAAGATTACGCTTTACAACCCAAATCCAAAGCATGAAAAATATCAAAAGAATCTAGTTTTTTTTTTACATGTATGCCAAATTATTATGATACCAAGTAAAAAGAATGTGAGATATACTGCTTCTCTAGGGATACAAGTAGTTGGTTGTATCCGTCGCGTTCGCAGTGTCTCTACAAAGAATAGATCTTGCTTCAATTATTGAACGAGGAGGCTCAACATCTTTTTCATGCACTGCATTGCCAAGCAGTCTTTGCATTTGGGAAGCAAATGTATCATCCAATATCTACAAAACAAAGAGACAAACTTGCAATCATATACACTTTAAAATATCTACAAAAAGAAAAATCCAGTTTAGGCCACGTTATCTAACTAAGAGCTAACAAAATCTGACTACAATTTCAATTTCTCTATTGTCAAATATTATGATATCTAAGACCTTGAAGAGTTACATACCCCAAGAGCATAATATGATCCATTGTACCATACTCGGTTTTCCTTCCTTCCCTCGAGAAATTTTAGAACAATCTTGTCACGAAATAACAGATATGAATCAGTTAAGAATATAATAGAGAGAGAAAAAAAAAAAGGATTAAAAAGAATGATCGTTTTTCTTTTTTAACTTCTTACCTGTCCCATTCTGTCCCAGAATCCTCGGCAAGTTGCTACAAATATTGCAGCACTAAAGACCTCGTGTAAGTTGGATATATAGTCAATGAGTTGAGAACTTAGCATTTGCATTCTTTCACGAACTTCACCTTCTCCATCTTCTTCCTTGGTTTCCTCCAAGATCCTTTTGAGCCGAGTATTACGATTGGCTTGCATCTAAATGTAGAAATTAGAATTGTCAAAATGATTTATTATAGAAGTAGAAAAATAAGGAGAAACCTTGGTACAATGTTTTTTGAGTTTTTTAAACGGATGATGTAAAGGATACATATTGATACTTTCTTCTCCTGTATATAGAAAGGGTTTGTTTACAGTTTTATCAGGTCTTAAGGCAGTTGGGATTTGTTTCTAGATTGCTGCTATAATGAGAAGGAAATGACCAAAGTAGGCAGAACTTACATTGCAAATGAGCATCCCTACAGTTGCCTGCAAATAAGTTTTGTACTTTGTTCTGAGAAGAACTGTTATTGCATTCATCTGTTCCCCAAAAATAGATTTATTCTCTACCAAAACAGGAAGATAGGATGCCCACGACTTCAAAATACCTTCCACCCTAACGTGTAGGACATCCAGAATTCTCTTTATGGTATTTAGAAAGATTCCCAACTAAAGAAAAAAAAAAATTAGAAAATTTACAAAAATTTTGGGCCTAGGCACCTGGCTACAAATGTGAAATATAGACTTACTTGACTAGGAACTGTATAGATTGTCACTGATTGTCTTCTTGTCAACTTCTGGACCTGCATATTAAGCCTTTTGGGAATACTATCTTTCAAAGGTGTCAAGATGTCATTATATTGCTTCTCAAGCGCTTTTATTATTGCTCTTTCTGCATTTGCGACCGCCTTCACAAAACCGAAATAAGATAGTTTCATACAATTGATGTAGTTTTCTTACAATGCTTGGAACAAAAAAAGATCTGTCCCAGATCTTAACTTAGTGAAGTAAAAGGAGAGCTTACATTTTCCAAAATTAATGAATATTGAGGCCATCTATTGATTACCACCTCATACAGAACAAGGATTTCTTTAATTTTCTCATACATCTCCTCAGAAAATGGTGAGATGGAATGGTTTGTTGTATTTCCCAACCATGGGACCTACACATTAGTAATTTGACCCAAAGAAGTGAATTTACATTTCATATATTTTCAGGTAAAAAGAATTTAACATGACAGAATACACATCAAGGCATACCTTTTCTGCTTTACATAGATCAAGCAAGTTAAGTTGCATATCCTCTACCCACACCATTATATAATTGTGAAACAAGTCTCTAGAGTCTACACCACCCTGCATTGGACTAAATGATATAGTGTGTCAAAAAAGAGAAGGGTTCCTCACATTCTGAATTGAAGTGCATAGATAGGTTCAAGAATACAGTTAAAGGATCAAAACCTAATATTCCATGATTCAAGATTTCTTTCAAAATCAGCAGTAGCTATTAAAAGCTCATTAATGTGTGGTAATGGGCTAGATGGAGGCCAAGCAGCAAGGAAACCCCTTAGCCTGTTACACAACTCTGTGCTGTAAACAGCAGCTGTGATGTTTGATAAGTCAATTGAACTGGAAATAAGGAAAGAGTTAGTCAGAAGATGATTTGAGTTCCTATCCTCATTGAAATATTTCATTGTTATCCATTAAATAAGATTAAAAAAGTACCTGGGTAGAATATGCTGGTTGTGAATCTTGATGTCTGCCTGGATTTCATCACTAATATTCTTACAAAGGTTTTTCATCTTCAAATATGCTGTGGAAATAGTGATGGAATCCACAAGGAAACCTTCAGAATTGCTGCTCGACACAAACTCATCAGTCTCTACCATATGCTTTCTACACCGTTTTTTGGCTGCTGTCTGCAAACAATTGTATCAGGTGGTTCAGAATCTTGTCTCTCTTGATTTGCCCAAAAACACAATCAATTGGGTAGTCAACAAATATCATACTACTTTTAATTAACCACTTTTATGAGATGCAAGAGTCCATAGAGAGAATACTTAGAACAGCACATAGAACTAGGATAATTTTTTACCCGCAAATAGTTTTTGAGCATAGTCTGTGCATCTAGAGAAAGTATATCATGGAGGAGGGTATAGATCTTGACAGCAGGGGCCAGAGCCGGTGCAGCTGACTCTTGCATGAGACCAAACAAATCTGCTAGCCCCGTCGGAGAGTTTTCATCCAAGGATTTGTAGTTTTCAAAAACATTTCCCAGTAGACTCTCAATTTGTGTTTCACAGTCCAAAAGTATACTTCTCTGCAAAATATAAGTAAGCTCTTACACTGTGCTACCACTAAGAACACTCGATGGATGTAACTGGACCATCTAGATAGACTTTTACAGTTTTACCTCTTGCCGAGTCAAACTTTTCTCACTTCTGGCCTCTATTATGGGAACAAGCAACTCATTGACAAGCTCTAAGCAGTCCTTGATTGGAGTTGCTACGTTCATGACATGTGAAAGATATCTGCAAGATCAAGAAAATTAAAACTGCAGTTAGAAATGCACAACTGGAATAGCAAAGGAACGGTATGTAATTTGCTAAGAATGTGTTATACCCCAGTCATTAATACTTATGGCGAAATAAAATATAATATAGTCATTATTATTATTTTATGGCTATTTTAATCATTATTATTATTATAAATAACATTAGTATGGTTATATTTGATAGGAAGAAAATTGATTTGAGAGTAAGAACTCTTAGGGAGAGACGGTCTACTTCTCGAATAGTAGACCAACCTATGTTATCTTGGTTGCATAATAAAGATTAGTCATAATTCTATATCTTTAGGTCGGGTCCTATCAAATTGGTATCAGAGCATAATCTTGGGATGATGGCTGCGAAGAAGGTAGAAGCACTCGAGAAAAAATTGGAGAGCAAAGTGATGGCGATTAAAACAACAATTGAAGAACACTTCTCGACAATACAACATCAGTTTTCGTCGTTGGAAGACATGTTGGTTAAACTAACCGAGATGCGAATTAGGTTAGCACCGAACCTTGACCAACTTATGGGCGGTCATGGTCGGGCAGTAAGGGACATCGCCGGAGAAGGCAGCCAAGGCAGCCGCAGTGGAGGCGAGTAGGCTGCATGAGGGGAACTGGCAGCGGGCGGCGCAGTGGTGGGCACGGGCCCTGACGGCCAGGCTAGGGGAGAGTTCGGCGGCAAACTGGGCGGTGGCTCAAGGGCTACCGCGCCTCTGTAGGGGTCGACCGGAAGGTTTCAATTCAGACCAGAGGAAAACGAGGCGGGGCAAGGCTCTGTTGGTGGTTATTCAGCAGGAACCGCCACGAGTGGTGAGGTAAAGGCGCCGATGGCTGATTTTAGGGTTCCGACGAAACCCCTATGGGCGGGGTAGGGGCAGTACGCGGCTGAGCAAAGCAGAACTTGGGCTGACCCACAGATTGGCAAATTGAAAATGCATATCCTTGAGGGTGTGGATACATCAGCATGGCTCTATAGGGTGGAAAGATACTTCGCGATTAACGAGCTCTCCTAAGTGGAAAAACTATAGACAGCAGGTCTCTGTTTGGAGGGGCTGGCATTGTCATGGTTTCAATGGTGTGAGCATCGCCAACCCATTAGGTTGTGGACGGAGTTCAAGCAACGGGTAATGGTAAGGTTTCAGACCTCACAAAATGGGGACTTACACGAACTATTCTTGGCCCTTCGCCAAGAGGGGACAGTGTTGTAGTACCGAAAGAAGTACGAGTTACTTTCCGGCCCATTAGCGAGAGTCTCTCTTGAAATCTTGGAAGGAAATTTTTCAAAGGAGTTGAAGCTAGAAATTCAGTCAGCATTGAGGTTACTACGACCCAAGGGACTTGGGAAGTATATGGACTTGGCATTACAAGTGGAGGAGAAGAAAAATGCCAAAAAATAGGGGAAAAACAGCCATGGAAATTTTGTTCACAAAGGTGTTATACTGGGAACCATAGCACTAGGACTTAAACCAATATTGTTTGTAAGGAGGCACCGGAGGAGAAAAGAGCAGGGTACCAGGTTGACGGATATGGAGATCTCAAACAAAAGAGCAAAAGGGTTATATTTTCGTAGTGACGAGAAATTTTCGCCTGGTCATCGTTGTAAGGATAGGAGGCTCCAAGTGTTAACGGTTGGTGATGAAGATGATGATATGGTGGAATCGTAGAAGGAGAAGGAGGAGGAACTGGTGCATCACTATCTAGACATGGCTGAAGTGTTGCTTAACTCGGTTATCTGATTTACACCCTACCACACCATGAAGCTAAAGTGGGACATTCAGGGGCAGAGCGTAGTGGTTCTTATCGATAGTGGGGCCACCCACAATTTCATTTCCAATTGAGTAATTCTGAAATTGGGACTAGAATTTAAGAACATGAGCAGTCACGGGGTAACTTTGGGAACAGACACTAAGATACGGAGTGCTTGAACCTGCAAAAACCTTTGATTAGTGATGCAAGAGTTAGAGGTAATTGACGATTTCTTGCCCTTGGACTTGGCCACTTTAGATGTGATCTTGGGTATTGAGTTCAATGGGCAAGATGAAAGTGAACTGGCAGTTGTTGAGGATGTAGTTTCGGATTAGGGGAAAAAAATGTGGTGCTAGAAGGGGATCTAAGTCTATGTAAAACTCTAGTGGCCTTGAAGACGATACTGCAAACTATTGAGAGAGAAGGGCAAAGGTTCCTTATTGAGGTGAACACCCAGATGGGAGTATATCAGAAAGGGAGTCGAGCGATGGAAGAAGCCGTGCAGGAGGTAGTGGACCAATTTAGCGATGTATTTAGGATGCCCGAGGGGCTTCCCCCCACAAAGGGACTACGAGCATGCTACAGTGTTAAAAGAGAGAGTTTCACCAATTAGTGTGCGGTGCTACCGATACCTGTAGGCTTAGAAAGATGAGATTGAGAGATTGGTAAAAGAGATGTTAGAAGCCAGCATTATACAGCCCCGTATGAGTCCATTCTGTAGTTCGGTTTTATTGGTCAAGAAGAAAGACGGAAGTTGGCTGTTTTGTGTGGACTGAGCCTTGAACAAAGCGACTGTACTGGATAAATTCCCAATTCCGGTCATTAATAAACTATTGGACGAGTTACACGGAGTTAGCGTGTTCTCCAAGTTAGACTTGAAGTCAGGGTATCACCAGCTTAGACAGCGGAGGGAGTATGCGGCCAAGACAACTTTTCGGACCCACACGGGGCATTATGAGTTCCTAATGATGCCTTTTGGCCTCACAAACGCCCTAGCAACGTTTCAGTCACTCATGAATATGGTATTTCAGCCATACTTGAGAAAGTTATGTTGGTCATAGTGCTCTGAAAGCATGTAATAAGTATTGTTTTAATGAAATTAATAAAAGTGACATTTTTCTATATAATTGTTATGAATGTATTATTATCGAATAATATAAATAAATATCTGAAAATGCTAAATTCATATATGTGACTATAATCTTGTATTAGTACGAGAGGATTAAGATTATAGATAATGAATTAAATTGTCTGCAACATATTATACGGTTGCTAATATGGAATCTTTTAATATAGTGGTTGCTAAGTACGGTCCACTAGCATTATGAATGCATGTGATCTAGATCCGGATCATTGATGTAGATAGACATCTTAGTGGAAGTGCTTTATTTTATATAAATGGTTTATATAGGACATGACTCAATATGAATTAATTCTTTATTTAAATACCATTTACTATAAAGAATTAAAATTCATATCAAATAATGATCATATGCAGATCAATATGAATCCTAAGTAGTCATGAACTCCTGTTTATGTCAATTGAATCTCTTGATTCACTCGTCACAGTTTGTTTAGATAATCAGGCTAAAAGACTTTTTATTTTGGAGATTCGTTGAGATAAGTGGCTGAGAACATGATTTATAGATATGAAATCCAAACCTTCGTCATAGAAGATTATATATTGGTTCCCTTAAGGGTTAATTCTGGAACTGAATGATTTTGAGCTCAAATTTATAATCAAGTTATAAATTGATCGTTCATTAGTGAATTAATGGTAAGACAGGATTTTGACCAATTCTAATTATGAATCAATTTTTGGGGGATTGAATGCATGAAATGATTATATCAATGGACTACTAGAGATTACTCAGTAAATATCTTTTATAATTGCAATAGTGCAATCCCATATTTTTAGTGGAATAATATTGAGATTAATATTTTAGATTTGCTAGATTAAAGAGTTTGATCAATAATATAATTTATTGGAGCTTGGAATTATAGGTTTATGGTCCCTATGTCGCCTCTATAATATACTATATAGGGTAAAAATGACGAAGGTTGAAAAAGACTTATTTGCAAGAAAATAGTTTTATGGAGCAAATTCATAATTATGAGATAATTAGTATTAATTAATTAATTAAGAATTAATAGATGTATTTAAATGTGAAATTCGGAATTAATAAATTAAATATTAATATATTTGATTTTGAATTGAATATGTTATGCATAATATTAAATTGACATGAGATATTGATTTAATATTAAAATTAAGAAAAGTTAAATTTAGATTTGAAATAGATAAGATTCTATTTCAAACATATCATTAAAAGATTTTGATGATATGATTTAAAATAAATAGGATTTTATTTTAAATTAAATTTAAATCTTATCAAATATATCATCAAATGATGATATGATTTTTATATTAAAACTCTATTTTAAATAGGATTTGAAAAAATTTAATCATATGATCATCAAATGATATTTTTGAATTATTAATTTAATTAATTTAAAGAGTTTAAATTAATTAAAACTCCTAATGAAGTTCTATAAATACATCTCAAAAAGGATGATATAATTTAAACGAAATGGGAATTTATTTTAAATTAAATTTAAATCTTATCAAATATATCATCAAAATGATGATATGATTTTTATATTAAAACTCTATTTTAAATAGGATTTGAAAAAATTTAATCATATGATCATCATATGATATTTTTGAATTATTAATTCAATTAATTTAAAAATTTTAAATTAATCAGAACTCCATTAGGAGTTCTATAAATACATCTCATCCTAATTAAATTATCGAGTTTTTTTTTTCTCAAGAATTTTTTTCCTATAGAGATTTTTTTAAGAGAAAAATAGAAAGAAAACTTTGTCATCTCCACGTGCTCACACACGTCTTATTGTGTTGAGGATCGACTTGAAAGATCGTTGTGCGAGTCTCAACGATCAATTCACATAAGGCAAAGGTATGACGTCTTTATATAGATGTAGATTAATTTATATGTATATAAAGGATCACAAAAACGTTTTTAGAAAAATTTTGTTATACACTAGGACCGATTGTTCGTTTCCGCTGCGTGGTTGTGAACCGCCGATTTCTAACAAGTTCGTGCTCATCTTCTTTGACGACATCCTGATCTATAGCCGCTCTACCAAGGAGCACTTGGACCATTTAACAGTCGTTTTGACAGAACTACGGGGTCAACAATTATATATGAATGAGAAGAAGTGTACTTTTGGGCACCCTAATGTTGAGTGTTTGGGCCACATTGTTTCGGGTGAGGGGTTTTCAGCGGATCAAGCCAAGGTTTCGGCAAAGTTAGATTGGCCAGCACCAAAGACACTGAAGGAATTGAGGGATTTTTGGGTTTGACCGGGTATTATCGAAAATTCGTCAAAGGATATGACATGATAGCGTGGCCTTTAACGGATCAACTCAAAAAGATAATTTTCGTTGGGGCGAATTGGCAATCACATCATTCGAAGAATTAAAGCAAGCAAATGGCTAGTGTTCCGGTACTCGCATTGCCGGACTTTACCACGACTTTTGTAGTGGAAACCGATGCCTCCGCTACGGATTAGGGGTTGTCCTCATGCAAAATCCGCAACCGATCACAAATTTCAGCAAGGTTTTGACCCTGCGAGCCAGCCTTAAGTCAGTTTATGAATGCGAGCTCATGGCCATTGTGTTTGTGGTACAAAAATGGAGGTCGTATTTGTTGGGTCAAAGGTTTATAGACTGCACGGATTAGTGGAGCTTGAAGTATTTGTTGGAACAATGCATGGTTGCGGAGGATCAACAACGTTGGCTGTCCAAACTTCTAGGCTATGATTTTGAGATACAGTACCGCCCGGTGTTAGACAATAAAGTTGCGGATGCATTGTTCAAGCGCGTAGAAGGACCTTAGTTAGCGGCAATATCGTTTTCGCAGATATTAGATGCAGCGGGATAAGAGTCGGAGGCGACAACAGACCCAGTGTTGAGCAAGATTAGAGAGGCTATTCATAAGGGAGGTGACGGGGATCCAAAGTACACGGTTGTGGGGGGTCAATTGCTTTATCAGGGGCGTGTAGTGATTCCAAAATCGTCTTTGCATATACCGCGACTATTACAAGAGTTCCATTATAGCGCAATTGGGGGACATTCAGGGGTGTTGAAGACTTATAAGAGAATGGCGGCAGAATTATATTGGGTGGGAATGAAGAAAGATGTGACGCGGTTCATGGCACATTGTGATGTTTGCAAACGAAAAAAGTATTTAGCCATGACCTCAACAGGGTTGCTCCAACCCTTACCGCTGCCACAAAAAGTATAAGAGGTGAGTTTGGACTTTATTGATGGGTTACCGATGATCGGAAGGCTATAGCGTCATTTTGGTGGTGGTTGACCATCTTAGCAAGTATGCCCATTTCGTGCCACTTCGGCACTTGTACACAGCCTTGACCGTAGCCACAACTTTCATGAGAGAAGTCGTACGCTTACACAGAGTGCCGGAGTCCATTGTTTCTGACCGTGCCAGTTTGTTTTAGCCAGTTTTGAAAGGAACTATTTAGATTACAAGGGACGGCGTTGAAGCGGAGTTCCGCCTACCACCCCAAACGGATGGCCAGATAAAAGTGGTTAATCGCTGCCTGGAGACGTACTTGTGATGTTTCGTGTCGGATACCCCTCGGCTTTAGGCTAAATGGTTGGGATGGGCCGAGTATTGGTACACCACGTCCTTTCACACTGCCTCGCAGACCACTCCGTTTCGCATTCTCTACGGGCGAGACCTACCTCCATTGATACGTTATGGACATAGCATCATCCCGGTCTCACAGGTGGAACAATACATAGAGGCGAGGGATGATACTTTAGAGGAGTTAAAGGAGCACGTAGCTAAGGCTCAACAAAGGATGAAACTAGGGGCCGATAGGCTTCGGCAGGAGGTTCACTTCGAGATAGGCGATTGGGTTTTCTTGAAGCTTCGGCCATATAGGCAGAAATCCTTAGCTAGGAGGAGAAATGAGAAATTATTAGTCCGTTATTTCGGCCCTTACGAAGTGGATGCGCGGATTAGGGCAGTAGCTTACTAGCTTGATTTACCGGCTACGACAACAATTCATCAGGTATTTCATGTATCTTAACTCTGCAAGGCAATTAGTAATTCATGTGGCTTCTCTGACAATACCACCTAACTTGACATCACATATGGACGAGTTGTTGGAACCGGTTGAGCTATGCGGTGTTCGGCAAGGGGCGTCGGGAAAGAAGGCTACATTGGAAGTCTTGATTAAGTGGAAGGATATGCCGATCCACAAAGCAACATGGGAATCATACTCTTTTATCATACAACAGTTTTCAGATTTCCACCTTGAGAACAAGGTGTCTCATTGGGAGAGGAGTAATGTTAGACCCTGGTTATTAATACCTATGTTAGGCGAATAATCATTATTATTATTTTAGGACTTTAGTAATCGGCTATTAGTAGTAGCAGTAGTATTATTTTACCTCTCGAATAGTAGACCAATCTATGTTATTTTAGTTATTACATAATAAAGATTAGCCCTAATTCTATATCTCTAGATCGAGTCCTATCAGAATGTTTGGTACCTGAGCTTGGTATATGCCTCAGAAACTCCATAGTAGTCTGAAAATTCAGTCAGCAACCACTTCCAAGGTCCATCTAACCGCAGATTTTGGGAAGAAAACTGTTGTGCACGCATAGCAGCCTCAAACAATAAATCGTAGGCTAGAGTTTCCACAACAGGTGCACTCTGTTATATGTGAAAGATTTAAGGATTAAATCCTGTTTGTACATGATGCACATTTTTCCAATCCCATATAAAATTAACAGATTTCACAGCGTAGCCTCTCTATTGTGAAAAATTTTTTAATTATAGTGACCATGGAGAAATTCTTCATATTTACTTAGAAGAAAATCCAGTCAAATAACAAACTGCGAAACTTTTCTTGCATAGTACCGGCTTATTTCATAAATTTTAATCCCAAATCAGAATATGATATCCAACATTGTACCTATCCAAAACTAATTTACATCCAAACAAGTCTCAGCAAAACAGAGTTCTTTGCTTTTATTATCAAAACACAGATTTGTTGACAGTGAAAAGTAAAGAAAGATGTGTTTTCAAAATATCAAGCTTGATCTCAAGCAAGGCTCTGCTAAGTTTTTTTGTTAAAACAAAGTTGAGGTGAGAAAGAATGAAACCTTCATAGACGTAGTCTCATCGCTTGTCAGCGTATGAACAATAGAAAGCTGAATCTTCCCTACACATTCTTGGTCATCATGATATATGGGCCACCATCGAATTCTTTCATTCTGCATAGTTGGGAAATTTCCACCTTGATTGCCGCTACATACCAATCTCCATGACTGAATGATTAGGAATTAAAAAAAATATGGGAAGGAAAACTTACAGCATTATCTATCAAGGATGGAATTGCAATTGTAGTTCGACCTTGAATAGATCTTTTAATATCTTGAACCTCTAATAATAAAGCATCCCCTTGATTCTCTGGAAAACTGAAATCGTACAAAAGTATAAACCTTGAGTTCGACTAACGAACTTTCTTTTCTAAGAAAATAGACCAAATCAAAGTAAATTATTACTACACCACAGACCACTAGCTGAATTTGACGAAAACATGGACTTACAAGACATGGTAGTCTCCACTTCCAGGGTGCAAACAAATGGCAGAACTTGGTTCCGGATCAGTATCTTCTGTAGCACTCTTCAGTTGGAAGAAGCATGAAAGTGGGTCTGCAAGCATCAAAAGATTAATTTCACCATCCAATAAGACATTATGGTAAGGAGACCTAAATTTTACAGTCCTTAAAGTATTCACAACCCTTTAGTTTCATCCTTAGAGAAAAATAAGAGGGTGCTCATTATTCGTCACTTTGACAAGAAATGGAAAATAAATGTCTAAGAGTTCTATAATCGAGATAAACCTTCCGATGTCATTGAGAGTTGCGCTGACTTTATCGAATTTATGCCACTTTTTATAAGTGATGAAACATGTCGGACATACTCGGCTCCTGCTTGAATATAGATTCCGGCTCGCTGTGAATGTGTGTTTCTTAGTTTCCGCCTTGGTATTATTACTCTGAGTTTTTTCACTATCATTAACAAGTAAGAAACACTCATTAGTTTATATTCTGAATCCAGTAGAGGGTCATAAATATTAATCCTTAAGAGTATGAAATCTGTTTTGTTTCTCAAATGGTCTCAAATAGTAAGAATCTTCACTGAAAAAATATATTACCTTCCACTCTTATCGTTCCAACTACCTTCTTCGGGTTTGAGGGGACTATTTGTTCAACATGTTCAGTATTCATACCCATTGATCGCATACGGCGAGGTTGTAACAAAAACTTGTGTAGTCTACATAATCAGACAAACATCGGAAGAACCCATTAAAATATGAGATCCAACTATACATACATACATACATGTTCTATTATATTTGTAAAAAATGATTACGAGGATATTTACCCAAAAGCACTTCTAAGAACCAGACACTCATCACGTAGAAACTCAGGTGACTCAGTGCAGCCTTGCTCCCAAGCTTGTAGGCATAATCGTATACAAGCGTCATATGCAATTAGAGTTTGCCATGCATTTTGGCCACTAGTTGATAAATCGAGATTCAGTGCAAAGAAATTAAAGATTTCAGGATTTACAGATCTCTAAAATGTAAGTTTTATTGAAGACTTGAGGTTACTGGTACCGATAAATATCTGAGCGATGTAAAAAAAATTTCAATAAAGATTATACCTGGTGCTGTAGCAAGATGAATGATCGTTTTGGTTGGCTTGGAATGGAAGGGCCTGAGACTCTTTTTCTTTTTCAGCTTCGGTTCTGTTTATGTTGCACAAGAAAATATGAAATCATTATAATTAACAAACCATCAAGAAGTACACGTAAACACTAACAAAGCCCAGTCAAGATGAATCCATATGCTATATACTACATACCTTTCTACAGTTTTTGTAGTTCTTAGAGATTGTGATTTCCAATCTGTTAAAACTTCTTTCCACCCATCCAAATGCTCTGAAATTGTTGGGTCGGTTTGTCTCAGACTTTCAAAATCGCTTTGGTAATGACTTTCAACCTCAGTGCTTCTTTGTTCCGTCCCGACATCAATAATAGGAGGTGCACTTGGAGTTCCCAAATCTTCCAAATCTCTGTGGAAACTACCACGAATTTGAGCAACCTACCATGATCATCAACATATATAGCTTAGAGTTAGTATCCATTACTCCATTTACTATTAGATAATTGAGATAAGATCAGATTTCTATTTTTAAAATTTATAAATTTTTTTTCTAGCATTATGATCACCATTTGACACAAACCAGAGTTCTGTGGGTCCAACGTTGATTTCAGACTGTCTTAAAGACTGAACCAAATATCATCATAGTAAAGACTGAACCAAAAGCTTAAAATATTCAGGTACTAAACCTCTTTGTTTTTGGGCCAAAATATACTCCTAAACCTTAAATTGTTAGGGTTGTAGATATATGGTATGGTACTATGGTACCATTTTTAGGCTACTAATTATCCAAAGATATAATTCACTAAGAAATGAGCCAACAATATAATTCACTTACTAAAATTGGGAAAGTTGAGAGAGTCCTTACCCGTCCGGCATTTTGCAGTAATACTCGCTTTTGAAGCTGATTGGCATAACTTGGAGTTGAAGTTTTCAGTGAAGATTTCTTCATCCCTAATTCTCCGTCTGTAAACCTTCTGTAGTTATCAGGAACATCGACCCTAAGATTCTCCTTCAAACCTCCTCTATTAATAGAAGATCCTCTACCGCCATTGAAATTTCTGCTGGATTTATAGGAGAATAGCTCTTCCTCATAACACTGTACGACCGGATTTTCTAAGAAATCAGTTTCATTAGATTCCTCAGAGAAAATATCGTCCTCGTCATTTGGAACCGAAGCTACGCTCTCATCCATATAATCATTGTCCTCCTCATCTTCATCACGGAGACAGGGAGAAAGCAGGCTATGTGGAGCGAGTAAACCAGAGTGGAATTTCAAAGGAGGTAGGGTTTGAGAAGAGACGAAGGTGTTGGAATTGAAAGCGAGAGGAGATCTTGGAAATGTGGCGTCAGGCGTAGTTGGTTTCTCTGCTAGAGGAGATCTTACTCTAGGTTGAAGTTGTCGTTCTTCTTCTTCTTCTTGTATTGGTGCAATGGATTCCTGAAATTACAGAGTATATTTGACAATGAAATGAAAATTAGTTGAAAATTAGGGATTCCTTTTTTAATCTAAAAAGTTTTAAGTATACCCTCTTGATCCAGCTGATTGCTCTCTCGTCCAGACCTTCTGTGAACATCTTTGCTACAAGAGAAAGAGAGAGGAGAGAGAAGTACAAAGTTCGCTGGAAAGGAGAGAGAGTACAAAGTTCGCTCGAAAGGAGAGATGAAAAGGGGAGCTGAAATTAGGAGGATAATAAGATGAAGAAGAAAAGAAGAGAGCGCGTCGGCTATGTGGCTCTGTTTCGTATGGCAACGGCTAGTTTTTCAACATCCACTTTTTGAGTTGTATTAAATTATATATATATATATATATAATATAATATAATATAATATAAAAGCTGAGCTTAAGGTTCCTTTTAAAGTTATGTGGCATCTAATTTTTTGATATATCAGCTTTTTGGTACAGTTTTTTCCAAAATTGCTCTGATGGTAAACAGTTACAAGAGTTTTTTTTTTCCGTGTCAACTTTTTTGCACGATTTTTCTAATAATGCCTCATAGTTTGTCTGGAATTACTGAAGACTTTTTTGGCCTTATTTTTGCTTCTGGTTTGTCTGCAACCCAAAGTGATTCAACGACACAGTTATATTCGACATTTTCCTAGTATTTAACTTTCATATAGTTTTAAAATATATATATTTAAAGGTTTATTTATAGGGATATCATATTTACGCGTCTATTAAGATTTATTTTGTTGATCACTTTAGATCCATTTTGAAGGAAGGGAAGTATTAAAAATTTCGACATAATTGCAAACAAAAAGCTGTACCAAATAGTAAACCACAAATTTATGATCCAGTTTTTTACGAAAACAGTCATGAATGTCGTTGAGGGATGCAAAATGGTGATTCCTAGGAACGAAGTTAAATTTGTTAAGTATGAAAGATAACAATGCCTTGCCGAAATAAATAAAATATTGGCCGGTGATTCTTCCTTATTTCTTTATAATGTTTCCTTTTACAATTAAAAATACATTTTATGTAATGTAGTTTCTATTTTTTTTGGGCTTCTTATATGAGATTACTTTTAGCTTATATTAACAAAGAACACTCGAACCTACTTATGGCTTTAACAGATGTCATAGGCCAACTAACTGGAATGACGAGAACACATGAGAGAACTATAGGTGGCAAAAATGTAAAGCAATAAGATATTCATATTCAAGACAACAAGTTTTCATGCACATACTTTAAGCGCTGATATTTGTTTCCCAGTTTACCTAGATCCCTTCAAGGGTATTTCATGCACATATTCTTATTGATTTTTTTTTTTCAGAGGCATTGGAATTCGTATAACTCTCTGGAGAGCTGCAGTTGAAGTTTTAAAGGTAGCTGATTCTCTACATTCTATACCTCCTATTATCATAGTCACTTCGCTTAATATGAAGAAATACATGGGTAGGCAAGGCAATCTCTATATTTATCTTATATATTATTTGGATCGATATGCTATGCCAAGGTTCGTATCATATGGTTTACAAATATTTAATAGATCACGTTCACTTATATTTGATGATTTAAAGTATGAAACCTGATTGAGTGCCTATATGGCATTGTAATAGCTTTATAATTTATATTTTATCAAATATTTTGCTACTTAAACTATAGAGGGTGGCTGAAAGTTAATGCATATATGTTGATTTTTTACACAGTTTGTTAATTATTTTGACACTTAAGATTTGTGCCCCTCTGCTATTACAGTCATATGATTATTCATAAGAATTGTCCTCTTTTTTTTCATTTGTGTGCAAATCCCTTCATATTTCACAGTCTTACCCCAAAAATGATCTATTTTCTGTTTGATTGCTTAGAGTTACAGTTTAGGTAAAATGTCTTACTTTTTTTGGTCTCTCTCTGTAACTTCTTCCTCTGTAAGTTGTGTTTCTTCCGACACAGACATAAGATTAGGGTACCTCTATTACCACAATATTATATTATTCATAAGCCATATCCAAATAAACATCTGGGTTCAAAGGCCTTCATATTTTATAGGTTTTCAAAGGCAGCAAAAACGATTGTGACAAGTGCCATTCCAGTGATCTGAACCCCATCTCCGATCATTATGCAAAGAAGCTTTGACCACTCCGGTTCCCGGAAAACATCTCCAACAAGTTTCCAACCGGAGAGCTCCTCGTTCATCTGTGCCTGAGCTTCTTTATCCAGCGCTTCATATCTAGTTAGATCTCTTCTCACTGTCCTTAAGAATATGACGAAAACTATACTGGCTAGGAAAAATATCGCCATTAGAGAATTCATGATGGAGAACCAGTGGACTCGGGTACTGTTCATTTTCAAATATGCAACCCATCTTGACGGCCATCTTATATAGCTTTTCACAAATTCAACCTCGTAAGTGAATGAAACCCGTTCATGTTCCCTTATAACCTGAGACTTATCAAGCCCCATAGGGCAACTTGCGGACGAGATATTGTCATAGAGATGGAATTTTGTCATCTCTTCTGGGTCATATTTTTTAGTACAAGGGCTAACCTGAAAACCAACAATTTCGAACCCAGACACTGTCTTATCAGATTGAGAAATTACACTAGAACCTTCTTCCCCTGTCCCAATTATCTCCAACCCACTCCCTTCATACTCATGGACTAAAACTGTAAACTTGAGGTGGTTAATACGCTATTAGGTGCAGTATACCCAATAGGAAAACCAGTCCATTGGATTTTAACCCCATTTTGGTTAACATATCGAATGGCTCGCAAACTATCAAGAATCATCTTAACTTGATAGAGATCTCAGGTTCTTTGTTTCAATAGCTGGACCTGATTTTGTAGTACAAAGGTAGATGGTTTCATTCACATTCATACGAAATCAATAAGGGGAATTATCGATCTGATCACCCATAAGGAGCTCTCCAAGATTTTCGGCACTTTTTTTTATCCCACCAGGAGGTCTACAGTATGGAAGGCTGTAGTAACTGAAGGGAAGCTCAGTTTCAATGGAAGTTAAGGAGTTAACTTTGGCATATATTTCGTCACCAGTAGAATAAGTATGCATATAGCTTCTAGGTAGGTAGAATCCATCGCAAACCGAGGAAAATACAAGCAGGGTAATGAAAACCAAGCAGATTGAGCGAGCCATTGGAACTAAAAAAGAAAGGGCAAAAATGAAAATAAGAAATTAATTCATTAACAAGAACACCATAAATCTAAGAACATCTTTCACAAGCAATAAACGATGATGAGTTTAACAATACTACTTTAGCAGCAGACTTCACAAGTTTTTCGAACTGAGGTTTACTTAAATTTGAGTTATTTCTAAGATTTGAGCAATAACACCTAAATTTAGAGGCAGATCTCGACATTTTTCTTTTCCGAAAAAGACTTTTTGAGATTGAGAAATTCAATGAGAAACCGAAGCAGCATTGGATCTATTAGATACGAAATCGACTGAAACTCAAATCAATTAGCAAATAATGAATGAGCATTGTTAAAATAAAATGAAACAGAACAGAAACATAAATTGAATTTTGAAAAGAAGAAGAAGGAGGAGGAGCGAGACACTTACAGGTTTAGCAGATCTGGAGAATTTTACAGAAGATGAGAGAGAGAGTGAGAGGAAGATCGTTTTATTCTTCTCTCTTAAAAGCGCGAAGAGTGGACAGTCGGTGATAATACACAGGAGAGATGGGGGTGGAAGTGTAAATATAAGTAGGGGGTAAGGGGTTGGAAATTTGAAAATATAAGGAGGGTAAAACGGTCATTTTAGGTATTACTAAAGAGCCATTGGTTTGCGGAGATGAGGATTGGGATGGGGCCCACGCTAATCTCTTTCTTCCTCTTCTCATCATCAGTCTTCTTTGTATATGGATTGAGTGCTTCAAGCCTTCAACACTTCTCTCGTAAGAGCTCTCTAAACATCGATCGCAGCGATTCCTCGATTGAAATCCATTTTCTTCAGGATCAGGTCTCATTTCTCAATTTCATATCAATCGTCTTCTTCTACCTCTGATCGTCTCAATTTCATTTGTCGAGAAATTTCTCCTACCTCTGATCTTCGCCAGCTCTGTTCTTTAAGTTTTTTTTTTTCCTTTAAGTAATGCTTTCTGATTTTTATTCCATGGATTTCAGGCGCTCTCATGGCTTCTTCCACCAAGGATATTCCAGCTGGTAAGTTCCTATACTGAAAACACAAAACACACTTTTTTCTTAACTGTTATTGAAAATAGATATGGGAGTAAATTTTAGTGTCCTCTGAAGTTTGTGAAAATTGGATAGTGTGAAATTGGCTGTTATAAATGAATTTTTTTAAAGGGTTCTGATTGGATTGTTGAAAACTCAGTTAGGGGGAATAGTAGTTGACTGCTGCTGTTTGAGAGAAGTTGTGGTTTAATGGAGAATAAATGTGATTAGAAGTAGTGAAGGGTCTTGATGATATTCCATTCCTTGAAAGCCTGTGAATACTAGAGCCAGTGAAAATGGTAGCCACTAAGTGCCAAAGAAGAATGAGAAGAAGCCCAAGGAGGGGGGAAGAATCAATAAAAAAGGAACATAACATCCACTATTATAAACAGAATAAAACTTTATCATGTTCCCTTGAGTTAGGATACACTTTCTCTCTTCACATGTTTTTCTTGTATAACATGAATGAATTGATGAGGCCAGATTAAAGCATGGTACGCGTAGAGAAAAAATTATTAATATAGTGAAAAAAAGTGATCAAATAGTTAGATAATCTGTTTGGTGAATTTTGTTAAGCCAATTGACAGAATTTGAAAAATCTCAGAATCTGCAGTCTCTTGAAAAATCTCAGAAGTTGATCAAATAGTTAGATTATCTTGGTTTTTGCCCCAGTCAGACCAGAAGAGTCCATAGTCGCTGCATACTGCATACTATGGTTTTACTTAAATTCTGTCAAGGGCCCGTCTAATGAAAAGAAAAACATAAGAATTCCTCTGTAGCATTTAAATATCAAAACGTTTTACAATCCTTTCAATTATTTTCTTGAATTTTTCATGTTATTTTTCTCCTAGTTCTTTTCATTATGAGCATGTAGAAATAATTGTATAGATCCTCAACCATCATTACGAACCTCGGAAAGATTTTTGGTATTTCGAACCCTCAACCTTCACTTTGGGAGTAAAATTGGGTGGCTAATTGAGCTTTGCCCAATGGTTGAATTATTTCCCTATATAGTACAACTTGATTCAATGCTTTAAGATACTACAGTAATCATTAACATTGATGCCTCAAGGAGAGAAAACTTCTGGTTTTGGCATTGTTATGGATCATTCTTTTGATCTGCATGCTCTTTGAAATTGCAGTCTCTTGATTGTATTATTCTTTTGTTTTCTTCTTTTTTGCTTATGTATATGTTCTGTTAGATGAAAAAGCAGAGTCTACAGAAAACAAAAGTCCCAAATCTCAATCATCCTCAACAGAGCCACAGTCAGAACCACAAAGAACACCCTTTCCCCCTGGAGCAAGACTCCCTCCCGATGCTTTTGATTTCTCAGCCATGAGCGGCCTGCTTAATGTATGTTGAATTCTTTCATACCTATGCTATGTGGATTTTCGTGGGTGCCTTCACTTCAGCAAGATCTTTAAAGATCACTTTTTGTTGCATTGGTAGTGCGTTCATGTGACCACCCGCTGATTGCTTGCATGTGTTACTATTCTTTATACCACTTTGACAGCCACTATAGGAAAATGTTTTATTAAACTGCATTTCAAATATACTGTCTAGATGAATAAAAATATTTGAAAAATTGGAATAGTTCTGTTTTCTTTTTAGAGTAACTTGCAGAATAATGTGTTTCACAGTTTCTGGTACTTAACACAGAATAGAAGAATTCAATTGGTTGAGATTTTCTTTGATAAAACTTAGCCTTAGAATTTTGGATGGCCTGTGCTTTTGTTTAGTGGAAGGGAATTTCTGGAACAGACGAAGTGGTCTAAGCCTTCTTCTAGCTAGAAATCGCTAACCTGGTTTTCAATGAACTTTATCATTGACAAGGTATCTTTGTTATCAGTTTCATGCATGTAAAACGTGAAAAAATAAAAGAAAAAGAAGCTAATAATTCATCTAAAGTACTATTGTGGAAATTTGTCTTCTCAGAGAAGTTTCTGCTAGCATCATCCTTTCCATCTATATAACAGCTTGACTGAGTTTAGTATTTAATTTAAATTATAGTATTGTGCATTAATATCTGATTTATGGTGTACTTAGGATCCCAGCATTAAGGGACTTGCTGAACAGATAGCAAAAGATCCATCATTCACCCAGATGGCAGAGCAGCTTTCAAAGACTTTCCAAGGTGCATCAGTTGAACAGGGTATCCCTCAATTTGATTCCAAACAGTACTATTCGACCATGCAACAGGTGATGCAGAATCCTCAGTTTATGGCTATGGCTGAGCAACTTGGTAGTGCACTTATGCAGGTATCTATTGTTTATGGATTAAGGGACTTCCCTTGATTATATCCATGTATATACACGAGAATGTTCTCAAAATGATATAATTCTAGTCTTACTCATTTGGTTCACCATTCGAAATTCCAATTCGGTTAAAAAATCATGTTTGAACCTACAAAACTCCAATTTCTCTCAAATGCTAATCCAAAAAAAAATTTCAATTAATCCCACAATCTAACAAAAATATAATTCACCTAAACACTAGCTTATCTAAACTTCAGTTTAAAAACTGGATCAACCCTTTTATCCATTCACAGGATCCATCCATGTCTACCATGCTCGAGAGTTTTTCCAATCCATCAAACAAAGATCAGCTTGAGGAACGAATGGCACGTATTAAGGAAGATCCATCTTTGAAGCCTATTTTGGAGGAGATAGAGACTGGTGGCCCTGCTGCCATGATGAGGTTGGCAATAACTCATTGTTGAGAATCTTATTTATTTATTTTATTATATAATACTTTTATTTTCAGGTTTTGTGTTATCTAAAAGTTGCATTAATTTTCATGCATAGTCATTTTTTTAAAACAAAAAAAGGTGAAATTTTCTTGCCTAGGTACTGGAATGATAAAGAGGTCCTCAAGAAGTTCGGTGAAGCAATGGGTCTTGCAGTTCCAGGAGATGCAGCCACATCTTCTGAAAATTATGGAGTAGAAGATTCGGAAGAAGTCGGAAACGATGATGACTCAATTGTTCATCACACTGCTAGTGTTGGAGATGCCGAGGTACATTTTTAACCTCTTCTCTGGTAGCGTTTGGTTGCTATGTGACCTTGAAAGATACTTTATGCCTGAAAAGACTTGATTGTTATCTCTGTCATATATTTCTGAAGTTCTTAAATTGTAAATCTTTTTTTTCTTCCCATGATATTTTTCTGCTAGGTATTTAGGTGCAAATGGTATAGTGCTTCTTAAGTTTGGTTCCATCTTGCTTGTTGCTTCATTACTACCCAATTAACTACAATTGTTTTCATTTACATCAGCATGTTAGCACCTGCTAACATTGGATAACACAACCTATTATTGTTGAAGTCTTCTTCTTTTTTTTTTTTTTTCATTTTATAATTTGAAAGTATCTTTAAAAAGTCTTTATCATAGTAGGGCATCCTGGCTTATATGGATTGATTGCAACTCTTTGAAGCAAGAAACACTAGAAGACTATTCGATATAAGTTAGAGCGTTGAATCTAGAGTAATCATTCAATGTTTTTCTCTTCCCAAAAGAAATTCCAACTTGGTATCTCCTTATTGACTGAACACATAAATGGTTCAGTTTGTCTTTGATTTTTCCTTGCTTCATCATTTAGGTCCTAATGACTCAAATTTCAAAGCAAGAACTGAATAATCTCATACCCCATTAATTTGTTTCTAGCACTGTTACATCAATTGTGCTCAACAACTTGAATTTTGTTTGTCAATGTACTTCACTTGGCCATGCATCCATTAATGAGGAGTGCATCCTTAAAGGCCCTTGTATTGCAAATTCTCTCATGTTAAGAGTGTTCAATATTTGTTGCTTGACCTCTCAATTGAATCTATCTCGTAAAGATCTGGATAGCACTTCTAATGTATACCATATATTTTCAAGAAAATAGGCTCTTAAACTCAAACTTGTCTATCAGGGGTTAAAAAATGCACTAGCAGCTGGAGCGGACAAGAATGAAGAAGATTCAGAGGGAAGGACAGCATTGCATTTTGCTTGTGGGTATGGTGAGGTATGTGGCTATTTCTATTTTGATCCTTGACTCCTTACTCGAGTAAATGGATAAAATACTGGTGTATGTTCTTATAATGTGCTTAGACTAAATATTTTAATCAGGTAGTTGAAATTAATGTTTCAACTAATATTTGGGAAATATGAAAGAGGACATATCATGTTTAATACTGAACAGTATGTATATGGATTTGAATATCATGTTTAATGCTTAAATTATGCCTCTGGTTAGATGACATACAATATGAAAACAGGTAATTGATAAGCTGGTGGAAATGTAAGCCTGTTTCTTAATGCAAAAATTTTCAGAGCAGTACCATTCCTTGCTCAGTAATTGAACCCTTAATAGAAAACAAAACAAACATGTGAGGATCTTTCTGTACTGTAGTGTTCTCAACTAAGTAGGAGCCATATATATCCCCTTAGGCTAGTTGATTTCTAGAACAGCTACCATTTTTTATAAAAATCACTTCACTGTGAAACTAAGCTGATAATAATCTTTTTTTTTTTTTTCGTTCTCTCTCTCTTCTTAGGTGAAATGTGCACAGATTCTTCTTGAGGCCGGAGCAACCGTGGATGCTTTGGATAAAAATAAGAACACAGCCCTTCACTATGCAGCCGGTTATGGTCGGAAGGAGTGTGTGGCACTTCTACTTGAAAATGGCGCTGCAGTGTAAGTTATGTGCATGTATTTAATAACATCATTCCATCCACATATTCTTAAGGCTAAATTTGGATAAGTGATTAAACTGTTCTTTTGGTTTACAGCAATCGAGATAAGTTTATGTAGAAAAGCTCTAAACGAACCTAGTGTATGTAGACCAGAGATTATGTTGGGAATCTTATAAAAACTTTAACATCAGAAATAATAAAGTGGTCTGATATGTCAGGTAGTAGTTAGATAGTTGTTCACACACACCGGATTCTTTTAATTAGGTTTTGTGTGCCCAAACTAGAATTTTGTTTGAAACTGGAATCTGAATTTTGCTTACCAAAATGCACTGAACAAATTTTCCGGCTTGGTTTACAGAACTCTTCAGAACTTGGATGGCAAGACTCCGATAGATGTGGCCAAGCTAAACAACCAAAGCGATGTACTAAAGCTGCTTGAGAAGGACGCCTTCCTGTAGGAAAATTTCATTTCGATTGATCGATCTCAACTTTGCTATGTCGATTCACGTGATTTATCCTGCTATCTCGTTGTTGTAAGAGTATATACTCTACTCATGAGATGGAACAAATTTATTTTCTATGGAACTAGGTTGCCCCTTATACTCCTCCATATGTTAAATTTATTGCTTTTTCCTATCCCAAGAAGAAGCAAAAAAAATTGAATTCGTATAGATTCTGTCTATAAGGGAAATCAAAGGGAGTAAGAAATAAAGTATGATCAGAATATGAGAAGAACAAAAAGGGGAAAAGTGTTTATGAATGAACAAATGACTGCCAAATCAAGTTTCTAACTTGGGAGAAATTTTGGAAAACCGGATCTACGGTAAACGGATTTATCTCAAATGGTGAAACTCTTAAGACATATTACCGTCTTACCCGGGTTCTTAAACCTTAGCTTAAACATTTCAAATAAAGTCCAGTTTGGCTTGTAATTTGTTTGAAGCTGCAGTTTGACGTAACTTTATTTTATTTAATTTTTAAATTATTAGAAACAGTAAAGAGGATAGAAGAAGGAGCGTGAAAGTGAAAAAGAAAAACGTAAAGAAGGGAAAGGGAAAGAAACGTTGTCTTCATCCTCACTCCACCTTATTTATTACAAATTTTAACGTAATTCAACTTTCATATTTTCTAGGATACTACTAGGAACATGCAAGTTGCTGATAAATGCAGCATCAAATAAAATTTAAAAAAAAAAAATAAGAAAAATAAGTATACTTTGATACTTCCCTATTCCACACTCTAAGTAATTGAAACCCTTTCCTCCATAGTATGAGCCTTGAAAGCTTTTCATTTCTGACTCCATTTACTACTTCACATTTTTTTTTTCATTTTTTATTCAACCAAACTTCAGTTTGACTTCTTCCCTAACGTAGGAAATATTAATCTTGCTCTTTTTTTTCCCTTGCATATAAAGAAGTTAATGAAATCAGTTTGAAGAAGAAGAAGAAGACGAAGAAGAAGAAGAACAACAACAAAAATGGAGGTGAAGGAGAAGGAGAAGAAAACATGGTCGGCAGTACCAGATGTAGGAGCATGGGGCATGAACATTGTAAGCTCAGTCGGCATTGTTATAGCCAATAAGCAGCTCATGTCTCCTAATGGCTTTGCATTTTCTTTTGGTTTGTTCTTCTTCTCCTAATGGCTTTGATTTCATATTAATCTGCTTCATTCTACTTAATTTCTTGCTAATTAACTTTCCAAGTGTGTATATATATATAGAGTTATATATAGGATGGATTGATAAGCATTGTTTTTTTTTTTTACACTGCATTTTGTAACTCTGTATAGACTTTTTTTTTCCAATTTATTTTATTTTATTTTCTAACATTAAATTAAATTTTTTTTTTTTTGGGTGCAGCAACAACGTTAACAGGGTTTCACTTCACAGTGACTGCACTGGTTGGTTTGATATCAAACGCAACTGGATATTCAGAGTCCAAACATGTTCCGTTTTGGGAACTCTTATGGTTCTCCATCGTTGCCAATACCTCCATCACCGGAATGAATCTTAGCCTTTTGCTCAACTCTGTTGGATTTTATCAGGTTTTTATTTCATATTTTGATCCGCTTTTTTATTGACATCTTTTTGTTTTAATATAATTTCACAATATTATAATGCAAAATTATTTATTTTATTTTTATTTTTAAAACGGCGTCGATTAATCTTACTTATTTAGATCTATATAATTTTGTTATTGACTATTACTATGTCTTTTTATTGAGTATACGTTGGATAGACTGTAACTATAGAAAACTGATTTATCTTGACAATATACATAATTGATATAATATATGATGTAATGGTATAAAGTTGACATGTATTATTGAGATTGATGGATCTACCGTAAATACAGTCTACCTAATATGTGCAAGATAATACAAGAATTTAGACATCGTGCGTTTTCGGAATTTAGAAACTCCAGTTTGGATCTAACATCTAATTAATTTGACCCATAAAACATTATTTTGTTTCAGAAGTTATTGATCCAACCTTTAAATCCAACTTAACTCATTGACTCAAATCCACCTGAACTTCAATTTCACACGTTGACCCGATAGAATTCGAAATAGTGAATCTCTTAGAATTTTATAATTAAGATTTGAATTCTGTAATATGTGTAGATTTCCAAGTTGAGCATGATACCTGTGGTTTGTGTAATGGAATGGATTCTTCATGGAAAGCAATTTTCAAAGGAGGTAAAACTAGCCGTTGGGGTGGTAGTTGTTGGTGTTGGCATTTGTACAGTAACTGATGTCAAAGTTAACGCCAAAGGCTTTTTCTGTGCCCTTCTCGCTGTCTTCTCTTCATCCTTGCAGCAAATTGTAAAGTCAATCTCATCTCTCTTTTTTTTTTTCTTTTCTAATTAGTATTATTTTAGTAGAAAGAGCCGTTATAAGTATCTAGTATCTACTCCGATATTATTTGGATCACTAATTTACCCTATTTTCTAATTTTATGGTTCTAGATATTTTTATTTCCAATTCAATTTACATAACATTAAAGGGTTAAAAATAATATTTAAAATTTTTGAGTTTAAATATTAAATAAACTATATAATAGGGGATGTAAAATGTAGATAATAAAAAATTTAACCATTTTAGATGTAACTTTATGTCAAAAATTTTGATTGATATTTCAAAAACACCCATTTCTTCTCAATATTGACGACTTTTTTTTTTTTTTTTTTTTCTTGTTTTGGAAAAACACAGTCAATAGGGTCTTTGCAGAAGAAATACTCAGTAGGGTCATTTGAGCTATTAAGCAAGACAGCTCCAATACAAGCCGTCTCTCTTCTCATTATGGGCCCATTCATTGACTACTACATCAACGGCAACAACATAACACAGTATAACTACTCTTCTGGTGCCTTGGTAAGTTTTTTTTTTTTTTTTTCTTTACTTAAAAGGAGTTCTATTTGGCAATTGGTGTTTAATTTGGAGTTTCCAAACTGACGTTTTAGCTGAAGGTTAAACTGGATATTTTGACAACGTAGAATGTCATTTGGTGTTACATTTGAAATAATCAAATCACACTTTAGCCCCCTCAATTATCATCATGTTTGAAAGATCCCTATAATCTACCACTCATATGCCTTTTAAACTTTTATTTCCCCCAATTTAGTCCTTTTTTTAATAAATATTTTTAATCCCAAAATTTCCTATTATCTTCCCCTAATTTTTTATTCTTTTTTTTCACAACCGCATTGGAGCCCCATTTAGAATTCACTCCATTAATAGAGTTCGAGCTCCAGACCTAGAGCAAGCTGCATAAATAGAGCTCGAGCTCCATGGGAGTTGGGGTGAAAAAAGAAGAAAAAATAAAATTAGGGGGAAAAATTAGAAAATTTTGGGGCTAAAAACATTTTTAAAAAATGTTAATTTGGGGTAAAATATAGTTTAAAAGGCATAATAATAATAGTTAAGGGATGTCTTTTTGAAATGTAATAATTTAGGGGGTCTTCCAAATAAAGTAATAATTTCAGAGGCTAAGTATGATTTAACCTTTTGAAATTAGTTTATTCAAAGCTAGACTTTAAAAACTAATAATAAATTTTAAAAACTAAAGGGTAAATTTGAAATTAAATAAAAATGTTATTATTATTTTTAAGTCAAAGTTTGGTTACTTTTTTAGAAATTAAATTGTCACCCCACATAAATGAGAACCCGAATTCAAAAAAATGTTGATCAAACCGCTCTGAACTTTTATTTTACTCAATTTGGATCCATTGAATTTATAAAATTAGACCTTTTTCTTTTTTTTCTTCTTTTTTACTTATATATATTAGACTTAGGATTTTAGTTTTCAAATTCTGTTAAAAAAAACTAATAGATTTGTTCATGTGTCATCTATGTGACCGTTATTTGCTCCATCTTAAAAACCTAATCTATTTATAGATTTGTTTGATCCTAATTTTTTGGCATGATCTACTTATGTACATAACTTGTTTTTAATCCCATATCAACTTTGTCCTATTTTGAGCCAATTTTTAAACAAATCCTATTTTAGAAAATAGAGACAACGGTAATGTGTATGATATGACCGAATCTATTAATATTTTAATAGAATTTGAAAATTAAGTACTTAAGTTTGGTTTATAAAAGTTAGAAGGATGTAGATATAATTTATAAATTTGAGGGACTCAATTCTAATAAAATGTAAGTTTAAGGTTCAAGTCTAGTTTACTAAATTTAACATATACGTTATCTTAAAATCATTTGGAATTTCGTTTCTAGACCTAAACACTCATTGAGGCCCAAAATAATAAGAGGAAATTAGGATTAACCTTCAAAACTTAGCATAAATTATGATGAATGTCCAAAATTTTTAAGTTAATAATGAACACTCAATCTTAAGTTTAAATTATAATGACCCATAATTTCATTAAAAATAGATGGAATAGTTATATACATGTCATATGACCGTTAAGTGACTTTTAAAATTCTAAATTTGATATAACTTAAAATTTTTATTTATATTTTTATCTTTTTTAATTTAAATTTGATTTTTTAACCAATTAAAAAAAAAGTATTCTCTATTTCCACCACATCGGCTGCCACCACCCTCCCCACCATCACTACTTCCAACCTCTACTGTTAATATAAAAATTTAAATTTTTAAAATTTAACAAAATAGAGAGAAAATAATCAATATTTTTATATTCTTATGTAGGTGGTGTAGATTGGCAATAACAATAGAGAACTGCCAAAATAAATTTAAAGTTTTAATATTTAAGAGATATAGAGAGAAAAAGTGAAATAGTTAAAATTTTAGTATTTTATTTAGGTGGTGGATGGAAATGGAGAAGAAATAAAAATAAATAAATAAAGTGGATTAAAAAATCATATTTAAATTAAAAAGAGTAAAAATATAAAATAGAAACTTTAATTAGGTCAAATTTAAATTTTTAATAGTCAATTAATAACTTGATATATACATAATTATTCCACCTATTTTTAGTAGAATTAATAGTTTATTATAATTTAAAATTAAAATTGAATATTTATTATAGTTATTAAAAAATTTGAATATTTATTATAATTTATATTAAATTTTAAAAATTTATCATAATTTTCCCAAATAATAATGCCAATTACATCTTAATACCCTTTTCAGCTTTTAGTTATGTTTTTATTTATTTTTTTAAAATAATGTTGGATTTGGAAATTTGATATATACATGAATGCAGTTCTTCATAGTGCTATCATGCTCACTAGCAGTATTCTGCAACATCAGTCAATACCTGTGCATTGGAAGATTCTCAGCCGTTACCTTTCAAGTTCTAGGCCATATGAAAACAGTATGCATCTTAACACTGGGCTGGCTCCTCTTTGACTCTGAGATGACAATGAAGAATATTCTAGGAATGGCTCTTGCCATCATAGGCATGCTCATTTACAGTTGGGCAGCAGAGGTTGAGAAAAAAACGAAGTCCTTGAACAATTCTCAAACAAAGGGAAGTTTATCAGAAGAGGACCTCAAACTGTTGATTAATGGGGTTGATCCAAAACCATCAGCAAAAGATGTCGAACGGGGACAATCTTAACTCTGATACATTTTGAAACATTTTTTTTTACCACTTCTGATTGATGCATTTACCATAAAGAGTTCATCCTCATGAAAGAAATTTAGACCATTTCTTGATTTCCTCAAGTGTATTGTTGCATTACTAGTGTAAAGAGAGGGAAACTGAGAAATAAGACTGAAGATTAGAATTCCAGGCAGCAACAATACAATATACATATATATATAGATGTGTGTGTATGAATATATTTGTGCCACAAATATATGTCCCATCTATTAGAACTGCATTCATGGGTTCAGTTTCCTAATGTTCGTGTCTTTTTGACAAACAAATTACAAAGCCTAGTTAAATTCAATGACTTTCCCCTTTTCCACAGCCCCATCAATATAAGATAAGCAGCAGATTACGGGTTCATTGGATCATCCGGCTTATTTATGGTCTCTTTGAGTTTGACACTCACTTCATCCATCGGCACAGAACTCATATCTAGAGCCTAAATGTACAATAATCAAACAAAGAAAGTAATTATACATATATAGAGTTTATTAGATGGCATACACAGGTATGTGCTTGATATAATACTTCATTTTCACACCTTTGCACAAGTTGTCTCGGCTGCGGATTTGTCAAAGATTCTAGAATTCTCTGCAGTTCCTTCCTGTGAAAGTGACAAAACCGTAGTTAGATTATACAATAGAGAGAACAGAACTGGTCTAATCTGGTATCAGAAAAAACATGTAAGGAAATAACTCAATTTGAAAGATATCATCAGTGATCGAAATGTAAAGTGAACAGCAATATCTGATGCTAATAAGGAGTACAATGATTAATCATTCTAATTAGAGCCAAAGAATAATACTTTGCTAAATCCTACCTTGCACTTTTTCTCTCATGTATATTAGATATACTACATTTTCTTCAAAAGCATACCCTTTTTGTCATGATATGAGGTATTGTGGAAGGTAAAAAATGACTAGATAAATATCACCACAACGTTTATGCAGTCTAATATATTCATAACGGAGCTGTTCTAGTTAATTGCTACTCACACAGATGGATTACAAACAATAATTACAAAAAAATAAAATAAAAAGAAGAAGAAAAAACCAGTGCTGCATACCTGATCTTTGGGTTCGGCTGGTTCAATTAGTTCTCTTTTTACTCTGCTCAGTAGAGGCTTTCTGTATAAAATAGCAAGTTAGTAAATCGGAAGCTGAAACTAATTATCGAGAATTGAATGGGGGAGAGGGAAAAAAAATCAAATACCGTTCGTCAATTTCCATGTCAGAATCTGGGTCCCATCTCTTATCTCTATCTTCTTCATTTTCATCCACCTGCATTATTTGATGACCAAACAACAAATGAATCGACCAGAACAACCTGATTGGATGAGCTTAACTAGATGACTCACTTTAAACTAGTGTTGAGTGCAAAATAGAAAATCGGTCTTCATAAGGCAGAAGTCCGGATTTTCTTTTTTTCTGCAATACATATTCTTGCTCCATAGTAAAGGTCTGTCTAAATTAAAAATGAAATATTGATTTGTATTACATCTCAGGGAAAAGTTAAAAGTCTCGGTAAATTTCAATGCTACACACAAGTTGGCTAAGGAATGTATGAAAATGAAAAAAGAAACATAAGTCAATCTTTTACTACCTACACCTAGGGGTGGAGCAAGAAAATTGGTTTAGGGTGAACAAAACTTTGAAGTCTTCATAAATAGTTTTTCTTTAACAGGCCTAAGGGATATAGTTTACAAAAACAAGAAATATGAGAGAGAGAGAGAGAGAGAAGAGGGGGGGGAGGGGGGGGGGGGTCTATATTTATAAAGAGAGAAAAAAAATTAAGGTTCATCCAGTGAGAAGTATTGGACAAAGAAGAAAGGCTGGCAAAGGTGGATATTTAACAAAATTTCGGGAAATATTTTGCAAAGACTAGTAGATGTAGGGGCAAATTTATAATATTGGGGAAGAGATGGTCAATGCCAACCCTTGCCTACGCTCATTAAAAGCTCAAGGAAAGATTCAAACTGAATTTTCTTCATCAAAACTCAATCAGTAATGGAAAGCCCTTAAAGGAAAACAGTAAGTTGTGTACAAGATATTGAATAAAAGAAAATTATGTGCCAAATTGTTATTATAACATGAAAAAATAGACTAGTCTTAACCATCTGGATACGCGTTTGAGCCTAAAATGTAGGTTAACTAGATCTTGCTAAGATCATGTGGGCCTAAACTAGACTACTTTTAAAAAACGAACATAATATACAGCTCAAGAAGAACGCACCTCTGGAAGTTGAGTATCAGGAGGCCTTTCCTGAAATTGAACACTAGGTGCATGTTGAAGCTTTGATAGATAGTCGAGAAGATTTGAGCGTATTTCTTCCAACAATTGCCGAGAGTTTTTATTCTCCATGTTACTAGGAGCGACATGAAGCGTATAATCAGGACCAAAATACTCATAATACTCATGTTGTGGCATCTTGTCATCAACCTCCATCCCAAGCGCAACTCCTGTCTGCCTTACACATCACAAATTACATGATTTAATAGTTTATTCAGGGTGTATATGGAAGAGATAATATGCAGCTAAAATGACATTTTTGTCTCGGAATGTCATTACACCAATAAGGACACCCAAATGACTTCTACAAAAAATTGAGTTTTCTACTTTTTCTCAGACACTTTTTAAGACCTACTTCAAATTTTCCAGTTTAACCTAAATACCATTCTAATGATTTATTGAAACCTCATAACACCAAAACACCAACACAACATCGAGCAACATTTCGTATAGCAACATTTCGTATATAGTATCACAAGACTGCAGCCCATCTAGCCATATTTCGTAAAGCCCATCTGTTGAAGAACAAACCTCATAACACCAACATCTAGCAACATTTCGTATAGTATAGCCGCCGCCGCCTAGAAGCAACAGTGGTACATTGAACGATCTCATATATCGAACACACTCTGCATGACCCTTTATTGAAAGATTGAAGCATCCAAGCCTATCCCCAGATAAAGAATCGGCCCCACATTGGAGGACCACAGCTCCTGGCTTGAAAACTTCCATGACCTTTCCAATTATGGGCTTAAACAAATAATGGTAGCTCTCATCGTCAATTCCATCATCTAATGGAACATTAAGGGAGTAGTACTTCCCTTTTCCGTATCCAATATCCTGTATATCCCCTGTTCCAGGAAAATAATCTCCAAATTTGTGGAATGAAACAGTCATGACCCTGTCAGTTGTGTAAAAAGCCTCTTCTACACCATCTCCATGGTGGATATCTATATCTACGTATAAAACACGCTGCAACACGGTAAATAGAATAGAAAGCTCAGTTAGCATATATAGTATCACAAGACTGCAGCCCATCTAACTAAGGCCCAGTTTTCCAATGCATTTTATAACTCCATTTGGATTTAATTTATTAAATTTCAAAACCCATAAATAGATACATTACATCAATTGGAGGAGTAGATTTCTGATAAACTGTATTTTCATTTTCTGATGGGTAACCTAAATTTCAATTGGATGAGTAATTGAAATGGTTATAGTTTGTGAGCCAAACTAATATTTTAACTTGTGAACTGAATGTAAGTTGTAACCTTTGTTAGATTGTGAGATCAACTGATATCTTGCATTTGAGCAAACTAGAATTTTGGAGGCTCAAATATAGTTTAGATCCAGATTGCCATTTGAAATGGTGAACCAAATGAAGCTTAAAGAAAAATGCACACTTATTAAAGAAACAATAGAAAAAATGAATAAATAAATAAACAATCGATACAAAATCAACTAATCAAGTATACACGAACCTCATAATGTTTAAGCAGCTCCAAGATTGCCAACACAATATCATTGACATAGCAAAACCCAGAGGCTTCACACTTTTTAGCATGATGTAACCCACCGGCCCAATTAACAGCAATATCACAAAGCTTATGATTAAGCTTAACAGCTCCACCCACGGACCCACCAGCATAAGTTTGACAGAAAGAATAAAGACCATCAAAAACTGGACAATCCTCCCCAACATTGAACCGCTTGAGTTGTCTTAACTGATCTTGTTGTGTTTCAGGTGTTATGCTTCTAAGGAAATTCACATAGTCATCAGCATGGAAGCGGCAAAGATCCCTGTCTTGCGCCGGAAAGGGCTTTAGGACCTGCATATGTTGAAGTAATCCATAATGGGCCAGAAGGGCATGGGTCATACGGATTCTATGCGGTTTCATGGAATGACCTTGGCCATAATAGTAATTTCCCACTTCCGGGTCGTAGAAATAACACACTTTTCTCTTAACTCCATCTGTTCCGGAAGAAGGCAAGGAATTGCCTCCAGTTTCCATGCTGTTGGTTCCCTTTAGCCTCTTCAACAGAAAACCCTAAAGGGAGATTACCAAAAAGAAGAGTAGCAAGAACAAAATGGTATGAGAGAGTGAAAATCCTAACCAAAACTGAAAAGCAAGTAGTTGTTGTTCCTTTCACAGTATACAGAAATTGAAGAAACCCTAGAAACAGTTATAAAATCTACTTTTTCTTCACCTCATTAAGCTGAGTGGATTCTGATTCTATGACAGGAAAAAGTAAGAATAGAGATTGAAAAAAGAAACAATTTTTTTCCCGCTTTGAGCTAGTAAACAAGATCATATATTTCGTTTGGCGATATGATAAGCGACTAGAGTTCTACGTAATATATTTACAGACAGAAGAAAGCGAATGATGAAGAAGCTTCGGGAAATTACTAAGGTAGGATAATGCTAACTTCATTGGCAGAAAAAAGATATTACACATATATATGCATATAGAGAGAGAGAGAGAGAGAGAGAGAGAGAGAGAGTACCTGACAACGTTTGCAAAATCAGCTCCTGAATCCCAACTGTTTCTCAGACGTAGAAGAACAAGAGACCCAAATTCTAGTCTTCTCAGCTTATTAATAGACGGACATCTTGGACAAAAGAAATATACACATATTTACATTCGGTTCCCTAAAGTTGATTTAGTTTTAAATAGTATAATATTTTTTTAGGGTTTAGAGAATTTATATCTAGTTTTTTTATAAAATACTTTTAATTTTAATTAATATATTATTTTAGCTAATTATTTTATAAATAAATTTATATTCAATTTTTTATTTTATTCTTAGTATATTTATTAAGAAAAAAAAAAGAAAAATTCAAATAATATTAAAATAATAAAAAATAAAAGGAAAATTTTTAAATAAAGAAAAAAAAAAAAAGAAAAGTTCAAGAATTTAAGAAAATAAAAAATAGAAATAAAGTTCAAATAATAATAAAGTAAGTTTAGGTAAATTATAATAGTTCTCCAAATTTGTAGAATTATTATAACTTAACTACATGAAATATTAAATAGTTTAATTAAACTAATGTGCATGTTCTTAATTAATTAAATTTAACTTAACTCCATTTTCGATTCTCTATTTCATTCTTTATATTAATTAAATATTACTTTTAAATAATTTTTTATTATGATTGGAGAAAGAAAATATTAATATAAGAAGAGAGAGATAAGTATTATGTGTTAAAATTGTTATAAAATATGAGATGAGAATGAAAATATTAATAAAAAAATTTTAACTTATGTAATAGTGGTTCTAGTATTGCAAATATAAAAAGAAAGTTAAATAAAGAGAATTGGATGCAAAACATTGTTTACTTTTTTTATTTTAATATCAAATTAATTAAAATTATAGCTAATGGAAACTTTTAAAGAACCACATATAAATGTTTTTTTTTTTTATGGAAATTAACCATTTAACCAATTAACTTCATAATTAATAATGTACATTAATATGTTTGATCGGTTTCCTTCATATGAAACCTATAAATTAGCCCTCTACTTTTTGAAAAAATTTACTCAGAAAACGATTTCCTCCTCAAACACTATTTAGAGTTCTAAGCTTCAGAGTGATAATGTTTGGTAATTTGAGAGTTCGCTAGAAATATTTGGTGTTCTAACTGAATATTTTTCATTCCGTTGTATCTTAGGAGATAGGCGACATACGGGCCAAATCTATTTTAAGGACATTGTGAAAGCGCACATGCCTTAGAATTAAATGAAATTTCGATTATGATTTTGAAAGTAATTCATAATGATTTTAGAAATTATTTCATAGGAGTTTGAAATTAATTATAATGATTTCAATTTAATTTGTAAATGCTTTGAATTAATTTCTAGCCATATCGAATTAATTGTAAGGAGTTTAGAATTTAACTATAACATTTTTAATTGTATACTAGTTTTATAACTAAAATACTCATATCAATGTGGGTGTAATTTCAAAAATGGAATATGAAAGTAGCCAACAACAAGCTGCTATCGAGATGACTCCTTCTATCACTCGAGTCACTCATTCTGTGGTTTTTCCTATGAACCATGGTAAGAAACCTGAGAAATTCAACGGACCTAAATTCAAAAGATGTTGTTCTACCTAACTATGTTGAATCTTTGCAGATTCTTAAAGGAAAGTGCTCATGTGCTCAAAGATGATGAGCACAATTCTGACTTTCTATGTCGAAATTATAGAATGAACGGTTTGACCAACTCTCTGTACTCCTTGTATAATACAAAGAAAATGGTGAAAGAGCTATGAGATACCTTATACCATAAATATAAAATTGAGGATGCTAGTACCAAGAAGGTTATTGTGGACCGGTTCCTTGACTATAAAATGGTGGATTACAAGACTATAGTCAGTCAGGTTCATGGACTTCAAGTAATTTTATATGAGATTCATATTGAGGGGATGACTTTAAGTGAAACCTTCTAAGTAGCTGCTATTATTGAGAAGTTTCCACTCGGATAGAAGGATTTCAAAAACTACCTTAAGCATAAGCGAAAAGATATTAATATTTGTTTGACTTCGAATTGAAGAAGATAATCACAATTTCGATAAGAAAGAAGTTATTCAACATGAGGCAAAGACTAATGTTGTGGAATATGATAAGGGTTCCAAAAGGACCGACAAATGATCTAAGTTGGGACCGAAAGAATGAATCTCAAAGAAGGAAACTAAGTTTCAAGGGAAATGCTTCAACTCTGACAAGATAGGTCAAAGAGTTTTGGATTGTAGGCTCCCAAAAAAGAAATCAAGCCAAGAAGCGAATATAGTAGAAGACATTACTCAAGATGTCTCAGACCTTGATCTCTCTGCTTAGTTGATTTTGTTTAAAAGTGGGAAAAGTTTGTTGGATGAGCTTATAAGCTAAATGAAATGTAATGATCCTTTGAAAAAATAAAAAATAAAGCTAGTTGTTTAATTAGTTGCTTGTGTCTTTATAATCTATAGCATGTTAGATTAGAATATGTTAATTATGATTCTGTGCATAGAATAATTAATATGGATCATATACTAAACTTTCACATTAGAAAATAAACAAAGTCATTGTTTAAAATGAATGTCAAACTTCTTGGTTTAACCCATAAGAAGAGATATGTTCTCCTTGAACATATATTTATGAGAAGGCTCAAAATGAACTAAGTATAAATGAACTCTAGTGTTTATCATACTCAAGAATAAGAAAATAAATAAGAGGTTGATTAAATCTCGACTTAATAAAAGAGTTAGGACATAAAATCTTATGGTTTAAAATTTTCTTGTTAGAAGATAAATATTAAAACTTTACGGAGAATATCTAGAAAAGTTTTAGGAAACTACTCTTAATTAGAGTTATCCATGGATAAAGTTATAGAACAGCTAATAAAAATGTTAAAGAGAGAATTAGTTGAAAAATCATCAAGGAGAATGAGACTAAAGCCCATGAAAAAATAAGTCAATTCAAAGGAAACCCAACCTAGTTGACCGGAGATCGCAAGATCTGGGTTCAAAGGACAACCTAGTTGTATAAAAACTTAATTAGATCACTGTAAGGGTTCTCCTTCTATCAATTCCTATCATGAAACAGTGATGCCCGTAAGAGAAATGATAAGCTATGCTTTTAATGATTCTTAGGCATCATCTAAGTGGAGTAAGAGGTGTTACTCGTGATCAAGAATCATCTATGTAAGAGAGAAGTGGGGCCGCTTCTAAGAGAATTAACATGGGCTTAATTCTTTTCAACTCTTGTAGAACCAGACAGATGTTCAAGGCCAAAATGAACATAACAATGAGAATTTAATTATATCAGGAAAGACTCATGTGTGAAGTATGTTATCATTTACATGAACGCCATGACAGTTCAAGGACATCGCGTCTATAAATTAGCCAGTAAAATCAATATACTTTCACAATGGAAGGTTTAAACGATGATACCTACCTATCATATGCATGTTTCGATCTATTGAACACTATCACCAGGTCAAAAACATTATAATTTCAAAATTATCTATTTTATGATCCGTAAATTTTTAATCATGTGAGGGATTGTTGGAAAATTTTGAATTGAATAAAAAATTGAATTTTCAGTTTCTTCAAGAATTAATTTAGAAAATTAATATATATTAATATGTATTAATATGGATAATTAACTTCATAATTAATTTTATAAAACCGACGGATTAATGCAGATGGATTAATGTGCATTAATCCATCTGATCGATTTTCTCTACATAAAACCTATAAATTGGCCTCCTCCCTTTTGAAAATATTCATTCAGAAAACAATTTCCTTCTCAAACACTCTCTAGAGTTCTAAGCTTCAGAGTGATAGTGTTTGTTAGTTTGAGAGTTCGCTAAAAATATTTGATGTTTTAACTGAATATTTTTCATTATGTTGTATCCTAGGAGACAGACAGACAAATTTTCATTTTTATCATTTTCATTCTTTTGTTTGGATTGATTCAATAGAAAGGTAGAGCAAGAGATGGAAATAGTGGTAAGGGTACTAAAGGCAGGACCTTTTGGGCACGTTTGATTCAATTGTTTTTATTGGGAATATGCTTTCTTTTCTTTTTTTTCAATTATAGTATTTGGTTTAAAAATTGATGAAGTGAGAATGAAAAAATAGTTCTAATTAAAAAACAATTATTTATTCATTCCCACCAGAATAAGTATCTTAAGTGCAAATCATCCCAGTCATTTAATTATATATTATGGTTTACGTATTTTTTTAATTTTATTATGACACACAAAAAAGTTCCCATTTTCATTTTGGTCCATTCACATTTCTTTTCTTATTCTCATTCCTTCATATAATCAAATCAAATGTGCCCTTGGAGATTGTAGAATACAAGTTCTCAGCTCAGGAGATAAATAAGGTGAATGCTGCAGTTCGTAAAGCCATAGAGAATTGGTGAAGGATTGCTAATCTTCACTCGCAAAGCACCATTGTCAAATATTACAGCCAAAAGTGACACATCTCTCTCTCTCTCTCTCGAAATAGTTTGAAGCTAGACATGATGGTATGAATCTGTTGAAAAACATTAGCATATCAACATGCTATATTTAAGCTAGATTTTGAATGGGGCCACTTCGTTTAAATGAAAGGTCAAAGTTGATTCGGATTCTTCTCCGTGAGAGCTTCGAAACGGTATATGGTATGCTCAAAATGATTAATGGGTGAATGAGAAATTGAATCTCAAAGTGCAACCATTGGACTGGTTTGAAAGAGAAAAAAATAAAGAAAGAAACATTTTGTCCCACATTGGAAAGGTGAACAAGTGAGATAATGTTTATATAGAATTACACATTTGTTAATGGCTAATAAAATATAAGCTAGAATGCTCTCTCTTATGTGCGCCTATAGGGGGGTGCAATTCCGGACAGGATTAGGCTTGGCTCTTGTTCGCCCACCCCTAGGCACATCGAATGTCAGCCCAAAAACAACCCAGTTTGCCTTGGTGCACTTTTGTTTTCTTCCTGAATTTTGTTTCTCTCTTCATCTGCTTCTGCAAAAATGTATGAAGATGAAAGGTTGTAATTTAATCAACCAAATTAAATTTCAGATTAATTCTCATTAATCATCTATCTCTTTATGAACCTATAAATTAGCAAATTCCTTCCATTTGGAAACACACCAACAAAAACCGAAAGCTCTATATTTTCATTCCTCCCTTTAGAGTCTAAGTTTGTAGTGTGGTAGAGTTCAAGCCACTATTTGAGTTCGCCGGTAATAGTTCGGTGGTGCGCCGCTTTTATTCGTCTCCGTTGTATCCTAGGAGATAGATATCGTTTAACCTTCTGCATCAACGTGAGAGGGCGAATCTGTTTTAAGGGAACTGTTGCATAACATACCTCGATTTGATTCTTTATTTTTGTTCTATTTTGTCCTTTCATATTCTGCTATGTTTTGTTTTTATATTATGTTCTATTTTTACAGATTCTATTATGTTCTAGTTTTCTGTTCTATTTTGTTTTTTATAGATTCTATTAATATTATATTTTTCTTGTTTTGTTCCAGTTTTACAGATTATGTTTTATTTTACTATTTTGTTTTGTTTTATACACTCTATTATATTTTATTTTCAAATTCTATTTGTTTACAACATCACTGGTTTCTTTTCTTACTGTTCATATTTATTGTTCACCATTTTCTATTTATTATCTATATCTAGATCCTAAAACTTAAAATAGATTTGTTTATATATATAATAAACATATTTAATTTAATCAAATTTGAAGCATTTTTTATATAATAAATAAAACAATATACGTTAATGAAATATTTCTTTACACTAAACGTTTTTATATTAGTGTTAATGTAATTTTACTCTAACGTCAAATTCTGTAACGGATTTATTATCAATGTAACAGATTTACTCTAATGTCAAAGTGGATACTTTTTTATTAGGATGCTATTTTACTTTACATAATGGTTTTGTTCTATAAATTCAACGTAACACATTTATTAGGATGTTAATTTTTAATAGGTCAAAGTGGAAATGGTTTTGTCAATATAAATGTGGGTTTACATAGTTGATTGTGTTTATATAATAGTTGAAACGTTTTATGTCTTGAATTATAATTGCATAAATTGTGTGCGATGAAGATTAATTAGTATCTTAATTATAAAGTTTGGATCAAAACATGAATTGAACATATATAAATATATTGTGGTTATTGGTATGATCAATTAATACATAATTGACAATTATAATTGTATTATAATTTATTGTAAATATTATAACAGTTTAGCAATTAAAGTTTGTAATAGTTACAAATTAAAATGTGTATCCGATTTTGATTAATTGTTGACTATTAGAATTTAATTTGTAATGCTATGAATTTAAGTTCGTAATGTTCATCATTTAGTTTTTTAACAGTTTACATGTATATGTAATAGTTTTCAAATTTTATTGATCTGTTTACAAATTTATTTTGTAACCGATTTACATTTGATTATTAATGACGTAATTTTACTTTGTAGCAATTAAGAAAATTAATTATAAAAGTTTATTAAATAAACCATTAATGTCTAGTTAAAGTTATAACAATTTTGAAATTAGTTCAAACCGGTTCGAAATTTATTCATAATGGTTCATAGTTATTTTGTGATGGTTTGGAATTAATTTGCATAGTGCAAAATTAATTCATATGGTTTCAAAAATGCATTGGCTTTTAACATTTTTATTTTGAAAGTTGTTTACATTTTTTCCTTTACGAGTTTTAATGATTTATAACTGTTTAGTTACTAAGATACTAACTTATATCAATATGTGTGTAATTTCAGAAATGGAATCTGAAGTAGCCAACAAGATGCTTCTATAGAGATGACCCCTTCTATCACTCGAGTCACTCATTCTGTGGTTCTTCCTGTGAACCATGTTGAGAAACCTGAAAAAATCAACGGACATAATTTCAAAATGTGGCAGGAAAAGATGTTGTTCTACTTGACTAAATTAAATCTTGTGAGAAACGGAAAGTGCTCATGTGCTCAAAGATGATGAGCATGATGTCCAAGTAGTCAGTGTTGTTGATGCTTGGAATCATTTTGACTTTTTATGTCGGAATTATATAATGAACGGTTTGACCGACTCTTTGTACTCCGTGTATAGTACAAAGAAAATGACGAAGGAGCTATGAGATGCTTTAGACCATAAATTTAAAACCGAGGATGCCGGTGCTAAGAAAGCTATTGTGGGCCAGTTCCTTGACTATAAAATGATGGATTCCAAGGCTGTAGTCAATCAGGTTCAAGAACTTTAGGTAATTTTACATGAGATTCATGCCGAGGAGATGACTTTAAGTGAAACCTTCCAAATAGCTGCTATTATTGAGAAGCTTCGACTTAGATGGAAAGATTTCAAAAACTACCTTAAGCAAAAGTAAAAAGAGATGAATATCAAAAATTTGGTTGTTCGACTTCAAATTGAAGAAGATAATCGAAATTTCGATGAGAAAGAGATTATTCAACATGAGGTAAAGGCTAATGTTGTGGAATATGGTCAGGATTCTAAAAGAACCAACAAATGGTCTAAGTTGGGATCGAAAGGAGGAGTCTTAAAGAAACAAACTAAGTTTCAAGGGAAATGCTTCAACTATGACAAGATGGGTCACAAAACTTCAGATTGTAAGCTCCTAAAGAAGAAATCAAGCCAAGAATCGAATATGATGGAAGACATTGCTCAAGATGTCTCAGACCCTGATCTCTCCACTTATTTTGAATGCTAAACTTCTTGGTTTAATCTATAGACAAATATGTTCTATTTTGAACATATATTTGTGAGAAGATTCAAAATGAACCAAGTATAAATGAATTATAAAGTTTATCATACTCAAAAAACAAGAAAATAAATAAGAGATTGATAAAATCTCGACTTGATAAAAAAGTTAGGACATAAAATCTTATGGTCCAAAATTTTTTTGTTAGAAGATGAATATTAAACATTCAAGGAAGCTATCTGGAAAAGTTTAGTAAACTACTCTCAATTAGAATTATCCATAGATAAAGTTGCAAAACCGCTACCAAAAATGTTAAATAGGGAGACACTAAGGCTTAAATCTTTAATATTAAACCCTAAAGTTTAAATATTTCATCTTAAACCGTAAATTTTAAACATTTCTTATTAAACCATAAACTTTAGATCTTTCATCTTAAACTCTAAGACTTAAATATTTCAATTTAAATCATAAAACTTAAATCTTTTATATTATATCTTAAACCTTAGATCTTTTAGATTAAACTGTAAAGTTTAAATATTTTATATTAAATCATAAACCTTAACCTTAGATCTTTTATCTCAAACCATAAAGTTTAAAACTTTCATTTTAAACCATAAACCTTAAACATTTCACATTAAACCTAAACCTTAGATCTTTCCTCTTAAACCCTAAAAGTTAAACCTTTCATTTTAAACCGTAAAACTCAAACATTTCATATTAAATCCTAAACCTTAGATCTTTAATTTTAAACACTAAATCTTAGACTTGAAACTTAAACTTTTCATCTTCAACCTAAAACTTAAATCTTTCCTCTTAAACCCTAAATCTTTCCTCTTAAACCCTAAACCGTAGATCTTTCATCTCAAATCCTAACGCTTAAACTTTTCATTTTAAACCCTAAAACTTATACCTTTCATATTAAACCCTAAAATTTAAACTTTTTATATGAAACCTTAAACCTTAGATCTTTCATCTCAAACCATAAAACTTAAACCTTTCATATTAAACCTTAAATTTTAAACTTTTCATCTCAAACTATAAAGTTTAAACCTTAAGTCTTAAATCCAAAAGTATAAATCTTTCATCTTAATCATTTCAAACATTTCATAGACTTCAAACACTCTATTTTCAAATCTACAGGGCTTAATGGTTCTTTCCAAACCCATCGTACCATCAAAATTTGAGGTCGGAAACTTCAAACTCTATGTTTTTTAATCTTGAGCGCTTGATGGGAACTTCCTAAACCCATCGATCCCTCGAGATTTGAGGTCAATGAACTCAAACTCTATATTTTTTAATCTTGAGGGTTTGATGGACACTTCCTAAACCCCATGAAGCTCTCATCTCGATGAAAGAAAACTGTAAACAATCCCTATATTAATAAAAATGACAAGAAAACTCATCATAAAAGTGGATAACTCAATAAATAAATACTAAGGTGAAAGTTTGATTACATTACATCAAAAGGTGACTATATCAAAATCATAAAATATAAAAAGATTACATAAAATCAGATCACTTTGATTGGGTCCTCGAGAAGCTGTGGGTGGTAGAGGAATTGAGTTATTTCTTATATATAGCGGGAAATATAATAATTTACTTCATGATTTGTACGATAGTTGAATTTGAATTTACTACGATCTACGTCGATAGAATCATATACAACTTATAAAATTAGAGTATACGTGATATTATATTCAACATAAACTCCAATTAATCCATCTGTGCTATTTCAAATTCCACATTTTTATTTATTTTTCATAAATACTAAATAAAAAGAGAGCTATTGTATCAATAAATAAAAAGTTGGATCAATTTCTAAGAAAATTTCTCGACCGAAATCTTTTATCTGACCAGCCCTTAAATTATAAAATGTTTAACAATTAGCCATTAAAAATAGAGTATCTCAATCCATAAAATCAAAACACATTGAAAATCAAATTTAGATAAAATAAATAACTTGATTACTTGATAATTATATATATTGAATATTTGCTGACGCGTCAACAAATCATGTCATCTAAATTTAACGCCTTTACCGATACATACCTAAACACATTTTTGAAACAAAACTTGAAAAGAAAAAAAAAAAAAAAAAAAAGACCAAATGAAAAACAATACCCGGTTGGTCGAAGCACGTGGATGCCGCTCGCCATAAATTTAATGTAATTTCATCTTCTTCCTCGTAAGGTAAAAATTCTGCAGGTTGCGGCTGAGAAAGAAGGGAAGTATATAGCCACAGAAGAGAAGTGAGATGGGTCTGTTTTGCTGTTCCAAACTTGAACACACATGCATTGATGTAACGGATGAAGCTTTCTTGTGGCTCCCCTTCCTTCTACGCATTCCGTCTCTACTTCATCCCACTAAACCGCCATACCCCATTTGATTTCATTTCCCTGGTAATAACTCTAGAAACACTACTTTCTAGTTTTTCACTACATGAACATTGAGTTCAGACAAAGAACATGGTAGACTATCTCTCCTGTGGTGAGCACTGAGCAGTGCTGTCTGTTACCTACCCACTAGAAAAATGGGAGAAAATCTCGTTAAAAAAATAGATTTTTGTTTTTGTATCATCAGAAATAATAGACGAAGTCAACATTTAATGCTTTTTGATAGCGAGATTCTATTTCTATCATCAGACTGGGCGTTTTCTGGCCTCACAAAAACCTTTCACATTGTCCCCACCTTCCATTTTCTCATTAATTTCTTAAACCCCACAAGCACATTTTTGAATAAAATTAACGTACATGGGGATATCTGGGACAGTTGGGAGTGGCATATTTATTATTCCCTAAATAGAAGGAAGAGAAAGTACATGCCATTATCTTCAACTATGTGCTCTCTCCCTCAAAGTGTACTCAGAGGATAGAGAGAGAGAGAGCTTTTCACAGTAATGACTGCTCATTGAGCATCTGAAGGTTTTTTGAGGGAACAATGGCAGAAGGATGTTGATCAATCAAGGCACTTATGCATCTCTTTTTTTCCTTGTTAAATCTTTTTCTTGTTGTATGTTATGAATTACTAGTACGTATCAACTCTTGCATGATTCTTGAAGCCTGAATGACAAATTTGAACTTGTTTTATTAATCTTTTTCCTTCTTTTTGCAGATCAATTATTAGATTTTTTGGATTTTTTTGGATTTTTTTTTTCTTTTTTCTTTTCAATTCACTTCACTTTTCTTCTTCAAATTTAGTATAAAAAGGGTTCTCATTGGCTCCCCTCTACTAAATCTCAAATTTTCCCTGTATGGCTTTCTAATGTATGAAGTCTTGAAAGATTTTTGCTACTAGCTTACTTGTTCTTCTTCAATTACATTGTCTTGGACAACTTGACTTCCTCTCCAGAATTGGTTTCTGTTTATCATTAGTAATCTGGATTTTAACTAATACTCTATTTAACCAAATTTTAGTTTTTGATATTCACGTTTTTTTTTTCCTTCAATCAAAGTTTTCCGGGTTGTTAAGGGGCTCATTTGGAGTATAATTTTAGTAGGTAGCTTCTCTCTACAAGGAAAAGGTAGTATGTGAAGATGGAGGAAACACTAGAAACTTCTAACACCTTCAAATTTGCCGAGAAATATCTGTACCAAAGCAAAAATTGGATGGCAATTCCAGACCCTGAAAAAAGCAGTCCTAGCAAGAAAACCAAGGGCTCCGATTTGGACCAAAAAATTATAACCGAAACCAACATAGCAGAAAGAACAGCAGAGTGGGGACTAGGTATGAAATCGGATGCAGGAAGAGAGAGTTTCAAGGCCTTAATAGGCAACATGACAAGAACATCAGGCAATGGAGATGGAAGCCGGACAAGTTCATTAGAAAGATTTGCTTTGGAATCAACAAGAACATCTGAGGATTCAAATTTTGGATCGGAATCATCAAGAGCAATTCCTAAAGTGTCACAAGAATTGAAGGATGCTTTGTCTAGTTTACAACAAACATTTGTTGTTTCTGATGCTACAAAACCGGACTGTCCTATTGTCTATGCTAGTAGTGGGTTTTTCACTATGGCCGGCTACTCTTCCAAGGATGTTATTGGACGGAACTGGTACGACCCAAAATGAAAGAAAGAAAAGTTATTCATGTAAAGAAGAAGAAAAAAAATGTATGCAGCAAATTATTGAACTAATAAAAAAAAAATGTTCATTATTTGGATTGCAGTCGATTTCTTCAGGGACCAGGCACGGATGAAGTTGAAGTTGCAAAGATTCGGCATGCAGTGAGAAATGGGAAGAGCTATTGTGGAAGACTATTGAACTATAAGAAGAATGGAACTCCTTTCTGGAATCTTCTAACTGTCACTCCCATTAGAGATGGCAATGGAAAAACCATCAAGTTTATTGGGTACTTTTTTATCATTTACTTTTTTACTAGAATTATATGCTCTTCCTATAATATTGATGTTCATTTTTTTTCTTCTTTTGATGCAGAATGCAGGTTGAGGTCAGTAAATACACTGAAGGAGTGAATGATAAGGAATTGCGTCCAAATGGATTGCCCAAGTCGTTAATCCGCTATGATGGTTATTACTTATTAGCCCTTTTTACAAGATTTGAAACATCAAATATGACCTTATACTCCTTACTTCCTAAGTTCTAACTGTTCATTTTCATGTTTCAGCTCGTCAGAAGGAGAAGGCATTAGAATCAATTACAGAAGTAGTCCAGACTTTGAAACATCCAGAATCTCATATCAGTAAGATTGAAGAAGAGCTCGAAAAATTCAACCTCAAAGATATTCTTCCCAAGTCTACTGAATCTCCAACACCTGACCCTTCTAGCAAAATCTCATATGAGAACATAGAAAAGAAATCGAGACTTTCATCTCGAATTTCTTCATTGGGGTGAGTTTCGGGTTGAGAACTGATGTTCTATGTCATTCTGGTTTAAGACCTAGTTTGCCTCAACAGTTTACAAACTGCATTTTAATTTAAACTGGAATTTTGAAAATGCTTAGGCAATCTGGACCTTAGTATTGGAAGTACTAAACTTAAGAGTTATTATTATTATTATTTCTTGTCAGGTCGAAAAGAATGACATTGAGTTTTGGAAGCAAGCAAGAGCAAGTTCCAACCATTGAACCGGAAATTTTGATGATCGAGGACATAGAAGAGCGTTCGGATAGTTGGGAGAGTTCAGATAGAGAAACAGATATAAGACAAGGGATAGATTTAGCAACAACATTGGAAAGAATTGAGAAAAATTTTGTGATTTCTGATCCTAGACTTCCAGACAACCCAATTGTAAGAAATATATATATATATATTGTAAGTTATTTTATTTTTATCGAATAGTTTACAAGTGACTAACTTGGTCATATTATTATCCTTATGCAGATCTTTGCATCTGATAGCTTTCTTGAATTGACAGAATATACCCGGGAAGAGATTTTGGGAAGAAATTGCAGGTCACTGATGTCAATTAATAATTTTCGAATTCTTCAGTTCTTGGCAAGTAAAACCTGTTACATATATCTATAGAATTATTATTTAATTTAATATTTTAATGTGGTAAAATATCTAATTTTGTACAGGTTTCTTCAAGGACCTGAAACTGATCAAGCAACAGTACAGAAGATAAGAGATGCTATCAAAGAGCAAAGAGAGATCACTGTTCAGTTGATTAACTATACCAAGAGTGGTAACCTTTTTCCTCTGGAAACTAAACAGTCCACCTTTAATTTACTCTTCAATTTGGGAATCCGTTTGAAACGACAGATTTGAATCAAAATATAACCTTCATTTTGTCCTGATTGCTTTTTTTTTTTCCCCAAACGCTAGAATAAATACATTTTGCACTTATTCTAGTTTCAAATGGTTTTCCCAAATGTGCACTATATATATATAGTTTTTTTAAGAGGGAAATTCAAGTAAATTGTTTGATTCGTATCATGGAAATAATTTTGATGAGTTGTGTAGGTAAAAAGTTCTGGAATTTGTTCCACTTGCAACCTATGAAGGATCAAAAGGTACATAAAAACATATTTTTTTTCTTGTTCGAGATCATTATTGTTGAATTGGTTCTTCTCATATGAAACTGGTTCCTTTTCGGATATTTTTTAGGGTGAGCTTCAATACTTCATTGGTGTGCAACTAGATGGAACTGGAAGTGATCAGCCAGTGAAACCTCTACTAGAGGGACTTACAGAAGAAGTAGAAGAAGAAAGTGCTAAACTGGTAAATATAAGAAAGATAGTATATATATCCAGCATAATTCTTCTTGGGAAATGATATAGTTTTTCATTTAAATCTTTTCTAAGCTGATTTTTTTCCCTTCTCAGGTGAAGACTACTGCAGAAAATGTCGACGAGGCTGTTCGGGAACTTCCTGATGCCAACTTGGTAAGGTACTACTCCTTTTGTTCTATTTTTCAGACTGATATGTAATTGATGTCTTTATCTTAGTAAAACATGTCATTTTTGGTCTTAAATCTTAGGCAAACTGGACTTAAATCTTAGATAGGGCTGTAACTTTCTACTTGTGGCCATTTATGATTTCTATTACTACTCATGAACACTGTTTCAGCTCAAAATTTCAACACTAAAGCTAATATGAAAACTAAATGATCAATGCCTTCTCGTTTTTTTGTCTATTTGAGCTTAATCTGAAAGATTTGATTTTTTTTTTCCTTCAAAATTTCAATAATGTAACTATTTTGTCTGTATCAATTTCAGAGGCCAGAAGATTTGTGGGCAATTCATTCTAAGCCTGTTTTTCCAAAACCTCACAAGAAGGAAAGCTCTTCTTGGAAAGCAATACAAAAAGTACCTCCTTAACTACTTACTCTAAACAAAATATCAAAAATGAAGTTATTTCTTTCTTTTTCTTTTCTTTTGAATGAGTTTATATTTGAACCCCTTTGGTTCTGTAGATTACTGCCCAGGGTGAAACAATTGGTCTCAATCATTTTAAACCCCTCAAACCATTGGGTTATGGAGACACCGGAAGGTGACCATTTCTCTTGTTGTTTTTCTTTTTCTTTAATACATATATGTGTATGTATGTATATATTGTTTACTGTGACATTGAAATTTACCGGATTTGAACTATAGAATCTATTTCTTAATTTTGGTCTGATTAATGTTATAATTTATAAATATATTTTATTATTTTTTCAGTGTGCATTTAGTGGAACTGATAGGTACAGGTGAACTTTATGCTATGAAGGCAATGGAGAAGTCCGTAATGTTGAACCGTAACAAGGTCAGATTATATAATACATTCATGCTTTGATCGTAAACATAAACAAATTATTGGGAATGTAAAAGCACTCATTCTTTATTTCAAATAAATTTTTTTAATCAAAGTATTGTTTAATTGTCGAACAGGTTCATCGAGCATGCATCGAAAGGGAAATCATTTCACTTTTGGATCATCCTTTTCTTCCAAGTCTGTACACTTCGTTTCAGGTCCCATCTGTTACTTATCCCGTAAACTTCATTTTATTTTTACTTAAAATTTTTTTTTCCCCATAAGAAAAGGGTTGCGTTACAAAAACCAATACGGGAAGAAGAATCATATAAAACATAGATGTAAAAATGCAAAACATTAACAATATTTTAGTAGTTTAACTTTTACAAAACATCGTCCTATATCCAAGGTGGAGCCACAAAATTGTCTTGGGGAGGGGGGGGGGGTAAAAATTTGAAGTTTGCATACATAATTTTCCATTAACTTTATTTAGAAAAACTAGAAATATGGGGTTGTATTTGAAAAATTAACAAAGGTAGGGGTAGAACTATAATATCGGATAAGTTAAGGGCAAGAAAAGACCCCCATTCCCTCTTGCATCTACCCTACCCACGTCAAAAATATTTGTTGTCTGGTTTGGGAAAACACTTGATAGGATAATATTAAATTTTAGAGTTTAATTATTTCTTCCCCTAAAATATCTTATATAGAGAAAAAAAAAAATCCTTTAGTTATAAATCAACCATATATCTTCTCCCTAAGCGATGTGAGAATTCCAATACTTCTCCTCACATTTGGGCTAGTCATTCCAAGAGCTCAACAAATGACACAATGCATAAAGGGTACTTTGTGAAACGGAGTGTGGATACATCTACTGGGTTGGGCTCTGATACTATATTAAATTTTAGAGTCTAACTATTTCTTTTCTTAAAAGGTCTTGTAGAGGAAGAATAAATTCTTTAGTTATAAACCAACTAGATATCTTCTCAGACAATTTCAACAAATAGTTATGATGATATTCTTAAGCTAGAGCTTTCGAGACATAATTCTCTTATATCAATCACTTAATATTGGTGTGATTTTTTTTTTAAATTCTTTCTATCCAGACTCCTACACATCTTTTTCTGGTAACCGAATTTTGTCATGGTGGAGAGCTGTTTGCATTGCTTGATAGACAACCAATGAAATTATTTAACGAGGAATCTTCAAGGTAAACTTCAGGCAGCTATGTCTGCCTTAAGTAATTTATATTTAGTATAAGAGAATGGTGTTTGATTAATATATATTGTTATATGCGATAGTAATTTATATGTTCTTTTAATTTTGTTTGGTGATGAAATGGCTAGGGTACTTACTCTCTCTTAAGGCTTGTACAACCTAACAATTCAAAAGTACATTCAAAGAATTAACAAACAAGGAAAAAAGTGCTTACAATTCTAACGTTTTCTGACATCTCCAGGTTCTATGCTGCAGAAGTTGTCGTTGGGTTGGAATATCTTCACTGTTTAGGTATTACTAGATATTTTAAGGGATTTATAAATATTCCTTGAGCTACAAATTTATTGATTATTACACTTTCTTTTTGGTCAAATCTAATTAATCTGTGTTTCTTATGATGATGATTTTTTAAACAGGAATCATTTACCGTGACTTGAAACCTGAAAACATTCTACTACAGAAGGATGGACACGTCGTATTAACAGATTTCGATTTGTCATTTTTGACATCCTGTAAACCACAGGTACATATATCTGTCTATTTCTTTCCTCTCGGAATTTATTATAATTTCTGGAATTGCTTTGACACTTTATGTAACTGTTACTGAACTGCAGATTTTTAAGCAGGCAGTTCCTAAGAATAGGAGGAGATCTAGGATTCAACCACCTCCTATATTTGTTGGCGAACCATTTACACAATCAAATTCCTTTGTTGGAACTGAAGAATACATCGCTCCTGTATGGTCAAATCTATATATAGATTTGTAGCTTCTCGGGTTATTTTTCAAAGTTCTTACTGGTAGTTTTGTTTTGCAGGAGATTATTACAGGTGAGGGGCATAGTAGCTCTATTGATTGGTGGGCTCTTGGTAAGTGCTTGAAGAAGATAACTTTCGATTTATATTTATTTTGTTAAAGTTTATTTGGTTTTGATTTAATGATATGTTGAAATTAATTGAATCAGGTATTTTGTTGTATGAGATGCTTTATGGTAGAACGCCTTTTAGGGGAAAGAACAGGCGGAAGACCTTTGCCAACATCTTGTACAAAGATCTCACCTTTCCATCTAGCATTCCGGTAAATCTCAAGTTTTTATAAATCGAGTATAGATTATATTATATATAAGCTTTTCTCTAGGGGTGGGCATTTTTACCGGTCCCAACAGGAAACCCGGTACTGCTCCATTCCGGGTATTGACTGGGAATCAAAGCATCAGTCCCGTCCCGTCCCCAATATTGAGGACCGGGGCCGGGATCGTTCCCATTCCTGAATAATATTTAAGAAAAAAAAATTGGAAATTTTATTTCGTAGTTGTAGTAATATAATTATAAGCAGTGAGTTAATTTTACTTGTGATTTTTGTATAAAACCAAGTTAATTTGTTACTTTCTTGGTGGTATTTTAAAGTTATGAGTATTGTATGAATTATAAACTCAAATTTAGATTATTATATAAAGTACATAATTAATTATTAATTGAAAACAAATGAAAAATTTGACTGCAAATTCCGGTCCCATGATACTGGTATCAAATTGGGAATGAAGTTCCTAGTAATGGGATAATGGGAATGGTACCACTTTATACTGTTTGGGAAAAATGCCCACCCCTAGTTTTCTCAAAGCCGATGTTAGTTGATACATATTTCAGGCAAGTCTAGCAGCAAGGCGGCTAATAAATGGTTTGCTGCAAAGAGACCCTACCCAGCGTTTAGGGTTCAAGACCGGGGCCAGCGAAATCAAACAACATCCTTTTTTCCACGGCATTAATTGGCCTCTAATCCGGTGCATGGTAATATACTTGAAAGCTTCTTCAGATCTAGTTAGTGCCTTCATTGTACATTTTTTTTTCCTTTTAATCGTCTGATTTAATTTGTTTGTTTCTTTCTATTTTTTATATGCAGACCCCACCCCTGTTGGAGGTACCTCTTCAATTGATCGAAAAGGATCCAACAGCCAATGATATAGACTGGGAAGATGATGGTGTGCTTGTTCATTCTATAGACTTGGACTTCTTCTAAGAGGTCTCAAACTTGCTTACTAGTAATTAATAATTATTATTTTTATTTACTGTCATTGGTTTTTTGTGGTTTATTGTCAATACTTTGGAGTTGAGTTTTTAATATTGGTACTATAAATTGTGCAGGGCTTTAACATGCTACTGCTATGTAATTCCAGATAATTATGGTAGAAGGGAAGTTTGAAGATAAGAGGAGGGGTCCACCATAAGCGAACATTGACCTTACTATGTATATATGTTTAAAAGAATAATGTCCTATAGCAGTATTCATCAATAAAATTATATTAACTCTGTTAAGATCAAATATCTAAGCAAAAACTGCTATTGAGAAGACAGAAAAAGAAGAAAGGTTGGTTTAGAACTTACCTCATCTGAAGAGGTTCAACTGCGTGCTTTTTAGGACATAATATTGATTATAGTGGTCCATCCAACCTCCAGCCGAGCAAATTGATGCTATGGCTTCCGTGATGAGCTAAGAAGAGTTAAGAAACCCATTTTCATATATGGCAATGTGATATTCACAGAGGAAACATACTTGAACGTATGTGCAAATACACTCACCAAGTGTTCCATTAATAAGATCTACTCTGTTAGCATATAGGATGTAACTCAAATATACTAAAATAGGGTACACGTAATTTTATCTAGATTCCAATTTACTCACATTAACCATTTCATCCGCTTACCCAAATTTATAGATAATGACGGGCCATATCCACTAACTTGTCTTGCAAGTTAGTCCATCAGATTCATCACAATCTTGAAGCCAAAAAATAAATGCATAGAGAACCTTAATTGACCAGCCAGTTTATTATGTAACCGAAAGAATCAATAATAGGAATTAAGAGAGTAATGTTTCTTCTGTTGCAGAAAACAATGAGAGAATAATTACAATGAACACAAGATTTATTGAAGTCAACAAAAAGAACAGGAAAAAGCACAAATAATTTTTCCTACTTGGTGGCCTGTGCGATTATGTTGCTTATTGAACTGGCCTGTTCTTTTGCAGTCTCCATCAAAGCATCCTACATAAATCAACATAACAAATTACCCATCTTAATCAAGATGGAAATTTGACTACGGCATTGTGAGAGGCAATCTATACCTGTGCAGCTACCAATCTTGCAACTGTTTTCTTGCTTGATTCTTGAAGTTCACCCGCAAGCAGAAGCTCGTCCAATATATAATATGCCTTCAAAATTTACACAGTTAAACAATTAAAAAAAAAAGGAATAGAAGTTTCAGATCATGGAAAGATAATGCCATTTAATTAATACAAATGGTTCTCAGTAGATTAAGAATTCAAAACATACAAATAAGGTAACAGATGAGCCATTCATGAATTGCACTGTAAGAGCTAAGAAATACACTACCTTGTGAAAGTTGAAAATTAAGTCCAACTCACAGACCTGGATGGAAAAATAACAGAGAGAATAGAAAGAATATATATGTATATATATATGAAACACAAGACATAGAGCCAAATCAATAGACATAGATATAGCAGTAATAAATGGATATCAATTTTTAGTTTTACTCACACTACCAAAGTAACGGTCGAGAATCTCAACATAATGATGAATGATATCAAGGATCTCTAGTTCATTGTCATCCTTATCAATGCACATGCAGAAATAAAGACTAGCATATCTGCATCCAAAAATTTCAAATAAACTTAGAAACTATCTTTAAGATGCAAAATAAGTTAATCATGGATATAAGAGAAAACACAGTCACACTCTTGAATTATACCTCTTGTAGACAACTTTAAGTCCTCTCCAACCGACAAAATTACAGAGCTTGGGACCCCTGGTCAGAATGACTCCACTAAGCTCGCGGATAACCTTATCAACAAAGTGCATAAGAAATCTATACGAGTAAAATAGCAATTCCATCCTCGCCAAAAACGAAATATTAATATTAATTCCAGCAAAAAAAAAAAGGCTCAAAATGATGGCCAGGAAAGTCAAAATATGGTAGAAGTGTTGGAATAACAATACCCTAATCCTTTCCTTCTGAGAATAAGGCGAGTACCATTTTGTCAATCTCACCTTCCCCTGTCTACTGAGAAGAAGCACAAAGTGAATCTGCAAAATGAACGCGAACAGTCATTGCACATATAAATCACTCATGGATCACGAAAAAGGTATTAAACAAAAATAAAATCTAGAAGAAAAATTTCAGGGAAAAATTTCCAGTGCAAAGCTCAAAATTTCTCGCTCCTTGTATGAATTTTCAATTCGAATCATCATTCAGTTCGGCGAAGAAGAAGAAAAAAAAAAAGAGTAATTGATTCGTCAGGTAGACGAGGACGAATCCAATCTGTTCATAAATTTCGCAAGGGAAAGAAAACAAGGGTTTCTTACCATCTTGGTTTATGCTTTTTCGGATCGAGAAGCTCCTGAAGCTGTTCTTCCTCGCAAAAACAGAAACTAACTTCTTTTTTGGCGGATATGTAACTGATTCTCTGATCAAGTATACGTTAACATCCGTATTTAGAAGCTGATTACAGAATTGGGCCTACTGTAACTAGATTCAGAAGTAAGAGCGCGAGCCGGGCATCCCCGCCTGATTTGGATCGATAGATTGGGCCGAAATCTTAGTTAATAGAAAGCTCAGATAGATTAAAACTGTTCCCTCTCTTGGTTGCAAGCAAGGATGTTCAACGGGCGGTTCAGGTCGATTCAAAAAGATTCGGATCTAATTGGATTATAACAATAAATGTTTTGATCGGATCCGGATCTGATCGAATCCGGCTTTTTTTTTTTGTGTGTGTGTGGATATTTATTGATTTACCTTGTGTAGGTTTAAAGCATTCAAAACTATAAGTTTAAAGGATTCAAAATAAGAAAGAATTTATTTTTCTCTCTTAAAGGTAAAAAGAATTTAAAAATAAGAGTTATAATTCGGACATCATAAACATTGAAATAGATCTAAAACTAGTCAGTACAAAATCAATAAAAAAAAGAGAGAATTTGGAAACTTAATCTTAAATAAAAATTATGATTACAAAATATACCCCACAAAAAGTTTGCTAATAAATGACCTTATTTCCCTTTCATAATTTAATTAAAAAAAATATAAATATTTACTAAAATGCCCATATACCTATTTTACTGTTTCTCTTCGAAATTAAAAAAAAAAAAAAAAAATCAAAAAAGTTCCTTCCTTCCCACACAAACTGAAAACGCCAACATTTAATTCACTTTGATTTGAAACCATTGAAGAAGTAACCTCTTCAATTTGCCTCTTGAATTCGAAACAATTTGTTTCGCAACCCATCCGAATCGAACCATCTGATAAGAACTCAATATAATTCGAAAAATATATTATTTAACCAATCATCTGATCGAAAAGATAATGGTTATTACTCAAGCGAATTTGAAGAAAAATATCGAACAAAGGTCAATGATAGATATTCTGATCGATTTGCCTGAAAAAGAACATAAATTGCAATTGACACCAAAATCAATGGTGGAAAACATCCAGTCTAGCAGCCATCGGGTATGTCACTTAAAATTATGGTTTTTTTTTTTAATATTATTATTGTATTTTACTTTGAAATTAATTGAACTATTATTGTAAATGTTATGAAATATTTGATTTCATGTATTTTTAGAGTGATTATATGCATTTGGAATTGAAATGGTGGAGAATTTATAGTCCTTGGGACCATCGAGTAGTTCAAGCTCGATGGTTCGATGGCTGATGGGCATTTGAATGGCCATTAGGCCATCGAGCAGTTTTGTTTAATTGATTGATGGCTTGATGGCTATTCATATTCCCATCGAGCCATCGAGTATTACAGTATTGTTTTATTTTGTTTTTGTTATTTTTCAATTTAGTTTTGTTTAATTTTTTTTTTAATTTCGGGGGGAAAAAATGCCAATCTGTCGTGAGTTTGAACACATAATTGACCAAAGTCTTTGTTTCAAGCCCACACTACTATAATAGCAAAATGTGAAACTGTGATTGTTGACATAAGAAAGAAGCCGATCCTAAAATAGTTGGAGGCCTTTAAGTCTACTTGTTTGGGTCATTTTATAAATGTGAATGGTAAAAACTCGGGCCAAATTATTAACTTCTTCATTCTCCGATGAGTGGAGTGCAAGAAAAAGCATGAGTTGTGGTTTACATACCACAAGAAATCTATATGGTTTAACTTGAGAGAGTTTGTATTGGTGATGGGGTTGAAATATCATGAATATCTTCCAGATTACGTAATTAGGCTAGTAGAGAAGTTTAGAAGTGATGATGGCTGATGGAGTAATATGGACAATGAAAATTGTGAAGATGGCTTGTGTCTACTACATTGAGGTAGTCTTTTTGACTCAAGGGAGAAGGGTTAAGATCCGACCATTTAGCTTATCCATAGCCAATAATTTAGTCCGGCTCGGGCAACACCCTTAGGGTAGACTTAATTATGAGATCACTATTCAATCACTTAAGAAGAATATTAAAATGAAGGCCATTGCACATAGGGACCAACCAGAGGAGATGAAGCCGAAAGATGAAACATATGACTTATATGGGTTTCCGTTAGCTGTATAGGTTAGATTTTATATTTATCTTACCAATTTTTGGTTTATGTTTGCTAATAGTTAATCCATTGATTACATAGGTGTTTGGTTACGAAGCCATTCCTGATCTTAGATTGCGAGCTGGAGTGTGGGGTATTGAGAATATCATGCCTCAGATTTTAAATTGGTCATCCGTTGATCCGTCTATAAGTCATGAAAACGTCGAGACGTAGACCCAAAAAATACAAGTAAAGTTTCATTTCTTTAGTTAAACTCTTTTATTTCATCACACATAATGAAATTAAACTGCTCTTTGATTTTCATTTAGTACAGCTCGTCATCCGGGGAATCCTAAAACCAACCAAGGAAGAATCAACTCAGAAGTATTTGACTACGATGCAACCTTTTATGGATGACAATGATGAAGATGTGGACCATTGGACAAGGTTATTGGAGGAAGAAGAAGACATAGTAGAAGAAGAAAAAGTAGAAGAAAAAGTAGAAGAAAAAGAAGAAGATGATGAAGAAGAAGAAGGTGATGAAGTTAAGTTGAAAATTAAGAAGATGTCGAGGTTGGAGGATCTTATTATGAGTTTAGACAAGAAGATTATAGGAGGGATGGAGAAGATGTTTAGAAAACTAAGAGATGATATGAACATGCGCATGAGAGACATGGAGAAGATAATTATAGATATTAGAGATGGTATGGATCCTATAAAATCTCTCTCATTATCACCACTATCTGCCACATCCCTGATATTCCATCACTTGTCACCACCTCCTAAATTTGCTGCCCTGATTACACCCCTGCCACCCATCATTTGAAAGGAGTATGGTTTGAAAGGAGTTGTTGTAAATCTATTGTCAATGTTCCAAAAAGGTATAATGACCCATATGATTTGTATATTAAGATTTAATAGCTAAAACGTACCTTAGGATGAATCATAATATTGGTGAGATACAATGATTATTACTGTCAGTATACGATGGTCACAAACAGGTTCTTTTGGAAAATAATATTTCTCATCTCCTAGATAGTTTTGACACTTTGCTAGAAATCAATCTTAACTTAGAGGTTTAAAGTTAATTAATCATGAAATGATTAAGTTAACTATTTAATTTTAAAGGTTATTTTAAATTAAACGAATTTAATTTAGAAATAAATAAAATCATAAATGTGTTTATAAAATCCTCCTGCTAGCGTGATGTAGAACCTAATCAGTCACACACATAAGGCTCGAAGTAACATAGTTAAAGTTTTATTGGAGAAAAAGGAAAAACAAACCAAAACTAGTAAAGGAGTAAAATGGTAATTTGACTTATAGTTTGATGACTATAAGGGTAAAATGGTAATTTAAAAAAAAATCTAATGACATATAGCTCGAATAGCATAACTAAGTATGACATTGAATTAATTAGAAATTAATAAATTACATATGAACTTTTATTTAATTATAAAATGGTGCTAAAGGTTCATAAATAATAATCGGACATAAAATGGTTAATGGGCTAGATTATTAATTAAATTTTATGAGTCAAAATTAATAAAAAAGTTGATTAAATAATCTATGTGTATGATTCATGGGTGGCTAGCCATCGGATGGGTTATATCCAATATCACTTTTGTATTTTAAGACAATTAGTATTTTTAATAAGATAAGAAAAGTATGACTTAGTCTTTTCTTTTAAATATAAGGTCATTTGGCCGAACTTCATAAGCTCATAACAATGCTCACACAAGCTATTTGGCCGAAAATCATAGAAAGAAAAGAAAATATTTTCCCACATTTTTCCCGAGCTTATTATCCCATGTATTGAGATTTTCAGTAAAAATTGAACCGTGCAAAATGAATTGTGTGGATAATGGTTAGAAGGCGAATAGGTAGGGGCCTCCCAATCAAGAAAAGAGATTATTTTCCTTAAACATTGATTTAATATTGATAAGATTTATTATGCTTAATATCTATGAAATAGATGATATGCAATATAATTATTGTATTATTCATCTAGATACAAACATTGCATGCTATGATATATTCAAAATATAATTTTGTGATAGGATTTTTATAATACAGGTATTCAAAATATTTTTTTGGGGTTAAAATTATAAAATTTGAAAACCCAAAAATAGTAGTTTTGGATATTATAATCCAAAATTTGTATATCTCAAAAGAGGAATACAACCGCCAGTTAAAATACCATTCTGGGCCAAATAAAAATGAATTTTTAAATGTCATTTTGGATCCGTGACACTTGAATTCGGTCTGACATAAAAATCAGAACTTGAATGAGAGCGGATTCAATCCTTGTCTCGTTGTCCTTATCTCTCCTTGCGTGCAAATCTCGACCATCCATTCTCATCTAATGGACTCGACGATTGCCATGTCAAAAGCAAAAGAGAAAAAGAATATTGTACACCGTTATTATTATTATTTCTCTCTCCTCCTCCTCCTCCTCCTTCTCTTCCTCTCCCTCTCAGACAACTGACAAGAACTCATCTCTATTTTTTCCCTTCTCCTTCAAATGAACAGAGCATACAATTTTCTAATCAAATTTTGACTGACCCTTTTACTAATTTCCAATCCAATTTTGTCCATTTCTAAAGTTTGGAAATGCAAAAATGATAAAGAAGGGTATGAATTGTTGATCCAGACCAAGTTCTAGGTTTGAGTTCTCGGTCTAGACCGAGTACTAGGTCCAAGTTCTAGGTCTGAGTTCTCGGTCCATACCAAGTTCTAGGTTTGAATTATCGGTCCAGACCGAGTTCTAGGTCTGAGTTCTTAGTCCATACCGAGTATTAGGTCTGAGTTCTTAGTCCAGACCGAGTTCTAAGTCTAGGTTCTCGATCTAGACCGAGTTCTAGGTCTGAGTTATCGGTCCAAACCGAGTTCTAGGTCTGGGTTCTCGGTCCAAACCGAGTTCTAGGTCTAGGTTCTCGGTCTAAACTAAGTTCTAGGTTTGAGTTCCTAATCGAAACATAGTTCTAGGTCTAAGATGCACAATAACATGTTTATGTCTAGACCGTGAACTCGATTTGCATCAGAAACTTGATCTGCTATCGTATTCAGAGAAAAAGAGAAAGGTTAATTGCAATTGTAAAGAAATACAGCTCATAAATTAACCGTATTTCAGTCGGGTTGCACTTTTGTCTTTTTTTCTTATGACATGACAAACATGTGTTAATTCTATAGCCAACTTGAGTACAGTGTTACTTCTATAGCCAACTTGAGTACAATGTTAATTCTATAGCCAAACATACCCTAGGTTTTGTTTTGTTTTCTTAATTTTTTTAAAAATTTGTTTGAAGTGTTAATATTATCATCTAAAAGTTTATATGTACTAAGTGAGAAAATAAGAATTTATACTAGGATATAACATTATGACCTAATTTTTAACTACGAAAAATTAATTACTATGAGAAAATCTAATATATTTATATTAATAACTGGTTGAATTGAGGATTTGGCGGGTGGACAATATTCAAAACCGCGATCAGATCCTACATGTTGGATTGAGAGATATTAGGACCCACTAAGTTCCTACATATTGATCAATCCCCACAAAGGCACAAACCAAGCTAGTTTGGGTTGGGGCTGATGGGGCTGATGGGGCGTGCTGGCCGGCCTGTTTGCACTGGCCTACTCGTTCAAATCAATTTTGTAAACCAAAACAAGCATCTTTCTAAGCTGCTTGAAAGGAGAGGGGGAGGGGTTCAGACTCAGAAAAAATCACAACCACCAGTTCATTTCCTAGATCAAGATCAAAACAATAAAAAATTTGCCAAATTGCAGAATAGCAGCACTCATTCTACAACTGAATCACTTATCGCTAGAGTGATACAATTTTGATTAAGAAATCGTGATTGATTGTTGAATGTTTTTCATTTGCAACGTTTCATCAACAGCACAGAGATGGGTGAAGAAAACTACCCATGAAGTTTGAACATAGTGTATATATCGATCAATGGAGATAACTTTCCTTTCCAACTATTTAATAAGGCAGTTCCGAAGAACAGAGCAACTTACAGCAGCTTGTTTCTCAAGACTCCAGCTATAAGTTCTCAAAACAATGTCTGCGATGAAGATATCTTCCTGAAAATCGCTTCCCAGACTAATGGTGAAAATGGGGCCTTCTTGTTTAAGTACTCTCTAACAGCTTTATTATTAACAAAAAACCCCTTCTGTCTCAATGTAACAATGATACTCCTGGCTTCTTCCACTCCCTTTTCATTGCATAACCCATCAATCAATCCTACAAAAGTAGTCACATTTGGAGAATGCCCTGCTTCTATCATCTCAAGGCAAAATCCAATAGCATCATCCAATTTGTTGCATTTATACAATCCTTGAATCAAGACAGTAAAGCTAAATGCATTAGGAGTAATCCCATTGCTCTGCATTTTCCGGAAAATCCTAATTGCATCATCTACCTTTTCTGCTTTACAAAACCCTTATACTACAGCAGTGTAAATGATAACTTCTGGAATATTACCTTTCCCACGCATTAGACCGAAGAGTTTCATGGCTTCTTGGACGAGTCCATCTTTACAGAGACCATCAAGCATGGCGACTGCATTAGGGATGAGACCTGATTCCTTCATTTTCTTGAACATTTGGTCAGCTTCAGGTGGAGGCTGCTGCTTTTCATGATCGGATTCAGTAGGAGAATGAGGTGAAGTGTTCAATTGAGGATTTTCCCAATTAATAGTACTGTTTCCATTTCTGTTGTCGTTGCTTCCACGAAGCTTGAATTTCTCGGGAAAGTTATAATCCTTCTGAGATGTTGCGTCCTTGTTTAGTTGTGAAGGGGCGCTTCTTTTGAGAAACTGAAGGGGAGCTTCGTCCGAATCGGCAGAAGACGATTCACGAATGTTTAGATTCAAGGAGGAAGGCATGCACTCGCGCGAGGATCTGTTTGAGCTGGAGTTAGGAAGAGGACGACGAGGAGGCTTGGAATTTGAGAGAGGGAAAAATTCGTCGATCGAATCGGAAGCCGAGCCCGAACCATTTCGATCTCTCGATATCGTGCTCCTGATATTTTTTTCATCATCATCCATGGAATTGGAGCCGAAACTGCGAGAATGTTTCAGCAGCAACGAAACGACTGGAAATTGGGAAGACTGAGGAAAGAAGAAACGGCTCGAAAATGGAGGAAAGCCTTCCACTACGTCGCAACTGAAATTGCAGCGACATGCTTGTTCAGGAAGAAAGAACCAATCGATTACACCGTCACCTGGTCACTATTGATGAATAATTTAGGCGGTTAAGATTCTCGACGAGAAGGGAGGGTTTTAGGAATTAGGGTTTAGGAATTGAGAAGGATATATCAGTGAATTAAAAGAATCAAAGAGGGTAATTACGTCTTAAGACAAAAATGGGAGCTAAGTTGAAGATAGATAAGGGAAGAATAAAAACTGATCCCTTCATCCTTTCATTTGCCAGTCTGCTTGTTAGCTCTAGCTACTGGCTTTCGTTACGATTAAGCGCAGAGAGATTTATAGAAAGCCTCTTGCTTTACTTCTTCTTCGTCTTCTTCTTAACTGTGATGCGAATTTGCAGTTGAAGGTAAAACCCTAGCTGTAGTTATGTTATTTGCTGCATTTTTGTGCATTCCATTTCCCGAATTCTTTGTTCCGTTACGATTAAGCACAAACAGAAATAGAGCTCTGGCTTTACTTCTTCTTCTTCATCCTCTGCTTAACTGTATTTCGAATTTGCCATTGAAGGTAAGCCTACCTACCTGCATTGTTTTGTGAAATTGCTCCGTGAAGAATGAATCCTCTGGTTCATTTTGCACATTCCATTTCCAAATGAATTTTCTTCTACTGTACTTTCTCTTCGCATTTTACTGGTTTTCTCATGTTTGTGTGGCTGTTAAGTGTTAATCATCGTAACAAACTCAAATTTACAAATCCAATCGAATCTTCTGTGATTCAGTTGAAATAAAGAATTTTCAACTCAAACGATCACTTACCACCATTTTTGTATCGTTCAGGAAGTTATGGAGATTAGCACGAGCCAAAATGGAAGTAGTATCCTGTGGTTCTTCAGGGATAAAGGTTTTGATGAGGATAACATTCAAAAAATGCTTAGGAAATGCAAGCGTTTGGAAGACTTGCATAAGGATAAAGCTTCTGAGAATTGGGCTTACCTTAAAAGCATTGGAATTCTAGAGAGAAAACTCCCTTATGTTGTTTCCAAATGCCCTAAAATCCTTGCTCTTGGTCTAGACGAGAAGGTTGTTCCTATGGTCCAGTGCCTTACTACTCTCAGTACTAAGCCAAATCAAGTTGCTTCAGCCATTGCAAAATTTCCTCAAATGCTTTCACATAGTGTGGAAGAGAAGCTATGCCCACTTTTGGCTTTCTTTCAGGCACTTGGAGTACTTGAAAAGCAGCTTGGAAAGATGATTTTACTCAACCCGAGGCTTATTAGCTACAGTATTGATTCTAAGCTGACTCAAACTGTTGAGTTTCTTGCTAGCTTTGGCCTTTCCAGAGAGATGATTGGTAAAGTTCTAGTGAAAAACCCATTTCTTATGGGGTATAGTGTTGATAAAAGGTTACAACCTACCTCAGAATTTCTCAAATTTGTAGGTCTGGAGGAGAAAGATCTTCAAACAGTTGCAATGAACTTTCCAGAAGTGTTGTGTAGGGATGTGAATAAAGTCTTAAGACACAACTTTACTTATCTACAAAGATGTGGTTTTCAAGATGGGCAAATATCATCTTTAGTAACCGGGTATCCTCCTATACTGATAAAAAGCATAAAGAATTCCTTAGAACCTCGGATTAAATTCTTGGTAGAAGTGATGGGGAGAAGGATTGAAGAAGTTGTTAATTATCCAGATTTTTTTAGGCATGGTTTGAAGAAGAGATTAGAGTTGAGGCACAAGCTGTTGCAAAAGAAGGAACTAGATTGTAGCTTGAGCGAAATGCTAGATTGTAATCAAAAGAAGTTCCTAATGAAGTTCAGTTTATTGGAAGGTTATGGCTAAGGTACTGTTATCATCATATTATTATTATTGTTTCTTCCTCCCTATCGAAAGTTGAATTTTGATTGATTCAAACTTATATTGAAGTCTTCGTGAGTTGGAAGTGCATTTATGGTTCTGTTTTGGATCAATGAAAAATTATGCAACCTCAACACTTGGTTAGGACTGAGGCGACTACCGTATCTGTTGTTCTCCCTTGTGCTTATGAATTCTACATGTGCCCTTCTTTATGATTAAAACTAATGTGTATAAATGTTAATTTATAAATCAAGTCCCATCAAGACATATTTAGGTCAATTGGTTTTTGAACTACTAGTAGTCCTGAAATTGTCTTTTATATTTATTTTTTATTGATTTTGATTTTTAATTATTATTACTCATCATTATTCTGACTACTCCTTATATAAAGGTAAATATGTCATATATACAGAAATTATTTTCAGTAGCTATATACTCTCTAATCCTCTCAAACTTCTAAATTTCCTTCCTTTCTACTTCCTACCATTTCAATTCACTTCTATTTTTCCTGATAAAAGAAAATTGAAGAAAGTCACAAATATATATATATATATATATAAACAATGACTATACAACAAATAGTCCGAGAACAATTCAAGAAATTTCAACACTAAATATTAAATGATTTTAATTATTTTTTAAATAATAACCAGATGTGAATATGGGTTCTCGAAACCCAGATCACAATTCTGGGTTCTGCGATATGGGTTTCTTGTGCGCAAAAACTTGAATTTTTTTAGAGCACCAAACGTTAATTTAGAGAAAAAACTTTAGATACTATGATAGAACTCCAGATCTATCATCCTATAAACAAGTTTTAACAAAATGAGGGAGGAAATTCTCACTAGAGAACATAATCGAATCAGAACTAGTAATATTGGCTAGAGAATAGTTACAAAATTACATTCTTGCTAAATATGAGCTATGTTAATATGGAAAGATCGTAACCAAAATTGAATTGAGTTCTGTTTTGTTCTCAATCTCCAATCAAGGGAAGGATTATGGATGGCTTGAACCAGACCCTTGATATTAAACTTGATAAGAAGAGGAAGGAAACCATTATGCAAAGCTTGTTGCAAACCGTAAAAGAGGCCATTCACCTTAGCTTGGAAGCTGGAAGAACACTGCAAAGAGACGTGGAAGGCGGACCAGAAAACACCTCGATGAGCCCTAATCATACTCCCACAACCAGAACCAAAAGAGCTTTTAAAAGCTCCATCAACGTTAAATTTAAACCAATCAATCCGAGGAGGACTCCAAAGGCAGACCACTGGAATTCTAGAAATCAACCCCCTACTAGCACAACCTAAGGACTCTTAAGAACTTAACCCTAAGGCCGAGTCACAAGACAAAAGTTTGAGAAAAGAGCATAACTATTAGAAAGTGATATGTTTCTTATTATTTTGCTTTTCCATATTTATGTTGACTTTTTTAATCCATTTGAAATATGTGTTCCTTCTCAATCAGTTAGATCATCTTAAACCAAACTTGTAGGAATTGGTTTGAAGTAGATCATATCAAATATAAATAAGTTATGGCCATTTTACCATGGCTACTTTTTTGCATCTATCAAGCTATGACACCTGAGTTCTTGCTTTTTGTTGGCTTTCTTCTTCTTCTCCAAGCAAGTTCAATTAATCCTTATGATCTTGTTGGAGTTGCAGTTTTGGAAAAATAAAATTCGTTTAAATCGCTTGCAAATTTGTTTAAATCGTTCAATGGCTTCCCACATATCAATTGCAATTACATAGTTCTGCATTTTATCACTCAAGATACTAATTTTCGCTCAAATTGTAAACTTCTTTTTCAAGGGTACTCTTCTCTCTCAATACATCTAAGCGAGAGCAATGACCACCAGTCGGAAAACAAAGAAACGGAAGACTACGTTCGAGGATGGTACCATAGGGTTCGATTTGGGGATACTTCAATAATAGAAGGTTCAATGTATCTCAATATAAAGGATGAAAACGATTTGAAGAAATTTTATTTTGGCACTCAGATACGAGTTTCGTAGATAACAAGCTAATGATTTTTGAGAGACACGTGTGTATTTGTTTTACCTTAAAGTCATATCAATGAGTCTCCTCAAACCAATAAATCACATAAAAGTGATTCGAACAAATTCTATTTTTGCATTTCAAAAATGAGATTCATGCATAACTTGCTAATGACCTTTAGAAGGCACGTGTGCATTTATTTTACCCTAAAATCGTGTCAATGAGTCTTCTCAAGCTAATAAATTATTTGAAAGTGATTTAAATAAATTTTATTTTCGTACTTCAAATACTAGTTTCGTACATACCTTGCTAATGATCTTTGGAAGACATGTGTATATTTGTTTCACCTTAAAATCACGTCAATGAATCTTCTTAAGTAAATAAATCATTTAAAAGCAACTCAAATAAATTTTATTTTCGCACTTTTAGCACAAGTTTCGTGCATAACTTGCTAATGATCTTTTGATAACACGTGTATTTGTTTCATATTAAAATCATGTCGATGAGTCTTTTTAAACCAGTAAATCATATGAAAGTGATTCGAACGAATTGTATTTTGCCACTTCAAAAACGAATTTCGTGCATACCTTTGCTAGTAATCTTTGGAGGACATGTGTGTATTTGTTTCGCCTTAAAATCATGTCAATGAGTCTCCTCAAGGAAATAAATCTATTGAAAACAATTCGAACAAATTCTATTTTCGCACTTCAAACACGAATTTTGTACATAATATGCTAATGATCTTTGGGGGACATATGTGCATTTGTTTCACATTAAAATGATGTCAATCAGTTTTCTCAAGCCAATAAATCATTTGCAAACGATTTAAACGAATTTTATTTTTCCACTTCAAAAACGAGTTTTGTGCATAATTTGATAATAATCTCTAGGGGATACATGTGCATTTGTTTCACCCATATAGTCCATCGGTCGTGGAAAGCAAGTTCGGTTAAGGCAATTTCTCCACCATGTGGCTTGCCTGGGATACTCAGACCTAAATAATCCTTCAATCATGCTTTCTTCTTTTTTTTTTTGTATTTTTTTTTTCTTTTTTGTACTCGTATTTAGCGATAGGGATGACTATCAAATTGAATAATGGTGTATCTGATGTTATTGGATCTGATCCACACCGGATGCATACGACCTTAGTAATGAGAATACATCATATCCGATCTGCACCGCATCGAATCAGATGTAGGATATCCAACCTCTTTGCTTTTTTTTTTTTTTTTTTTTTGGAAATAGGTTTTGTCTTAGATTATGATTTACGAAATCAAGTATTTTTTTCTTATTTCATGCATCTAATAATACTTGATGAAATTCTAGATTATAGAAAAAGTAAGAAAAATCAAGAAGAAGAAAAAACATCATAATCGGGGGATTGCATAGTCGGAGAGGATTTCTTCATGATGGAGGGTTGGCTAGATGGGAAAGAACCATACCATATATACCTTAGTAGGAAAATTTTAGCTCTCAACTATCAAAATGTAAAATTAGAAAGAAAAATCATAATTTGATTGCCATCAATATTTGACGAGGAAGTCATAACTGGAGGTGGATTTTCTTCGTGATGAAGGGCACGAGGAAGTGCTATGGCGGAGAGGTTTTGGTGAGTAGGAGGGTAGGAGGAGGTGATGAGTGGAGAGGAGGCGGTGGAGATTGCATTTTTTTATTTTTTTTCGTACTTTGATGTTTGAATTATTTTACTTAGAGTTTTATTTTTGTATGATTTGTATATTTTTACGTTATCCAATTTCCAACATGTAAGCTTTAAGCCTTTAACTTAAACATTTTTTTGTTTTTAATTTTTTATCTTTTATTTTCCTTATACAAATTACATGTCGGATAATGGATCAGATATTGATTTGATTTGTATCCGACATGTCGGATCAAATGTAAATTCGATGGGATTTTTCAACTTATTTTCTAATTTGTATCCGATCCGATCTGTCGGTTACGGTCCGATTAGATTAGATATGGTCGATTATTTTTTTGTCATTTTTTGTCTTCTTCTTTATTGATTTGGTCCATTAATTTCTGATAATTGCATATGATTATATAAGTTCGAATCTTTGTATTTCTAAGAAAAATAAAGTTTGAAACCTTATACTGCCCAAAGAGATTAGACAGTTCCAAATTCGGGAATCCAGCAGCAGTTTTGATTATTCATGTGTTCACTCTGCTTCAACTTTGTTTACATTTATATTAAATTTGATTGCACGAACTGTAGAAATATGTGCCCTTGAAAGTGAAAAAGTATGCACGGCACTACAATGAGGCAGCAATGGATGAGATCACCATCTTGCCACAGATTGCAGAGGGAGATCCAGAAGATAATAAATGTGTGGTGAAGTTTTTGGATCATTCCAAGCATTTATCAGGTCCAAAGGGGTAGGATGTTTGTATGGTTTTTGAATACCTAGGGGATAATCCGCTGACACTTATATAAAGTATACTGATAACCATGGATTGCTGATTCATAGATGGAGCTCCATCAATGACCATCAATGGAGTTTGAGCTCTATGGAGCTCCATCAATGGAGTTTGGATGAAAGATGAAATAACTAAATAAAATAAGGATAGAAAATAGAAATTATAAAAAAAGTTTTGAATAAAATTGTAAGGAAAAGAAATAATTTAAGTTTAATTTATAATTACTAATTTAATAGGATTAAAAATATAAATTTTGATGTGTCTTAATATAATTAATATTTACGTATTAAAATATTATTCATATTACATATAATTTTGGATCGAAGTTTTGACATTTTATCCTAATTCTTTATAATTTTATAAATATCTTATTTTATATTATCATATGGATAATAAATATCTTATTTTAAAATTTTCATTATAATAAACCCTCTAATTCTATAAAATAAAATAAAAAAAATTTAAAATTTATCCAAAAATTAAATTTTTTATTTTATTTTTTTTTAACCTCGAAATTTAATTTTATATTTTCTAAGCTGATTTCATTATACAAAATCAATTTTCCATCATCTACGTCCCTTTTACTATTCAAAAAAATATTCAAAATTTATAAAATTGATAATCTAAAAATTTTATATTCAACACATAAATCATTAATTTAAAATTTTTATATTTACGATCATAATTAATTATTTCTTACATATTTCTACACCATAACACAATCACCTCAGCTGCCACCCTCTCCATTGTCAAATATAAGAATCTCATTGCCTACCCTTCACTACCGCCCCACCCTCTGTGAAGTTTTTAGTATTGACGGTGGAGGGTTGATATATAGTAGGATGAATGAGGTTATGTTGGAATGAAGAAATTTAGAATAACTAAATATAATAAAAAAAATATAAAATTAAAATTGAATTATTTGAAAATAAATATAAATTAAGTTTGTCAAATTTAGAATATTTCTGGTAAAAATGGCAAAGAGGTGGGTGGATGAAATCATTTTAAAAATTATCAAAAATTGATTTTTGAGACTGAAAAAAATAAAAATAAATATTTAATATAAGTAAATTTTAAAATTTAGATTTATTTATTTATATATAAATAATATGGAGTTTATTTATATTTATGATAATTTAAAATTGTAATCATAATTTCTCTAATTTATTAATTTTTAATCTCGAAATCTCCAATTAAAACAATGATAAATAAGAACAGCCCATAAATTTACATTTAGGAAAAAAATTACACAAAAACCACCGTGCTCTTAAAATTCACCCTAAAATTTTAAACCAACCTCTACTCTCTCTCTCCACAAGAAAGAAAAAACGTCTCTCCTTACAACCCGTAAATTACAACACCCTAGAAAAACGCAATCTCTAAGGACTTGGTCTCACACCAGTAATTCACCTAAACTCCTTCCAAATTGAATCTAGCCTTCAACCTTAATCTCCATTCCTTTTTTACACCCATTTAATTTGCTTCCATAATTTAGTGGGTCATATATTAAAATCCCTCTCTCATGATCACAACTTCTTTCCTTCATTTTCTCACTCCCCAATTGCTGCAACGACTAAACTAGTTTTGTTAGGATAGCACATTTCTTGTCACCTCACCCCACATTTTCGATCCATGTTTGAATGCAGCAATATTGTCCCAAATACTGAAAAATTGTTACAAAAATATGATGGTAATTTTCCCATCCGGGTTTTGTCTAGAATTCATCTAGACATGCATTTCCATCGTATCATATTTGTAGAAGTTCTTATGCATGCATGCATGCTAATCGATCTCGATGAGGGTTTCTAATCAGTCGAAGAAATTAATAATTTGAAGCAAAAAAAAAGTCATTCCAATACAAAAGAAGTAAAAGAATACAAAAATGGCATCTCTATCAAGCCAACCATCCCTTAAAAAGGCAATACGCAACACAAATGGAGGTGGTTCTAATGGTAATCCTCAAGCCAATCGAGGCTCAAGTGGGCAAACAGTTAAATTTGCAAGAAGAACTTCAAGCGGAAGGTATGTTAGTTTATCAAGAGAAGACCTTGATATGTCAGGAGAGTTTCCAGCAGATTATATGAACTATACAGTTCAAATCCCTCCAACTCCGGATAATCAACCCATGGAGACGAATGTTGCAGCCAAGGCCGAAGAGCAATATGTCTCAAATTCCTTGTTTACGGGCGGGTTCAATAGTGTCACAAGAGCTCATTTGATGGACAAGGTGATAGATTCTGAGGTGACTCATCCCCAGATGGCTGGAGCTAAAGGCTCTTCTTGTATGATTAACAATTGCGATGGCAAAGTCATGAAGGACGAGAGGGGAAATGATGTAACTCCTTGTGAATGCAGGTAAAATAATTTGAGACTTTTACCCTATCTTCTTAGTATTTTGTAAACTGTATCCTTAAATTTTGTTAGTTTTCTGCTTTCGCCCGCACGGATAAAGAAAATTAGGCAAATTTGCAGCACATTAAGTGGAAGAGATATATGAATGAATAAATTTGGTGTATTACACGTTAAAGGAGGGAGACCCTAGTATCATTTAAGGAAATATCTACTTAAAAATTGTGTATGCGTAGGTTCAAAATCTGCCGAGACTGTTTCTTAGACGCCCAAAAGGACACAAATCTATGTCCAGGTTGCAAGGAGCCGTATAAGTCAGCTGAGGTAGATGATGATAGTCCGACTTATTCAAGCAGCGCGCTTAGATTGCAAGCTCCAACAAAAGGGGACCCAAGGAATATGTCAGTGATGAAGAGGGGACAAGGAGCAGAAAATTTCGATCAAAACCGATGGTTATTTGAGACTACAGGTACTTATGGTGTCGGAAATGCTATCAAGAATAACGAACCGTATGGTGATGATGGAGATGATGGCCTTCCTGGGGGTGATTTGGATCCAATGGACAAGCCGTGGAAACCACTTTGTCGAAGAACACCGATCCCGGCATTTATCCTCAGTCCTTACAGGTTAAACGATAAACTTTTCTTTTAAAAAATTTTTAGTAAGAGGATCAAAGCATGTCCTTAAATTGCGATGATTCAAACTTGAGACATACTGGGAAGTAGGTGGTAGGCTCCACGATTAATTATAATATTATTTTCGTTCTTATATAAACTCTTATTTGCCTGTTGTACCACATTTTCATATATAGGTTGTTGATCCTTGTTCGGCTCGTCGTTTTGTGCTTCTTTTTGCATTGGAGACTCTTGCATCCGAATAATGATGCGATATGGTTATGGTTAATGTCGGTTGTTTGTGAAGTATGGTTTGCTGTTTCATGGATTCTTGACCAGGTCCCTAAGTTATGCCCTATCAACCGCTCAACTGATCTTCAGGCCCTTCATGACAAGTTTGATGCTCCTTCACCGTCCAATCCCACGGGCAGATCTGATCTCCCCGGAGTAGACATTTTTGTGTCCACAGCTGATCCGGATAAAGAGCCTCCACTCGTTACGGCCAACACCATTCTTTCTATTCTAGCCGCTGATTACCCGGTTGAAAAGATCTCTTGCTATGTCTCGGACGATGGTGGGGCCCTCCTCACCTTTGAAGCCATGGCTGAGGCTGCAAGCTATGCAGATTTGTGGGTCCCATTCTGCCGGAAACATGATATTGAGCCGAGGAACCCAGAGAGTTACTTCAGCTTGAAAATTGACCCAACAAAGAACAAGAGTAGGACGGATTTCGTGAAGGATAGGAGAAAAGTGAAGAGGGAATATGATGAGTTTAAGGTACGGATTAATGGGCTTCCAGATTCGATTAGGAGGAGATCGGAAGCTTTTAATGCAAGAGAGGAGATGAAGATGTTAAAGCACATGAGAGAAACTGCAATTGACAACCATTTCGAGCCGGTCAAGGTCCCAAAGGCTACATGGATGGCAGATGGTACTCATTGGCCTGGTACTTGGCAAGTCCCATCTAGTGAGCATGCCAAAGGTGATCATTCCGGAATTCTTCAGGTATATTATCGGTCGATCTTTGGATTTGAGTACAATTTACTACAGACTAGCCTAAATAACAGTTTTAGAACATGATTTCTTAAAATCGTTTTCTCTAATATAATCTTAAATTTAAATTTATAATGAAAATGACAGGAAATTATTATTGTTTCGGCTTATTTAGGGGTGGTCGATGATTATTTTTCGAAGGGGTTAGAGGGTTAGGAAAATAAGCATCTAAATGATGTATGCAAAAAATGTATGCAGGTGATGCTGAAGCCACCAAGCCATGATCCATTAATGGGAAATGCAGAAGATGACCATATGATACTGGATTTTACAGAGGTGGACATAAGGCTTCCAATGTTTGTCTACATGTCGCGTGAGAAGCGGTCCGGTTATGATCATAACAAGAAAGCGGGCGCCATGAATGCGCTAGTAAGATCTTCAGCAGTCTTGTCTAATGGCCCCTTTATTCTCAACCTCGATTGTGACCACTACATCTACAACTGCAAAGCTATTCGTGAAGGAATGTGCTTCATGATGGACCGAGATGGTGAGGACATTTGCTACATTCAATTCCCTCAAAGATTCGAAGGCATCGATCCTTCAGATCGCTATGCCAATCACAACTTCGTCTTCTTTGACGGCAATATGCGTGCCCTTGATGGTGTTCAGGTAGTTGTAGGTCCCATTGAATTAAAAAAGAGGAGTTTTTGGGTGAGCCATGTTAAAATTGAAACTTACATTTCACCCATTAAAGAGCCAGCATATCAAGTAATTTTGTTGTTTCCCAAAAAGCAACTATGATATGATGACTTTTTATGGGGTGCAATGTAAGCTCATTTTTAAGCTTGGTTTTTCTCATTACAAAAAGAATAATGACGACTCGTGATGTTTTTCTCTATAGAGTCGCGTTCTTGAGATGCTTATCCATGTAAATATGGTTGATACACAGGGACCGTTTTACGTGGGGACAGGGTGCATGTTTAGGCGGTTTGCGCTATATGGATTTGATCCACCAAAGGTTGATAAAGATAAGAACCCAAGGATTGATGCAGCAGCAAAAGACCCGGCTGCAGATAGAGCGGCAGGGGTCACACCGACTCCATCAGAGATGCAGCTGTTAACCCCTACTGACTTCGATCCGGATCTTGATATGCATTTACTTCCGAAACGTTTTGGTAATTCAACAATGTTAACGGAATCTATAATCATCGCAGAATACCAAGGTCGCCCGCTTGCCGATCACCCTGCCGTGAAGTTCGGAAGGCCACCGGGTGTCCTTAGAACTCCTCGGGAACCACTTGATTCCACTACAGTTGCTGAAGCCGTCTCTGTCATTTCCTGTTGGTATGTACCTCATACTTATTGTTATATATATTTATATATATATCCACTGGGGAAGGATCAAAGGGGGCAAGAGGAGTATTACACGCAGTATTTTTGCCTTATATTAAGATCTTACTTGTTAAGTGTTTCTAAAATATATCATGAAATATTGTTTATTATTCACTTTTGTCCACCCATATTCTTGTCCTCTTTTTTTTTTCTCGCAAAATATACCCTTATATTTTAAGCTCTAAAAAAATCTCAAGAAATTTTGTTGGATGAAAATTTATGTAAGAAATCTTCAAAATTTCCAAATTTTATCTTCAAAATTTCCAAAATTTATCTTCAAAATCTTCATCCCTATGCATTGAAAAATTCTTGTAAGAGGCGAGTCGTATGACTGTCCCTACATATTTATATACACATAAACATTGCATGTTTAACCTTAGACATACATACATATATATCTCATTGATAGGTACGAGGATAAAACTGAATGGGGAGACAGGGTTGGCTGGATTTACGGGTCCGTCACCGAAGATGTCGTTACTGGGTATAGAATGCACAATCGTGGGTGGCGATCAATATATTGTGTAACAAAGCGTGACGCATTTCGTGGTTCAGCTCCAATCAACCTGACGGATCGGCTCCATCAGGTTCTCAGGTGGGCTACAGGTTCAGTTGAAATCTTCTTCTCAAGAAACAATGCCCTTCTCGGCTCAAGGAGGCTGAGAATCCTTCAACGTTTAGCTTACCTCAACGTCGGAATCTACCCTTTCACGTCCATGTTCCTCATCCTCTATTGCTTCCTCCCAGCTCTTTCCCTTTTCTCCGGTCAATTCATCGTTCGAACACTCAACATCGTCTTCCTAATTTATCTCCTAATCATCACTATATGCATTGTATTATTATCCGTTCTGGAGGTGAAATGGTCAGGTATTGGTCTCGAAGAATGGTGGAGGAATGAGCAGTTCTGGCTAATCTCAGGTACTAGTGCTCATTTTGCGGCTGTCGTTCAAGGGCTGTTGAAAGTGATAGCCGGGATTGAGATTTCTTTCACCTTGACATCAAAATCGGCCGGAGACGAGAATGATGATATCTATGCTGATCTCTACCTAGTGAAGTGGACATCATTGATGATACCACCTATTGTGATTGCAATGGTGAATATAATTGCCATTGCGTTTGCATTTTCTAGAGAGATTTACAGTGTGACACCACAATGGGCTAAGTTTGTAGGTGGAGCTTTCTTTAGCTTCTGGGTTTTGGCTCATCTGTATCCATTTGCAAAGGGTTTGATGGGAAGGAGAGGGAAGACACCAACAATTGTGTTTGTTTGGTCTGGTCTTATTGCCATTACCATTTCCTTGCTCTACATTGCTATTAACCCACCGCAAACAAACACGGCAGGAGGAGGAGGAAGTTTCCAGTTCCCTTAGAATCAAAATTTTGTTCCCGAGAAAGTGACGGAACATCTTTAAAGATCGGAAAGAGTTTTACATAGGTTGATTTGATTGGATTTTTTAGAATTGAAGGTGATAGGCTGCTAATGACCTATGTTCTTATATTACTTGTCCCTGTATCTTGTTGCTTCAGGATGTGTTAGAAGGGACAGTGAGTTGATTAGTTTGTATTTTTATTTTGAATTTAAAAATGTAAGTGATATAAACCTTGAAACTTGGAAAATTATTTTTCTGTGCAGGCTATAATGTCACAAAAATCCTTATCATCTCTATTTCTTATTTTGTTTTTTTTATTTTCTTCTTTTGTTTATTTGTTTTGAGAATAAAAATCTTATTGCTCGACTTTCTTTGTTTTAGGGTTTATAATAATTCATCCCTCAAAATTTAGTTTTACTTGGAGGAGTGAATTCTATTTTTTAGGTTTAATTACATTTTTAATTCATATGTAATTTGATTTTTATAAATTTATTTATATATAATTTTTGTTTAACTTTTTAATTAATATGTAATTTATATGATATATTTTAATATCTCTAATGATTTTCAAGCCATTGGTAACGACATGATACGTTATTATAGTATATCAAATCATAAAAAATATATTTTTTTTTATTTTTTTCATCTTTTATCTTTTATTATTTTTGCTTTTTTCTCCGATTTTATTATTTTCCTTTTTAATTCAAAACTTATTTTTTTTTTTGAAAATAATTAGTAAAAAAATAAAAAAATCACATCCAATTTGGTTTACCCAGAAAAAATAGATTGGAATAGTTCCACCTTTTTGCGAGTAATTTACTCGTTCCTTCGCAAAGATATCCATATCTAATTAAATATTCGTGCGAAATCCGATTAGATTGATTATGTTCTTCCTCACGAAAAATCCAATCGGATCTATTCGGTTTATCTTTTACATTAAGAGGTGTTCTTAAACCCAAAAAGGAAAAAAAAAAAAAGAATATGACCAAACCTCCATTAATGGAGATATGGATAGAGATCTAGTCCAATTTTACTCGCAAAAAAACAAATCAAACTATTCCAATCCAGTTTTTTCCGATAAATTGAACTAGATTTGGTGTTCTTTTTTCCTGATATAGAAAAGTTTGATTAAAAAGGAAAATAATAAATTAATAGAAAAGAAAAATAGAAATAATGAAAAATGAAGGCTGAAAAATAATAAATATATATTTTTGATGAAAAAATAATAAATAGAAAATTTTTTGTGAAGAAATAATTAAAAAGGCATTGTCATCATGCCACATTTATAAAGTTGAGGGGGTTAAATCCTAGTTTTTCTAAAGTTTGAGCGTGGGAAGTTTTTAACCCTTCGTTTGATAGTAGTATCCACATGTTTGGAGGAAGTAGTAGCAAAGAATGTCAATCAACCACTTAACAGAAATACAGTACGTAAACAAATTTTGTAATAAAATAAAATAATACCATGATATCACACAGGTGACAGGTGATATCAATCACTTGAGATATCACACAAGTGACAGAGTAATTCATTCATATGATTACCATCTATCAAGCCGTGAAAGATTAAGCAAAAGATAGAAAGAAATGGACAATCTGTGTTTGATACGATTTTTGTATTTGTATAAATTCAAATTGGATTTCAAGGGTTCATCCAATAGTTCAATTATACAAATTACAAGAGAGAGGACGTGACAAATTTCCGAGATATTCTAACCTGGATATTCTTTCACGGTCCCTAGTTGAACCCTTCAACCTTTTCTGAGAAGCCAAACAGCAAGGGAGATGAGAATCAAAGTTGCACTCTTGTGAGATCTTGTTCCTGCAAGTTATGAATTATAATTCACTCTCTCAAGCTAAGCCTTGCATTTTGAACCTTCACTGATAATTTCAACTTTTGTTCTTCCATATCTCTTAGAACAGCTAGAAGATTTGATCTATAAACTTCACATCTTTGATTTGTATTTTCCAAATTTGCAGTCAATTCTCGGATTTTCTTTTGTTTCTCGTCCTGAAAAAATAACAACAGAAAATAAACAGAGAAATAAACTCACATACAAATATATGAACATGTAAGAAAATGTCTTAAAGTACTATATGCTCATCATCATCAAATATAATCACATATAACAAGCAATCATGAAGTAAATTAGCAAGTAAAGCAATATTAGGAAGCTACACAGGAAATCAAACACAATATTTTAACTTATCAACTCTACATAATAAAGTTTTAAGTAATGAACGAATGAAATCAATTGAATTATCAACTTCATGGAAAAACCACATGCAGAAAGTCATGAATAAGCAACTTCCTAATACATTTAAGATTTCCAAAATACATTTGGTGTCGGAAAATGGTTCTGATTTTCCATATCAAAACTCATCATATTTCAGACCAACAATATCCTGGCCTTCTAAGACATCTCGGTATTTCTTTCACATCTCAACAATATATGTCCTTATGAGATTAAGAGAGTTGGACACAATAGATTGTGAATGAAACAATTTTATGGTCTTTCTACAATATCCAAATTCAAGGAATGAATAGACTTACAATAGATTGATGATCAGTGGCTGTTGGATTCCCTTCGTTTGAATGCAATTCAGGCCCACATCCATTACTCAAAGAATCCCCCTGTGTAGAACCAAGGCCTTGATTCTTCACAGAAGCAATTTTCTTAGAAGCTTCTCTTAAAGTATCCATAGCCACATTATAGACATTAACAGATTTTGCCCCATCCTCCACATACTTTATCACTTCCTGACGAAGATTATTATATCTAACAGTCAAAGAGTCTTGAAAATTATTCGATTCAGACACTAATGCTCTATCATCTACTACCTCAACTCCAATTTTCGCATTTCTTGTCCAACGTTTGAGAACATAATGTGAAGGAAGCATAAGAACATTTTTTGCCCTAAAAACCGCTAATATGTGCCTGCAAACAATACCTGAATACTCAAACAATTGACAGCTACAATTAGCTTTCATCTCATACGAATTGAAACTAACAGCATGTGCTTTGTGATCTTCCCCAAATTTCGCCACTCTATATGTAGCAATAGTTCCAGAATCATCAATTTTAGTAGCTGGATTAGCAAGTGTTTCAACTAATTCTTCTTGAAACTTCTTGAATACACTCCTAGTATATAGACTAGCAGCTTGCTTTTCCATAGGAGAAGGTGTCTTTAGCACAGGGGTAGAGTTTGTAGTGTCATAATCAGCTTTTAATTCCTTTTCATGCCAATTTGCTAAAGCTTTCTCATGTTGTTTAACCAAAGCCTGTATAGTGGTAGATGAATTCACATATCCGTCAAAAAACAAATTCAACTCTTTACTACTACTAGTTGTATTACCTTCATTCGTAAATAATTCTCCAAAAAAAGTTTCTCTCATGAAAACAGGGACCCACTGTTGGCGAGCACTGTACATTAACTGAAGCCATTCATTATCCATAATATAATACCTCTCTAGCAAAGAAACCCAACAGGACTCAAACTCATCTATAGTTTCAGTCTCGTTAATGCACTTCTTAAACTCAGTTTCGAAAGTCGGATGAGACTGATATAAGTGAGTTAATTTATCTTGGGTTTCTCTAAATATGCCCCACTTGCAGAATCTCTGGCGGGTTTGAGGCAATACTTGTGAAACTGCAACTTGTATGAGGCGATCTGGGTCAGTTGTAATTGAGACAGGTTGTTTTTCGGACATGGCATGGAGCCATGTTTGGAACAGCCAAATGAAAGAGGATTCGGATTCGTTAAAAATTAAAGCACATCCGAATAAAACTGGCTGTCCATGATGGTTAAATCCCGAGAAGGCAGCAAATGGTACTCTATAGTGGTGAGTCTTGTATGTTGAATCAAATACAATAGTGTCACCAAAGTAAGCATAATTCATTCTTGAATTTACATCAGCCCAGAATATATTCCCACTCGAATGATTGTTTTCGCTCTGAATCATGTAATAGAAAGAAGGATTCTCGGCCTGCATTCGTTTTAAGTAGTCTATAACATGTTGGATCCCTCCAACTGAGGCCCGCTGCCGGCTTCCACTCATAGCCTAACCTCGACATAAGAACCAATTGTAAGGGGAAAAAAAAAAGAATAAACGAAAAGAGGGAATTTTCTCTCTAAACTTAGTTGCATTTAAATCATTATTTCGGCTCAATACACTTGAACATATGTTGGGTCCTAATTGAAGTTTCTTTGACCATTTGGGGAGAGTTATTAGAGAGTGAAATTTCCTACAAATTCAAGCGAAAATGAACAGAATAGTTAACAAATGTGATTAATCAGATATATGCATTATTTATTACTCAGAGAAAACCTAAGAGAGTTGCAAAATCTACAGAATCGATAGATCAAAATTCTGATAAAGAGTAGAATATCTAATTTTCGGACCAATTGGAGAAGAGATTGAGATATACTAACCTTGACTTTGTAAGAATGAGATTAGCAGCTGTGATTATCCAAGAAAGAAGCGAATCCAAAACACTGGAACTGAGAGTAGCAAATGAGAGACTGTGCTCCGCCTTGAACCGGAAATGTTAGGGCTCAGATCTCTGCCTTCCTTTTAGAGTAGACTAAGGTTAGTCCCAATAGTTTACCATATATAGGATCAACCCCCAAATCTATTAAAACCATATCTATCCCCCACTTTGACAACATAAACCTGTTTTTGATTTTCGTCTAATTTATTGACGTGGCACGTTGGGGACCTATGGTTCCTAGCATACTCCACTTATGGTAGTGACTACCATAATCATATCTATACCGTTAAAAATATAAACTCTTATTTCCACCCTTCATTTAAATTTATCAATCTAACTTAATTCATCGGTCCTAATTTTACAGTGACGATATCTCTTCTAATTCATTCCTCCTCTTCCCTTTTTTACCATCATCTCCGAAGGTGCTCTTCTTCCACCTCCGGCAATGTACGGCTTCCGATGACAATGTGATTCTCTATTTTTCTTCGGTAGATCTTCATGTTGCTTTAGATATTCATCATCATGGATAGATGAAAAGCCTCTCTTATAGATCATTCTAGGAGCTGATTATGGATTTAATAATTTGTTTAGACTCTGAATTCTATTGTATATATGTGTTATGTTTAACATTTCAAGCATAATTAATCTTGAATAATTCTTGATTTTGTTTATATTGTGAGGCCAAATTGATATGTAGATGATAGCGGGGCTGCAGCGAACATTATAGATAAATTATAGCTATGGAAAGTTGTATTAAATTTACTTGTCAAAGAAGATTGAAAGCATAAAAAGTAGAACCCAATTCAGTCTAAATTATCATGAAACAATGTGAAATAATACACATCAAGTGTTTGGTATTAACCACAATAATAGTCTCGAAAATTTCTAGCACTTGAATGATATTAAACAACCCATCACTGATTTTTGGCCAAAAAAAACCCCATCACTGATTAATCTACCCATAATAATAGTACAAGGTTGTTGTGTTTTTTTCCCTTCTTTTTGGGGATCATGAACCATATATACTGTTTTGGGATGATTTCATGAACAACCCATTATATCACCTTCTCAAGCTATCTTGGCAATGCAAGTGAAGTCCTCATCTCAATCCAATGAGGAACACATGGTACAAGAGCTGGAGAAAACCTAGTAAAAGAAAAAAGGGGAAAAATAAGAATTCGTAAAAATATCATGAATTGGAATGGCATGTAAGTCAGTCAAAAGAAAATAATAAAAGTGTAAGAGGTAATATACTAGAGAAAAGGCTAAACATCTTTCCTAGTTATTTTATAAAAGAACAAGAATCAGAGTAAAAAAAAAAGACCAAAATTTTCACCTACCCATGATGTTGAATAAGTACCCGAGGAAAATAGAGAATCACACTGTCGTCGGAAGTCGTGCTTGCCGGAGGTGGAAAAAGAGTACCTTCAGAGATGGTGGCAGAAAAGGGAAGGGGAGAAATGAATTGGTAGAAGTTTCGTCACTGTAGAATTGTGGTTGATGAATTAGGTAAGAGTGGTTAAGAATGGGCAGTAAATTACATGATGTTGAATAAGTACCCGAGGAAAATAGAGAATCACACTGTCGTCGGAAGTCGTGCTTGCCGGAGGTGGAAAAAGAGTACCTTCAGAGATGGTGGCAGAAAAGGGAAGGGGAGAAATGAATTGGTAGAAGTTTCGTCACTGTAGAATTGTGGTTGATGAATTAGGTAAGAGTGGTTAAGAATGGGCAGTAAATTACATGATGTTGAATAAGTACCCGAGGAAAATAGAGAATCACACTGTCGTCGGAAGTCGTGCTTGCCGGAGGTGGAAAAAGAGTACCTTCAGAGATGGTGGCAGAAAAGGGAAGGGGAGAAATGAATTGGTAGAAGTTTCGTCACCGTAGAATTGTGGTTGATGAATTAGGTAAGAGTGGTTAAGAATGGGCAGTAAATTAAAATGAAGGGTGGAGAAAAGAGTTTAAATCTTTTAAGTGGGTATAATAGCTCCTACCATAAGTGGGGTATGTGGGGTATGGTATGAACCACGAGAAATAACGAAAGAGAAATTTTTAGGTGAAAGTTTTTTATTATATTATCTATGAAAAAAATAAGATAATTAAGCTGAGGTTTCATAATATAAATAATTTATAATAGGATTTATCTTATTCATTCTTAACTATTTTGTTAGAAAAATTAAATATGAGCCATCCTTTTTAATTCAATATTACTCTATTTTACTATTTTTTTTCTCATTCTTTTTCTCCCTTCTCCATCTTCGGCCTTGCATGTCCTTTGGCACTACACATCCTCTGGTGTCGTTTGCCGCACGTCCTCATTTTTTTCCTCCGCCTCCACATCTTTTAGAAGTGGCTCGTGCTCATTTAGAGCCCTAAGTAAAATTAAAATTTGAGACCTTTTATGATCAATGAGTAGTGAATTAAAAAAATTATTGATATTTATAAATAAATAAAAAATTGGCATTAATTTTTTAATGTTGAAAAATATGAAGAGTTTTTAAATATTAAGAATAAATTAAAAAACTTTGGCAATAAATGTAAGTGTGAAAACTAGTTGCACATTACATCTTTTCAGATTTATAACGTTAAGTTATAAGTATGAAAGTTAGCTATTATGTGTACACCATTTTTAAATATTAAGAATAAATTAAAAAACTTTGGCAATAAATGTAAGTGTGAAAACTAGTTGCACATTACATCTTTTTAGATTTGTAACGTTAAGTTATAAGTATGAAAGTTAGCTACTATGTGTACACCATTTTAAATTTTTCTTTTAAAAAATAATTTCATTTTTTGTGAAAGATATATATGAGTAACAATATGAGACTATTTTCATTTTTTTAAATAAAGATATACATATATTTTAATAATTTGGGAACCTTTTGCAAGTGGGACCCTAAGAAATTACCTCACTTCCTTAAGGGAAGAGTCAGCCCTGAGTCCGCCGCATGTCCTTCTCTTCCTCCTTTGCCTTGGTTTTTGCAAATATGGCAATCTGTGGAAAATTGACTTTCTGAATCTCGCGTCCGCTTCAGATCCTCCGCTTACTCATTTGTCTTGGTTGTTGCAAATATGGCAATCTGTGGAAAATTGACTTTCTGAATCTCGGTAGGTAACATAAGCTTTTTTTTATATATATTTGAAGGTATTTTCAAATTTTTGACCTCTTTCTTTATGTGTACGAAGGATTAGCCCATTTGAAAAAAATTAAATTTGGCCCATAATATGATGAGTGGGAGTGTTTATGAAGGAGTTTGCGCCCTTCTAAATTTGGCTAATTTACATTCTCTTACTTCTTTTGTGAAGAGGATGGGATTTGTTGGAATCTAACACCGAAAGGGTTTGTAATCGATGACTGTCAAAATTGTTTGCCGAAGAAGCCATTGTAGTGGAGTGAGAAGGAATGTAATGCTATGCTGGATCATCTTGTTGACTACTTAGATCATCTGTGGGAAGGTGGTGGGGACCATGATAATTTGGATAGTATAAATAGAACTTTTGGGCCAAAGTATTATTTAAAGTGGTGAAACTTCAAGCTAATTCTATTTTTTGACATTAGAGTTGACCTTTTGAATGATGTAGTTTTTGGCGTTGGCTCCTCAACAAATAGTTGGTCCTCAACTTTTAGAATATGTAGGAATTAAAATCAAATCGATCGGATAAATATTGATTAAGTTATGCTCAATTCTAACTGTTGCTCGTTTATACCATGACATCATGTGTATTATGTGGTTGCTGATATTTTGGAGGCAAATTTAAGTTGCAAGCATGTTTATTATGTCTATCTAGACCTCTTGAAGTTGCACGTGATGAAAAAGAAGGAGTAGAATAGATTTTGGTTGTTTTTAGTTCAAAAGCAATGCAAGTACATTAAATTGGCGAAGTTTACTATTTTTCTGTTTTCTTTTAGATACCAGCCAAGCTTGTTGATTGTAAGTGATGAATACATGTTCTTGAATTTGCAAAACAGAACCATAATCCTCTCTGTTTTCCTCGAGTTTGAACTTCATTTTTCATTGTGCACTTGACTAGCAAAGTTCTTATATGGTATCAAAGCATAAATTATAAAAGATCGAACCTTCATTACACTCATCTCATTCTTTGCTTCCTAAACTAAATCAGAAGCAAACACTCAGTTAACACATATGTCTATTGGGAAGCTTAATCTTGCTTGTCTTCCCATGTTTGATGGGGATAATTATCAATTCTGGTAAGCAAAGATGAGCATCTATATGAGAGCTAATGGCTTATGGAGTACAATAGAGAAGAGGTATGAAGAACCAAATGCAGAACTAGACTATATTGTCCAACCAATCAAGGAACATGGCATAGCTGAGGAGAGGAACTATAAAGCCTTGTCCACATTGCATGCAACCATTAATGACAATATTTTCAAATACATCATTAACATCACATAATTCAAGACACAAAGAGAGTCAAAACTATTAAACTTCTCAATCTCAAAAGAGAGTTTGAAAGACTAAAAATGACAAAGACTGAAACCATCAAAGATTACACTGGAAAATTGATGGAGGTGACAAACTTGATGAAGCTATTAGGGGAGTATGTTACCGATAAGATGTTGGTTGATAATGTATTGTTCAGTGTACCAACTAGATTTGATTCAAAGATTAATGCTATTGAGGAGAGTAAGGATTTGGATACCTTGACCTTGGCAGAACTGTGAGATGCCAGTTAAGTTTTGGTATAGAGAATGTGAGATGTCGGTTTGAAAATATGAGATGCCTGTTTTTCTTGGCATGGAAGAATCAAAGATTCCAGTGTTGGCATAAGGAACTTAATCCCTAAGTTAATTGATTAAGAATAATAATAGTATATTAAAATTATATAGTTATCAGTATAATAAGGATTATTATATTATAAATGGACAATACTGTTAATAGTAGAAAGGGGCGTGGGCTTCCCTAGCTCATCTTTTTTTTTATCCCATTGGGAAGATAAGTTAGAAGGATAAATATTTGATGTATGTCTTCCAGCGATCACCTACGGTGAGATCAGAAGTGATTTATATCAGTTACTAAAGTAGGAAAGATTGTTCCTTCTTAGTTTTAGTATCGTAAGAGTTAAGAAGTTCCTGACCATTTTGTTAGTTCCTAAGGAAAAATTGGGTGAAGTTTAGAATTCCTTTCTTCTTCCATAATCAGGAATCCTGGAAAGTAAAGGTTAAGATTCTGACACAGAGGACCGTACTAGCTGAAGGTTCCTGCTAGTATGTAATGTTTATGTTGTTTTTGCTTGAAATCGTTAGTTTTTTATGTTAGGTCAAAGGTAAGAGTAGAATATATAAAGTATAAAGATATCAAGATGAAATTAAGGTATATGAATCTTAGTTAATTCGCAAAGTTCTAAAAATGTTAAAGTTTAAGTGCAGAGTCGAAGTACCCAAAGTCTTGAAAAAAATTACACAAAGGGTCGACGGGTCGATGGGATCGATGGCTCAACGCCTCGACCCCCTCAATGCCTTAACATATAGGAATATGTCTACAAGGTTGATGGGTCGACGGGGTCAATGGCTCAACGCCTCGACCTACTCGATGCCTGAAAACATAAGAATAAGTCTACTAGGTCGAAGGGTCGATGCCTCGACACCTCCAGTATACTCAATGCTTTACACATATTAGAAAGGGTTAATGGGTCGACGGGGTTGATGGCTTAATACCTCGACCACCTTGATGCCTTAAATGTGCAGAACTACTACCTAAGGTTAACAGGGGTTCACGGGTCTATGAATTTACGGGGTAAAGTTTGCTATAACAGAAGTAGAATCCTAAATTAAGCTACCTAAAGTTAGGATTAGGACTCAAAAGAAGGATATGAGTGTAGTTTAGCAATTTTAGTTTATTGAATTTCCTTAGACATCCTTATTAATTGTGTTATCTCTCTTTACATGTTTTGATGTCTAGAACCGTTGGAGAAGCACCACTCCACTCCATCAGGAGTTTGAATAGTGTAAAGCTAGCAAAGGCTCAAATGTGAGTGGTAATTACAGTTTGCTAGTTTTTCAGTGGTTTTGAACATGTTAAAAGTTGCCTATATGATTTCATTACTTGTTATGGACTTTATTATATATACTGAATTTTGGAAATGCCCTTGAATTGAAATGATGTTTTCAATGGATATATGTTATTTTTATTGCATTATGATAATGCTTGGATTAAAATAATAATTACATAAATATATGCCTTATGTATGGCCTTGGATTGAAGTGCATGAAGTTTGCATTTAGAAATCTTTAGTGGGAGCAAAGTGCCACGGGGGCCACCTGTTGAGTCCTTAGCAGGAGCAAAGTGCCACGGGAGTCACCTCCTAAATCCTTAGCCAGAGCAAAGTATCACGAGGGCCACCTCTTAAATCTTTAGAAGGAATAAAGTGCCACGGGGGCAACCTCTTTAATCCTACACTCGTGTTGATCTCATGAATTGATATAGATTCACGGAACTTTTGGTGTTGATGATGTTTCTATTTGTGAAATAAGTATATGCTTAATAGTAGAATTGTAAATGATATGCTTACTATTTTTAATGAAAGTATGCGAACCTACCCTATTTTATGTAAAACATGTTGTGATTAGTGCTCACCAAGTATTGTACTCACTCCTAATTTTTATTGTAAATATTTTCAGATTAGAGAAGATAGAGCCCCTTCATAATATTGTTTGCCGATTGCCTAGCTACTTTTGGGTAAATTTCTCATTTAGTGAACTATTTTAAGGACTGCATTTTGATGTATTTGTAGATGTTCCATTGTATATTTGGAGAAACAATGTAAAATACACTAGATGCACAACATTATATATATATAAGCCCTTTTTATTCCGCTGCTGCATTTAGCACAAGTTTTGTGTAATATGAGTTGTTCGGATTGTAAGTAATAGTTATGATAAATGGAAAGGAAGTTTGAGTTTACACATATTCTAATGTATGAAAGTACATAAGTATAGTGGCTGGTGAGTATCATGTGACCGACGATTCCTCGTATAAGGATCTTGGATGTCTTTTGTTACGTAGTTCTCATGTTGGTCACAGATTCAGTAAATCGAGTCGTGACAAATTCATATTGAACTTTTTAATTAAGCCATTTGCATATCAATCCTGAGATATAAAAATCCCTTTTGAGAGTTGGAAATACCTCCATTCTCAAAAAGAAATTCATCAAGCCTAGATCTATCATTTCAAATTCAAGTTGCATTTTCTTCTTGAATTCTTTACTCATACTAACCATATCACCAATCATCCAAGCATTGTTGGGGGAAATGAGGCGTACAGTGAAGGTTGAATTATAACCTACTCACAAGAGGTTGGACAGGGTAGAAGCGAGAACTTCTACGGGACAACAATAAGACATCCCTAATAGACAGTAAGGTGTGTATGTTTTATGGAAAAATGTTAAAGAAGAGGCAAAGTTAGAGGAGTTTGATGAGCCATATTTAAATCGGGGCAGGTTTGTGCATGGGTATAGGAATAGAGAAGCTAGGATGGGTAAGCATATAAAGATGAAAATCCCATGTTTTTAAGGTAAAAATGATCTTAAAGCTTATTTAGAGTGGGAAACTAAAATGGAGATGGTGTTGAATTGTCACAACTACTTAGAGATAAAGAAGGTTAAGTTGGTTGCAGTTGTATTCACCAATTATGCCATTGTTTGGTGGGATCAATTACTGATTAATAGGAGGAGGAGTAGAGAGCCACCTGTGGATAAATGGGAGGAGATGAAAATGCTTATGAGGAAGCATTTTATACCCAGCCACTATTATAGGGAATTGTATCAAAAGTTGTAGAGGTTAATTCAAGGTTCTAAGAGTATGGATGAGTATTTATAAGGAGATGAAGGTAGCCATGATCCAAGCTAATGTTGAAGAGGATCGGGCAGCTACAATGGCTAGGTTCTTGCATAGTTTAATTGAGAGATTGCAGATATAGTCAAGTTACAGCACTATGTTGAGTTGACGGATATGGCGCATCAAGCTATAAAGTTAGAGGAAACACTCAAACGGAATGGATTGGCTAGAAGGCGATAATTAATGACTACCACCACCTTGTGGAAGACAACTCCAAAAAGAGGCAAGCAGTTACAAAATATGCTAAACTTTGAACTCTCTAAGAATGCCAAACCAATAACCACTACTTTAGGTAACACCAAGGCTTCTCTTTCTAAAACATATGATATTAAGTGTTTTAAATGTCAGGGGCAAAGACACATAGATAGCCAGTGTGTAAACAAAAATGTGATGATGATAAATGCCCGAGGAGAACTTGAGTCGGAGAATGAGGAAGAAGTAGATGATGATGAAATGCCATCTTTGGAGGATGCCGATGATGAGCAAAATGTTGTGGTTGGAGATTTATTGGTAGCAAGGCGAATTCTCAATGTGCTGGTTAAGGAGTAAGAAAGTAACCAAAGGGAGAACTTGTTTCACACTCGGTGCTTTGAAAATAACAAAGTTTATAGTGTCATTGTCAAATAAGGGAGTTGCACAAACATGGCCAGCACTTATTCAGTGGAGAAATTGGTCTTAACCACCTTGAAACATCCTCACCCTTACTGGCTTTAGTGGCTAAATGAATGTGATGAAATTAAGGTGACAAGGGAAGTGTTGGTGGCATTATTCATAGGCAAATATGAGGATGAGGTGCTTTGCGATGGGGTTCCTATGGATAGATGCCATTTATTGTTGGAAAGACCATGGCAGTATGATTTGAGGGTTATGCATGATGGATTCACAAATAGGTACTCTTTCACTCAAAAAAAGCAACCTATTACTCTTGTGCAATTAACTCCAAAACGGAGGAATGGAGCTAAATTTGCAGAAGACATTTTATCATTTCCTAGTGGCCCAATTACAAGACTTAGAGCCAAATGTTTCAAGGACTAATCCAAGAGAATTGGACTAATTTTAAATTGACTAATCCAAGAGAATTGAACTAATTCTAAATGGACTAATCCAAGAGAATTGGACTAATTCTAAAAAGACCAAGATGAGTTCAAATGATAATCAAGGCCCAGTCCATGTCATCTAAGCAACTGAAGAGGCTAATTAGCATGCAAAAATGTGACCAACATGGTTTGATATTAAAGGGTGTGAACTTATGAATTTCAAGGATATTAAATAAGGGAATGTTGATGTGTTGGTTGATTATATTAAGTACATTGAATCTAGTCATTTTAGTTATTTTTTTGCTACTTTAGAAGTCTAAGAAACCTAAAAACATGGAGACTTGTTTATTTTGATCTTTGTGTTGCTTTTAAAGTTGAGTTGTATCTTTTCCTATTATTGGAGGGTTGTTCCAAATATATAACATGGGATGTACGAATTTGGTAGCAGATTTTGGTTTTAAGAAAATTAAAATCATTGTGAGGTCTTATGCTCCTAATTGTTCTTGAAAGAACTTATGAACTTATCAAGTTAATCTTGTGGCATTCAAGCAACCAAACTTATCACTTTGATTCTTGAGAGATTCTTAGATGTCTTGGTCTGGCGTTTCAATTCATTATAATCTTGGTTCTCCTCTAGCTTTGTGACGGGTCAAGGCTCATCAATCTTGTCTACACCTTCGTGGAGTTCCAAATCATCATTTTTATTAGGTTTCATCATAATTATTGGTTAAGTTCGTTTCACCTCTTGTCAGCATAATATATTTTAATAATTATTTTATATGTTAGCGTCATATTAGCGTTATATATACCACAGTTAGAGTAAATATAATGCACATAATTTATAGTTATACAACTAATACGACTTTTGTAATCGTTACATATGCTTCAAATGCAACACAATCTTTCAGGATGTTTATACGCATCATATCTGACACGAATTCTTGTAGTGGCTAGGCTTGAATATATGCCTCTATATACTATTTAAGACTCATCTATAAGTTGTCAAATGAGTATGAGTTTGTAGTGCATATATATATATATATATATATATATGTAGGGATATATGTAGGGAATGAGTACTTGTGACTTTGTTTGCATGATATACACGCGCATGATCAGGAGCGGAGCCTGTATTTATTTGCTAGGGGATATTCAAAATAACTATTAGCAAAAAAGTTAAATAATATACATTTATATTGTTGTTTATTCTAATATACTATTTATAGTACTTATTTTGAAAGATAAAAAATAAGAAAATTTGAGTGGGGGCAGTAGCCCACCATGCCCCCTTTGGCTCCGCCAATCTGAATGATTGAGCTACTTTGCTATTAGCTTACCCTTTTGGTACAATTAGTTTATTAACAAGTCGGAATGATCAATGTTGGCAAAATGCCTACAATAATTTATCAATTAAACTCTTAATGTATGGTCATCATCAATAAACTAATTTAAAAAGTTAAACTCATCATTTAAAATCTTAAAGATCAAGCAAATAATCCAGCTAACAAATATTAAAACAAGATTAGATTGGAAAACCTACGAAAAAGAGATGATCAGCCATCTGAATGTGAAGTTGGGTCAATAATTGTATATGCATACCATGGAGATTATGTTCTGTTTAACATAGAAAGAGAAGCCCTAGAATGTGCACAGTTAACAATCAAATACCCATGTAAAATAGTGAAGAAGAGCAAAAACCCATAAGAGAAGCAGATCAAAAGTACAAAGTCAAAAGATAGTTATTTTGTAAAGAAATTTCAACCTGGGGCTTGATCATGCACTAGCACCCTAACCAACATCATATAAAATAACCTGTCAAAATGGAGGCCTTGATGCACTGCCACTCCAACCAAACGCATCATGTCCAGGAAAACCATGAGTAGGAGTAGTACTACCCATGCTCATACGTAAATTATAGAAAGGAACCCCACCACCACCACCACCATTAGCACTACTTCCACCACCATCGCCACCACCACCACCACTGCCTGTAACTTCCGAAGTTTGAGACACTTCTGGTTGGACTGGCACAAGCGACTCCTCCTGATCATCAAGCGGCAGCCTATCATACACAGCGTTCATAAACGATGCAGCCATTAGTACTACGGGTCCCGAAGCCGTCAATTGACCGGAAACATTCCCTCCAACAACTTGTCCTTGCCCTCCCGCCAGGTAGATCGTCAGACCTCCAGCTCCTGGTGGAGCAGTAGGCGGCAATGCGCTCCCAGTCAGAGACAGAATCTCAAACCGGCCAGGCAATGTAATCAGACTCGCAGATGGGCCTGCCAGTTGGCGCAAGGTGACATTGGTGACATATCCAGTTCCACTAAGGATACAAACTCCTCTCCCTCTTCTTCTTGCATAGTTTGTGATAGCTTCTAATATGTCCGACCTTGAAGATATCTCTAGGACATGAGATTTTAGCGCACTTGGGTTGTCCCGAGTTATGATGATTGGCGGTTTCGGTTTGTTCTTTGAGCCTGCAGGACGGCCCCGGGGCCTACGGCTTTGTGAAGTACTACGAGTGCTGGTTGTTGCTGCATCAGTGGGACCCGAATTTTCTTCATCGTCTTCTTGGAAGTCTTTGTTGCAACTGGTTAGTTGTGGTTGGGATGCTCTTTGTAGCTGGAGTCCCTGTCCGAGGAGCCTGTGGGAGTAGAGTGAACCGGGAGTGGTAGATCCAAAGCCGGACATTTTTTAAGGATTTTGTAAGGGCCTGAGAGTAGGAATATATACAGGAAGAAGTAGTAAAGAATAAGAGCACTTAACCCCTCAGTTTACTTAATCCAGGATGATTAATTGAGGTTACTAGCTAGCTAGCTAGATTGTAGGTCATTTCTGAAGTACTAAGTTTCAAGAAGCCGGCCCTACATGTTTGCTCTTTGCGTTTTCTTGGAAAACTAATTACCTCACCTACCTTTATTTTTACCCTATAATGGCCCAAAAAATTATATATGTTAGAATATTAGAAACCAACAATTGGAGCTTAATTGGTAATATATTTGGCAACGGGTTTTTTTTTAAAAAAAAGTGATTTTCATTTCTCTCATCTATATTAATCATTTTTTTATAATTATTATACAAAATATTTACAAGAAATTAAATTTTAAAATATATTATTTGATTTTTAATTTTTATTGGCCATACTTTTAAAATATTTGAAGACACGAGAGAGAGTTCGAACCCTAATACATTAAATGAAAAGCATTAAGGGAACCTACTTTCGTGGCAACGAAGGCATGAAATCTTTTATCTTTATGCTTTTATGGGTGAGAATCCTAATCTATGAAAAATATACTAATTAGAACACATGACAAGTTTATAGTAGATTAATTGGTTCAATGTACGTAATCTACTTTACACTTAGCAATTAAATAAAAATTTTAACGTACTTCGTTGCCATATAACTTTTTTTTTTTTTTTTTTTTTTAAATGGCCTTATTTAATTACTATGTAGGGGGCAAAGTAAAGTAAAATATTGATATTTAAGTTAAGAATATTGTTGTTGGGTACAAGATGAGTTGGATCCCAAACTTCTGATTTCACTAAACAATTTGATTTAATGTAATATATAATAAATCATGTAAAAGCATGTAAAAGTACGTTTGCTATGATAATAGAGCCATTGATGTTTAACTAAAGTGATTGTCATATTATATCTTATCCCTTCTACGCTCGATGTTTAACTTTTTATTAAATAAGCATCGGGAAAAAGTATGAAAGTTCTATTTCCATTTAGTAATAATATCAGTTAAATAAAAATAAGATTTAATTATTTCTGTTATTTTCTTAGAAAATACTCATGATTTATTACAGTGAAACTTTGTTTGGTATAATAATATATAGATTGACATAATTATAGAATTTGTAAAATCAGGTAACATAAATATGTAAATAAAAAACAAAACTAATAATTGTGAATACAAATATAATCTAACATAATACGAACATAATCGGAGTATGTGAATCACTATTTTCTTAAAATAAATTCGTCTCATTTACATCGACGCTAGAAGTATTACAGCTTCTCTTCGAGAATACAATAGAAAATGAAATAGTATTTAGAATAACCAACTAATTCTAGTGAATTTCAAAATGTCCGAACTTTATCACACTTAAAATCTGAGAATTCTAGAGAGAAAGCTCATTTTCGGAGGAACAACAACAGCAGCAACAAAAAGTATGAAAGTAGAGATCGAAATTTGCTAATCTCATAATACGCATTTGGTTGGGGTTACTAGTTTAGTTTTAAAATGTTGTGATTCACAAAATTAGTTTAGCACAGTACTTGAGTTTCTTCTCAGTTTCTATTCAATATATATACATATAATCATATTTGGTATCTCTATCATGTTACATAAGTTTGAAATTCTTGGGATCCAACTTTAATTCTGGTCTTTAAACTTTGATTTTCGTATTTATTTATTTATGGGATCAACAAAAGTTCAGTGAGTAAATTGTTAGGGGAGCTTTTGTTCTGGTCGGTTTTTCTATTAGTTCTTTGAGTGTTTTACTTTGGAGTTGTAAGACAATTATGTTTGTGTGTGGTGTTTATGTAATTACCATTCATTTATTTATTTTATGTAATGAACTATATTAATAAACTGATCTGACTCTTAAAACAAGAAGAATAAATAAACCAAAACGGAGTCGTATTGATGACGTTTATTCCTTTCTTGTGAGAATTAATCAAAGTAAAAATTGCATTGAACAATTAGTAAGAGATTCAAACTTTTATTATTAACATTACTATCTTATCTACCTAGTCGAAGTAACATTATATACAGAGACCTAAAGAGGGCTTCAAATTATTACTATCGTTATTATTGTATTTCCACCTACTTATTGATGTTCCTTGATCATCTTCAGCGACTGTCACTCGTTTATAACATTTTCGGACCTAATCAACTTCATGTTTTTCTTTTTCTTTTCGTTTCACTTTTTTTTGACAATCATGTATAATCAGAGGTATTCAGGTTAATTGAACGCCCCAAGCGTCATCACCTAAGTTAGCTCCTTGCCTAGTACCAAGCCATCGTAAATGGTGAAGTTGAAGCCGATTAATGGTTATTTCTAAAAAATATCATATATAGTGATGACATGGATATTCATCTGCTACAAAGGGCTTCACAGTCGATAGTGTGTTCCAAGATTAGCACGTACGCTCACGAACAAAGAGTGGGCAGAGTTGAGATCAATCAACCTCGTCCTGACACTTCAGTCAATTTCTAAAAGAGTATGAGAGAGAAATTGATATTAAGAAGTTTAGATCTCAAAAATGCCTCTGTTCTACACAGTGACATCAGTTGGCTTTTACACTTGGGAAAGGTTGGCGAACCCAAGATAACTTTACACGTATCTCACTCTCATTGCTCAATGATATGATGTTCCTGCTCTATAGTAAAAACATGTTCCCCACTCAGAGATGGCTCAATGTATAAGGGGTCATCTTAGTCTGACATGCTAGGAGTGTGTCCCGCACTCAGAGCCACCACATCGTATAATGATGTCGCCTCAGACTGACATGGCAAGGGTATGTTCCCCACTCAGGCATCAGTAACTTTCCACTTGTCCTCCACCTCTCTTGCATATCCTTTCTTAGGTGTGAGACGAGTGAGGAAATACCTAGCTTAGCCTCATTGTCATCCAATTTCTGCTCATATTGCTCAACTATTACCATGTTGTCTGATGTTCTCCCTTCAGCTTGGCCTCAGCCATTAAATTCATACCCTATTAGGTCATCCCCACCTCTACCGACTACGCCTTAGCCTAAGTCTTCCTTATGCAGACTAAGGTTGTTGATTTGAGGTTGTCCCAACGTTAGACCCAACAGTTAGCCCTTTGGCTCATAACTTTATTCGTCATCAAATATGTGGCACCCCACAATTCATTTGTGCTGACAAGCACTCGTAGGCTCTACTGACCCTTATACGTAGTGATGGATACGAAAAGATGCACAATGGCGCGATAAATGCTCCTCAATCATCTCCCCTTATTTAGTGTGATCTGCCTTAAGGGCGAAGACAACGTGTCATTTGATTATTTTCCCATGCAATGGTCACGTCTGTTCCCCTTCCTTCTCCCCTTCTCTCTCTTCCCTTTTTTCCTTATACTTATCACATGCCAGTTTCATAACTTTAAGCTTTTTTGTACCCAACCTCCGACTCTGAGACTAGGTTCTCAACAATTGATGATACCCAACCTGAGCCTGACTCACTCCCCTTTTAATCATTAGGTACATCTGAGGTTGATTAACTAAGGAAGGTTCAGCCTGAACCGAAGAAAAATAATAAGGGGGTGGCTTGGCCTTGGCTAGACTATTACAAAGAGCTTGCTTTTACCTTCACGGAGGACGGCCGTTTTTACATCCTGATGAAGTACAACATCCCTTCATTTATGAACATTCGAGTGCCTGAGGAGTACGAGCAGATATCCTCAATTGGTACATACGGGTTGGTGGAGACTGTAGTTAGCATGGACATCTTCACCTGGGGCTTTAGTGTACCTCTTCATCCCTTCCTCCAATCCCTTCCTCCAATCCCTATTATACTCATGGAGATTACCCCTAGCTCAAACCACTCTAGTCCCCTCGACCAACATTCTCTAAAGGGTTGTTCCTCCTCCGCCTATGCAACCTTTACCTCGGTGCACCTCTATCTTGGCCTGCTTGACATAATAGTCTGAATCAGGATCTTTATTAGAGCCCTGAATTAGTGAGGGGGCTTCTTTAGGGAATATCATAAGGAGATTTTTGAGCTCCACCTAACGCCTGAGAATCTCAGGATGGTTGGACTTCTTATTCCTAAGGTTCAAGAGATTCTGAGCTCTAGCCTAGCCACAATAAGTGTACTTCCCTCTGTTATCTCTTTCCTTTACTAAGTTATGACTAACCCACATTCATTTCCATTTTCAGTGTTAGGTTGCCTCGGCCATCATAGCCGCCTCGGTTCAAACTTTCTAGCAAAAAGGTTTTAAACATCTGAAAGTTGAGAACGAGAAGCTGAAAAGGAGTATAATAGCCTCAGTTTAGAAAGTAAAAGAGCTGACCTAGAAGAAAAACCAGCTAATAAAGAAATATCACAATGAGGTCAATCTTAGAAAGGCCGATGAGATCAAACTATAAGAGGTCAAAAGGCAATTGGTTACTCTTCAAAATGTTTGGGCTGATTTGGAAGGAGCCCGAGCCGAGCTAGAGGAACTTAAAGCCCAGGCCCCCGATATCAAATAGGCTACTATGGCCTAGTACTTAAAGGTTTAAGAGTTTTCTGCCATGAAGTCTGAGATTAGTACCAAAGGCTTCATGTTGTGCATGGTTGTCGTCGAGCTAAAGTTCCCAGAGCTAAACGTGGACGACATAGAGCTTCCTAGCGATGACACCTCCCGAGATGAGGCTGCACCAGAAACAGTGGCTACTAAAGGAAAGGTGACTAGGGAAAGAAGCCCTTATCTTCCTACTGTTGATAATGTTATTAGGGCTGACCTTCCTCTCCCAACTGATCCCTGAACATTTTTGTACTAAGTTCTTAAGTTTCTTTTCTTTTTTTTTTTTTGGTACTTGATCCATCAATCAATGAAATAGTCTCTTCATTATATATATATATATATATAACTTTCTTGATTTCTCAATACTTATTCTTCTTCTACTCCTCCTTTTCAAAACACCATAGGGTTGACCTTGTGAGATAACTTCAACTCGACCTTACAACAAAGTATTGAGCTACCAAGCCACTAATGACTACGAGACTAATTGTTTCGATGTTGATCCCCTGATGGGTGCTCATATCTTCAAATCCTTACGCACTAAATAAGTGCTTTAAGTTATTGGATGTTGAGCCTTTAGAGTGTCTAAGATTTGCAGGTCCTTAGGCGGCAAATAAGCGCTTCAAGTTGTTGGATACTGAGCCCTTAAGCGCCAAATAAGCACTCCAAGTTGTTGGACTAGCAAGTGCTTAGATCTTTAGATTGTAGGGAACCAAATAAGAGTTTATGTTGTTTGATGCTGAGCCCCTAGTGAAAGCTGAGATCTTCTGATCCTTCCTTCATCGCCAAATAAGCTCTCAAAGTTGTTGGATGCTGAGCCTCTAGTGGGGTGTGCCCAGATTTTCAGATCTTTGGGTGTCAAATAAGCGCTTTAAGTTATTGAATATTGAGCTTTTGGCAGCTGCTCAGATCTTTATATCCTTGAGTGCTAAATAAGCGCTCCAAGTTGTTGAATGTTGAGCCTTTAGCGGGTGCTTAGATCTTTATATCTTTTAATGCCAAATAAGCACTCCAAATTGTTTGATGCTAAACCCCTAGCGGGTGCTTAGATCTTAAGATCCTTAGGCACTAAATTAGGGCCCTAAGTTGTTGGATGTTGAGCCCCTAGCGAGTGCTCATGTGTACAGATCTTTAGGCGCCAAATGAGCGCTCCAGGTTGTTTGATATTGAGCCCCTGATAGGTGCTCATGTCTTCAGATTGTACCCCCCCCCCCTTTTTATATACCTCTTTTTTTAAAGTGTGGGCAGCTCAAGTGCCTCTTAATTTGATAAAGACAATGATAAACAAAATGTTATAGTAGCCATTTCTTTTCTCTTCATATCTTTTCTTGTAGACCCTCAGGTTTTCTGAGTTTGAAGGATGTATCAACTCTTTTCTGGCTTGATTCTAAAGTTTTTATGTTCCTGGTTTAACCTCATGTATAACCCCATGTATAGGGTCCTTCTCAATTGGGTCTTGAGGTCCCTTATGCCAAGGGATAACAATCCTTCTAAGCACAAAATCGCACAGGTGAATAGGTATGAGGTTCATCCCTTTATCATAGTGACGCTCAACCCTTCTCTTCAATGCCTTCTCTTTGATCTGAGCCTCTTCCCTCTATTATTAGAGCAAGCCGAGAGATTTCGCGAGAGCAATACTATTTTCTTTCTCAACGAATGAGAACCTTCTAAACGAAGGCAAGCTGATCTCTGAGGGTACCATTGCTTTGGATCCATAGGTTAGGCTGAAAGGGGTTTCCCCAGTTGTGCTCTGAGGAATGGTGCAAGTAGCCCATAGTACCAAGGGTAATTTGTCCGCACTGATTCTCGCTTCCTCTTCCAACCCCTTCTTTAACAAATTCTGTATTACCTTATTGGCTGCCTCTGCTTGCCTATTCTCCTTAGGATGATATGGAGAACAAGTGAAGTGTAGGATCTTCACATCGACATAAAACTTCTAAATCTGAATTCTTGAATTGCCTCCCATTATCTATAACAATGCTCTTAAGCACTCAAAACCTGCAGACAATATTCTTCTATACAAACTTTGTTGTTGACGCCTCAATAATCATCGTTAGGGGCTCGGCTTCAATCCACATTGTAAAATAGTCAATGACTATGACATCATACTTCTTTTACGTCAGGGGTCCAATGAGATACATTCCTCATCTTACGATGGCTAAGGGCTACTAACCAAAGCTAATTCTACCAAAGGCTTTCTGGGAATGATGACATGAACATTGCACTCCCTACAACACTTGTTATGTTGTTTGGCATCCCTTCTCATCGTAGGCTAAAAATATACTTGCATCATCAGCTTGTATATAACCATCTGCCCAACAAAGTGACTCTCGCATACTCCTTCATAAAGTTTCCTCTACAATAGCTCCTTCTCATCCTCTACCACACATCTCATCATTGGCTGTGAATACCCTATTTGAAATAGCATGTCTCCTACCATGACACATCTAAAAAATTAGGCCCTGACCCTTTTTGCTTCATTTCTTAACGAAGGCATCTCCCTATTCATCAAGTACTTCTTTATGGTTCCAATCCATCCTTCGTCCTCTAACATCGTCACCATAGTTTCAATTAAAATGCTAGGCACATCAAGGTACATCCTCAAGACCTTGGTAGACTAGTCTGTTTGTAGTAGAGGTGTTAATTTGGCCATGGTATAAGCATCGACATTGGCGTTCCTTGAGACATGCTTTATTTGGTACTTGTTAAAAATCATCTCATAATAGCTTCAGATGTCTTCTAATAAGCCTTCATATTTTCTGATTTGACCTCAAACTCCCTCTGCACCTGTAAAATCACCACCTCATAGTCACTTTATATGATAATCTGCTCAATTCCCACCTCTTTAGTCAACCTCAGCCTAGCAAAGAGTGCTTCATACTCCACTTCATTTTTCGAGATCCTGAAGTTGAATCTGAGCACGTATTCAATCCTATTTCCTTTTGGGGATATCAGGATAAGCCTTGCTCCATAACCCTCCTTATTCATAGCCTCATCTACTTATAGTATCCAAAAAGGTGGGTAAAGCTCCTCTACCTTTGGTTCATCTATTTTATCCTCTATAGCGATACTCTCTTTGAAGAATTCTAAGATAAAGTCAGTTAAGACCTGGGCCTTAATTGTAACCTGGGCTTATAGAATATATTGAATTCTCCTAGCTCAACTAACCACTTCAATAATCTCTTTGATGTGTCGGGATTTTGGAGGATCTACTTCAAAGGAAGGTCAATCATTACCATTAAGGGATGACCTTAAAAATATGGTCTCGACTTCCTCGCAGTTACCCAAGGGAGAAAGTAGCTTTATTAGCATAAGGATATCTCCACCCTCAGTCTCACTCATCACCTTACTTCTATAGTATATTGGGATTTGCTTTCTTTCTTCCTCATTTACTAGTAATAAGCTCACAGCCACTTCACTCATTACGAGGTAGAGGTTAAGTTCATCCCCCACCTTTGGCTTACTCAACCGGGGTATGGACGCTAAGTATTTTTTATGTTCTTCAAATTCCCTACTGCAATATTTTGTCCATCCCTTGGTATGAGAGCACTTCAAAGATTTTAAGAAAGGAAGGCACTTGTCGGCCGAGCGACTCATAAAATGGCTCAACATAGCTACTTTTCCCTTTAGAGCTTGAATTTCTTGTTTTTTATAATGGCGCCTTCAGATTGATGATAGCTTTTACCTTCTCCTGGTTAGCCTCAATCCCCCTGTGATGAACAATGTAACACATGAACTTGCCTGACTCTACTCCAAAGGAACTTTTCTATGGATTCAACTTCATCTCGTACTTTCTCATTACCTCAAGTGTGTCCTTCAAGTGCTCAGAATAATCCCTTTTCATCACACTCTTCACAATAAATGGTCCACGTAAACTTCCATTGTCTTCCCTAGTTATATCTGAAACATATCATTAACAAGCCTCTGAAAGGTGGCTCTGGCATTCTTCAATCCAAAAGGCATTATGTTGTAATAATACATGTCTTGTCCATTATAAAAGGCACCTTCTCCTAGTCTCCAGCCCATAGCCTTACTTAGTGGTATCATGAATAGGCATTCATAAAGCTTGGCAGCTTATGTCCCACTATAGCATCTACCATCAAGTCTATGTTGAATCTATGCTGAGCAAGGGGTAGCCATCTTTGAGGCAGACAATGTTCAGATTTTTGAATCCACACATAAATATTGATTAGTTCTTAGTTTAACTCTAAATTGAAGAAATTTTAACTCGTTCATTATGAACTTGATTTAAGAGTGATTATTAATTAGTTTAAATTGTTAAAGTCTAAGTCTGACTAGCATTACTAGCATATCTAAAGTTTGATTTATATTTAATTTGAAATTAAATAAATAATTAAAAGAAATATTAAATTGACAATATAAATTTATTAAATAAAGATTTAAATGAGTCTTATAGCCAAAAAATATTTTTTGGATAAAGAGAAAGTTTAGTTAATCATTAAAATGTTAATGAGCCTAACCAGACTCAGGTGAAAAGTGCAAATTAAATATTGTATTTTATCGGGTAAAATTCGCCATAAATTTGGAATAATAACATTTTATTTTGATTTATGAAAAATGATAATTAAAATCGACTATAGAGAACCCGAACATTATTAAAGGTTAACCGGGTCATGGAGGCCCACTTGGGTAGGCCCAAAAGCTTGTGTCTCATATAAAAGGACACAAAGCGAACCCTAAGGTAGCCTAGTAGCCTCATTGCCGCACATCACAAAGAGTTCTCTCAAATCAAATATTCTTCTTTTCTCTCTAAACTTCCTTCTCTAAATTTGATCTCAAGGGTTGAGATTGAATCTTGAATCTCCTTGGGATGGTTGATTGTGTGGATCAAGGTTAGAGGCCAGGTGACGGCGATGATTTTTGGAGATAAGTGAAGAATCGTCTGGTTCTGGGAGGAGTGAGTAGCTTGGTATAAACCTTCTTCCTCTTCTCTTATTATTTTTGGATTCTAGATTATGTATTAGTTTAGAAATTGAAGATGCACTAGGAATCCAAGATGTGAAAATCACATAGCATGCTACCTTAGATCTTGATGGTAGTTGTTGGTTCGGATATCTGGATCCCCTTTTTCGAAAGTGGACTTCCGCTCCATGTAATCTAAGAATCGATGACTCACATAATCTCAATAATGAGGTAACTACACATTCAAAATATTTCTCGGGCTTCAAAATTCCGAATATTTCTTGAAAATAAATAAAAGTATTAAGTTATAAATATCAAAGTTGAACAAAAAAAAAAAAAAACCATTAAGCAAAACAGACCTACTGAGCAACTCGGTGAGTACGAAAAATATACCCAAATTCATCTATCTCATTAGGTTCATCAATCTCATTCTAAACAGACACTAATTCAATCATAATCTTTTGTTTCTAACCATTTCAAACATTTAGGAAATCAAATCAAGAAAAAAAATTCTACTTTCACAAAATCATACCTTCATGGTTCTAGGTTAAGGACTTAGTTCTTGATCTTCATGTTCGTAGCCTACCCGATTGGAAATCGTCTCCATATTCTCAATTTCAAGTGATAGAGAAGAAGAAGAGAGGTATCATTTAGATTGTTGGAGCTCAATGAGTTGATGTTGCGCAGGTTGATGGAGCTCAAGGGAAGAAGAAGAAGAGAGGTAGAGTGAGTTGTGCAATTGGAGAAAGAGGTGGCAAATCGGAAAAAGGTGGTGCCGCGCGGGTTGGTATGGAGATGGAGCTCAACTGGTTGTGGTGGAAGAAGAGTGAGAAGAAGTAGAAGAAGCAGGTTGGTATGGCGAATAAAAGTATGAGGAGGTGTTTTTCTCAATGGCCCGTAAACAGTCTGTCAACCGGATCAACAGGCTCAACGGTAAGGTTAAAATTGTAATTTCATTATGTTTTTCCAATTTTCTGCATTTAAGGTTAATGTAGTCTTTTCAATTTTTTTAAAATTTTTATTTAAAGTTTAAATCTATGGTTACTGAGTTAAGACATTTTTCAAAACAACTTAACAAACATGACATTTTCATCAAATTCTCTCAAATGTTAATGTAAGAAAATTAAGTTTTAAGTTTAATGATTTGCTTCGGTACATGAAAATCCCGACTCGTTGAAAAGCCATGAAAGCCACCACGAAGCTGAAACGCATATCTCCGCCATGGCAACGATCACGGACTTCTTATTCTTCAACAATCTACCCTCTTAGGAATAATAAAACTCCATCATCTCCTCTACTAGATGAATTCACAAAATACTGCTACCAAAGAGACCTACCCAGAGCCATTAAAGCCATTGATGCCATGCAGAAACACCAAATCTGGGCCGATTCTATCACCTACTCCGAGCTCATCAAGTGCTGCTTAGCTAAAGGATCCGTAGAACAAGGTAGATTAATCCACAAGCACGTGTTTTCAACTGGGTACGAGCCAAAAACGTTCTTGATCAACATCTTCCTTAACATGTACGTAAAATTTGGTTTGTTGGATGAAGCACAGAAACTGTTTGACAAAATGCCTGAGAGAAACGTTGTTTCATGGACCACAATGATATCTGCTTATACTAATTCCAAGCTCAATCACGAGGCTTTGGAATTTCTTGTGTTGATGCTTAGAGAAGGTGTTAGACCGAACATGTTCACTTACTCCTCGGTTTTAAGAGCTTGTGATAAGTTGTGGATCCTTGAGCAGCTCCATTGTAGCATAATAAAGGTCGGGTTAGAGTCCGATGTGTATGTTAGGAGTGCTCTGATCGATATTTACTCGAAATTGGGCCAAGTAGAAGATGGCTTGAGCGTTTTTAACGAGATGGTAACAAAAGATTTGGTCGTTTGGAACTCCATTATAACCGGGTTTGCTCAGAACGAAGAAGGTGAAGAAGCTTTGTGTTATTACAAAAGAATGAAGATGGCTGGTTTTCCACCCGATCAATCCACATTAACAAGTGTCCTACGGGCCTGTACTGGGCTTGCCCTGTTAGAACTGGGCCAACAGGTCCACGTTCACGTGTTGAAATTCGATCACGACCTAATCCTTAGCAATGCAATTCTGGACATGTATTGCAAGTGTGGTAGTGTAGAAGATGCAACCTCTCTTTTCACCAAAATGTCTGAAAAAAGGGATGTAATATCGTGGAGCACTATGATTTCAGGGTTAGCCCAAAATGGGTTTAGTAAAGAAGCGCTCAAGTTATTCGACTCGATGAAAGCTTCAGGGCTGAAACCGAATAGTATAACAATACTTGGTGTCCTTTTCGCATGTAGCCATGCTGGTCTGATTGAAGAGGGGTGGTATTATTTCCAGTCGATGAAAGAACTCTTTGGTATAGAACCGTCAAGAGAGCATTATGGTTGCGTGCTTGATCTTCTAGGAAGGGCTGGAAAACTCGATAAAGCAGTCAAGTTAATTGAAGAAATGAACTACGACCCAGATGCAGTTACTTGGAGAACTTTGCTTGGTGCTTGTAGGGTTCACCGTAATATTGATCTAGCTATTTATGCGGCGAAGCAGGTTATAAAACTAGATCCACTAGATGCAGGAACTTACATACTCTTATCGAATATTTACGCTAAGTGTCAAAGATGGGAAGATGTTGAGCAAGTTAGGAGAGCCATGACAGCAAAAGGGGTGAAGAAAGAACCTGGGTGTAGTTGGGTTGAAGTAGATAAACAAATACATGCTTTTATTCTAGGAGATGATTCACATCCAGTAATTGACGAGATTAAGACCCGCCTAATTCAATTGATTAGTCGACTAATGGGATTCGGGTATGTCCCAGACACAACCTTTGTACTGCAAGATCTGGAGGGCGAACAGATGGAAGATTCGCTTCTATATCATAGTGAAAAACTTGCTATTGTGTTTGGCTTGATGAGCTTGCCTAAGGTAAAGACGATTAGGATACGGAAAAACTTGAGGATTTGTGGAGACTGTCATGCCTTTGCAAAAATGGCAACTAAGGTGGAAGGTCGTTGTATTGTTATTAGAGATCCTATTCGATATCATCATTTTCACGATGGTGTTTGCTGTTGTGGGGACTATTGGTAGAGAAGAACCAAGATTTCGGATGAGCCAACGAGTAAATTTGGTCCACCAAAAATTTCTCAAAAGAGCAAATAGTCGGCTTTTATGAGCCAGAGTATAGGCCATGCGTACTTGAACCAATAGAGTATTGCTAACTGAGTATAGACATGGTCAGAGCTCAACCAAATAGTTTTCCGAGAACACTTGAAAGGGGACCACTTTCAGAGACATTGAAGCTAAAAAAGCAAGAACAATAAGCACCAAAGAGAACATGTCCAGGGTGTCATGTCTTCGGTAGCTAGGAAAAAACAATATCATAAAAACTCCCTACTCTTTCTGATTTTTATCATTCTTCTCATCGAGGAGCTGAAAATTTTGATTTGAAGCAACAATACATTTTACACGGTATTTCGTGCAGTATCTTACACCAGAAACTAACCGTAAAGCATTGAAAAGCGTCTAACCCTTTTTTATTTTTCCCCTTATTGGAAGCAATGGGAAGTTGAAAATTTCTAGAAACCACCAAATATTGTACAATGCAGCAGATTAATTTGACCTTTTAGTATGGACTCTTCTTATAACTCATCTCTAGAGCTCGCTTTTCTTGAATCTCCAACATAAGCAGCATAGGTTTTGATTATTGACTTGTAAACCTCGATACCTTTCAAGTACTCCTCTTGGGTCAAAAACTAACAAGTTGCCAGGATTGGACAATTAGCAAGAAAAAAAAGTTAGGAAAGTGCAAAAAAATCATTAGACTAAATTCGAAATTGCACCTCATTATGGTCATGAAGTAGAATAGGAGTGTTAGCCATGGGAGAAAAGCCAATTGCAGGTAAGCCCTGGACCCGGAAGTAGCGAGCATCAGTTGAAGCAGGAAAGATCTCTGGCTTACCAAGTTTCCCGTTCGCATTTTTAACAGCTTCATGCAGTAGGCCCCACCATGGGTTGGAACTTTCGGTTGGAGTTAGAGCTGGCTTCCCAAAATTGTCAAGTGTAGAAACCTTCTGCTTAAACTGCAAAGTTAACTCTTTCAGTTTACTGAAGCTTCTTTTACCATACTACTCGAGAAGAGAATAAATGAGTACCTCAAATGTCATGTTCCGAGAAGCAGGTGCCCATTCCTCAGCGATCCGTCTCTCAAGAGATGCTTGGTCCACAGTTGGTGGGAGCCGTATATCAAAACCTGCTTCAGCTTCAGATGGCTGCAAGTTCATAACAAACCCCTGCAAATCCAAAAGCGGGTATACACACCCGACTTCCCAACATGAAGTTATCTCAACCTGTAAGGACTAGTTTGCCTTAGCGGTCCTAGAACTAGATTGGATTTCTGTATGATTTTATCTTTAAAGATGTTCATATTTATTCAGAAGTTTGAAAATTTTATTAAATTAAACAAAAATTTTAAAGATGTTAACAACATTTCGAGGACTAGATTAAAAGTTAACTATTTTCTCCAAACTTCTACCATGGTCATACTTTTTCTAGCAAAATAAAGATTATAAATACTACTCTGCTCAGGTGAAATAGATTAAGAAAAAACAATGTCATTGAAAATTCATGAATGGATAAGCTTTCATGGAACGAAAACTCACAGTTGGAGACGGAGTGCCGGATTTCAGAAACACCATATTTACAGAAACAACCTCGCCTTCCTCCTTCAAACCAGCCTTAACCAAATCAAACTGAGAAGCCCTAAATCTCCTCACAATTTCAATGCTTTTAAGTAGATTCTCCATAGCAGTATTATCATACAGCTTTGCTCCATGTCCAGGTGCTCCTACCGCTTTAATCTTCATCCACATTGGACTCCTCTCCGCATAAAATACCCTGTAATAATCCTCACTCGAAGCCAACCCTAGTTTTGCAAATCAAAAAATAAGGATAAAGAAAAATCCCTAGTTCTACGAATAAGAACAGTTAAATTTCAGTTAAAAACCTTCATCGAGCACGATTTCGACATTCAATTTCTTGAAGAGATCAGATTCCGCGAACTTCTCAGCTCCAGCATGGCCACCTATCTCTTCATCCGGAACAAAGGACAAGTAAACAGATCGAACAGGCTCGAATTTAGCAGCCTTTAAGCGGCGAATGGCTTCTAGATACTGCAATCCCACGCACTTCATATCTTGAGAGCCTCGAGCGTATATTTTCCCATCGGAATCTATATGAGCTCCGAACGGAGGGTGGGACCATTTATGTTCTTCGACCGGAACGACGTCGGTATGAGAGTTGAGGAGGATCGAGGGGAGGTCAGGGTTAGTACCAGGCCATTTGAGGAGGATGAGAGGTTTACCTTTCTCAAACTCGACGGTTTGGGCTTCTAGAGATAGGGATTTGGCTTCAGAAAGGATAAAATCGGTTGCTTCGTAGTATTTAGGGTGAGGTTGAGCCGTATTGATTTGAAGGTATTTCTGAAATCTCGATATGGTATCTGATGAAGAAGATGATGGATGAATTAGTAGAGAGATAAAACATAGAGTGAGAACGACTCTGAAGCGGTAAGTCGACTCCATTTTTTAGTGACAACTGAGCTTGACAAGCAAAGAAGTTGACAAGAAGAAGAAGAGGTTAGCAATAAGAAGGGGCTGGCCGGAGAGATCGGCTGTTTATAGTAATTTGATTACTATCATAATAAGTTGACGAGCGGTAAGTCGACTCCATTATTAATATAAATTTAACTTTCATGTAAATATTATTAGAGATTGTAAATATAAATTTGATTTTTAATATTAATTATGAATTTTTAATTAAATTTGTAATTTATTATTTTAAATTTTTTAAATTTTTTAAATTTTTAAATTTTTAATTATTAAATAAGTTAATTATACATAAAATAATTTAAATTAATATAACTTAACTAATAATTGAAATAAACATACATCATAATAAATTTAAATCTTGACCACTATATGTTTATAGTCATATAAACCAACATAAATTAATACAAATAAAATTAACCAACATCAATTCATAATATGAACATAATTTTTTAATAATCATCATTTTCATTCTTATCTTGTATAAAAAGAAAATCATCATGTTATCTCAATTGAGAGTAATATGTATGATAGACATTCATACTATCATCATGTGGAGGATGATTTCTTAAGTACAGCTTCTTGTATAGTCACATATAGATGTGTTGAATTCTTTAAAAGCAACTTACTACACTAGGATGCCGAGTTCTAATCTCATTCACTTATGTGTTGAATTCTTTAACCGTACATGATGTGGCTGTATTGTAGAATACCAGGATAAGTCCACTATACTTGAAATTCTTTTTTTTATTATTCCAAGGTGCTACATGCATGCACCATATTTTGCAGAAGTATAAACATTATGTACTACATTGTTAATACTCTATGGTTGATCTACTACAAACAACAAACCAAGGGCATCGATGATCCTTTCTCATAGCGTAGTCAAGAACCAAGTCTAGGATATTATGTTCTCCGAGTCGACGATACATAATGCTATCGGATAAACCTGCCTATTACCATCCATTATCCTTACAGTTAGAAGTGTGCCTTTATCCTTGCACTTAAAAAATGCCCCAGACACCAATAACTTTTTGCATGAGCTGAAACCCCCTTATTGATGCTCCAAAAATCATGAAAAAATATAAGAACTTACTATCTTCATTCGTCATCATTTTTGTTACAATCCCCGAATTAACCACTTTTAAGATGGTTAAGTGAGTACCTTGGCAGCATTTTATAGCTCTCCTCGGCTGTACCCCTAATAAGATCAGGTTCGATAGTCCTTACTTTACTTGCCTTTCATTATGTAATATCTATATTAAGATCATTAAGGGCTATTGCTTTAATCACTTTCGGGTTAGGCCATCGTTACACTCTCTAAAAGTATTCATCACATATCGTCTAACTATAGATGAAATTGCTTGCCGATTGCTATTGTTCCTAAATTGAAAGGAACTGGTATGGTCGTCTTTATAAGATCAAATTTGAAAAAATGAAGAATCTCTCCTTCTCGTAGCATGGAGCAGCCATTGATAATTTGTGTCAACACAAACGATAACATATATAGTCTTATTTGACTTCTTCACCTTGTACTCTTTATTTTGTTGGATAGCATGCATATGTACTTTTTTACCTTTAGGTTATTCTTTGAGGGAAATCAATGATTATGATAAAAATTCCCTTCTACTTGATTAAGAAAAATTAATCAGGACTGAATTACTTTAAATACCAAAAAGCTTAGTAGTCAGTATCGCGAGCAAAGTAGCGAAGGGAAAAATATTTACATAATCACCATCATTCTCTTCTTCAATTTTAGTTTCAAGTTGTGGCAAGTCCTGAGTGGGAGGTATAGAATTTGGGTTATCTGGAGTAGAGAGAGTATCAGATATATGAGAAAGAAGTACTACACTCACAAAGTAGTCATCCAAGATCATAAGTGTAACCACATTGTTTTTACTATAACCACGTTCTTGCACTATTTTTTTTATCATCATCCCCATCCTCATCCACACTCACATCCTCATATCTTTAAAATTTAAAATTTCATCATAACTAAGATCAAGTACTCCAATGGATCTAAGGTTCTCATGTGCTTCACCAAAATCATGTTCTATAATGGGTAAAATAACTGCATGGACATTACAAATATCATAAGCTTCAGTGACTTAACATGTGAATGGAATCTGAAACATGTGAATCATTTGTATTCTTATGAATCAGCCTCACATATAATGAAGATTTACTTAAATGAGAATACACATTGACTAAGAAGAGAATCATGTTAAAGTCCTTATAAAGATAAGACACTTATATAAAAAGGATGTCGACTTATATAATAGTTCCAAAGAAAATTCATTTTTTTTATCTACTTCGATAATTTTATAAATAACTTCCAATGACTCATTAAAATTTATGTTATTTTCAACCGTAAAATCTTTTATTGCCAGAGTCTTTGAACACCACCAATATGTCGGGCCATACTGCAGTGGCCGCCTGCATTACACTTCTAATTTGAGTGTTTTTTTCTTTCAATGCAAGAGTATGGTAAAAGAAATCTCATAATTATAAAGGCTAATGGAAAAAAGATCAAATTTAGACAAAATATTTTATCTACGTTTTACATAAATTTGCTCTTTGCTATTTTCCAAATATAAATATTAGTAGGTAACAAAATATCAACAAGAAAAGGGGAAAAAGCAAAGCTGCACACATTCCACGTTTCAAACGAAAGAGAGGCAAGAAACAATACGTAAAAAGCATATTCTCGTGAAGAAAGAAAGGGAAGGGAAGGAAGCGAAAGGAACAGGGGAGAGAGATGGAGAGCGCATCGGAGTTAGTAGCATTTCCATTGCTGATTACTCCGATCGAATCCAACTACAGAGCTTGTACTATTCCTTACCGATTCCCTTCCGATCATCCTCGCAAGCCTACTCCGACCGAAATCTCCTGGATCGATCTCTTCCTGAATACCATTCCCTCCTTCAAGTATCTCTTCTTTCTCCCTCTCTCTCCCTCCCTCGCGATTTCTTATTATATTCTTAATCTTTCATGCATGAAGATGATGGTGATTGATGATGGTTTTCTAAATGATCGTGTGAAATGAAATCCTCAACTGTTTTGTTATAGTTCGTACTCTTTTTATTACTAGGGATTTGTTGTGAGATTTTGATTTTTAGGTATTTTTGCAGCTTTTTTTTATATGTCATTGGTTTCTGTTTGTATAATTTCCAGGAAGCGGGCAGAAAGTGATCCTACTGTTACTGATGCTCCTGGTCAAGCTGAAAAGTTTGCTGAGAGGTACCTTTTTTTTTTTACAGTTGAATGTTGTTGTTGTTATTTCCTTGTCAAAAATATGCCTCTTATTGGTGAGATTACTCATTGACGTTTTCTAGCAACTGAATAGTTCAATTATAGAAATTGAATAAAGATAGAAGACTGTCATGAGTAATGTGTTTCTTTATGTCCTTATTTTTTGTTTTGGTTGAGTTCTTAACCCAGTTTGTGCTTTTTTGTTAATATGGAAGGTTTACAAATATACTTGAGGACTTGAAGAAAGATCCAGAAAGCCATGGAGGCCCGCCTGATTGCATTGTAAGCCAATATTAAGCAAAGATTCTACAGTCACAAATCATAGATAGATTCATGATGAAGATGATTGATATGCACTTGGAAAAAAATTGTAGCTCCTGTGTAGAATTCGTGAGCAAATCCTTAGAGAATTGGGATTCAAAGACATTTTCAAGAAAGTCAAGGTACTGTTTACTTCGACCGCTGATCTTTGATGGAGTTGGAGTGAAAATTAGTGCAGATGAATCATGAGATCTGTTTCATCAACTATCAAGTATGGAATTCTGAATTTGTGTGATTTGGGTTGCCATGTAACAGGATGATGAGAATGCGAAGGCTATAACATTATTTGCTGACGTAGTTGGTCTAAGTGATGCTGTTGAAGATGAAGGCAAGCGTTTGGATAATCTTGTTAGAGGAATATTTGCAGGGAACATCTTTGATCTTGGTTCTGCTCAGGTTGGTAAACTGTTTATCTAATAACTTGGTAACTTTTTAGTATCTAAAGATGTTTAACTGATGGTAAACTTATCAACTGAATTTAACTTAAGGCTTTCTATCTTTTTGGTCCATATTCTAGGTTAATATAGGCTCCTTTATGTTCTTCATTTCATGTAGTCATATCGTTTTGCTTTAGTCTTGTCATTCCGTTTAGTTTTGACCGCAATAGTGTGGTAGCATTGCATAATTTTCACCTTCAGTATAAATAATTTTTAATATTTATATGTTTTTTCGTTGCTTGAAGCTAGCTGAGGTGTTCTCAAAGGATGGAATGTCCTTTTTGGCTAGTATTCAAAACCTTGTCCCTCGACCTTGGGTTATTGATGATTTAGACTCCTTCAAATTAAAATGGAGCAAGAAATCTTGGAAGAAGGCAAGTTTTAACATTTATTTTATTTGACATGTTAGCTTCTCTTATTTTATGCAAGCTTCTCTTACGTGTGTCTATCACAGTCATTGATTAAGAATATCCTTGTATGTACGATTCTTATATACATACTGATGTACTCTTTTGTATGCAATGACAGGTTGTAATTTTTGTTGATAATTCTGGAGCAGATATAGTTTTGGGTATTTTGCCTTTTGCGAGAGAGTTACTTCGACGAGGAAGTCAGGTTTCCTTTGATATTCTGTTTATGTTATTATGGATCAGAATCTTATATTTGAGATTGTATAAGGTTTCACTGTACTCTTGAATCTGTTTGAAATATGTTGGTGCGTGCCCCTCATCTTTTTCTAAATGTTTATGTATATTTTTTACAAAGGCTTTTGTGTATTATTTCAGCTTATTCATGGTTTTTTGTGTATAATTGTGTATAAGATCTATAAGTTCTATAGGTGTTTCATTAAAATAAGAAATCCATTATAAATGCTGAACGTGTAACCAATCGTGGTCTATCCTAAAATTTTCAGTCTGTGTCAGTATATTTGGGATACAATCTTGATTGAAGAAAACCTTACATTTAACAGAACCCCTCAACCCCTCTCTTTCCCTCCACTTTTCTACCTATGTTCCAAATAGATTCTCAACATATACGATGCATTTTTTTTTTTGAGTGTTCATGGAAGGTCCTATGTTTCATGATTTCATCCCATGCATTTCTGTGAATTGGAAATGTTATATTTTCTGCACATACAAGTGATTATCATGTTTTGGTTTTTTACTTCCTCATTATGCAGGTTGTCCTAGCAGCTAATGATTTTCCAGCAATTAATGACATAACTTACCCAGAATTGGTCAAGATTATATCGAAGGTACTGGAAAGAAAAAAAATTTATATTAAATTACATTCTTATCTAGGTTGGCTCTCATGATCTGGCAATTAACAGTTGAAAGATGAAAATGGGACGCTTTTGGGTGTTGATGCGTCCAATCTTTTAATTGCCAATTCTGGCAATGATTTACCGGTAAGCAAATTTTAACTATCCTGTATGAATAAGATCTCTGACTTAACAAATGATGAATGTTTTCTAACTTGGATGGTGTGAGCCTTCCTTGCAGGTTATTGATCTTTCACGAGTGTCACAAGAGCTTGCTTACCTGGCAAGTGATGCAGATCTAGTCATTTGTGAAGGAATGGTTAGTCTTGCTAACTTTTGGGCTTCATGTTTTAATGCTATTTTGAGACTAAAATTCAGTTTGGGCCCACAAAATCTTTAATGAATGACCCACAGACTCTTATCAAGATTCCAATTCATTCAAATTCTAGATTAAACCTCATATATATATATTTATCATTCTGGTAGCGTTTTAATGATTCGTTATATTGCAAGTAAAGTATTCTAGCAATTGCAGTGTTCTAACTAGGCAGGGCAACAGCTTGCCCAGATATAGATATTAGAATCACATAATCATTAGTGAAATCTTGGATATGGAATTATGGAATTCTGTAAAAGAAGTATGGTGTGCAAAAATTACTTTGTATACTGAAAAATGTTCTTTTCTATAAGGAATATAAACGTGGTTCTGTATTCGGAAAAAAACTTGCAGGAATGAAAGTTTGTCCCAACATATGATCCATCTTACCAAGTTCCAAAAGTAAAATGCTCTTCCTAGTTACAGGATTTCCATCCATGACAGCATGGAACTGTTTCTGCAGTACAAATAAACCTTCTGGGTTGCAACATTTTATCATCCTCATTTTGTATAAGCTATAAAAATCAATACTGAATGAAGTTTCCTTGGAATACAAACTCTATCTGTGTTGCAGGGACGTGGAATTGAGACAAATCTTTATGCGCGGTTCAGATGCGATTCCTTGAAGATCGGCATGGTAAAACTCTCCTATATTATATATCTATAATTAAAACTTCCTAGTACGGAATAACAATATTACTTGCATGATCTTTTTGTTTCTCCCATTGTTTTTGTAGGTGAAACATCCAGAAGTGGCCCAGTTTCTTGGGGGCCGTCTCTATGATTGTGTCTTCAAATACAACGAAGTTTCGAGTTGAATTATTTTCTAATCTCTTCATGATACTACTACACTACTTAACCTCATTTGCCCAGCTTTTCATCACTGAAAGCTGATGGTGCTATGTATCATCATCACCGGGAAGAAACTCCATATTAACACGATATAACACCCAAATATTAGATTTGAATTTCAGTAATAATGATATAGGAGGAAACATTAAGACCTGTTCAGAAAGCAGTGCATAAAGATATATATATATATATATATATATATATATATTTATATTTCTACATCTTTACATCTTTTCTGCTGTATTATTATTATTGTTTTCCCTCGTGTTTCGGCGTCATTGACATCAATGCAAAAGGTTCTTCGTACAAGAGGATTTATATTCGGTTAGTAAAATGCCGTACACTAAGCATACTTCCTATTCTTCTGAAAATGAAACAAAGACAAAACATTTCTTCATAGTTAAAGCATTATATAGATAAGTATAATGAAACCAAACAAATTAAACATAATTGTAATGAAAACAAATAATCAGAAGACAAAAGTAAGCATTACTAACCATAGGGCCCAAAAAAACAGTATAATTAATAAATACAACAGATTGAGTACAGTAATTATTTTAATTATTATACAAAATAATTTTAAGAAATTGAATTCTAAATATTATTACCAATCGACCTCAAATTCGGGGATCAAAACTAATGAAAACGGAGAGGGTACGTTGTTAAAACATATTTGTTAGTCTGAACAAAAATTGGACTCAACTACGATAACATTAAATAGATAATGTTCGCGCAAAACAGGGATACAAAATCGTATCTGCTTGGTTACAAATACATATTAAACCTCAAAAACTATATCCTATAGTTAAACTTATATTTTATTTAACTCATCTCAATAATAATTTAATTTGTTAATTTAACTCATAATCTATTTCATTTAAAGTATATTATCATGGTATATCAGTTTATCTTAATTATACATAAAATTTATGTGACTATCCTAACATATAGTATGATAGCATAAAGTAACATTATGGTTGAGATATTGAATACATACGATTCACTAAAAAAAAAGAGAGAACAACCAAGTCACGATCCTGCTAGCTAGGCAAGGCAGTACATATACGAGGGTTACCTTTCTAATGGCAACGTACGTAGTAGTCTAGATGAGCAAGAGCGTTTGCGCGGGCACGTAGAAAGGGAAGTGCTTTTGTTTACATTATCTTTAAAAGTATAAATACCCATATAAATTGAAAGAGTTGGCATTCCTTCGACATATTTCTCAAACCATTTAAGCCAATAAAGTAGCTACTTGTAATAGCATTGTTATGGGGTTGACCAATAACAGCCTCCAATGTGCATGTCTAGTGCTAATGGCCCTAATTTTGGCCTCTTCTAATCGAGCCGTGGGTCGGACTCTCCAGCAAGCGGATGCACCAATGTACGAGCTGCACGAGCAATGGATGGTTAGCCATGGACGAGGGTACAAAGACAGTGTAGAGAAAGAAAAGAGGTTTAAGATATTCAAGGAAAATGTTAAACTCATAGAATCATTCAACAAGGCTGGAAATAAGCCTTATAAGCTAAGTGTCAACCAGTTTGCAGATCTCACAAATGACGAATTCAAAAACTCTAGAAACAGATTCAAGGGTCATATGTGTTCCACAGAGGATCAAGCTGCTTCTTTTAAGTATGCAAACGTTACGGCTATTCCTTCTACCGTGGATTGGAGAGAAAAAGGAGCTGTAACACCTATCAAGGATCAAGGTCAATGTGGTAAGTATTTTATTTTTTAAGATCATATATATAGATGTAAAAGATGCAGAACTAATGAATGTTCTAATTATTGTTATTTTCTTATTATAATCTTTTCTTTATTTCAAAGTATAGGGTGTTGTTGGGCTTTTTCGGCTATAGCAGCCACAGAAGGAATCACGAAGCTAACAACTGGAAAGTTAGTATCTTTATCCGAACAAGAGCTGGTTGATTGTGATACAAAGGGAGTAGATCAAGGATGTGGAGGTGGTCTAATGGATAACGCCTTCCAATTTATTGCACACAATCATGGTCTAGCTTCTGAGGCCGATTACCCTTACAAAGGAGTTGACGGATCCTGCAACAAAAAAGAAGCAGCAGAAACTGCTGCCACGATCACCGGCTATGAAGATGTGCCTGTCAATAGCGAGGAAGCACTGCGAAAGGCAGTGGCTAACCAACCAATTTCTGTTGCCATTGATGCTGGAGGTTTTGAGTTCCAATTCTATTCGAGCGGAGTCTTTACCGGAAGTTGTGGCACCAGTTTGGACCATGGTGTTACTGCTGTTGGATATGGGGTTAGTGATGATGGGACTAAGTATTGGTTGGTGAAAAACTCGTGGGGTGTTCAATGGGGTGAAAAGGGGTACATAAGAATGCAAAGAGATGTCGTTGCAAAGGAAGGGCTTTGTGGTATAGCAATGAAAGCTTCCTATCCAACAGCATGAAGCTCTATCGATCTTATATATTGTTAACTTGTAATATGTATCATGGAATTATATTATGTATATGAATGTATGTTTGCCAATTCCCATACACTTATATTTTCCAATATATGATCTATTGACGCAGATTTCCATCCATTACAGAGGGCTCCTCCATTCATAGTGTGCTTCAAGATCAATTCCTGCACTCACTAACAAATTGGGGATGAGATGGTGGTCGATTAACCCCGCTCCAACGCTCTAGTCAATTTTCTAGTGGAATAGATGGAGAGTAGATGTTTAGATTTGCTATTCTCATAAGAAATATGCATTACACTTTACTGTTCTACCAGTTGGCTTTTATACCTCGTCAAGGCTGAGAGACCCTGGACAGCTTTACACGTGTCATGCTCCCATTGCTTAGCGTTATGATCCCTCTCTAGCAGGTGTTGTGTACCTATAATCTGACACAATAGAGATCTGCTCCTTATTCATGGGTATCTCAGCATACAACGGTGCTGCCCCAGTCTGACATGTTAGAGGCGCCTTAGCGTGTAGCGGCACCACCCCTGTTTGACACGTCAGGAGTATGTTCTCTACTCAGGTGTTAGTTACCTTCCACCCATTCCCTCCTTCGACGTATCCATGCTCTTATTTGAGCTGATGAGAAAATATTTGGCTCAGCCTCAGTATTGTCTGGTGTCCTCTTATCCTGCTCAACTATTGTCATGTCGATTGATGCCCCCTCCATCCTATCAGACCTCATCCTCAGCTATCATCTTTCCTTGGTATTTAATTACCCCAACATCTGCCGACGCCCCACCTTAGCCTTGGTTTCCCTTACTCCAACTGATGTGGCAAATTTGAGGTTGTCACAGAATAAGCACTAACAATTAGCCCCATGACACGCAACTTCATTTATTATGAGTTACATGGCATTCTAACGCCCCTTCCAGCTGACACACCTTTACAGGTTCTATCGACCCCTATCTGTACTAAGGGATGTGAAAGGACACACGACAACGTCTTAAATTCCCATCAATCCATGTTCCTCGTTATACGTGAGCTCCTCGAGAGTGATGATATGTGTCTTGCGCTAACTATCACATGCAACCATCACATACTTTCTCCTTCTTTCTCTCTCTCTTTTTTAAGCATTATCGTGCCATTTGAGCCCTTCCAAGCTTTGATCTCTTCCATCCTTCACAACTCTCTTCATTTCTCTTTGTTCATTACGAAATCTGATGCTTCTCACCACTGCTTAAACCACTGTGAAATACCATCAAAGTCGACTATTTAACCGATCATGTATGGCAGAGCGAGTAAGTTCTCTCCCCTTCCTCTGCATTTTTTAATTTTTTCCTATTTTCTAGTTTTCTTTGAATGTTCTTCATTCCATGCAAATTTTCTTCGCATAAATTTTTTCCCACCTTTATTTTTCTTTGAAAAACGTATTTTGATCGAAAATAGACTTAAGGACTGAACTCATAGAGGTTTTCCTTTTTCTGACACCTAGAACCTCAGTCATTCTCTCCCTTAGCATTTCCTCCACTTAGTCAATCTTATTTTCATAGGTAGACTTTGGGACCCTCTTCGGTTGTATGCTTCCTCGGGATTCACCAATACTTAGGCAATTTTTGCCTTGTTGACTAACCTTAAGATCATCCACAACCATTTAGACTAGGCCTTCAATGACTGTAAACATCCGACCTGAGGCTAACCTGATCCCTTTTGGCGGTCATGTATATCTAAGGTGGATAGATTAAGAAAAGTTAAGCCTAAGCCGAAGAAAAATATTAAGGGGACGGCTCGGCCTCGGCTTGACCACTACAAAGAGGTCGTTTCATTCTTTGACAAGGATGACAACTTCCACATCCTTATTGAAGACAATATGCCGTCGTGCATTAACATTTGGGTGCCTGAGGAGCACGAGCGAATATCCTCAGTGGGCACGGACGGGTCAACAAAGACCGCCTTCTACATAGATATGTTCACCTAGGGCATCAAGGTACCCTTTCACCCAATCATCCAATCTGTGCTATACACATGGGGGCTACCCCCGGGTTAATTAGTTCCCAATACATGGAGAACTGTACTGGGGCTATTTATGTTGTACCATGATGAGACAAGGCATGTTTCCCAAAGAAGCTTCTTCCACTCCTTGATTAGTCTGAGTCAGAGCAATCGGGGGTGGTACTACACTACACTGGAGAAGGGAAAACCTAAAAGTTGACTCCCTCAAGCCAATAAATTCTGGAAGGAGAAGTGGTTCATTCTGACCGATAATTGGCAGTTCCTTGCTTTCCATTACTCTGTTTGCACTGAGTACCAAGAGAAGTGCATGCCAAAGATGGAGATACTGCTCTCTAAGATGGATGAGGCCGTTTGGTAGGCCATTATGAGTAAGCCTGAAGAGGAAAGGAACTTCAAAGTGGTCATAATCATAGATCGTTTAACGAACTATGGTCATATCTGTGCTGAGCCACCTCTAGAAGTATACCCTTTAAGTACTATACCCCGAGCTGAACCTAGGGCCCTCCCTAGGGTAGCCTTTTTCTATATTTTACAGTTAAGTATCTTCTTATATATGTATATACTAACACTTATCATTTTGCATAGAAAAGTTCCAGAGCTAAGGTCGCTACTTTAACAGATCAGAAGTACTTGGACCATAAGAGGAGACAGGAAGCCAAAGTCGTGGCCAAGCAGGCCAAAAAAAGGCAAGGTCCCATTTGAGGGCTTCGATCAGACTAAGAGAAGTAGAGCTAAGGAGCTGCCTCCTTCAGGCCAATTGAGGGTGGACATATCAATCTCATGTTGTCCCTGTCTAGATCACCCCTACTTCTCCTTAGCCTATGCCACCTCTATCCTAGTGCACATTCTATGTTGGCATTCTTAACTCAACAATCCGAGTTAGGACCTTTGTTAGAGCCTCAGATCAACACCCCTACTTGTCATCACCAGTTTCCTCACCTCTTTTGCGGTAGACCTTAAGGTTTTCTGAGTTCCAAGAATGTGCCGGTTCTTTTCCTGCTTAAAGAGTCTGTATGTTCCCAGTCCGAGCTCATGTATGACCTTATAGGAACCTTCCCAATTTGGCTCTAAAGGCCCCTATGTAGGAGATTAACGATCTTTCTAAGCACCAGGTCACCTACATGGATCGATCTAAGGTTCACTCCTTTGTTATAATGACACTCAATCCTTTTCTTCAGCGCCTTCTCTATGATTCGAGCTTCCTCCCTTATTTCTTGGAGCAAATGGATTGATTCCGCCAGAGCTACATTATTCTCTTCCTTGACGAACGTAAACCTTCTGTAAGAAGGTGGGCTGATTTCTGACAGTACCATTGCCTCAGATCCGAAGGTTAGGCTGAAAGGTGTTTCCCTTGTTGCGTTCTGAGAAGTGGTGCAAATAGCCCATGGTACTGAGGAAAGCTCATCCGCCCAACCTCTTCCCTCATCTTCTAACCTTTTCTTCAGCAAGTTTTTGATAACTTTATTAGTTGCCTCTACTTGGCCATTTGCTTTGGGATGATAGGAGAAGAAGTGCATTATCTTCAGATCGGCGCAGAATTTTCAAAATTTGAACTGTCAAACTATCTCTTTTGATAACCTAGAAATGAATACAAGGTACCTCTTTAGTTCTTTAAATTCCCTCTCTCAATCTTCAGCCCATCCCTTGGTGTGAGAACACTTCAATAATTTGAAAAAAGGGAGGCACTTGTCAGCTGAGCGACTCATAAAATGGCTAAGTGCAGCCATTCTCCCTATTAGGGCTTGTATTTCCATCTTCATCTATGATGCCTTCAAGTTGATGATGACCTATACACTCTCTGGATTAGCCTCGATCCCCCTTTGGTGCACAATGTACCCCAGGATTTGACCGATCTTACCCCGAAGGTACATTTCTTATGGTTCAGCTTCATCCCGTATTCTCTCATCACTCCAAATGCCTCATTCAGGTACATGGAGTGTTCCTTCCTCATCACATTTTTTACAAAATGTCATCCACATACACCTCCATCATCTTTCTTAATTTCTTCTAAAACATATCGTTAACCAACCTCTGAAAGGTCACTCCAGTGTTCTTCACTCCGAAAGGCATCACATGTCGACGTCAGCGGCTGGCTCAACTCCTCCCTCTCTAAGCGATGTCAGATAATATCTTCTTAAGCTTTCCTAATCACCCTTTGCAAACCCCACTCCCCCTTCTATGGGGAACTTCATCACTAAGTGCTTAGTCGAGATGATAGCTCCCAAGGAGTTAATAGAGGAATGACCTAGAATTATATTGTATCCCGACAAGAAGTTGACAATCATGAAGTTTACCATGACTTTTGACCTTCAGGACCCCTCACTTAAAGTCATTGACAGATTTATCGTTCCCTCTGGATACAAAGAATTTCCCGAGAAGCCAATCAATAGAGTGCTGACAGGCTTCAGATTGGCGTTGCTGACGACCATCTTGCTAAAACTAGATGAGGACAAGACATCCACCACACTCCCCAAGTCGACTAGTACCCAGTGTATCATCATGGTTGAGACGTTAGCCGAGATGACCATGGCATTGTTGTGGAGTTATATAATCTCATCCTCGTCTAGGTGATTGAAGCTGATATCAATTGATGCCCTCATCTCAAGGGTCTTCGAAACTGAGAACACCTCAACCTACGTTAGGCACCTCATCCATTTACTTCTCTACCGACCTGAGTCTCTCCCCCTCACAGGACCTCCTACAATCACCTGAATTTTCTCTCGCTACATTTTGATGTCTGAGGTGTGAAAGGTTATTTCCCTGCCGGTCCTCGTCCTTGCTTTCTCTCCTATCGTTCCTTATTCCTCCTCTTGAGTTTCCCTTCCTTCTCTATTCACAAACTCCCCCAAATGCCCTTCATGGATTAGCTTTTCAATTTCCCTTTTTTAGGTGCAAACAATCTTCTATTTTGTGGCCTTGATCACCACGGTGTTTTCAATATGTTCTTTTGTCTCACCGAGCCGGTGCGCTTTTGAGCGGCTCATGGGCACTTAACAGGTTGTAGATCACTTTGATACTTACTACGAGTGGTGTGAAGGCATTCCTTAAAAACATGGCGCCCTTTTCTTGTATAGGCTTTTCATTTCATCCATAATCTTCATCTTATCCTCTGTCCATTCACCATTTCCTCTCAGGTCATCCCTCTTCCTCTTCCCTTCATACCCCTTACTATTATTCTCCCCTCTTTTCTCCTTGACTCCTTAACTGAGTTACAAGGATCTGCTCAGCCACCCCTACTCTTTTTGCTTCTAGTAAGGCCTCAGTATTGGAACCAAAGCGCTTTTTCCTAGAGTGGCTGATGAACTTGTTATCGTAGTGCCTCCCAAGAAGGCATACAGAACCCCAATATCTCCAGGTCGGTCTACCTTATTTGAAACTCGGTTAAACTGTTCTACATAGTCGAACAAGGCTTTCTTCGGGTTCTACCTAATGGTGTAAGGACTCATGAGGGGGGGTCGTGTGTTAGCCGCCCCCCAAAAATTTGACACAAATAACTTCTTTAGCTCATCGAATAAATCAATAGAGCCTGGCGTGAGGGATCTATACCAATCACTAACTGAGTTTGTCAATGTGATGTGAAAGCATTGACACATCAGTTCATCAAACATGAAATTCATCCTCATGCAGCAGGCCTTATACAAGTTGACGTGGCCCCGTGGATCCTTCATTCCATCAAGGTTAGGGCCCTAGACTATTGGAAAACGGGTTTAAAATTCACAGCATAGGCGATTATTGGTCCCAGCATATAACAAAAAAATTTCGAAAACTTTTTGCGATCCTTTATATATATATAAATGAATCATATATATATACGAAGATTTAATACCTTAGCCTACGTGAATCGAACATCGAGACTCACACCATGACCTTCCAAGTCGATCCTCATTACACTAGGACGTGTGTTGGCACATAGAGATGACTAGATTTCATCTTTCTTCCTTTTTGTGAAAAAGCATCTCAATTTTTTCGTATAATGAAATAATTAGAATAACATGTATTTATAGGATTATATTAAGTTTTTTATTTAATATTATTTTTAATTTAAACACTTTAAATTAATTTAATTTGTAATTTAATTTGTAATTTAATTATAATATTAAATGATAAGATAATCATGAAATACATTTTAATGATATTTTTGATAAGGTCAAATCTTTTCAAATCTAATTTAAAATAGAATCTTATCTATTTTAAATAAAATAAAATCATATCATATTTTAATTTTAAATTAGTTTTTCAAACCAATTTAAATTTGACTTACCTAATCATAATATAAAATTAATATATCACATCAATTTAATATCATCTATAACATATTTAATTCAAAAATTAAATATATTATTATTTATAAAACAAATTTCAAAATTTATTATTTTATTTAAATACATCTTTTAATTAATTATTTATTTAATTAACTAACTAATACTAATTATTTCATAATTATATATTTACCCCGGAAAATTATTTTCTTTGCAAATAAGTCATTTTTCAACCTCTGTCACTCTTACCATATACAATGTTTTAGAAAGTGACATGTGGACCATAAGCCTATAATTTCAAGCTCCAATAAATTAAATTATTAATTAAACTTTTTAATCTAATAAATCTTATTTATTGATCCCAATATTATTTCACTAAAAATATGAGATTGCACTCTTGTAATCATAGAACAAATTACGAAGCAAAATCTCTAGTAGTCCAGTGATATTTTCATTACATGCAATTCATTCCTCCAATAATTTATTCATAATTAGAGCTAATCAAAATTATCATTTTATCCCTCTAATTGTCTCTTTATCTTTAAATATTATCAATTCACTAGTAAATAATCAATTTATAACTTAATTATAAATTTGAGTTCAAAACCATTCAGTTCAAGAATTAACCCTTAAGGGAACTGTATACAACCTTCTATGAATAAGTTTTGGATTTTGATATCTGTAAATCATGTTCTCATCCACTTATCCCAATGAATGTCCAAAACAAAAGTCTTTAGCCTGTTTTACAAACAAACTGTGACGAGTGCATCAAAAGATCCAATTAACATAAATAGGAGTTCATGACTACTCATGATTCAGATTAATCTGCATATGCTCATCTATTGATATTAATAGAATTATTTATGAAAAAAAATATGTTAATAAAGAATTAATTCATATCGGATCATGTTCTATATAAAATATCATTTCTAATGAGTAAAATATCATCTACATAAAGAACTAAGAAAACCCCCTTCTTATCTTTGATGTGTTTATAGACACATGGTTTGTCAACATTTTGCTCGAAGCCATACGTCATAATAGTCTCATCAAACCTTAGGTTTCAAGACCAAGAGGCTTGCTAAAACCCATAAATGGATCTAAGTAACTTGTAAACTTTTTTCCCTTGGACCTTTTGCACAAAACATTCTACTTGTATCATATAAATGCTTTATTCAAGATAATCATTCATAAAAGCTGTCTTGGCATCCATTTGCTATATCTTGTAATCTAAATTAGTTGCTATGGATAAAAGAATGCATATAGACTTTAGCATGGCAACATGAGAGAAATTCTCTTTATAATCGACCATTCACTTTCGGTATAGCCTTTTGCTACAAGTTGTGCATTGAAAGTTTCTACATTCCTATTTATGCCTCTTTTCTTCTTGAAGATCCATTTACATCTAATAGGCCTGATATCTTCAGATGGATCTACAAGTTCCCAGATGGAATCAGAATACATTGATTCCATTTTTTAGTTCATTGCATCTTGCCAATTGTCCTGTCAGAATCATCCATTGCCTCCTTGAAGGATAATGAATCATCATGATTTATGTCTAACACTAAAACATATGCCTCGTGTTCGTAGCAAATGGGTTGTCTCACAATCCTCCCACTACAATGAGCTACTATGGTGTTCTGCCTAGAATCGGTGATCTCTTGATGTTGTCGTTCATTATATGGTGATTGAGATGATCTGATCTTAGCATAATTCAATTCCTCTAGTACTACCTTACTATGAGGTTTGTAATTTGTCATATGGTCATGTTCGAGAAAAGTTGCATTTGCCGATACAAACACATTTTTCTCACTAGAACTATAAAAGTAACCTCCCCTTATCCCGGGAGCATAGCCAACGAATATGTAAATTTCAGATCGTGAGTCCAACTTTCCTGTCTTGGATTTCAGTATGTGTGCTGGACACCCCCATATGCGAAAACGACGTAAATTAGGTTTAGTGTCATTTCACAATTCTAAAGGTGTCTTTTGTACAGACTTAGATGAAACTACATTTAGAATGTATACCGCGGTTTGAAGTACATATCCCCATAATGTGAGTGATAGGGATGAGTAGCTTAACATTGACCTAACCATATCCAATAAAGTTATGTTTCTCCTTTCTGGAACATTTTGTTTTGGTATTCCAGGTGCTGTGAGTTGAGATTGAATACCATGCTCCAACAAATGATCATTGCACTCAAAATCAAGGTATTCACTTCATCGACCTGATCAAATCATTTTAAGGGATTTCCCTAATTTCTTTTCATCTTCTGCTTAGAATTCTTTGAACTTTCCAAAAGCTTAAGATTTCCTTTACATTAGGTATATGTATTCATATCTAGAATAATCATTAATGAAGGTGATGAAATATTCATAACACCTCTTACTTGTACATTCATAGGACCACAAACGTCGCTATGTACTAACTGAAGTGGTTTTTTTGCCTCTTTGGCCCTTTGCAGAGAAATGTCTCTTAGTCATCTTTCCTTCCAGACATGATTCACAAACTAAAAGAGTACCAATAATTAGCTCTCTTAAAGGATCATCCTTTACTAACCAGTTTATCCTATCAAGATTGATATGTCCTAACATAAGATGCCAAAGATATGTATCATCCCTTTGAGAAAATTTTTGTCTTTGTTATATTTAGGATTTGCTACTTTAAATAATTATGAATTATTTAATGGTCATTCATTTGGTTAAGTAGATAGAGTTCGTTAGTTTGTTTTGTATGACAAATATCAAAACCTTTCTTAGAAATAATAATCTCATTATTAATCAAAGAAATATCAAAATCATGTTCATGCAATGTAGATAGAGCAATCAAATTTCTACAAAATCTAGGAATAAAATAAACATTGTTTAAAATAAAATAATTATTACTAAAAACTAAATGGACTACTCTCACTGCTTTGGCTGAAACAATCAAACCACTTCCAACTCTCATTGTCACCTCTCCAACAGCAAGCTCCCTTGAAGAACTAAGTATCTATAAAGAAGAACAAATATGATTAGTGGCTTCCGAATATACTATTTAAGATGACAGATCATCTTCCACTAAACATGCTTCTAAAATAAGTAAATCAAATTTATCTTTCTTTTTCTCCTTCAGGTTCGAAAGATACATGTTATAGTTTCTCTTCAAATGACCATCAACTCCGTAGTGGAAACACTTTCCCTTGGGTTCATTTTTCTTGGAGTTGTTCTTCTTCTTGTTCTCCTTGCCTTTAAGTGACTTTTTGGCTTACTTTCCCTACTTGTCCTTTCCATTAGTATACCACCTCTTATTTTTCTTAACGTAAGAGGAAAATGATTTTTGTTTAGCAATATTTGCTTCACCCTCTTTGGACCTAACCTTATTTAGGGTCTCAAAAGTCTATAATTCATTCAACAGCTGAGTCATGTTGTACTGCAGTTTGTTCATAACATAGTTGGTGGTGAATGCAGCAAAAACCGGTGATAGTGACTCAAGTATGATACTAACTTGAGTGCACTCATCAATGGTAGCACCATGTATTTCCACCTCATACATCGTGTTGATTATGTTCAAAACATGATCTCTAACAAAAACTCTTTTCTTCATCATGGCATTCATGTAGGTTCTAGTAGCCTCATGATGACTCTAATGGGATTATTGCCCAAACAAGGCCTAAAGAGACTCCAATATCTCATATGCAGTCTCCACGTTTTCATGTTTCTTCTTAAGAATATCACTCATGCTCATCAACATGTAATATTTGGCTTTGTTATTGGATTGGATCCAATGGTCATCCTTTTCCCATACAATATGGGCAGCATTTGTTGCGGATTATTCAATACATTCCTCGATCAAGACACATTTAATCACTTTATATGTCGTCTTAGGGTCAGTAATATTAATTTTAAATTAATTTTAAGACATTATAAAACCTGCAAATAAAACTCAAAATATTTAATATTTTCTCTTTTTCTTATAAGTTACCGTGTATTCGCTCAAGACACAATTAACCGCTCTTTGTGAATGTAACCCATTATTTTGGAATTCATGACTTAACTCGAAATTTTCTAACTTAGGGTTGGTCAAGTTCGAAATACATCTTTTTCCATCTCTTCTTAAGAAGCCAACTTTGGTATTGATATGGTCCGAAACTTTCCTTAGTGGAACGAAAACAAAGCTGTATCGAGGCCATTTCCGTATCTAATGGTGTTCTACTAAGAATAGAGACCATATATTATATTTACATATCAATCTTCCCTTACTCACTATTTTAAAATATGTGTTTTCAAAAAATATCTTATGTTTTCAAATAAAACTAATTAATTAATTCTAAATTAATTCCTAATTGATTAACCAATGAATGTAATCATATTATTTATAATTGCCAATCACATTGGGCTTAGGTTCAATTTAAACTTTTTAATTTCATATATTAATATGAGCCTAATCTTATTAGGTGAGCCAAATCCTATTAGGTGAACCTAATTTATAATTAATGGACTAATTATATTACTTTAATTTTGACAAAACTCCTTTTGACAAAGTTGATTATAAAAGCTTAATTAATACTAATTATCTCATAATTACATATTTTAATTAATTATTTATTTAATTAACTAATTAACACTAATTATCTCATAATTACATATTTATCTCAAGAAACTATTTTCTTTGCAAATAAGTCATTTTTCAATATTTATCACTCTTACCCTATACAGTTTCTTAGAGAGGCGATATTGGGACCATGAACCTATAAATCCAAACTCTAATAAATTATATTATTAATTAAACTCCTTAATATAATAAATATTATTTATTAATCCTAATATTATTCCACTAAAAATATTAAATTGCACTCTTACAATTATAGAACAAATTACTAAGCAATCTTAAGTAGTCCATTGATATTGTCCTTACATGTAATTCAATCCTCCAATAAATGATTTATAATTAGAACTGGTCAAAATTAACATTTTACCCATCTAATTATCTTTTTATCCTTAAGTACCATTAATCCACTAGTGAATAGTCAATTTATAACTTAATTATAAATTTGAGCTCAAAACCGTTTAGTTCCAAAATTAACCCTTAAGGGAACCAATATACAATCTTCTATGAAAAAGGTTTGGATTTATCTCAATGAATCTCCAAAACAAAAGTCTTTAGCCTATTTTACAAACAAATTATGACGAGTGAATTAAAAGATTTAGTTGACATAAATAGAAGTTGATGACTACTCAGGATTCAGATTGATCTGCATATGATCATCTATTGATATGAATAGAATTCTTTATGGAAAATGGTATGTTAATAAGGAATTAATTCATATCGGGTCATGTCCTATATAATTCAATTATACAAAGTATCTCTACTAAGATGTCTATCTATATCAGTAATCCAGATCTAGATTACTTGTATTCATAATGCTAGTGGACCGTACTAACAACTACATATTAAAGATTTCATACTTTAATATGTTGCGGATAATTTAATTCATCATTTATGATCTTAATCCTCTCGTACTAATACAATATTATAGTTACGTAAATGAATTTGAAATTTTCTGATATTAATAAACATTATTTAATACTAACATATTCAAACAATTATATAGAAAAATGTCACTTTCATTAATTTCATAAAAATATAATTATTACATGTTTTTAGGGCACCATGCCCAACATAAACTTCTTCGATAACTCAGCATTTTGCACCCTCTTAGTAAATGGGCTCTTCGGCTCATTCATACACAAAGTGGTTCCCTTTACTGTTGCTTCCAACTACTTCATTCTTTTAGTTAACCCTTGTATTTCGCTTGTTCCCTTGGCACCCCATCCCTATTTGCAGGGAGCCTAGGCTCCCTCGATGTTTGAAGAGGGTTCAGATTCTAAGTTGTATCTGTTAAATCCTCATACTCTTCCCATATCGTTACAGTCTTCAAATGAGATGTCATGTCATCTTCCTCTAGGTGGGATCCCCTGCCCATATATGAACCTCAACGCTCTCCCACATGAATGAAGGTGCATGCCTTTACTCCTTAGTTCTTCTCTCCCCTCTTTTCTTATCTCGGCCCTGATCTCTACGATTTGTATATGAAGTGCTCCACCACTTAGCCCATTCTCTCTACCAGGCCCCTTTCCATCTTTTATATAGCCTGTAGTATGTCTAATCCATTGCCTGCCACTAGAGGGGTCCTCCTTCACTTTCTCCATCTGCTCTCCCTTATAGTTTTCCATCTTGCACACTCCTCACGGTCAGACTCTTGATTTGTTGGAACTTTGAAAGGGAAGACAACGGTCCCATGATCGGTTGATGTAGATTTTCGTAAGCTACAGAGGGCTTTTTTATCCACAACGTGCTCTAAGATCATATCTTGCACTCACTAACAAATTGCAGTAGAGGTGGTGGTCGGCAAACCCCGCTCCGATGCTCTAATCAATTTTCTAGGGGGATAGATGGAGAGTATATATTTAGATTTGCTATTCTTTTAAGAAATATGCATTACACTTTACTGTTCTACCAGTTGGCTTTTACTTGGTCAAGGCTAGGAGACCTTGGACAACTTTACACGTATCGTGTTCCCATTGCTTAGCATTCTAATCCCTCTTTGGTAGGTGTCAGCACACTCACAGCATGATACAATAGAGATTTACTCCTCACTCATGGGTGTCTCAGCGTATAATAGCGCTGCCCCAATCTAACATGCTAGGAGGGCCTCAGCGTGCAACGGCGTCATCGGTATCTGACACGTTAGGAGCATGTTCTCAACTCAAGTGTCAATTACTTTCCACATGTCCACCCCCTTCTGTCTAAGCTGAGTAAGGATATATATGGCTCAGCCTCAGCGTCGTTCGATGTTCTATTATCCCACTCAACTATTGTCATGCCGATTGATTTCTCCCTCGGTCCTATTGGGCCTCAGTCTCAACTATCATATTCCCTTGGTATTCAATTACCCCAACATCCGTCAACCACACCTTAGCCTCAGTTTCCCTTACTCCAACTGATGTAGTAGATTTGAGGTTGTTCCAAAATCAAGGCTAACATGATCATATCTAACAAAAGTAAATATTTTGGCATGTTACACGATGGTAGCTTAAGAAACCGATGGTGGATTCAGTCTAGATAGTATCGATCAAGATGCATCTAAATGAAATATTAAGATTAAAAATGATATGATATAAAAGTTTAACATGTTCTATTAGATTAATGAAGCAATCATCGAATTTTTAGTGCTTATATTTTTAGCTCTCGAATCACGTCATTTTTTATTTTGACTTTCCATGAACATGCATCTTGATAGAGGTATAACCCACCATCTAAGAAACCCATTAGTTTAACTATTTACATGTTCGAGTTGAGCGACTTTGGTCCCATCACTATACATATAAAACAAAATCGCCAATAAACATATTTGAAGAACATCAAATCCGCAAATTTTGAACCGAATAATTTGTGATTTTTGTCCTCATGATAATAATCTGGCAACCTAATACTTTCATGAATGTGGGTCAAGAGCTTCGCTGTTCCATCGATAATTGAATTGATAAAATACTCCAAATATTCTGGTCAGTCGATTTCTGTTAATGACGTTTGATTTGCAATATTTAATTTTTTTTTTGAAGGGAGAAACAAGATTCCAGTCCAGGAGTCATTATTTTGGATGCTACCAATAAATATATATAATGAATAAAACTAATTACACCTCTTGGACCCTTCTCCATTATACTTATTGGCAGCATCCAAAATAATTAGTTTTGGCCCACAGTGGTGACACACACAATTCGATCAATCGTTCATAACAGAGATTCCGTGATCTCTGCAACAAAATTCGCTTTTGCCCACTTTACATGTAGACCTTTTTTTAGCCATTCTTCCGTTTTTCGTTTGGCTGAAAATTAGTAAAATTATTAGTCATTTAGAGAGAGAGATTGAAGCTTGAAGGTGATTGTAGGAAAGCTAAGCTGGCGTGCAGGGCAGAGAGAGAGAGACACAGGGCCAGGTGCCAAACATGTACAGGTTATTTATTTTTTTTATTTTTCCCTTCTAAACTATATTTTCTTTCATCGTAATTGCTAGAATAAAAAAAAAAAGATCAGTTTCTCCCATTTGTTCATTTTTTTGGGATGTAATGAAAGCTTTCTCACACAAAGTTATGGCAGTGTCGATACCTGGTGCTGCTGACTGCTGAGAATACCTGAAAAAGTAAATAATAAAATAATCAACTCATCTGATTGCTTCCTTCTCTCCTACAAGGTTAGAATCTAACTGGATTTTGCCTCTGTTTTCTTTTTCTTCTTTTCTTTTTATTAATCTCTATTTTATTTCTTATCATTCAATTTTTACTTTCTGGTATTTTAATTCGATTACACTTAGATTGAGATCTATCGGTTTCTGTTCATCATCATGGAATTGAATTGTAAATTTCAGTGTTTATTGAAATGGGTTTTTTTGTTTGATCTACGATCTGGTTTTTTTTTTGTTGAAGATTCCAAATATTAGTGGGTCTGAAAAATCAGAATCGATTTTTGAAGGAAAAGAAAAAATGGATGGAGCTGTGCTAGTGGCTATTGCTGCTGCTGTTGGTAATTTATTACAAGGATGGGATAATGCAACTATTGCAGGTAATTTATTTAACTCTTTTCACTTTATAGTTCAAAAAAAGAATCATATTGTTAAAAGAATTGATGTATGTTTTTCGGGCATAGGGGCTGTGTTGTACATAAAGAGAGAATTCAATTTAGAAAGCAGACCCACAGTAGAAGGGCTAATTGTAGCCATGTCGCTTATTGGTGCAACAATAATAACAACATTTTCTGGGGCAGTATCGGACTGGCTTGGTCGCCGATTAATGCTCATATTATCGTCTGTTCTTTACTTCATTAGTGGGATCGTAATGATGTGGGCCCCAAATGTGTATGTCCTTTTACTAGCGAGGCTTCTAGACGGGTTTGGAATAGGTTTGGCAGTTACTCTTATCCCGGTTTACATTTCTGAGACTGCCCCGCCTGAAATAAGAGGACTTTTGAATACCCTTCCTCAATTTACGGGATCGGTTGGAATGTTTTTATCGTATTGTATGGTTTTTGGGATGTCTTTGAAAGAATCACCTAATTGGAGGTTGATGCTTGGAGTTCTTTCTATTCCCTCTCTTGTTTATTTTTCATTGGCCCTGTTTTTCTTGCCCGAGTCTCCTCGGTGGCTTGTTAGTAAAGGGCGCATGAATGAAGCCAAGAAGGTTTTGCAGAGGTTACGCGGCCGTGAAGATGTTTCTGGTCAGTTCTTCAACTTATGTTAATTGGTTATGATGCTCAAACCGATGTTATGCAGCATGAATGCTCGGACCGAGGACCTTATATTCTCTGATATCATGCATGTAGAATCGCTAATGGTATATATCATGCTTATAGAATCACTAATGTATATCATGCATATAGAATCACTATTAGTACAGATTTTTCTTTTGCAAGAAGGGGGAAATTTGACCATTGTACTTTATCATAATCAATGTCTGATTAAACATAAAATGAATTTGATTTTGATTTTTCTCGGATAAACAGGTGAGATTGCATTACTGGTTGAGGGTCTTGAAGTAGGAGATGAAACATCTATAGAGGAATACATGATAGGCCCAGCAGATGAAGTTGCTGATGACCCAGACCTCTTGAATGAGTCAAACGAGAAAGATCAAATCAAGTTATATGGGCCCGAACAAGGTTTCTCATTGGTTGCCAGGCCCGTCAAGGGTCAAAGCACACTTGGGCTAGTATCTCGTCATGGAAGCATCGTGGACCCATTAGTTACTCTTTTCGGTAGTGTCCATGAAAAATTACCCGAGAATGGAAGTATGAGAAGCATGCTCTTTCCCAATTTTGGTAGTATGTTTAGTGTAGCAGGGAATAATCAGATTAGAAATGAAGAATGGGACGAAGAGAGTGTTGTTAGAGAAGGTGAAGGGTATCAATCCGACACTGCTGCAAATGATGGTGATGACACTTTGAATAGTCCATTAATTTCACGGCAAACAACAAGTGTGGACAAGGACTTGGTCGCTCCGCTTCATGGAAGTGCATTAAGCACGAGAAATGGTAGTCTTGTACAAGGAAATGATGGAAGCATGGGAATCGGGGGTGGTTGGCAGCTTGCTTATAAATGGTCCGAAAAAGAAGGTCAAGATGGGAAGAAGGAGGGAGGCTTTAAAAGAATTTATTTGCATCAAGAAGGGGTTCCTGGATCTCAATTGGGCTCGTCTATGGTCTCATTTGGTGGTGGTGATGGAACAGCGGAAGGTGGGTTTGTTCAGGCTTCTGCTCTCGTGAGTCAATCAGCTATTCGTTCCAAAGACCATATGAAGAGGGTCCCAGTTGTGCCAGAGGATGATACTGCTTCAAAAGGTGCGAGTTGGGGTGATCTTTTTGAGCCGGGAGTTAAGCATGCTCTGGCTGTTGGGGTGGGGATTCAAATACTTCAACAGGTAAAATTTAAGAGTTTTACTACAAGTAATAAATTGATGTGAAAGCTTAAAATTGAAACTTACATTTCTTTCAATGAAAAGTAAACATGTCATGCTTACTTTTTTCGAAATCATCGAATAGTTTTGTTATGGTGACGTTTTATTGGGTACACTGTTGTAAGTTTCAATTTAAACTTGGCAGATCCAAGAGTTCCTCTTTATGATTGTTTTCTATATTCTTAATTTTATTTATATATATATATTTTTTCCGGGTAATTTATGGTGTTCTCTTTTTCTTCTATATCCAGTTTTCCGGAATAAATGGAGTCCTTTATTACACTCCTCAAATTCTCGAAAAAGCCGGCGTCGGAATTCTTCTATCAAACATTGGAATCAGTTCTTCTTCTGCATCTCTACTTATTAGTGGAGTCACTACATTGTTGATGCTTCCATCTATTGCTGTTGCCATGAGGTTGATGGATGTCTCAGGGCGTAGGTATTATTCTTCTTTTTTGGAAGTTTTCAGATCAATCTTCTATCATAGCGTATTGGAAATATTGTGTATAAAATAGGATTTAAAGGGCTTTAGCATCTATCTCGTCCTTAAGCTAGTCGACATGCTGTCATTATGAAAATTCACTTAAAACTACATCAGTTTGAAATAATTGGAATGTCTCGATTCTTTAGGAAATTGTAGAAGATCTGGGTTCCATCTCTAACCACCAATATTTGTTTACTTCCTTTCGCAGGACTTTGCTACTCACAACAATTCCGCTCTTGGTTTTATCTCTCATAATTCTAGTCGTTGGTAGTCTTGTGGATATGGGCAAAATTGTAAATGCAGCAATCTCTACCTTAAGTGTGGTGGTCTACTTTTGTTTCTTTGTGATGGGGTTCGGACCAATCCCAAACATACTATGTTCAGAAATTTTTCCGACAAGAGTTCGAGGCATCTGCATTGCTATTTGTGCCCTCACTTTTTGGATCTGCGACATCATTGTCACCTACTCTCTTCCGGTCTTGCTTAAGTCCATTGGTCTTCCCGGAGTTTTCAGTTTGTATGCTGTTGTTTGTGTTGTGTCTTGGGTGTTTGTGTTCTTGAAAGTTCCAGAAACTAAGGGGATGCCTCTTGAGGTCATTGCTGAGTTCTTTTCTGTTGGTGTCAAGAAAGCTGCTGCTGGTAAGGACAGCTGAGTGTGTTAGCTCTGACTCAATATGAAGATTGTTACTAGTTCCTCACTTTATTTGTTTCATTTTACATTATTTTGTTTTTATCAAACATCCTTTAGTTGTTGCCTAAAGGGGAAGTCATGATTTGCAACATCATTTTAGTTCTAGCCAGTCTGATTGTTCTAATTTTTATTGGATACAAAAACATCTCTATATATTTTTTGTTTATTCTCAAGAGGTTAATGAGTTTTAATCTTATGGTAAGTAGTCGATTCAGATTTGATCCAGGTCGGTCCATTCGATATGGTTCGATCCAGTCGATCCACGTCGGTCAAAGTCGATCTAGGCCGGCCAATATCAACCCTGTTTATCTCCAAAATTTGACACTTGAAGATTCTCTTAAAATCCCACTACCGCCTTATCGAGAATAGATTTAGGGAGACATAAATTCCAAGTGGAATGTCCACATGGTAAGCCCAGTCAATAGGAGATAGACACCTGTAAAATGTGGTAAAAAACTAATAAATAGACTTACCGAATTACCCTTACTCTCTCACCCAAAATACACGTCTTGCGCCCAAACCATCTACTCACCATCTTCTTCTTATTTATCTTTCATTCTTCTTCTTCCAGTGAAGACTAGGGCGTGAAGATTTCGAGGATTTAGGTAAATATCGCGTGTCTTCTTCTCCGTCTATTTAATTTTCCTGTACGCATTTCGTGTTTACATCATTTTTTGGGCAAATTTACTTCTCCATTTTTCAGCATTTTTTCTTCGAACGAAGTTTTGAAGAAAAATAAAATTCCTTTTTTTTTTTCTTTCTCAAAGTAGGAGACATTTGGTGAAAGAGGTTTTTCTTTTTTAGACACTCGCTAATGTGTCGATAAAAGCCAAGCCTCCTTTCACTATATAAAGGGGGTTTGGGCCTTATTGAAAGGCAGCAAAAAAGGGAGAGAAAAGAAGAAAGAGAGGAGGAGGAGAGGAAGAAGGAAAAGAGAGGGAGAAGACGGAAAGAAAAGGAAAGTGAGAAAGGGAGGAAAGGAGAGAAAGAAGAAGGAAAAAAAAGAAAAGAAAAAAAAAGTAGGATTCCCAACTTAATTTTTTCTTAAAACTTGCTGTAATTATAATCTCATCTACAATACAAAAATATTATATGTTTGTTATTATTATGGTGTTAAGGTTATTAATATGATGATCTATGTTAGTATGCTGAATTGATGAAAATATGATTATAATTTAATATAACATGTTAGAAGCTGAGATTATATTGCATGAAAATACATACTCTCAAGATAAGCATTATCAGCTTCATGCAACATTAGATAAGAACTAATGTTATGCTAATAAATAATAAGCATTGTTTGAAGTAAGAAATCATAATGTTATGCTATATGAGAAAGAAAGTATTTTATGACATGCATGTTGTGAAATATATATAGTATTTTATGCATGGCATGGCATAAAGAAAAGTGAGGTGACGTCGGATCATAATAGATCGCTTTGTCGGTCATAACGGATCTTATATTTTAAAGGTCAAAGCGGATCTCTCCAGTGGTCATAGCATACCACATTTTTTGTCATAGCGAACCATAGATTTAAGTAAAGCCGACAACAGCATTCTCACGGCCCCAAGCAGTAGCGTAAGAAAGAGCATGCCATTTACATAGTTACATTCAAAGCGATTCATTTAAGATATATGATTATTATTTGTTATATGCATGTGAGTAAGATTTATACTTACTGAGCTTTTAGTTCATAGTAATTGTATGTGTTGTATGTAAACAAAAAAGTAAATCTGTAACTTTAGGGTCTGGTGAATGAAGAAGGATCAGTCTCGTGGAAGGTACAAATGAGACATGAATTATGACAAGACAGAAGATATATTAAAAAAAAATACATATTTTATAAAGTTTATATATATATATATATATATATTTTTCAAAAAAAGAAAGCTAGATAAAATGGCTCTTTATTTAAAATTATTAGGATTAATATCCTATGCTTCATCACTTTAATAAAGTTTAAGTTATTACATATTTTGTAAAAAAGCTTTGAAATTAGAAGAAAATGACACTCTGTGTTTGAAATTTTGGGATTAATATCACATGCTATGGATTTCAACGCTTTAATAAATTTTAATTTATTATGTATTTTGTTAAAAAGTATTTTTAAAGTTAGAAGTAAATGACACACCACCTATTAGTTATCTCAAAAAATTAAAAATCCATTTTCTTAGAAAAATATTTCAATAAACTGTAGGCGGTATCAAGGCGGTATCAAGGCGTAAGCCATATTATAATGATTCTATAGACAAACCTCAAATGAACGACATGAAGGTGATCACGTCATTCACTCTAAGCATGCTAACCTAAAGATAATTAAATTTTATTTTAATAAAATGAGCATTGGGGAATAGTTAGTGGCTCTTAAAAAATGAGCATTATAGAAAGCTAACGTGTGATGAACCTAGTAGTAGCTTTCCATATGGCTGCACCACCCACCTTTGAGGAACTTGAAGGATGTGAATACTTATTGCATTGGGTACATGAGATAAATGTCATATGCATAGGGCCGACGTATCTGATGGATTATAGACCAGATTGGCAATATGCCAATTATGAGGCAAGGCTAGAAACTAGTGGTAAAGCACAACTCTAAACACTATAAATGTCAGCTGGAATGGCTTTTGGGAAATGATACTAACTCACTTTATGCCCAATATCTCTATGGAACCAGTGGTGGAAGCTCCAAAAGAGGATCCTTAAATAGTGATAATATACCCATGAAAGTAAAATTACTAACTCATGAAACCATGTCTAACATAATGTTCAATCTTCTACACCAACAATTTGTGGAACTAACATAATTTTAATCTGCACTGGAATAACAGGAAGAGGCCTTGAAATGCAAGTAATGAGATTTTCAACTCAAGTCAAAATCAAGACGAAGAATAGAATAAGAGAAATAAGGTCTTGCAGACTCAAGGAAGACTATTTAGCCAAGGTAGTAAATATGAAAGAGGCCATATTGGAGAATGTAAAGCCGGAGGTGTAGGATGTTATAACTGTGCACAGCAGGGGCATATCACTAAGTTATGTAATAATCCAAGGAAGAATGATGAGCAACAAGAGAAGTGTACACCAAAGCATTTACCGTCATTCGGGACAAAGCAAACGCAAGCCTGTCTACTGTCATATCAGGTCAGATCCTTATTTATGAGATTCCTACTTTTGTTTTGATGGACTCAAGAGCAATGCATTCTTTTGTTACACCGAAATTTATTAGTATAATTAGACATCCCATAGACCAATTAGATGAGGTATTCAATACTACACTACCCTTAAGGGATGTGTTGACATCAACTAATTGGTTATGAGTCATATCGATGAAATTAGGCAATATAGAGTTATTTTCAAATCTTGTGAATTAGATATACAAGATTTCAATGTTATATTAGGAATGTACTGGCGCTCTCAAAGTACAACGCTACAATAGATTGTTGAAAGAAGAAGGTGGTATTCGACATGTCGGGAGAAGAAAATTTAGAATTCATTGGTGATTTAAAAAGAAGGAAAATTCTATTAGTATTCGCTATTAAAGCAACAAGACTGTTAAAGACTGGTTGCAAGGGATATCTTACCAGCATAGTGGAGAAGGAAAAAGAACAACAACTGAATCATAAAGATGTTCGGTGGTCCACGGTTTCCTTGAGATCTTTCCTAAAGAATTAGCAGGACTTCCAATAGATCGCAAAATCGAGTTCGAAATATACTTAATATCCGGAACAACACCAATTTCAAAAGGCTCGTAAACCATGGCACTAGCTGAGTAGAAAATGCTTAAGATACAACTACATGATTTACTGGACAAATGACATATTCATCCTAGTTGTTCACTCTAGGGAGCTCCAGTTTTGTTCGTGAAAAAGAAGGATGAGTCAATGAGAATTTGCATTGACTATAGAGAACATAACAAGGTTACCATAAAGAACAAAATACCTTTCTTCAAAGATAGATGATTTGTTCGACTAACTCCAAGGAACATCGATATGTTTCAAGATCAACTTAAGATCGATGTATCATCAAATAAAAATTTAAGAAAGTGATGTCTAGAAAACGACATTTCGAACATGATATATCCACTACAAATTTTAGTCATTTCATTCGGTCTGACTAATGCTCCAACCACTTTAATGGATTTTATGAAATGATTATTAAAGAATATTTGAACAAATTTGTTGTTGTCTTCATAAATTATATTCTTATTTACTCAAAGTCTAAAAAGGAGCATGTAAAGCATCTACCGGTGATTTTACAAATCTTGAAGAATCATCAGTTGTATGCAAATGTTACAATCTTCTCTAAACTTGCTCCATCTTTGATTAGGGTCCAACTAGTAATTCTTTAAATCAAACTCAATTTCATAATCCTTAGAAAAAACAAATTCTCTAACCTAATTAAATATTTAATTTAATTATTTCCAATTGGGCTTAAACTCTTTCGAACCTGTTGAACTTTTTGGGTCAAACCCAATAAACTATTTGGTTTTTAAAAAATCCAAAATTAAGTTAATGGGCTTAAAAAAAAAATTTTTTTTAGGTCACAAATAAATGGGTCAAACACATTTACTGGGCGGGTCTTGTGTCGAACCCATGACCCGATCTGTTAGAACACCACGGGTCGAAGCCCATGGAGCCCTTAGGGTAAGCCACAGGTGATTCTTGCTTGGGACAGCCGTCGTTGCGTGCTGCTGTGCACGCCGGAACCAGCGGTTGGGACAGTCGTTGGTTCGACTAGTGGCCTAGAATCACTAGACTGTCCCGCGAGTGGGAGCAGCGGTGCTGCAGGACAATCCCGTGACTTACTGCTTACAGTGGCGTGCAGTGGAACAATCTTGCGGCCTGCTGCTTGCAGCGGCATGCCGCGGGACATTCCTGTGGCTTACTGCCTACCCATGTGATGCAGCAAGGGTGGCCTCGCCGCTACTACTGGTTGTCTTTCGTGGAGCCCCGTCGTGGAGCTTCTTCTTTCTCCCTATCATGCAGAATTTTACAACAAAAAAAATTGTACAAAATCTCATACCTAATAACAGCTTACACAAAATTTAGAAAAAGAAAGTTAATAAAATTTATAATCCAAAATTATCATATAATTACAGATTCATTATATCAATAATATATTCTAAAAGAAATATAAGCATCCATTCAATATATATATCTCATATGTAAGAAAATATAAAAATCTCATATAGTGATTAATCTATATATTTACAAAAATTGTTTTGATACCAATTGATGAAAATTGAGTTTAAAAATTCGCAACGAAAGTAATTATTTCATTTAGTATATAATAAAAAAATTTTAAAAATTCTTAACAATTATTTATATAAATAAAAATTAATCTCATATGCTAAATGGAGAAATCATATATTAATCTATGCAAGTCATCGTTAAGATCTCACACCACCGGAAGAAGAATGGGTAAAAGTTAATTATGATGCCTCTATAGCAGCTTCTGGTGGTTTTGCAAGCCTAGGGTTGATTATTCGAAATTCAGCTGGTAAGGTCATTTTAGATACTGGTGTGTTGGCTTTTGCTTCTTCAGTCCAGGGTGTAGAAGGTTTGGCACTGCTAGAAGGTTGATAAAGGGTGATTTTTGAAGAAGATGCCTCACTTTTTTTCTCTCAGGTATCTATGAAAGATTAAAATGTTAAAAGACATCTTGGTTGAGTTCAAGGAGAAAGCTTTGAGCTTTGAAGTCTCCAAGTTGATTGTGGTCGGAACATCAACTATGGCCGCTGCCTGGGTGACCTCCATGATCAAATGGGAGAATGACCCAGATGATGGTAGAGTTTTTGTGTCCTCCTTTATCTTTGATTCTGGAATCTGACACTACTAGGATTTTCGATATCTCCTCTCATGGTGCCTCTGATGTGGGGGTGGTTTATGTAGATTGAGGTTTTGACGAAGTAGGAATTGGTTGAGTTTTGTGGGTTCTCTCATCTTCGGCTTTCCCCTTATTTTCTTCTTTCTTTAGTTGCTTTGCTGTGTCTTGCTTGTCTTTGGACGAGCTTTAGTTACCGTTCGTTTGGTTTTTTAGTTTGGGCTTGGGTGGTTGTCTATTTTAGATTTTTTTTTTCTTGATTGGGCTTGATTGGGCCTAGCTTTTACTTGTTTAGTTTTATCTTTTTTCTGCTTTATTCGGCTTCATTTAGGGCTCATTTTTTTCCTTTTGAGTAGAGGATTTGTTTTCTTCCACTTTCGTAATGCAAGTCTTTTTACTGGGAAAAATAAAATAAAGCACCAAAGAGAATCCGTAAATTACTATTCTGTAGTTGGAAAGTGGGACAGCTTAATCCTGTTTCCTCGTCCCACAACAGTTTTCCTATCATGCCTCACTACCTACTTAACATTGTGACATGGTCTAATACAGGCATGCCTGGTCTGAACTCACTAACACTGAAAGTGGACAAAGAGATGTCCACTAAACATGATTGATTGATTAATTAGTTTAACAATTTCGCACTTAGAATGATTTTAGAATGTAATAATCACCCCCACATTTATATCGATCATGGGTTATACAAATAATACCTTTTACCCAAATCAAATTGGGAATTCGTGTAAGTACTGCTTAGCAATTCATCATCGAGGTTGTTTACAACGTCTATTTATCTCATACATGTTAAAACAAGATATAGATTTAGGTTTTACTACAAAGAAAATGTAATAACTTTAAGTTTAATTTAAATGTTTAAAATTAACCATTAAATATTAAAATGGACTAACAACTGTGTAAGAAAAAATTCCCTTGAGCCTATCACTATCAATATATATATATATTTATTTATTTATTTATCTATATGAAAAGGCAATATGGCTGTATCAGTTTTGTCATTACCGTGCAACATATATCTAGTATTGCTACAGGCTCATCCGATCAAACTGTGAGAAAGTAAAGCAGACCAAAATTGGGTATGTTCTATTCCTATGTAATAAGTAATAACAGCCCAAACAGAACACCACTTGGAACTCAAAAGACAAGGTCACTAATTAGTAATTACATCAGTTGCTGAAAGTGACAAATTGGGGTAGTTCATAACTTGGTTTGGATGATAAACACCAACCGAATCTGTCTGGAATCAGTTACTTCCTCTTACGAACAGTTTGTCAACAGTTCTCTCAGATGATCTCTTTTCAAATATTTTTTTCTCCTCGTAAAATCTGTTGATTGACAATTAGTTTATCACAACTTCTAACTTTGGCATCAGAATGGAAATATGAAATTCGGTGAATATCATGAATATCTTTTCTTCTGCTTTAGAATTCCCATGGAACCTAATTTTGTGGAAGTGAGCTTAAAACCTACATAGGCATTCAGAGTTCACTTACCTTGAATAGAATCAAGCTTCTTCTATCCCGAGCTGGTTGAGGGAGTCTGGGCCCACAAGGAAAATTCGTTGCTGGGTGTGGTGTCGGAAAACAACTACTCCCTTATATGCAGTTCTTGGTACACCATCCTGTCAAATGAAGAAATGAAGCAAAGTCAGTGGGCATTTTATTTATTGATATTTAATTGTTATAAATAATTTTCTTGTACCAAAAAACTGGGCAAAGATGGAATACATGGAAAACATTGAAAAAAATTAGAACATTGCAAGTCAATAGACTGCCATATATACTTAGAAACTAATGTCTCACCCCCTAATAATGAAATGGAGAAGTCATAGCATTAAAAAATCTTGCAGCTTATAAATATTTATGCAAAAAGCAGTATCTCCCTACTAGAAAATGAAAAAGGCTTAGCTTTTTACCATTGGATCAGAGGATGGTGGAGACTTCTGTTCATATTAGGAATCATAACTTGATATCTTTGTCTTACCAATGAAAGCACAAACCATTATATTCAGATAATTTCCAATTCTCATAATTAATTGTGCAAAGCAACCTCATATTATTGTACAACTTGAGCCAAATAGAGCATCGATTATAGTACTGACATCTAATTGTTAACAACAATTCTTTTCATTTGCATGACTGAAAAGAAACCAAGAGTCATCAAAGAAACCAAGAGTCATCAAAGAAACCAGCAAGCATATCACAATCAAACTGAATGGAATTTTTAACCAATTGGAGCTTAAAAAATTCACCTCAACAATAAAGATGAAGATTTTACCTTCCATTCTTCAAATATTTTAAAATGGCCAGCAATCCGTTCAAAGTCTGACTGATCATTGTACTGTATACGCACATCACCATCTATATTATATGCCTTTAGAACAGCATCTGTACCACGAACTGGTTTAGCTTTTTTGATAGAGTCAGCAAAGTGCTTTATGTACTTGTCCTGTAGAGAGGACACAAAAATTAATGAACTGTTGATGCTTTATATGTCAAATTAATCAAAATGTACTTTACCTCAAGTAGGTAGCTTAAATCCATTGACTTCCAGTCAACCTTTTACAAAGAAAGGACAAGCAATGTTCAGAAAATCAGGATCAGCTCAAACTAGACAGAATAGTATGGCAATATGATAAGTATTTACCTTGATGTCATTCAGCTTAATTGGTTCCAGGTACTGTTTAAAGAACTGCCCCATACTGGATCCCTACAAGATATTCAACAAGGTGCCTGAGAAAGAAGGCATGAAAAACCCGGAATCGGTTGACAGACAACTTAGGCCTTGTTAGAAATTTGAAGATTTGGCAGCATGCTAAAATAATGCATGCAGTCAGTGCATGCTGTAAGAAGAGGGAAAGGAAGGAGACTAAGTCTATCTAACAGCCACAGAGACTGAACAGATCAAGGGCACACTAAGGTTTCTCATCATTGCACAATACTATTATCCTTCAAAAGAAGGGACAACTGGAAGTTGTTATTTCTGATGAATCCGAAATGTGGTTAATGGATCCTCTCAAGAAATTTTGAAAATTTCTTCAACTATTATCACAGATGTATAGTAATTGCATACAGAAAAGGCCCAACAAATTACGTCAGCAACTGGATCATCAAGCAAGCAAGACATGAAGAAATGCTTTAATAGTAACCAATGTTCGTATTGAAACTACCAAAAGAAGATGTGAAACATAAGTTCTCACATACTTACATGCTCTCCAAAATTATACGTTCGGCACACTTCTGGACGAATAAATTGTCGACCTTTTCGATTCTCTTTTAATCTCAACCAGTCATCCCAGTAAGTGAAGTTTTGTGAAAGAAAATGTTTAAAAGAGAGGCATAAAAATCCACAGATCAATGATCTAAACTAGAAAATACAATATATCATCAAGGATATGCCTTTGGCCATTTTGGAGATAGCTCATCCCAAGTAGATCTAGTCAGCATCCATCCAAGCCCAGGAAAAAAATCAGACCGGTAAAGTAAATCTGTAGTGTAAACCAGGTCAGCAATTAAATGTATTTAGAGAACATAAGGAACTTACAATTTCTGTTTTGGACAATCATGGTTGACTATTTTAAGACCCAGCTTACAATTTTTGGAAATCAAAGAGATTGTTTCATAGATAACTGTGATCAGAGAGCTAGGAAGTTAGCAAAGTTGGCTACAACATTTAAGGATTTAGTTAAGCTGAAAGTGGAGTCAGAGGGGTATAGAATAGTATGTAATAACTTCATGGAAATTAAGGGCTGATATCAAAAAGTTATAATGCCTGAAATTCAGGTAAAAAAAACCAGTATATGTTTAAAGAAATGTAAAACGTTCTTCACAAATAACTACTCATTTCTGGCAAGAGAAGTACACAGGAAAAATTGTAAGAAAAAATGACAGCCCCATCCTTTAGTTTGATGAATAGCTAGTTACACAAGGCAGGCATATGGCATTAAGATTGATATAGATCCAGAAATTGTAGCTGTATTCTAATCAGTCTTTACTCCAATGCTAATATGATGAATGAAATTAGAGAAATGCCAGTAACTTACAAGAATCGTGCACAAACTGCTTTTGTCCATTGTCATTCCATGAGGAAACAGCCATGATTGACCTACCATGAATTGATACCAGGCAACAACATATTACAAATCTTATTTGTTACGTAGTCATATTGCATAAGATATTAAGTACAACTAGAGAAATACTTGTCCTTTTCAAGAAGAGCTGCAGCTGCCTCAAAGTAATCAAAAAAATCTGGAGCAATGTCCATATCATCTGATTACAAAGAAACAAAATCTATCAGCAAATCTCTTGCATGTTCAATTCTTAGATAGGATTGAAAAATACAGTAAAAAATAGACCAGTTTCACCTTCAAGTATGATTACTCGATTGAAGTTATGTTTGTAGAATAACTCATCTAATGCCCATTTGTAATGACCTAAAACCAGAATATGTCAAATCATTGATGTTATAAAAACTAATAAGGTGACTATGATTTTGGTAAACTCAACTCTTAATTTTAGGACAAATAAATATTCAGACCAATTTTGTTAGGGATGGAGGAGCTTTCATTAAGCTGACAAATAGGCCCATGCCATTATGCAGACTATGGGCTCAGAAGGTATCCAAATAATGGATTTTTTCCCCTCCCATAACTTATCCAAAATATTAGAAAGAAAGAGAAAAGGCCATACGTGCAATTTTGTAGTACGCAATCAACTCCCCAGGCCTTTCAGTCTCCACCTTGTCAGAATCCAAGTGCTGCAATAAACTGAAGTCAGTATTCAAGGTTGGCTGACAGACCCTATGGTTAAGAGTATACAGAGAGCATAGAAATTTCCTTGATAACATGTTTGGAGTTTGGACAAATTCCAACTTTTTTGAAAACACAGAAACTTATGGTATTGAAAATATCCCCATTCGTTGCTTGAAAACTCCAATGTGCAACCTTTCAAGTTGCAAAATCTGCTTACATGGTGAGTCTTTAACCACAGCCTAACCAGCTAGAAACAAGTGATTATCTACACACCTAAAATACAATGAGGCGGCACACACATTGTGCAGCTTGCAGGAAACCTAGAGAGTTCTTACTCATCTTAGGGTTCATTCAAAACTTCTTTTTGAACCCTGTTTTCGGGGAGAACCAAAAGGAAGTTCAGCTTCCATTCCCCAAACAGTCATAAAATAATTCTAATTTTTTTGACCTTTTCCTTTCTTTTTGATTGAATTTTTTGGGGTGGATATCACATGATCTCATCGACAAAGAACTGTTTTAATGCTTATCGAACAGAATTGTTGGAAACATATTTTCAATGAAGATGAATAGGGATGCTGGTATATTTCAGAGAATACATGCATGTGCTTACTTGCATGTAAGTTAGCTGATCATAGCTAAGAGCCTTACTTTTAACTTGTGGATGTGATCCATCCTGTGAAAAGGTAAAATAGTAATCATATTATCACAGAAAAAAAAAAGGCATTAATATTCAAGAATCATGCTTGCAAAACAGACCTAAGCTTCTGTAGCAATGGTATTAACCAAAAAACTTATATACCTGAGATACAAAGAGTGGATATTTTGAGGCAACAGATGTTTGATATCTGGGGAATGTTATGCCACAGTCAAAAAGCTGGAAATTTTTACCACTTAAAAATGGGAGGAAAAAAAGAATCCTTCCTAGGCAGGTACATAAAGACACATCAACATACCTAAGGACTGACTTAAGAGTCCTCTCCAAATAATCAGCACGATTGCATGCCATAATCACAACAGCTGCTACTGGCACCTAGTAGTTATAATTATTATTATTTTTTTCAAGAGAAATAAAATAATAAAAAAAGAGGTTAAGAAGCTGAAAAATCTAAGGAAAGGGAAATTTGAAAGCACTCCAACTCTGTACTTTGACAGTCAGTCCTTGTAGATGTTTTCCTGAAAGTTTAAAAACACGTACACTTAGTATTATTCCAACAGGTAAATAAAGTGTCAAGAAAGATAGAAACAGAGCGCCTCAATGCTGAGAATAATGTAACATGGAAATAGAAAATACATATAATCTAAGAAGTTATCTTCTGAAAGACAGCTTAATAGCTGCACAGAACCGTAAATCTTGGCAGCAACTGTTGAAGAAAAGTATATAGACAAAGACTTAAAAAAAGAAAAAGTAATTGGAGGAACAAAATGAACACCGCCATAGCTCAAAAGAAGATATTTGGCACCAGAAATGAAGAAAACACTTATAGAACAGTCCTCATGTTTTTTTTTTTTTCCTTTCAAGTTGACATTGTGACTATATCCCGTCAGTGGGTCAGGTCAATCTCCAAAAAACTGGACTTAATATTGACATGGTGATAAGAAAATTGTCACACCACGTCCATTAGTCTCCTGACTCTCATTTTCAATTTTATACTTCAGGTCTCTTACTTTTTCCATGACTGGCATATAATGTGCAAAATTAATGTAACAGATTACTAGGAAGGACTTAGTTTTTATGTATTTCTTCTAGGAATGTCATTAAAGTTAAACATGGAAACAAGAATGCAATGAAAACATATAGGTACATCTTGGAAGAAAATCAGACATAAGAATGCAAAAAAAATATACTGGCCATCTAAGTTTACCTACTAATTGAAAACAACAAAACATCAGCAGCGCCATACAATACGTGGAAGGCAAAAAATTTTAAAAAGGAAAAAATACTATTCATTACATACTCTCAAGTTCTTGCACAAGAGCCTTCAGTTGTCCGCACTCTTCCTCCTTACGTTTCCTTTCTTCTGAAAATATGGCAGTCTTAGCATAAAAAAGAAAAATAAGGTTTCTGTGGGGTTTCCTAAACCACTTGGAGCCACATAAAGAGAGATCTCCGGTCAACATAAAACACACACACACATATATATATTTATTCTAACTAGAAAAATGTTATAGATTGAACTCTGTTTCTCAAGAAGAAGATTACAGTAAAAAGAGAATATGATAGTATTATGACTAAATGATAATGTAGCCCCACTCGAGCATCAACACAAAAATTTCATGAAGAAAACGAGTGAAGTAGATACAACATAGTACCATCATAAAATATGATCGAAGAGTTCCTGTCATAACCACATAACTTCATTGTGTCAAGACATAAGAACAACACCAGATAAAAGTTACTCATTCACATTACTTGCACAAGATAAGATAAATTAGCAGTCAACTAATAAGGGCAGAAACCTGACCTTCTATGGCTACAATTTGTCCTTGTTGCATGCTTATTTGATCAATTAATAATCTCATTTGACTGGTACAGTGGCTCTCTGATTCAACCTGTTAAGAAGGAAAAGAGAGAAAAAAAATGAAAAAATTATAACTACATATTATAATCATCATGACTACAAAATTGACAATCCAACCAGGAATTTCAGAAGGTGGTGAACCACATAATTGGCATTCACCAATAACTGGAAGAGGAGCAGAGCAAGATAAAGCAGCTCGGTTGTTTTATATATATAATACATATGAATCTATAACCTAATAGTTATGTCCGTCCACTGTACTACAAACAAGTAATCCATTGCAAATTTTGCTGAGTAGAAGAAAAACCCAAAATGCACAAGGATTAAGAAGGCATAAGGACAGTATGTAGCTAAAATGTAACTAAATATCAATATAGGCCCACAAAACATAACTTAAATATACTATTCTAATTAATAAGTATATCCAAATGGACCCTAAAAGACCTGTCAGTCATATCCATCTTCCACCATTTTGAAGAAATGTGACCGTCCCATTAGAATACAAGTATCTAGAAATTTCAAAATGGAGAATAACAAGCAAAGAGACGCAGACATGAGCGACCGACTTACTGCACTAGCGAGCCGATCAGCATACTCTGACTGTGTAGCGAAGAGCCGCATCTAGAAGAAAACGGAAACAAAACAACGACAACGAAAATAATTTCTAAGAATACAGCGAGTAGCAAGAACTAGCAAATAATTTGAGAATACAAATTAAGAAAGAGGTTTTTTTGAATCACCTGTATGTAGATAAACGCCACAGCTGCGAAGAAGAGTAGAAACCGAAAATCGCAGAAGAGTTTCGCCATCTCCGATTTAAAACTCAGATTCAGAAGCTTTTGGATCTCAGAATTAGATGGAAATGGAAATTATGAATTTATGATTTTAGCTCGCACGTTTCATTGATATCAGCGAGAAGAAAATAAAAAGGAAGAAGACGGAATATCGTATGTAAGTTCTTGAGCATTTCTCAAATGTTGTATCAGCGTTTACTTTACCGCACTTCGCTTAGTCGTTACTCGTCAATGTAGACGAATATACCCCCAACACCTCCATTCTTCCTTGGTATTTTTTACTTCATTTTTTCCTTTTTAAAGATTGTGATTATTATAGCATATGTATGTCTCTAATTCACCTTTTATAACACATAGATAAGAGTTGACCAAATAGACCTAGAAGTTACGAACATAAGCATTAGTTTGACCCCTCTATTCATTCTTCTATTACAAATCGAATGTAATTACTTGTTGATGTTAAAATTAGTATTTTAACACATGATACATAATTGTTGAAACAATGGGTAGAAAGTGGAAACCGACTGAAATCAGTTAGTAAGAAATCTTCAAGTGAAGTCGCCCACATTTCTTATTACAAAATCCATGTATCATTTTGTCGAGGTCAAGTTGATCAGACAAGAAAAGAGCATCAGTGGCATGCTCGATGGAACTTTCACAAGTGTGCGAATTCACTCCTCCTCTATGACAAAATGTCAGCAAGATTTGCCAAATCTAGGAAAGTGGTATATGATAGAAATTCTTTCCCTCCCGCAGATCCTGAGGTCCAAGCCCAGGATGACATGGATTCGGCCAATTGAGGTCAAGTTAGAGTAATAGCACAAGTCGATAGAAGCAGGCCAATCAGGTTGCTTACATACCAGCTCCATCCAGGAGTCACTCGCAAGAGTTATCCATGAAGGTAGCCCTCATTCCGAACCTTCAGATGTATTGATCATTTGACTTCTTGAAAAAATGGATGAATGAGACCATCGATCAGAGGAAGCCTTAAATGTTTTAGTGTAATATATGGAAAGGCTATCTAAACTTCATAAGGAAATCCAGGTTGATCCATTGGAAATTGTCCTACCGAACAACCGTGGGGGGCAGCCACATTTAGTCGACCAAGGGTTTGTGTAGTACATTAGGTGTTGGAGTGTCTGGAGCTCTAGGTGTTATGGTCGCTAATTACAAACCATCCCCTGGTCAAAATTCTCCATTTGAGTAGGCAGATACACCACCACCTCCAGTGGAAGCTATCCTACTATCATTGGTGCGCGCATCAATTCGAAGAGAGAACGTTGGGATAAATATTGATGGCAATCTAAATCAAGCAATGAAAATAGTAATTTCATATTTTTATGAATTAAATCTGAATTATTCATAAACAACCGGGATCCATTCATTTAATCATACATCACATATATTGCAGAAATCATAGAAAATCCCAACAAACATAAAATTAGATATTTAGAAACTTACAAGATCTGAATACATAATTATTAATGTTAGGTTTACACAGAGTTAGTCTCATAATTATAATGAACTTTGAGCGTTTTATGGTATTGCAGTCATGCTAGTAGTACAAAGCATACCTCGAATTGAATTTTTAGAATAAGAAAGACATAAAATAGAAAAGAATCTAACTTCTAAATTAAAATGGCCTAACTAAGTTGGCTAAAATATTCTCGGGTTCAACTTTTCTTGGATATTACATCTATTAAATAAGAATGAAAATAAATAACTTGATGGTAACACGAATCATTCCACTAAAAAATAAATCAATACAATCTTACAAGTATAAGACTTAGAGAATGATAAAATTACTTGATCCTAAAGCGATTTCACAAACATGAAGCGTTGAATGAAGAGAATATTGAAGGAAAGTTGCATTTTTCGTAGTGGGATGAAGTCTTTTTAGATTAAAGTTTAGTCGGCCGATTCTTCTTATAGTCCAACCAATTAGCTCTACCCACTTTGTTAGTTGGGCGACATCGTGTGATGTCCTTTCTTCTTTCTCGAGAAAGTGCCTGTAATTCCAAATAGTAATTAGCCCTTGCAAACAAACATCAATGCTCAACTTTGTCGCATCAACCTTTCTTGTGTGCCAACCTCCCAAAATCACCCACGATCTTGCATTCTCGCAAACCACTTACTCACTTCCTACATCTGAGTGATTGGGGTAACAATCTTGATTCTTTCTGATCCGTGTGATTCTTGATCAACCTAATCCTCTCCATTTGATTTTCCACGTAATCAATCTGAGTCTTCAAACATTAAATGTCCATCGACTGAATGTCAACCTATATCGATTTCACCATTACTTTTCATTTGAATTCTGTTGAATGAAAGTGTATACCTCGTATGCCAATCGAATTAGATCCGATGGGTATATAATTTATTAGATCCAATATTATTTATAAATATTATAAATATTATTATTTGTTTAAAAATAATAATGATATTTATCTATTTATCATGTTTATTAATTATATTGTAATTAATATCATACGTTCATTTCTTACCTATCATAATAAAGTCAAGTATTTTAGGTTATGTGCTTGAGACCATAATAGAGATCATGTCAATTTAGATACAAGTTGCTTAAAGCCTAAGATACAAATTGTTCATAGTTATAAGATTATCTAGAGGTACATTGATAATATAAATAAACTATCACATAGATTATCTTCTAAAATACTTACAATAGTTGTGCTTATGACCATTAATGTTAGTAGAACATCAGAATAATTATGAGGGTTGTTAGTAGAGACTAAGGGTATCAAATGTGATATTTAATTAATTCTCGATGGTAATAATACTAATTATTAATGAGAATTATCTACTAACCATATTACATGTAGTTTTTAGAGTTGAGATCATCATGATATCTTATGTTTTAGATTTTATATTTTGACATCATTCCAATAAATTTTAGCCAATGGTGAAACGAAGTGAAATCTTGGGTATAAAATATTGTATATGAAAGTTGTGAGTGATCAAGATGGAATCCATCACTTTCATATTTGGAAATTAGTCCTATGAGTTGTATATTTTATTAAATAATAAAATCTATGCAAGGTAATATGATATGCAAAGAGTTTCAGTAAATCTATTATTTATATTAATTAAAAATATAATAGTTAATATAATTTGTCTTTTAAGTTTAAATGTTAAATTATTATTTAATATTTATATTTTTTTTATAAGAGATGGAAGGATTGTTAATGTATAATTGTTTGTGATTTTTTTAATAAGAGAATTATTTATATAGATTTGTATAATGTTCAAGGTAAGTGATCTCATCGACAATACAGAGGAGAAATGGCCAACACTATATTTTTGTTGCAACGATGTCTCATATGATTGTTGGAAGGATCAATGGACAACACATGGCACATACTTTAATCTTCACCCATACACATATTTTGAAATGGCTTCTGAACTAGAATGAAAAGTAAATCTCACTAACATACTTAAAAGTTGCAGGAACATTTTCTTGTTTTTGTATTTTTACAGTGGAAAACTACATGGCTACTTAAAATGTCCAATGATGTCTTAACGATGATATTTGTTGCACAAATTCTAAATAAAAATTGTACCAAGTCGAGGAATCTATAGTGTTCATGGGGTTCAATTTGTCTTACTAAGAGCCTCGCGAGTAACTCCTATTGTCGAATACAACATGGATGCATTCGGTCGTGATCAACAACTTTACCAAATTCGTGATGTGCAAGTTCAAAACATTATGGAAAGCTTGTTCCATGCCCAAAGCACAAGCTCGAGCTAGACAATATTTTGATGGATTTTCTTGCATTTTAAATATGTAATATACATATGAATAAACTACTTTGTAGCTAGCCTCAGCTTCGTAATTAAATAATTAAAAAAAAAGGAGTTGACTAAGATTTTCACTAAAAATGATAAATTAGATAAATTATTTATTCTAAAAACTTTCAGTTCCAATATTGATCGATCCTATATATTTTTAAAAGAATATTATAGAATTTCTTCTCATTTCCAAATCGAAACAATTTGGAAATATGGATCAAAATGCTTGGAAACCTAGATCTATTTTAGATAAAAAGATAGAAATTGTCGATGTCAAATTTTGTATATCCATAATTACCCATATTTCCTCGATTGATTGTACCTGATTTCAAAGGAAAAAAAAAAAGACAAGAAGGGAATGTTGGGATTACACCAATTGAATCCCCTCCGATGCCTAAGTTAGAAATTTGTATGATATAACATTGTTTCTATTAATCGGAGTATGTTGACAATCGTGGCAAAAAACTTGATTCTAGAAGAGCAAGTGGGGTAGAGATACATCGCTTAATGAAAGAGCAAAATAAGATAAATTGTTTGGAGACCTAACTAGATAAGAGTTGAAGTTCCAAGCAAGTTGTGTCATTCTGTTATGGTAAATGCAGACATGCTAGAAGTATGAAACTATTTCAAACTAAGTTAATCCTACTCCTAAATGGACAATAAAATAAATAGTAATGTTGGGTTAACAATATTTACCAGCATAAAAAGTGAAGAACATAGTCGAGGTTAACAATACATGTTTGGAGAAAAAGTAAAAGAGCAAAAAAGTAAAGAACACAGCCGGGTTAATGATATGTGTTGAGCAGAAAAATAATTTTAACTTGGAAATATAAAGCGATTGAAGTGAACAGAAACCTTAAAGAGTTGCATTATTCTTGGATAATAACATCTACTAAGCTACGATAAAATAACAATATTGTGATGGTGAAATAAAATAAACATTGAGAATTTTTACATGAATCACGAAAGTTATGAGCCTACGGAGCAATAAAAAACTTAAAGGAAAATCTAAAATAAATCCATTGAACGAATATAAAATGACATAACACAAAAATAAATTGATACCGAATTGATGAGTTGTTTTATTTTTTTAGCCCAAAATATTGATGAGTTGTTGAGTGGTGAGTTTCCCTTTGATGGATGCCTTCTATTTATAGAGGTGGGAAACCTGGAGGCCAAGACTATTTACTTGAAGATTAAGCTTGCTTGGTGAGCGGGCACATTTTCCATAAGGCACATGTCAAGGGGACTTTTTAGGAAGCTTGACTCATTCTTCCTTGATGGGAAAGGCGAGCATCTTTGGTTAATTCCTTTTGATGAGTAAGAATATTCCCTTTTGCAACATATTTTTATGTCCCGAACATTTTACTTTTTCTGATTTGTCTTTGAGTGCTGATTGTGTTGTTGTTCATTTTGTGCCATTTTCGATACTTAAAACCTTGTCAAAATGCATCTGAGAGAGAAATAAATACCTCCAAAATTGTAGAATTTCAAAATAGAAAGGCACATAAAGTACCCACAAAGAATGTTGGTTGCATGCCTATGGTAGGCAATCAGTATCACTTTCCTTGCGGCCGATCTTCCAGGCTACATGATTCATAAGCTACCAGTTTGATCAGATGCCTTTTTTCACTTTTTTTTCCAACGCAAATGACCTTTAAACTTGGGTCTTGTTAGCAATTTTGATAAACTTTTTAACTCATTTAATGTCATGTGTCAAAATGCTAATGTTAGCATCAACAAGTTTCTTGAAATTATTTAGGGTTTATAACAATTTCTTGATTTTTTAGGGACATCTGAAAACTGTGGTGATTTATAGGGTTAGATGATAAATTCTTGTTCTTCATTGTTAGGCTAGAATTATATTCATTTGGCTATTGTCTATTGTCTTTTGCATGTATATTGTCTTTTTTTTTTTTTTTTTTGGTCATGTTTAGTTGAATGTCTATTATATTCATTTGGTTTTTGGGTATTGTCTACTGTTATATAGTAGCAGAGAATGAATGGAGGTGTGGAGGGAGACCTTATTAAACAAGGGTCTCGGTAGTGTCCTTATCACTAATTTGAGGATTCCTCTCCTTAGAGTTGGGTAAGCAAAGGTTGCCACATTGAAGAATTTCATATTTCATCAAGATCCCCTTAGTGTTTCATCCGTCGTCTTTGTCTAGATAGTTTAAATAGTGCCCAAAGGCCTCTGCTGACCTGAGGGCCTAACCTCAAAATGAGAGTAAACTATTCTCCCTACCTTTTACCAAAATGATACCTAAATATCTGACCACATAACTGAATGAGTGGTCAGCTTAAAATAAAAGGTCGATGATAGGGTAAATTTTCAAAGTTTAGGTTCATCTAGCAACCTAAACAAGGCTAAAGGAAGATACATACACTAATTTCATTTAACTATGGATTTGTGCCGCAAGCATTGCCCTAAGGTTGAGCTATAAGCAGAAACACAGTGGTTAAGGGAAATTGACGCTATTCTCAATAAAAATGTGTTATTTTAAAGAAATATGAAAGGGTGTGAAGAACAATCAATAACAATAAGAAAGAAGAATCAATGAGAATCTCATTTTTGGGAAGGTCGTGAATCACGTAAGTATGCGCGTACGACATGATAATCAGAGGAAAACTTCACAGAAACTACTTAGCAGAATAATCAAGTCGTCTTGCACTGGCATAAAATTTTACATAAGAGTGTGAAGCTTGGAAAAATTAGGGAGGGGTAAAATAAGGAAGAAGTAAAAATAATATTTATACTATGAGCGAGGACCAAAAAAAAAGAGACGCATGTTAGAGAAGGTGAAATAGCAAAGGGTAATCATTATGGCCAAAAACATGCATAGAATGTTTTGCCTCCGTAGACACTACATGAGTTAAAGGGTAATATCAATTGCCACCTTTTTGTAATGTAAGTCGTAAGGCGATCTGACGGTGGAAACGAATATTCTAAATTTGTTTAGAAAATCTTAACTACCCATAGTCTTGATCTAAGATCATGATCATGCAAAATATATATTTAATAGAAACATTAGAAAAAACTAGAAAATTAAAGGATTAATTTAGAAATTACCTTTCGTTATGTATAAAACTACATAACCGATCAATTTCATAAACTCTTCACAAATGTGAAATCTCCTCGGTAGGTGGAATACGAAGATCTATGAAGTCACCCAAGTCTTCAACCTTAATCTTGATCCACATGAACTTTTTCACTAAAGCGATTGGCTTCCTAAAAGTGCCTACTATACCATTTCAAGCGAGTGGTTGAACAGATTGGCAAGTACGCAAAACTAATCCCATAGCCTATAATGAAAAGAAACATAGCTAATTTTTCCTCTACTCTGACACTCCTAGAGTGACCGAATTTGGTTATGTGTCTTAATAGTGCGCATAGGTCAAGGAACATAGGTATTTGCGTACGACACATTTGATGACATACTTCATTGGGACCAAGAATAAGCTCGTTCATGAAAGTCACACCAGTTAGAGCAGATGCTCGCATGGGTCATGTATTCTGCGAAAAGCATTGGGAGCGAGCGACTTCTTCGGGCAAGTGAAGATCTTGAAGCATTTGTTCTTCAATCATCATCATATTTTCTAGGTCGTCGAAGTCACTATCATGAGATGATGATCTACTACTCAAATCCATGAGGATAATAACCTTTAGCGAAATTCAGGTTAGGCCTACATATATGATAAAACATGTGAAAAAAAAAAAAAACTAATGTACAAGTAATTAAATTTAAAGAGATATTATGTGTAATGTTAACAAAAGTTGTCAACAACATGACAGTTATACAAATATTTAGGAGAAATGGCGTTGGAAATAATATGAAGAGTATACATGTAAGACATATTTGTAATATGAGCAGTTAAAAGTAAACGGTAGGGGTTGAAAGGTTGAGATGATATGGTGTGTAAGGGATATAAATAAAGGATGAGTGATTTCTATAATTATTGGAGTTGGTATTCCATTTTTTCCCCTTCCGTCCTTCCCCTCTTACGTTTAATTTTCAACATTTAGATTGTAATGTAAGGGTTAAAATGATACGAACTCAGATTTTTAATTACAAATTGAATAAAATTCATACAACCCATATGAGGGTTGCCTGTATATCTTGTTTCGCTTGCCCAAAATTAAAATAATTTCAAATAAAATTTCAGTTGAAATTCAACATGATATGATGTAGGAGGTTATTGAGAATAGTGATGGGCATGCATGTATGGTATGGCTGGTGATGTAAATTATATGTAAGATTCTGTAATTGAGTCTTGGCTACCGTCGATATTATTATGTATCCCCGTGTCGAGGAATGGGTAGTATGGGCAAGGTGTAGGGATGGCCATGAAGTTCAACTACATTTATACTGCCTCTTCACGGGTTGGCACATCTGGGGTGGATGCCGGTCGTAAAACTCCAATAGTAGTATGTGTTCCAAATAGGATGCCCAATTTCTTGTAATGGTCACACCGCGAAAATTGTAAGATCTACAGCGGGGTGTTTTTGCAAAACAAATGATTCATATGAACTGGTAAAAAAATGATTGCGTAATACTCAAAAGAAGGAATCAGTTATGAAGAATAATCATGAAAATCAATAATGAATGCAGGCTATAAAAAGCAGTCATCGTTTGACATTCAACTATAATAAAAGTTGGGAAAATTGTTTACAATTTTCTGCCAATTTATGCAATAATGAATCGTCAAACGGTGATGCAAAAGGAATGCTAATCTGAATAGTAATATAAGATATATGCTATGACAATAATAATAAGATGTGATAACTAGAATGCACATAAAATGTCACAGATTTTGACCTTGATATATAGATCTCCCACACATCCTTGTCCAAAGTCACTGTGGCGGATTCCTAATCCCAACCACCGTCTGTATATTTTAGGAGGACGGAGAATTTCACGTACTTTTTGCTTAACTTGTTGAACCTTTCCTCTCAATTGGGTAAGCGTGTACTTTTGTCTCGACTGACAGTTTATTTTGTCCAAAATAGTAGCCTAAGAGTACTTGTCGAATTGACCTACAACAAGGTTTCCATCGTCTGCCTCTTCCAACATTATATCGATGAACAACTTTTCCTCCGATGTGGACCAAATGCCAGCATCAACATTTTCCTAATATTGACCCAGAAAAAAAGTACAATTTCACGTAATTATAGTAGACAGGTGGCGAAAATTTGAAATACCACATATGATAGACTTACTACAAGTCCTTATAAACAACAAAATCAAATGTTTATGCATAATTTTTGAAATGTCGATCACAATTTTGATTGAAATGGCGTAAAGAGAAATGAAACTGACTCAAGTAAAGGTTATTAGCACCACCTATCACATTTTTTAAAAAACATAAACTATATTTATATAAGTATTATTAATCGATTATAATCTGGTACATCCAGTATAACATTTTTTGTTGTTGTTTTTCAGATTCCATTAAACTTGATTAATGAAAACAGAGTACACGTTAAAGACACGATTTATAAAACTGTAAGTAACCCTAACTCTTAGGTAGGTTAATAATAGTATTAACAAGTAATAAAATGCAAAGTGGTAGGTAATCAAATTTCAACAGATTCTAATAGCAGGGCCAAACATGTTCAACCAACACACAAAAAAAAAAAAAGAAATTCGTGCAACTACACTGTAAGAAAAATCATAGAATAAGGAAATATCACATCAAATCACAACATAAGGAATCCAAAAATAAAAAATAAAAAATGACAATTAAGCCCGACTGAAATAAAAATAAGATCGAATGAAAAAAAAATGAAAATGAAAAAAAACCCATAACCAGAGTGTATCAACCAGGCATGACACCAGTAGCAGTTTGGGAGAAAGGACTTTAGAGATGTGAACAACCATAAGAAAATTTCTTACAATAGAAACTTACCGAATGTTGAGATGATTGTCCTCTCGACATCTGGATGCTCACTTTGCTACGATGAAAGTCGGTAGTGCGCTGGGTGGATAATGGAGATGAGTCAAGTTTCTGAAGCAATGGAGTGGGTCCTTTATGCATAGCTTTTGACCGATTGTCAACTGAACAGGGTGAGAAGGATCAGAGTCGGGGTTGAAGGGGGAAGGCAGATCAGGTGAAGGAAGAGAGGTCTAATGGAGAAGAAAGGTGAAGAGAGAAAAGGGAAAGTGAAGAGGATATCTGACAAGCAAAATATGCTTTGTTGGCTTTGTCCCAAACGGTCTACTGGTCTAGTCATGAAAATAGGTTTTTAAAATGCATTTTTAATTTTATAAACATAAAAATGTATTTTGAGAAGTAAAAATGTATTTTGAACTTTCTAGCCAAACATGCCTCACATATCTAGAAACTCTAACCAATTTCATTAAGATCAGATCAAAACCTATATTTTTTTTTTACAAATTTATACATGGATTCCCATTTGTATATTAATTTCTTCATTATTCATTAATAGGCATTCGAATTTGATAGGTATAGTACAAAGATTATCGCATTCAAAAAAGGAAATAAAAAAATAAGTTATGGTAATGAATTGATGAATAGAAAATTAAGAGCGAAATTGATATTTATTATTGGAAATAACTTTGATGTTCGATTGACGAAGAATGAAACAAAGATGAAAATAGAGATTCGCTATTAAGTTGATGGAGAACGAGGTTTTCTAATTTGGTCAGAAATTAATTCAGTTTTCTAATTTAGGTTGATGAAGAAGAGAACAGAAGATGAAGGGAGGGGGGAAGAATGGTTATTTTTAGGGGTAGTTTAGTCTTTTTAGTGAGAATATTAATTCTTATTCTATTTTTTAATTTATGTTCTCGTACAATCAAATAGACGTAATACATTCTCAATCACTTAGTAATCCAACGAAATATGTCTCTTATGATTCACTTGATTATGATTTATGAGAATAGGTAAAATGAGTGAAATAATAATCGTTAGAATTATTAATAAAATAAAATTCGTAAAAAAATAAAATAATAAAAATAAATTTATATATATATATTTTATTTTTAATATTATTATTTTTTTAATGTGTAATGAAAAAAAATTAATTTTTATCTAATTATGAAATAAAAAAAATAAAAAAAAGAGTCACTTAGTTCGTTCTGTATAATAGACATTCCCTAATCAAACGACGAAACGAGCGATTAATGATTTTAAAGAATGTTCATCCGTTCCAAGAGGCCGGCTTCTCGGCGGTTTATAGATGAGGCGAAGTCCTAGACTCCTACTAGAGGGAGAGAAGTTCGGGAACTGGTTCGACTTCGCAAAGCTCAGGTACGGCCCACAGCCTCAGGCTTGGATGGATTCGTTTCCAGCTTCTTCCCCCCTTTTTTCTACTACTGTTTTCTTCGACTCTCTCCACCTCGCTCTCCTCCCACTTTTGCTCAGCGCACACTTACTCACTCCGCTTTAATGGCTTCCTCTCAGTTTCATCTCTTCTGGCTCTCTCTCTGGAAGAGAACGTCTTTTCAACGACCTCACGACAAAAAAGAAAGAGGACGTGGTGGTGCGGAGGCTCACTGTTTGATCAACGATTTGTTCGATCGGAATGAGTTCTAGGGCTCCAGTGCAACACTACAATCTGAGATCTACGAATTCGTTTATTGGTAATCCTTTACACGATCTCAATACCGTTGATGGGAGGCCTGGCGAAATGGAAGCAATCAGCGCCGTCGATCGAGACGACAGCTTGGGAAATGACCATGATTCCAACGCTGTTGTTAGTGTTTCACTCTTTCTCTGTGTTTCTTAAGTTGATTTCTAATTCTATTTCGTGTCTACTTCATTTAATGCTGAATTCTATGGTGTACAATTCTTAATTCAGACAATTGCAAAATTATGGGTTTTCATGCTGCTCTATTCTCTAGAACTTTCTGTTTTGTTGCTAAGGAATCTAAATTTCATTATATATCCGTCTTTGATCGTATATGGTCTATAGTCTAAGAGCGGTGTGGTTTATTATTATTATTGTTGTTATTATTTATTATTATTTTTTGCATAAAACATTGTTGGATAATACTTTTTCTGTTACCACTGTTGCTGATGCCTGTTGTTTTCTTTTTCCAGGATTGTATGCATGAATCTTATAGAAATTCATTACCCCTTCATAATGTGGGAGTTGAAGAAGATTGTTCTAGCCTTGAGAATAGTGGGTCTTCAAGAGGTCCCTTCGATATCTTGACTATAGAAGGTAATCTATATCTCAGATTTTAGTTGCCTTTTTGAAGTAGCTTTTAAGTGAATTCAAAGTTGGGACTTTGCAGACCTTGTGTCAAGTATAATGTTACTGATCTTTACTGAACTATGAAACAGACATTTCACCAGTTGAATCAGCTCGGGCAAGGTTTCTGCAGATTGTTGTGGATTACTTTATTACTGATCATGTGATTGAAGTTGTTGATACTGATAATGAATATTCATCTGAGTCTGGACTTGATAAACTGACTAAGAGGAAGACAAGGAAGGTTCGGTATGAAGGTGACTCGAAATATGCCTTACCCTTGATGTATGTGGCAAATATGTACGAAACTCTAGTAAATGATGCAAATATCAGGCTTGCTTCTTTGAATGGTATTCGCGATAAAACTATTGGAGTAGCACTTGAAGCAGCTGGTGGTTTGTATAGAAGGCTGGCTCAGAAGTTTCCCAAAAAGGGTAACTTCCTAGCCTCCATTTATTTTTTTCTTTTTTTTTTTTTTTTTCTGTTTTTTTCTCTTTCACTTTCTACCCTATTTTTAGTTGTTTGTCCCACAGTAAACCTATGCCTTGTTCACATAATACAAAAAGCATGTTTGTCCACTTAAAACTACTTATATCATTATATTAATTTATGCTTCCTCCCGATATCTTGCTTCGGATTGACAAAAAAATATAATGGAAGGAAAAGGTTATGCATTTTCCAGGGAAAATTTTTAATTTTTATTTTGTAGATTTTGAATTTTTGTAGATTTTGTAGATTTTTTTAATACAGTTCCTCTTGGTGGTAATGGGACACCGAGTGTTTTTACAAACTTTCACTCTGACATGCGCTATTCATTTTGGATGCTTTTTATGAGGTTGCTCCATATGTTTTAATGCTTCTTCCAACAGGACCTTGTACATTTAGGCGAAGAGAACTTGCCACTTCTCTAGAAACAAGGACCAGATTTCCAGAATTAGTAATTCAAGAAGAGAAGCGTGTTCGTTTTGTTGTAGTCAATGGTTTGGATATTGTTGAAAAGCCGAATACTATGCCTATTGAGGCTGCTGAGTGGTAAGTTCGATCTCTAAATTTCCCTCTACCTTTTCTCTCAGCAAAATCTTACCCCACTATCATGGCTTTTTATATTTTTATTTTACTTAACTTTTTGATACATCATGGTGTCTCTTCCCATGACTCTCTGTAGTGATTTTTCTGGAATCTCACTACTAATCATGTTTCACTATTAGTAGCTTTTTACACCCAGTGCTGTGAGTGTGAAGTGAACTAACTATTGATAAAATGCATATAAGCAAGGCTAAAATGTAACAGTAGTTATGTTTTTTTATTGTGCCATTGTCATTTGTGAACTCTAAATGGTTTTCTGCACGCAAAATAGGACCGCCATTAACAACTAAATGGGTCCATTAGAAATCTTTCACAGAACCTTTGTATTGTTTGAGTGTATGAAACCTTGTATTCAAGCAACACTTAATTTTTTGGTTTGGTGTCACCATGTAAGCAAAGTGACTGAAACATCATACCAAATCTGATAGAAACCAGGAACTTCAAGTTTATAAAGGAAGAAATATAAGGCAATTTTAATCCTCAAGCTTTGATTTTCTATGACGGGGGTAGAGTATAAAATTATTGAATAAGTCTAATCGGTACTATTGGTTAGTTTCCTTTTAGAATTTGTATTCTTAGTAATGAGTTTCCCATTTCAAGTATGATACACTATTAATTATCTCAAACTAGGATGTAAAATTATGGGTTCCTACTGTAGTTTCGTCAAATATGATACATTATTAAAAAGCTTTCTTATGTAGTTTGGGCTCTTATTAGCTGCTTCCTAAATTATTTTGGACTACTTTTTGCTTGGTTTAGTTTCTTAGTTTTATAGGTTTCTTTATTTTACATTTTCTATAATTATAGCCTAATAGAATTGTTTGAAGTGATGGGAAAGTGTAGCTTGATTGGTAGTGCCGCCACCCATTTGTTTCCGATTGGTGCCGAGTGCTTTCAAGGAGTATGATAACAAGCTTTGATCTTGTTCTTTTAAAGAAGAAGAAATTAGAATAAGAAGACATGTTCAAAGCTTAATGAAATAATAAATTTTGAGTTTTGAGTTTTCTCTTAATCTAAGTGTGAGGTTTTGTTCTTGTTGGTGTGATCTTTGATCTTATTACTCTTAGGGTCTTGGAAATTTGATTACGATCTAGATTCATAAACCTTAATTTCCTCTTGTTCGACCTGTGTCGAAAACCTGCTTTTCTTTTTCTCTCAAAGCATGAGCTAGTGAATATTCTAAAATGGAATATCCTAAGGGAAATCTGCACTACCATGTTATTATAGTTTGAATCAGGATTATGATAACAGTAGCTATTAACAGTGAAGATGCGCTTTTGGGTGTAGAGTAGCTGATTGTCTGTTATTATTAAATTAACCTATCTGAAAATGACATATATAGCCTTTGAAATAATTATTTAATGCATGTTTTAAATCTCTTGGCTGAGTCAAGCATATTCTTATTGATGAGGCTTTTAGAGAGCAATCTAAGACACATTCAATAGTACTCTATGAAAAAATGGTAACACGTTCATTTCATGATTTGGGCAGAACCTCAAATTAGGTCTTGTGTGAACCTCTTGTACACATTCATCTCTTGTTCGCGTCTAGAATCTCATGACGTAGGAAGTGTAAGGGCAAATAAGTCAAATCAGAATTGAGGAGGAAAAATCTTCCAGGACAAGGGACAAGCCCATGCTACACAGACCATAAAAAACAATGATCAACTAGATTCTAGTAGCAAATAATTCAATATGGAGGATATTGGCTACCTCAGATCACTTCTTGATTCATTCAAAAAACCGTTAGGTTCTTTTTGTTCATTGACACTCTTTGGTATGTTTTCTAACTCTCGTGCTCTTAATTCCTCAAATGATGTCTTTATCCTTTAATGACTTATTCTCATATAGTCCTTGTCCTAGTAACAAAAAGATAACCATAACTGATGGGTAACAGTTACTGTACCAGGTCAAGGGAATATACCTATCTTTGATCTTAAAAAATGTCTTACATGTGCCCAAGCTGACAACCAATCGTAGGACATCAAAGTGGTCATGGTAATCAACAAGACCATCAACATCTAGATACTGCTCCACCTCTATAGTCTGTCGAGTGAGCAACCTCAAACTACGACTCGCATAGAAATCTTTCACTAAATTACTAAGTCCTCATGAAAATTGTATCCCTACATCTGGCTGTGAGGTGGATGCGACATCGGATAATGCAACGCTCGTGGACGACGATGCACGATCCCCCTCTTTATAGCAATCATACAAAGACTGCAAACACGCTTGAGATTCCCTGATCAACCGATTGACAAATTTCGGACTATCTGAGCCTTTCTCATAAAGATACTCAAGCATTTCACAAGTCATTACAGACTTGTTCCGAGGACCAACAGATAGGCAACATAAACTAAGAGATTCATTTTATCAGGATTGCCCCAATACCTATCAACTTCTTCTTGCATATGGTCAGCCAATCAAGCATAAGAGTTTGTGTATCTTAGGACATTTCCTTAATCATCTTCTAGTGACCATTTTCATACAATATTGATGGACGGTTACATGCTTAGTGGCAAATAATATCTCCGTTCCATCAAGAAAGTATCCCAAAATTTTCAAATACATTTGGGCCATTTTCCAATCATCATCACTCAGTTCTGAAAATGTTTGCTCTTTCATTTGCAGCCACAATCAATAAAATAGATTTATAAGAACAAATTTCATATAGTGGGCAAAAAGTATAAAACAAAATATTAATGGTAGGACACTTGCTTCATAAATGCATTACGATATGGATACACCTTCTGAAGCATAATTTACGTCGAGTTCCACTTAATGGCGGTGTCAAGCCACATCTTCTGGTCAAAGTCGAGGCCTTCTCATTGACAACATTTTTTGAATGTCTTTTCACGTGTCGGCGATGAACGGATGCATTTAATTGTTGCACGAATCTTCTCAATAGAATTGTTCGACACTTGCAATCCCTCACACACAATGATATTAATTATGTGGCATGCACACCTATGAGAAGGAAAAAATCATCATCACCAACACGACTAATGCTCCACTCATGGATAATTTCAGCTAGTGGCTTCTCGATAGTCTTGCCTTTGTGATCGTCCACGACCTTGAAAGCAATAACCTTCTTCTAAACCTCCTAACTATTATCAATGTAGTCGGCAGTTGCACACATATAGGACATATTTTGAACGGAAATCCATGTGTTGGTGGTGAGGGAGACATATCCCTCAAACTTCTTGAAAAGCCCTCGCAACTTCACCGACATTGTCATAAATAACTTCATCACTTCTTGTGTAATTGTGAATCGTGATGACACCTCCACATGTGGATCAATCATCTTCAATAATCTAATGAAGCTTGGGTGCTCTACTTGGCGAAAGGCCTTCGACTTAATAACCAACCGCACAATGGCCGTTCTGATAGTTGGCCCATCGAAAGTGCATGATACAAAGATATGAAATAAATTAAAATTTTCATTCGAATCTAATTAAACAATTCATTAAACTAATGGAAATAAATTATATTACCAGTGCGCTTTGTGATCCCATCAGATTTTTTCACACAGACAAGAATTTTATCCATCGAGCCATTTATTTTCCCTGCAAGACAATGTTTCTTTGTGTGTTGTGTAAAGTGCGATGTTCCTGATTCCTAGCTATCTTTATATGACGTTACCCTTTTACAATGAATGCACGTTGTTATATTCTTCGTTGTATCAGCTATAATATTTCCCATGTTGAACTCCTTGTCGGCCATTTCTTCGTATTAGTCTTAGTAGTAGGATGTGTTGCTTTCTCGGTGGCTAATAACTTCTTTTTTTTTTAATTCTCTTTTTGCCTTGATTTGTAACACGGGTTGTTGTGTTATCAATAAGGTCTGCATAATAATGAGAGAGGGAAATGTCCTCTAATGAAGGAACAAGTGATTCACTATTATTACTAGGCACGTCCTGTTAGCATTTTTTATAGTCAATTACCATTTTTAACTACCCTTTCCTAATTTTAATCAACTTAAATATAAATATCCAATATATTTTAGAATCATATGCAGAAACATGATATAAATTTCTAATCATCTTAAACTTCAACAAATTAGAATATTACCAAATCAGAATATTATCAACTTAATCTTAAACTTCAACTTTCCAATCATCTTAAACTTTAACTTAATCATCCTTTGTAATAGATCATAAACTTCAACAAATCAGAATATTACCAAAATACTAGAATGCTCGTCTGTGTGTATCTCCAACAAAGCGATAACTATATCGAGGATGGAAGAGGCGTTGTGTCTGCTAAGGAGGAGGCGGCGACGGATCGAAGAGCGAGGAAGAGGGATAGTGGGCGGAGGGCGGAGAGCGGAGAGCGGAGGGCGATGGTAGCGGCAGATCTGCGTGTGATGTAAGTCTGATTTGTTTTTAATGCGGGTAGAGGCTGCTGTGGGCAAGGGAGAGGATAGGTGGCCGACAGGTACCTGTCATCTGACATGTCGGGTACCCGCACAAACGGGTTTCTTTTCTCTAAATAACAATAATTCATTGATTCCATTCCATTTGATACGCAGTGATGTTTGGGGTCCATCAAGGGTTGCTAATATTTTGGGAGCATGTTGGTTTTATAACCCTCATTGATGATTGTACAAGAGTTACATGAGTATTTCTCATGAAACAAAAATCTGAGATAGTGACTATTTTTCCATTTTTTCTAAATATGATAAAAACACAACTTGGGGTGAGCATTAAAAGATTGAGGAACGATAATGGGTGAGGGTATTTTAATCAGACTTTATCATCATTTCTCAATAAAGAAGGAATAGTTCATGAATCATCATGCATTGATACACCCCAGCAAAACGGAGTGGCGGAAAGAGAAAATGAACATCTTCTTGCAACTACTCATGCCCTACTTTTTCAAAGGGAAGTTCAACAATAATTTTTTGGGGGAAGCTGTCCTTACAACAACCTATCTTATCAACCGGATACCCTCTGGAGTGTTAAACTTTCACAGTCCATGGAAACACTTTCAAAACACTTTCCAGCTTTTCGAAAGGCAAACAGACTACCTCCTAGAGTTTTTAGGTGTGTGGCTTTCGCTATTATGCTCACAATCGAAGCAACCTGGATCCTTGGGCACTCTAGTGTATATTCATTAGAAACTCTTCAACACAAAAAGGTTACATGTGTTTTCATCCCTCTACTCGCAAGATATACACCACCATTGATGTCACCTTCATTGGAAGTGAAAGCTACTTCCCTCATCCTTCTCCTCAAGGAGAGATGATAATTCATGATGGGAAGGATAGTTTAGATTTCTTTCCCAACCTTCCACTCTCCCAAAACCAAGTACTCAAACAATCACCATCATCTTTGAGTCAAAATTCGAACCCTAGTTCTGAGTCAACACCACTGCTACCATTTGACCCTGCAATCACCAAACCACTTCAAGTCTACTTGAGAAAGGAGTACAAGATTGATTTGAAGGCAACCTTAGAGTCATAACTACAATGAGGAAATGAAACTACTCAAGAGAAAGACATCACAATGGTAACCATTCCTACCTTACTGAAAAAAATGAGTTCGATTTACCCACTGCAGTTCGTAAAGGTACTAGACAATGTACACAACACCCACTCACAATTTGTCTTTTTAAAAAATGATCTCCATTACATAAAGCCATTGTCACTCATCATAAGAGTGGAAACATGCTATGACAGTTGAAATGCAGACACTCGAGAAGAACAAAACATGGGAATTGGTTGAGTTGCGGAAGGGAAGAGACCGGTGGGATGCAAATGGGTATTGTCATTGAAATATAATGCAGATGGGTCTCTTGAGAGGTATAAAGCAAGACTAGTAGCGAAGGGTTGTACTCAAACCTTTGGTGTTGACTATGAGGAAATCCTTGCTCAAATTGCAAAGATGAATACAATAAGGGTGTTGTTGCCATTAGTTGCTAGCTTTGATTGGACTTTGCAGCAACTTGATGTAAAGAATGCATTCCTGCACGAAGATCTCGAAGAAGAAATCTAAGGAAGCACCTTTAGGATTTGATACCATGAAGAAGAACATGGTATGCAAATTAAAAAAAAGGCATTGTATGGGCTAAAGCAGTCTCCTAAAACTTGGTTTGGCAAGTTTGCAAAAGTAATGTTAGCTATAGGGTACAAACAAAGTCAAGGGGATCATAGTTATTTACTAAACACTTTGCTTCAGGGGGAGTCACAACACTTATTGTATATGTAGATGATATTATTATTATCAGCAATGACCAGATGGAAAGGGGAAGTTGGTCATGGAATTTGAAATAAAAGACCTTGGAAAACTGAAATACTTACTAGGAATTGAAGTTGCTCATTCAAAGGAGGGAATTTTTGTTTCACAACAAAAGTACATAATTGATTTACCCGAGGAAACTGGGAAGGCAGTTATAGAACAGTGGAGACACCAACCGAGAAAAATCACAAACTCGGGGAAGCGGTTGATGATGAACTAGTAGATAGAGGAATGTACCAAAGACTTGCTAGGAGATTAATATATCTATCTTATACTAGGCCAAATATAGCATATGCATGTAGTGTTGTAAGCCAGTTCATGCACAATCCGAAGACGTTCATCTTCAAGTAGTATATGGAATTTTACTGTATTTGAAGTCAAGTCCAGGACAAGGGTTACTCTTCAAGAAAGGGCAGGAATGAGATTAGAAGTGTGCACATATTTTGATTATGTAGGATTAATTTTAGATAGGAGGTCAACCTCGGGTTACTGTACCTTCCTTGGTGGGAACCTAATTACATGGAATAAAAAGCAGCCGGTAGTTGCAAGATAAAGTGCAGGAGCTGAGTTTCATGCAATGGCCTTAGGAGTTTGTGAACTATTACGATTGGAAATAATTTTGAAGGACCTCAAAGTTTCGGTAGAGAAACTAGTGAAATTGTATTGTGATAACAAGGTAGTCATCAATATTGCACGTAATCCAGTACAACATGATCGCATCAAGCATGTGGAAGTTGATATACTTCATAAAGGAGAAGCTTGATAGTTGATTGATATGCACTCCATATGTGTCGACATAAGGAGAAGTAGCAAATGTGTTAATAAAAGGGTCCACGTTTCAGAGACTTGTTAGCAAGTTGGGAATGAACATTTGTTCTCCAGCTTGAAGGGGAGTGTTGGAATATAGGCGTAATTCATGTAGATAAATTAGGAAGATATCTTTTCCTTTTACGTCACATTTTATAGCATGATTATAGGCCGATTTAATTAGTCCCTTAATTTTAGGGATACTAGTGTATTTCCTTATTCTTTCTAGGTTTTATTTAGCCTATATAAGGCTGGCCTCATTGTAGAGAATTGATATGAAATATATTCCTCAATTTTGTATTATTTGTGATAAATTAATTTATTGGCCTATAGTGATTCACAAGAAGACCTGGTTTTACCCCTTATCCCACCAAATTGAAGTCTGAGACCTAAAGCGGTTACATTTCTTTCTACTATAAACTTTTAGGGGTGAATGGTTCGATTCTTCGAAAGGGATGAGAATGAGAATGAGAAAAAAGATGAAGGGGAATGGAATAACTAATTCCTTTGTTATTTGTTTGGTTGGACAAAGAATGAGGAATAATGAATGTTTTTTAATGGTAAAAAATGGTTTCTAAATAAAAAAAGTTTGACAAATTACCTAATAGACCCAATAAAGTTTAAATATTATGAAAAAAATCCCATATAAAGTAATGAGTTATTCCATTCCACTTGAAATACATGAGTTTTGAAATGAGTGACTCATTCTCCATATTGAGTCCTTAAGAAATGGAAACAATTTTCTGATTTTGACATAATCAAACCAAATGGAGAAATGTTAATTCATTTTGATTCCATTCCCTCTCATGGAATCGAACTAAGCCCCTCCCTTATAGTCCTTTGTTCCCATCACCTCATATCATGCAAGTTCTCTTGTTAGTGTCTCTGGATGCCTACTAAGAGAGACACTACTAGTTCAGTTTTGCTGAATAATTCTTATTCAATCTATGGCTTCTTCAAAATTTTGGAATTCTGATTCTTAGCTTTTCAATTTGAATTTTGTAGCTTTCCTGCATTTATCAGATTAACAAATTCAAGAGATACAGGTTTAAACGATTAACAGGTCGGAGTGAAGTTGCTGTTTCTTCTCGTGACTACAAATTCTATTCTCCTCGACACAAGTATAGACGATCATCAACGAACTCAGGTTCCAACATCTCTAGTTTGAATGTAAGAGCCATTTTTTCTATCCTAATAGTGTGGGATTGTTTGGATAACTTCTGGAATAAAGTAATAATTGGCATATAAGCATAGTTAATGAAGTATCATTATTAGAGTCGTATACGGCTGTGGATAGTTTTTTTTGTGTCAGTTACACGTACATCTACAAGTAAATTAGAGACGTATGTTTCGAAACCATAAGGGTGCATTTGTAATAACCATATACTGGGGGGTTGAATGTGTAATTTTTCATTAAATTTTTTATGATTGCAATTTCTCTCTAAATATATTTTCATGCAAAATGGTTAAGCTGTAGTATTATTTTATTAACAAATATGCCCTCGTCAATTAATTTGAGGTGGTAAAAGTAGCTTTCTTTTTTTCTGCAGACATTTTCTGGCACCGAGAACTCATCAACATTGGCTGCTGGTCAGGGTTTTCGCTCTATAGTTGAAGTGAGAGCTCCTTCCTTGGCTATCTTTTGCATTAAAAATGTAGAATTCATGTAGGTAGTCTGTTTTTAACTTGCACGTTATACTAGTAAGTCCTCTAGCTTTTATAATCTTGAAGACATAAACTAGTGGACTTCTAATTGAACAACTCATATCAAGCAAACGCATATGGGGCCCTCCTAAATCTACTATAAAAATCACTCTGCGTTGCTCCATGAACCTTTGAGTGTGAAGTAGGCTTGCTTTGCCTCCTTACTACCAACTTAGCCTGAGAACCTATTTGTGCTGATCCAAACGAAGCGGATCATTTTTTATTTTTTTTGCCCAAAATGTAAACTGGGAGCTTCTCCTGGAAGCTTCTTACATTTGGAAAATCTCTCACGAAGGGAATATGATATACCCATATTCTCCCTCCCCGTCATTTCTCACTTTACTAATCATTCCATAAAATGTGCACCAGATGGCAGGTGCGGGAGGAGGACACAAAGAGAAGAGCTGCGCTTCTCTTAGGTCCATTTGTTTGTTTTCTGTGCAGTATAGGAAAGTGCCCACTTTTGGTCATCTGCATCCCTTCAGCTTTCTAGGATTTCAAATCATATTTGAGCCTAGTTGAAACCAGATCCCTATTTGAACAAGACTGGATAGAATATGTACCAAGTTGAGATAAGGAAATGCTTCCCCAAACATTTATGAAAGATAAGGTGCAGTGCTATAAATATCCTGCTAACAAGTTTATTTAGTTGCAACTTCTTCCACAGGCTTTCACCAGGAATCTCCTTGATATTTACCTCTTGGGACTTTTCCCCTACATTCAGAAACGATACCCCAATTACTTCTCTCCTCAAATTAATAACAATTGCAGTAGGTTAGACCAATATTGGAGCTTTTATCAAGAATTAGTTACTAATTTTCAGTTAGTTACATCCAGTTTTATCTCCACTGGAAGGGCTATGGTTACTAAAGTTTAGTCAGTACAATGTGGTGAGCGATCTTCCATGATTGATGGGTAACTATCTTTTCTGTGTGAAGCGGCAGCTTTGATTTTTTGTTTGGGTTATTCAAAGCACCCAAAATGAGCGAAGAAGTTTCAAAGAATTCCCTTCAAATCCTTTTCAACAGGTGATTAAGGATGAAAACTAAAACAACCGTTCATTTTTTCCACTATAAACTGTCAAAGTACCAGGAATTTTTTGAGAATGCACTCCCATTGTTTAATGGGATAGGGGACTGGGCTGTAACTCAATACAGTAGGAAAAGAAAAAACAGGCTACCTCTTGGGTAGATCTTTAGTTGGGACAGTGAATTGTTCACTCTATCATTGTTGTTTCTCTCTCTTTTCTGTATTTTTATTTTTATTTTCCCCTCACCTTTTCCCTACTGTGCCTCCCCACTTCGTTTCTCCTATATAGAATTCATTTTGCATTCTAAAGTCGTTCCATCTCTTTACTCCTGAAATTATTCATATTTAGTTTACACTAAGGTATGGTCGAGTATAAGTTCCAAATTTCTGTTTGGACCGACTTATTATTGACTGATGAGCCAAATAACCACACTAACACTTGTTCCGCATCTCTAAGATATGCCAATTGTGCTTAGGATGGTTATCCTGGAAAAAAAAATTCTTGAATATCTATATTTCATAAAATTTGATAAGTGGAATTTTATCATACTCTTCTATTATGCAGCCACAGAGCCAGATCCAAACTCCTGGAAAACATCAAATGCAAGCACTGCCGCATCAGCCTCAGTTTCACTCCATTCACCAAAGTCAACACACTACCCACTACTCTAACCATCAATGCGGGCCCCCACAACATTTGCCTGACATTTCTCATGCTCATCAGTCGCCGACAATGTCGCAACACATAGCTTGCTTACAACCGCTTGTTGGAGGGCGATTGCATGTACTGGTAAGGGTTCCTTCTTTCCCGATCTACCTTGAGTCGATATTACAAGTTTCTTGGTTTAAGCTTTGATTTTTCTGATTAATTCACGCTCTATTCAATGTCGATTTATTATTGCTAGTAATATCATTGGCAGAAAAAAAAAATGTAGCTAGTTATATTATGTTGGATCAGTTGTTATTTCATATTCTATTTGTAGGGTCTATCTAATATTTAATGCCGTTAGCATATTCTATTAATTGCTCGCTCTATTTAGGTATATTAGGAGACGTGACCCTTCTTCTGTTTGCTTAATTTTCATTTATTTGGTCTGGTGGCAGTGCGTACAAGTTAGAATTTAGTACTAATATGTGAATAATTCATGTATGATTTATACTGGGTAACTCCTGTTCAGGGATCTAGCCTTGCAAAGTTTTGTGACGAATGTGGAGCTCAGTACTTGAGAGAAACCTCAAAATTCTGCTCAGAATGTGGAGTCAAGAGACTAGGGGCATAACATCATCATCTCTCTAACCTTCTGTGGTTCAGCTCCTAATTTGTTTTTCACTTTATGCTCCTGTAATTTTTTTTAGAATTATTGTTCTCCTATATAGATTTAGCCAGCTGCCCCCCCACAAAAAAAAAAGAAAATAAAAAAAAGAAAAAGAAGATCAGATTTAACTAATTTAGTTTTGAAATATTGTCTTTGATGTTTACTTATATTAGCTAAATACATCAAACATTGAACGACATCAAGTGTTGCGTCAAATGACGTTGGCCAGAAAGGAAAAACGTAGGGGCGGGCAAAATTGGTCTGGTCGAGTACTAATTAGGGCTTTAGCAGAATTACAAAAAGAATCCATGATATCAATACAAATCGGGACTCTTATTACCGAGTTGGTATTTGGTTAGTTGGGTTTTGTATAGGTATTCGAAAATTAAGGCTGGGACAGGTGTCATTTTGTATCGGTACGGTCAGTCATGCAAAAAGAAGAAATAATAAAAAGTAAAAGTTGGTTGTAAGGACCTCTCTTTTGTTCTTCATCAAAGTATATTATGTCAATATTATATAAGTATATACTAAAATTAAAATTATATATAAAACTATGTTATATGTAAATTTTTAATATTTTAGTGTGTTTGTAACAAATTTTTATTTAATTATTTAAAGTATATTTATTTTATAATTTTATTCAAATTTCTTAAAATATTGATATTTTTTTTTAAATTTAAATTAAAAATAAGTTAATAGTTATCATATGTTTTTTTTTAAAATAGAAAGTATATATATTATAGTATACAATGTGGCAAATTTTATAATTAACTTTTTAAAATGTTTTTATTTCATAATTTTTAATAATTTTTTTAAAAAATAATCTCATAGTAAATTCAACATTAAATATAAATTAATAATTACTATAATTTTCATTAATAATAAAAAAATATCACATGACGATGATTTTGCAGTGTATGACTATCAAGCTAATTTGTTTTTGACCTGATAAGGAAAATAACTTTATGTGATACTATTTTTATGTAGATATTAATAATATAATAAATATTATTATTAATTATCATTTATGAAATTCAGTTATTATTTATCAAGTTTACAAATGTTATTAGAATTAATATATTATGTTCTATAAATATATATCATGATAAAGTTCAGTATATTAAATTATGTACTTTGGAAACCATGATAGATATCATGTTAAGACTCAAGTTGCTTAAAACTTAAGACACATATTACTTATTGTCATGTGATCTTAAGAATAGACTGATGATCCTGTTAGACAATCATGTAATTCATCACTTAAAGTGTTTAGGGTGGCCGATCCCATGGTCATTGGTGTTGGTAGAACATTATGATGATTATGTGGGTACTTAGTAGAAATTAAGAGTATCAAATGTGACACTTAGATAATTCTCAATGCTAATTAATAACTATCAATGAGAATTATTTAGTTATTATATTATATATGGTCCTAAGATGTGAGATTGCCATGATATCTTGTGTGTCGGGTTTCATATTTTGACATCATTCTAATTAGCCCTAGCCAATGTTGAACATTGGGTGAATTGTTAGGCATAATATGTTGTACATGAAACTTATAAGTGATCTTACCACAAGATTTATAGTTCATTATATAGTCATGTTCGAGAAAAGTTGCATTTATCGATACAAACACTTTTTTTTCACTATGAATATAAAAATAACCTCCCCTTGTTCTAGGAGTGTAGCCGACGAATATACAAACTTTAGATCGTGAGTCCAACTTCCCCAGCGTTGGATTTCAGCTGTGTTAGACACCCTATATGCAAAATTGCATAAACTAGGTTTAGTGTCATTCCAAAACTCTAAAGATGTCTTTTGTACAGACTTAGATGGAACTATATTCAAAATGTATACCACATTTTGAAGTGCATATCCTCAGAATATGAGTGGTAGGGTGAGCAGCGTAACATTGACCTAACTACATCTAATAAGATTATGTTTCTCATTTCTGCAGCACCATTCTGCTTGGTGTGAGTTGGAATATATTGCCATGCTCTAGCAAATGATCCTTGAACTCAAAATCAAGGTATTCACCTCCTGAATCTGGTCGAAGTATTTTAAGTGATTTTCCTAACTACTTTTCAGTTTTTGCTCGAAATTCTTTGAAATTTCTAAAAGTTTCAGATTTCCTTTCCATTAGGTATGTGTATCAATATCTAGAATAATCATCAATGAAGGTGATGAAATATTCATAACCACCTCTTGCTTATACATTTATTGGACCGCAAACGTCACTATGTACTAACTTAAATGGTTCTTTGGCTCTTTAGCCTTTTTGCAGAGAAAAGTCTCTTAGTCATCTTTCCTTCTAAATAGGAGTCATAAACAGGAAGAGTGCCAATAGTTAGCTCTCTTAAATGACCATCATTTACTAACCTATTTATCCTCTCAAGAGTGATATGCCCTAACCTAAGATGTCAAAACTACATATATCAGTTTAAGAAACTTTTTGTCGTTTATTTAATTTAGGATTTGCCACTTTAAATAATTTCAAATTATTTAACGATTTTTTATTTAGTCTAAGTAGATAGAGTCTGTTAGTTTATTTTGCATGAAAAATATCGAAACATTTCCTAAAAATAATAATCTCATTATCACTAATAGAAATATCAAAATTTTGTTCATAAAATATAAAATAAGGAAATCAAATTTCTATAAAATTCAAGAATAAAGTAAACATTGTTCAAAATAATATAATTATTGTTAAAAACTAAATGGACTTCTTCCATCGCTTTAGCTTAAACGATCGCACTATTGCCAACTCTTATCATCACATCACCAACAACAAGCTCCCTCAAAGAACTAAGCATTTGTAACGAAGAACAAACATGATTAGTGGCTCCCGAATCTACTATCCAAGATGACAAATTATCTTCCACTAAAAAGGCTCCTAAAATAAGTAAGTCAAATTTATCTTTCTTTTTCTCATTTAGCTTGGAGAGATACTTATTATAGTTTCTTTTTCATTGGCCATCAACTCCACAGTGGAAATACTTTCCCTTGGGTTCCTTTTCTTGGAGTTGTTGTTCTTCTTGTTCTCCTTGCCTTTAAGTGACTTTTTGGCTTTCTTTCCCTTTTTGTCCTTACCACTAGTGTACCTTCTCTTATTGTTCTTAATATAAGAGGAAGGCAGCTTTTTTTTAGCAACATTTGCTTCACCATCTTTGGACCTGGTCTTATTAAGGGTCTCAAAGGTCTACAACTCATTCAACAACTGAGTCATGTTGTATTGCAAATTATTCATAACATAGCTAGTAGTGAATGACAGTAAAAACTAGTGAAGGGAACTCAAGTATGATGCTAACTTGAGTGGGATCATCAATGGTAGCCTCATGTATTTCCGTCTCATGTATCGCATTGATCATGTTTAAAACATGATCTCTGACAGATACTCCTTTCTTCATTTTGGCGTTCATGTAAGTTTTATTAGCCTCATAATGACTCTGGTCAGATTGCTGCCCAAATAAGGCCTTGAGAGAGTCAAATATCTTATATGCAGTCTCCACATTTTCATGTTTCTTCCTAAGAACATCATTCATGCTCATCAACATGTAGTATTTGCTTTTTATTAGATTAGATCCAATTGTCATACTTTTCCCATACATTACGGGCAACATTAGCAGCGAGCTTTTCAGAACATTTCTTGGTCAAGACAAACTTATGGTTTTCAAAAATTAATACCATGTTTAAGTTTGATTTCCATCTCATAAAATTATCACAAGTTAATTTGTACTCATTGAGTAAAGCGGTAATAGGATTATTGATTGAAGACATGATAATTGTTGAAATTAAATAAAACATACATCATTCATTATAATTGAAATAAATATCAATATTTCGGAATAATAAATATGATGCATGAATGCAAAAAGTAAAATACATAAAAAAATTTATTACTAAACCACGATAAATTAACTCAACAATTAGTATATCGCCTTAGGGCCAGTTATATTAATTTCAAATTAACTTGTAGACATTCTCAAACTTACAAGTCAAACTAAAAATATCTTATATCCCTTTTGCTCATATGTTATCATTTATTTGGTTAAGATATAATTAACCACCTAAAGCTTAATTATGTCCTTGTGAGTGTAACTCATTATTTTAGAATCTATGAATTAACTCGAAAGTTGCCGCCTTAGGGTTGGTCATGTTCGAAATACATCACTTTTCCTATCTTTTTAAGAATACAACATTGGTATTGATATGGTCTGAAACCTTCCTTAAGGGGATGAAAACAAAGTCGTCTCGAAGCCATTTCTATCTCATGGTGTTGTAATAATAATGGAGACTATAGGTTATATTGTCATAGCAACCCACTCACTATTTTAAAATGTGTATTTCATAAAATATCCTATTTTTCAAATTAAAACAAATTAATTAATTTTAAATTACTAGTTAACCAATATATATAATCCTATTAATTATAAATACCAATCCTATTGGACCTAGGTTCAGTTAAACCCTTTTAATCCATATCTTAATATGATCATAATCTTATTAAGTGAATCTAATTTATAACTAATAAACTTAGTATATTCATAAGATGTTTATAAAAACTCTTTTTAACAAAATTGGTTATTAAAATCCTAACATAAATATTTGGTTTTATAAGGTGTAACTAGTAAGTTTAAGTCTTTAAGACTTAATCTATTTATGTAATTAATGTCATTAAATAAATTACATAAACAATTAGGAAAATCCTAATTAAATCATGTTTCTACTCATGAGATGCATGATTTAAAATAAAACTATGTGGATATTCATGTATAGTATGTAATCGATTAATGCATGAATATGTTATCAATCAAATCAATCAACATAAATAAATAAATATAATGGACCAGGTAATTTTAGGTACTTCTAAAATTTACAACCTTTGTAAAAAATACAAATAAATAAATAAATAAAAATTACATAAGGGCTTCAAGTGTTACATCCTTCCCTAAGCTTGCTCCATCTTGAATCTAGTTTCAACCAGTAATTTTCTAAAACAAACCCAATCCCTAAATCCCTAAAAAAACAAATTTTCTAACCCAATTTTATATTTAACTTAATTATTTCCAATTGGGCTTAAACTCTTTTTGGGCCTAACCGACTTATTTGGGTCAAACCCAACAACTTCCTTGGTTTTTCAAACAATCTAAGATTAAGTTCACCGGCCTAAAATACATTATTTTTGGGTCTCAAAATAAATGGGTCAAACCTACTTACTAGGTGGGTCACGGGTCGAACCTATAACCCGATCTGTTTTAATATCAAGGGCCGAAGCCTATGAAATTGCTAGGGTTAGCCGCTTACAGCGTTGCACGCTGGCCGAAGCCAGGGGTTGGGATAACCATTGGTCCGACCAGTGGCCTGGACAGCTGCTGTCCAACCAATGGCCGAGACAGCCGCTATCGGACTAGTGGCCGGGACAACTGTTGTCGGATTAGCGACCTTATGTCATGGGACTATCCCGCGACTTGGCTACCGCCGCGAGACCATCCTATAACTACTGCTTGAAGCTGCGCTGAGGGACAGATCCAACGGCTTGTTGCTTGCAATGGCGCCGGCCCCGATTGCCGCTCGTCGTTGTCGATGAATCCACCATGTATTTTCTTCTTCCTCCCTGTCACACATAAATTTACAACAACAAAAATATTGTACAAAAAATTTTATGTCACAAATCGACTTACACAAAATCTAGATAAAGAAAATTGAAGAAATTCGTAATCCAAAATCACCATACAATTTAATGATCCATTATATCATTCATATATTTCAAAAAACATAAACATCCATTGAACATACATATCGCATATATATGATAATGCAAGAATTTCACACAATGATTAGTCTATATATATTTATATATATACCACTTTGATACTAATTATTGGTAAACAGGTTTAAATTTTCACAGCGGAAGCGATTATTGGTCCTAGTGTACAACAAAAATTTTCTAAAAAACTTTTTGCGATCCTTTAGATATATATAAATTGATTCTATCATTATGCGAAGAAATCATATCTTAGCCTATGCAAATCATTCAAGAAGACTCATACTACAATCTTTTAGATCGATCCTCAACACACTATAACGTGTGTGGGCACGTAGAAATGATAAAATTTTCTCTCTTTTTCTTTTTGTGAAAAAGGCTTTTTATTTATTGCATCATGAAATAATTAGAACATGATATATTTATAGAGTTACATTAAAAATTTCAATTTAATTCAAACTTTTTAAATTAATTGAATTAACGACTCAATTATATTAAATGACAAGATAATCATTATATAATATCTTTTCAAATCTGATTTAAAATAAAATCTTATCTTTTTCAAATCATATCATATCTTCAATGATATATTTAATTTAGTCAAACATTTTCAAGTTTTATTTGAAATAAAATCTCATCTATTTTAAATAAAATCATATCTTATTTAAATTTTAAATTAGTTCCTTAAATCAATTTAAATTTGACATACCTAATCTTAATATTAAATTATTATCTCATATCAATTTAATATTATAAATAACATATTTAATTCAAAATCAAATATATTATTATTTAACAAATGAATTTGAAATTCATCATTTAAAATACATCTTTTAATTTAATTAATTAATTAACACTAATTATCTCATAATTACAAATTTGCCCCAAAAAACTATTTTCTTGCAAATAAGTCATTTTTTCAACTTTTATCATTCTTACCCTATACAGTGTTTTATAGAAGCGACTTGGGGACCATAGACCTATAATTACAAATTTTGATAAATTAGATTATTAATTAAACTTTTTAATCTAATAAATCTAATTTATTAATCTCAATATGTTCTAATTCATCAGACATATTATTGAGCAATATCTAGTCATCCATTATTATTATCATTACATGCAATCTAATCCTCTAATAATTGATTCATAATTAGAGCTGGCCAAAATTACTATTTTATCTCTCTAATTATCTCTTTATCTTTAAGTACTATTAATTTACTAGTGAATAGTCAAAATCATTTAGTTCCATAATTAACCCTCAAGAGAACCAATATACAAACTTCTATGAAGAAGGTTTTGATTCTATATCTGTAAATTACGTTCTCAACCACTTATTCCAATGAATCTTCAAAATAAAAGTCTTTAGCCTGTTTTGCAAACAAACATGATGAGAGAATGAAAATATTCAATTGACATAAATAGGAGTTCATGTCCACTTAGGATTAAGATCAATTTGCATATGATCATCTATTGATATGAATAATTATTTATGGCAAACAATATTTTAATAAAGAATTAATTCATATCGGGTCATGTCTTATATAATCTAATTATATAAAGTACATCTACTAACATGTCTATCTATATCAGTGATCCGGATCTAGATCTCTTACATTCATAATGCTAGCGAATCATACTAGCAACCATTAATTAAATATCACATACTTTAATATGTTGCGAATAATTTAATTTATTATTTATAATCTTAATCCTCTCGTACCAATACGATTATAGTCACATAAATGAATTTAGAATTTTCTAATATTTATACACATTATTCAATAATAATACATTCATAACAATTATATAGAAACATCTCATTTTTATTAATTTCATAAAAAATACTCATCACATGTTTTTAGGGCACTATGCCCAACATATACTTTATGAAAATTTATGAATGATTTAAAATGTTTGAAGCATGTATCAATATTTGAGAATTTATTCAATCAATCTACTCGTATTTCAATATAGTTAAAGCTAACTTGATAGATGTGATATATATATTTTATTTATGTGTCATTATAAAGATATATGGATATGAATTTGTAACATATGATGATGACTTAAACATTATTGAAAGAAAGAACTTTCAAATTGGTAGATTTCTTAAAGGAAGAATTCAAGATAAGAGATCTTGGAAAAATTGACTTTTGTCTCGACCAAGAAATCAAGCATGTAGCCAATGAAATCTAAATTCATCAATCAACTTATACATAAAAGTGTTTATATGGATGAGCATATGCATTGAGTAACTCATTGGTTATTCAATCACTTGCTTTGGAAAATGAACATTCTTCACCTCAATAAGATATCAAATAAGTATGTACTAGGTTCTAAAGTACCATAAAGATGTAAACCAATATATTCATTAGGAAAATAGAGTTATACTTTAACATGAAGATATTTGGATGAAGTTAAACATATCTTGCATTATCTTTTAGGTATAATCGATATGAGTTTGTTTCAATCAAATAATTCTAATTCGGAATTAGTTGGTTATGTTGATGTAATTTATTTATTTGATTTATATAAAACTTGATCTCAAATAAGCTATTTATTATTCATGGTGGGACACTATACCAATACATAAACAATAGATGCATATCCTCAATCCGTGTAGAAATACTAGTAATTCATGAAGCTCGTTGAGAATATATTTGGCTAAGATCATTTTCTAACATATTCGAGGAACATATGACTTCCAAGAAGGAAGATTCAACAATATTGTATGAAGCTATCATCGCATGCATAGCCTAATTGAATGAAAGATATGCCATATGAGACTGAACAAAGCTCGCCCCTATCTCTAAGGGGGCTTATGCACTCCACTCGTTACCACTAAACGACGAAGCCAAGAGCGGAAGGAGGGACTTGAACCCTCGACAATCTGTCTCAATCCAGGTAATTCTTACTCCATTACTTAGTGACAAACGGATCCAGGTAGCTCAGATCTAGCTAGGTTAGACGGTTCGGTCTTAGATGGTTTGCTTGGTCTAGTGTGTTAGGGATAGCTGAACAGAGCAGAACGACTTCTCGCTGTGTGTCTAGTACATTGAGTTACTTACATTATGGTCTTAAACATGCAGGCTGCACTCTAGGAGGTGGCTAGCAGGGATTGCTAGACTAGGAGTCGGACGATAATGAATGTGTCATGATGAATCCTGCTATATATTAATGATGGTTATATAACGCCCATCTGGTAAGATACGTATAAAAAACTATTTTATAAAAAACCTTACTAGGAAAATCTAGTGGGATTAAACATTAGTTAGAGAAAAAAGAGTGTAATGCATATTTATTCCTCCTTATGTGCATTATATAATATTTTTCTTTTATCATGTTTTTTTCGTATTAGCTTCTCCCGCTAAAGGTCATTACCTATTAAAGGTTTTAACAAGATAGTTTTCTCATACTATAAACATTCATTATGAGGAGTATTATAAATAATTATAGCGGATGTCCATTAAAACTTCTTTTTCACCTCTTCCACTTCTATCTCTTCATTTTTTACCTTTAATTCTTTTTTTTTATTGTACCTATTTATCTCATATCTTTTGATATTCCACTATTTATGATCACGAGCCTATAAATAAGAATACTATAAAAAATAAAAAGAAAAATAAGAAAAGATAAAAAAGAAAATTCTCTCTGTTTTCCAATATCTACTATTGTTGTTATTCTACTTATTCTTACAATTGAGTAGACTTATAATTAAGTTTAGATCAAATATATATTTTATAATAAAATATTTATTATAATTGTGACCATATTTTAATGGTTTATCTTAATTTCCTTATTTATATTTAAGAAAGTGAGAATAGAACTTGTCCCGTCTCAGTTTTAGTATTATTTATTGAAAAAAAAAAAATTGAAAATCAGAGTAAAGTGATAACTGAGAAAAAAAAAGATTAAAAAATAAAAATAAATATTTGTGAATTGCTAAGACACTAAAATTCAATTGAAAAATTGCTAAGACAAAAAGTAACCTAGTTTTTATTTCTTTTCTAATTTTTTAGAGCATAAAATGAGTAAAACAAATTTCGACAGAAAAACAATTTTTAGGTGAATATATTACATAAAAAAAAATAATAATATGATGTCATTAATAAATTAAGATATGTAACAATTTTTAAGTTATTTGATTAAATATCTAATAAAGTAAATGTGAGGTATGATTCATTATTAAATATTCGATATATTAACTTAAAAATTATTTTAGAAAAAATAAAATAATTTAATTAAAAAAATATAATTAGGAAAATTGCTTTTATAATTATTATCATTTTTTTAATGTTATTATTATTACAACTTTTCCCATTTCAGTTCACGTAAAGCGCAATGTCAAGGACGTTGAAAGCGTGAATCCCTGAAAACATACCACGTGTACACATCTAAGGTAGAGACAAAAAACTCTGTCCGTTTCCGAACCACTTTGTTCAACACGATTTTTGCTTGTAAGACTCTTATTGGTTCTCCGTCGCAATGATCACGTGCAATGCATGCCTCTTGCCCTCCTAAAAGTCATAAACCCGCAAAATTGAAATAAAAAAGAAACAAAATTATTTTCTTAAAAAAACAATTAATAAAAAAAATAGCACCCTGTTTGTAAGTTTTTCTAGAGAGAGAGAGAAAGGGGCGCAGAGAAGAGAGAGAGGGAGGGCGCACAAATGGGTAAGGTAGTGGAGAAGAAGAAGAAGAAGAAAGGAAGGCCTTCTCTCTTAGATCTTCAAAAACGTACAATTAGGGAGCAACAAGAACAGCAGCTACAGCTTCTTCTTCAACAAGAAAAAAATCAAAAGCGTTTAAACAATTCTGCCCCTCATTCAAACCCTAATGACCGCACTGACACTCCCGTCCGTCGATCTACTCGCCGGAACCCTAATCCCGACTCTCTATCATCCGAAAAGGGGCTCGACGACCTAGAAGAAGAAGGCGACGACGACGAATCGTCCGGAAAGCGAAGGGAGAAGAAACTCAACCTCGTCGTTAAATTGCGCAATCAGAAATCGTCCTTGAATTCCTCATCGTTAAATTCCTATGACTCCGATTCGAATGCGCATGATGATGACGTCGTTTCGAACAACAAGAAGCGAAAGGTGGATTCGATCGCCAATGGATCTGAAAAGGTATGCAAAGTTGAATTAGGGCTTCGCCAGAAAAGCTCAGCTTTTTTATTCAATGCTATGGAGATTGTTATTTTGTCACGGGTTGAAAGCGATTTTTTGTAGGGAAAATACGTTGACATTTTTTTGAAAAATTCCTTGAATTTCGCACCTTTTGGACTACGTTTTTTTTTGCCCCCACTTTTTTTAGGGGTTTTTTCAGAATCTTTTCTTGTTAATGGGGTTGACTTGGTCTTGCTCTAGAAATTCTTGTATTGATTTTTCTGAGTAAATAGATTTTTCTCAAAATTCTCTCCAAAAAAAATATATATATATATATCTATTTATCAAAATGGATTGCAAGGAGGATCCTTTGGTTTGTAAGCATTTAAATCTGTATTTATTCTTCTCCAATGAGATAATGATTTGACCTCTGAAATATAAATATATTTAAAAAGTTATAATTTGTCTTTTCTTTAATATTTTCACAGTTTGTGCAACTGTATTTACCCTTTTTGGCACTCTGAGAATGCCAGCTGCTCTGCTTTTTTCACAGCCACTTTGCTCATGTTTTTCTGACCCACAATGTAAAGAAAAATATGTGTTCAGTGCTAGTTTCATATCACTTAGGTTTGTTTCTTATTCTTGCAGGGTGAAAAGTCTATTTCCGGAACCAACGCCGTTCAAGGTTTGTTAATAATAAATCCCACTCCCTAAAATGCTCACAATTTGTTCTGGTAACTTTTCTTATTTTTAAATATGTCGTTTTATTTTATTATCTTAATTATTTTAATGATTTTTATGTACAATGAATAGATGGGAGCGCTCAGTTGGATTTGGGACCCTCTACTCCTTTACCAGATAAAAAGCTCTTACTGTTTATCCTTGATAGGCTTCAAAAGTACGTCTTTGATTTTAAGCTGCTCCAGATTATACTATGATTAGTTTGTTATGCTATTAGATTTCGAGTTTGTTCAGTGCTTTTTTGTTTTGATTGAATTGTCCAGGAAGGACACTTATGGTGTGTTTTCTGATCCAGTGGACCCGCAAGAGGTTAGTTTTGAGAGTAGGCATACATTTTTAGGAAATTTATAGGTGCCTTTTTTCATCTTTTTTTTTTCTAATTTTTAAAAATTAATGCTAAGATATATTTCTTATGTGTATATTATCATGTATGCAGCTTCCAGACTACTTTGAAATTATAGAGCACCCAATGGATTTTGGGACTGTGAAGAAGAAACTTTCGGGTGGAGCCTATGTCAATTTGGAACAGTTTGAGGTTAGTTTTCGCTCTTATGGCTTTGTTTATTGCTTTGCAGTTCAAGTTGTATATATTTTATGTTGTACTCTTCCTTCTGAAAGTTCTATATTATATAGTTCTGACGTATGTATGTACAAATTTATTTAGATGGGTTAGTAATGTAGATTCATGTCCAATATAGAATTTTACTTCCATCTCTGTTAGTTGCATCAGTATGCCCTTGATGATTTATCCATGAAGCTGTAATCTACTGTTTATTATGGTTAAATTCAAACCTTTCTCTAATGCAATACGACTGAGCTTATGATTGATGAAACTGAAAATTGATTCTATTGTCTTGCAGAAAGATGTCTTCTTAATTTGTTCAAACGCAATGCAGTATAATTCTCCAGATACAATATACTTTAGACAGGTATGGTTAACTCTGTTCTCATATTTTGATATTTCTTCCATCATTCTTCAAAGCTTATGATATTGAATTTTTTTTGCTTGCTAGGCCCGTTCCATACAAGAGCTGGCAAAAAAGAACTTCGAGAACTTGAGACAAGACAGTGATGACAATGAAACAGAACCTAAAGTTGTTAGAAGAGGGAGACCACCAACTAAGAATCTCAAAAAACCGTTGGGCAGACCTCCATTGGAACACAATGTTCCAGAGCTCTCCTCGAGTGCCACCCTTGCTACTACTGGACCAGAAAAAACCAACTGCTCTGGTTATGAGCTGAGAAGAGCTCAGAATTCAGAAAAGTCTGGTTTGCATGATTCATCAGGAAAATTATCTAGTACTTGCAATAATGATGTTTATATGACTTGGCTGGGTGAAAATAAATTTGACAGGGGTGAGGAACACACAGGTATGGTGTTAACCTTAGATGTCCTTTTATTACACATGTCCTGTTTCATTGGAGGTTTGAGCATTGTTTTCCTACAGGTTCAGGGTGTAAAGGTAATTTGATGAAACTTGGGAAAAAACAAATTGTACTTGATGAGAAGAGGCGGGATACATATAAGCAATTCCACTCATCAGTTGGGGGAAGAGAGCCATCTGTGTTGAATACATTTGATGGAGAGAGGAAGCTGCTAATGCCTGTACGTCTTTGGCCAGTTTCTAATGATTTACTAATCAAATGCTTTTCCCTGACAAAAGTAAAAGAAAAAAAAATAAATCCACCTTATATAAATTAATGATGGTTTTGTCATTTAAAATTTCCTATCTCCCCTTTTTGGGACTATAGCAAAGTAAATATTCAGAGGACCAGACACTCTGATTGACATTCTATAGGGGTAAACTACAATTGAATCCTCAGAAGTTTATGTCAATTACAACGTAACAATATCTTGGTCTTGGCATTAGTGAGAAAGAATGATTAAGAATTACCACCATCTGCTATTTGGACTTTAAAAATATCATTTAGAGCATCAAAACGTAACAAAAACAGAATTATAGACTGCATCATTACAAAAGGTGATATATATTTTCTACTGTATAGATGACTTTTTGAATACCGAAGTGTGAAAACAAAAGTTTGTTGTTTTTTCAGGCAGTTATTATATGTTTTCGTTTAATACAATTACTGAGAGCAGAACTGCAATTTCTAATCCTAAACAATACATAGTTATCCCCTCTATATTACCATGTTCAAGCATTTGCTGTGTCTGAGAATGCCTCTACTAACTGAGCCTTTTCTCTTATATTCATCAGGTAGGTCTTCACTCAGAGCATGGTTATGCCCGGAGCGTAGCTCGGTTTGCAGCAAATCTAGGACCTGTGGCTTGGAAAATCGCTTCTAAGAAGATAGAAAGATCTTTGCCATCTGGTCTTATATTTGGCCCTGGATGGATAGGAGAAAATGACATGACACCACAAAGGCCTCTACTGCATATATCATCTAAACCCAGTCAAGTTTCACCATTGCACCCATTTCTTACGCCACAAAATACATCTACTGCAACATCTACTGCTCCTGAGCTAAAAAAGGCTGATGATAAATTGTCTGAAAATGCTAAAGAGAATTTTTCATCAAAGAGGCATATGGATGGTCATGTAAGCAAAAATATTCCACCAGAATCTGCCACCAGCTCTTCTTCGTCCCCTTTTATTTCTTGCCCAGAAAAAGCAGAAGCCATGGACACACCTTCTGGATTCAGTATACTGGAAAGCAGCAATGCAATTAGACCAAAACCTTCTTTACAGATTAATCAGAGCCCTGTGATTCACCCTGGCATGAATGGATTCAGCCTTCCTACTCATATGGGAAAACTAGTCCGGTTATCAAGGCCTGTAGGGCTTGACTTTTCGGCCCATCAGATGCAGATTCCTGACCCGTTATCAAGGGCCGACACTAGCTTGCATTCAGAAGACACCACTGAAAAGCTAAATACAATAAATGTAGAAAACTCATTACCAAGCGTGGGTGATAAAGAGGCATTGGTGGGGCCCACCAATTCATGGCCATCTCGGCGAGGATTGCCAGCCCAGCAAAAGGCGGATGGAGCGGTAATAATACCACTACAGCAACCAGAATCAGTTCCACCGGATCTTAATGTAAGATTTCAATCTTCAGGATCTCCTGGTTCTTCTAATCGGGTTGATTCAGGACAGCCTGATCTAGCATTGCAGCTTTAAGAATAAGAGTTTTTTTTAATTTTTTTCCCTTTATTAATCAAGTTAACCAATCGATTGGTGTGTTAAAGAGTTGCTCCTGGTCTTTTGGACTAGGAGATGGGCCTTTTTTGAGAAGGCGCAAAGTGCAACCACACCCTTAACTGTATTGTAAAACAGTAGGTTCTTTGCTGTACAGATTAATGTATCATGAATCCAAATTCAGAAGAAAAAGAATTAGAAAAAAGAAAAAAATGAATGTTATTTTCATAATTAGAAACCACTTCTTAGCAAAGTATTCAGATGCAAGAATGTCATTTAGGCATGGTTTATTTTTTCCTCCTTTTTGGCCCATTGTCAGGGGATACAAAAAATGAATGAAGATGGTGTTAGACTGTTTGCTCCTTGATTGAATATTAACAAGGTTTGACCATACCTTATATGCAAAGATTAATTAAAACAAACTTTTGAAAATTCTTTAGTAAATGTTTATGGATAGTTTTGGCCTGAAATGCATGTCTTGAAGCGACATAATGCTTACTATATATATACATGATGGAAGTATATAATATATTTAGAATATTTTTGATATTTTTAATTAGTTATATTTGATATAATACATGATGGAGTTTAATATATAGAGAAATTATTATTAAAGGTTAAGTTACATTCTCAAATTTTATTTTATATTATAAATTAGGATTTTAACTTTTAGGGTTTTAATTTATGATTTTATATTTTAGGGTTTTTCTTAGATTGTAAAATACTTGGGTTTTCTTTGGATGAAAAATAAGTATTTATTTTTATTGCAAATATTTTTTTCAAAGAGAAGATAAGGGAAATTATTAATTCATATTTAATATTGATTTTATTATCTAATAACAGTATTTTACAAAATTTGGTTGTATATATGTTGTGTTATAGGAAATTTAAAATAACTAGTAGTAAAGTTTTTTTTTATTTTTAAAATGATAATAATTATTAATTTATATTTGATTAATTAATTACGGAATTTAAGTATTTTAGTAATTTTAATTATAAAATATAGAATAATAATATTTTTGAAAATTTAATTGTAAATTTGTCACGAGGAGATTAAAATTTTTATTATATACTCTATATGGTATATATATAATATCTAGTTATTTTAATAAATAATTTTTTTTTGTTTTTAATTTCTTTAAAATATTTATAGAAAAATTATTAAATATATATATATATATATATATTTACCGGATGGAAAAAAAAAAATTTTATTTAGGGAAAATTTAACCAATGAAAAATTATAACGCACTGGTATATACTAAGAAAGAGTTTGATGTTAGTGCATGACAAATTTTCATCAATTAAGTATGATCTAAGTAGAAATTATTTATGATTTTTCTTTGAGTCTGGAGTGTGTTGGTATAAATCAAAGTTCAAGTTCTACTTATTGAACTCTTTAATGCATTGATATTTATATTTGATGATCTAAACATAATTTTAATTTTATTTAATGAATTTTTGAAATCTTAGATATTTTGTTTACATCACTTTAAATTTAATGGTATACTAAAAATCCAACTTCATAACGATCTTCTGAAACTATTTTAATTAAAGAAAAAAAAGAAAAAAAAGAAAAAAAAAAACCATTTAGTTATCAATTAACTAATACTTATGATAAAGAATTAGATTGAAACTACTATTCTATTAATTTATTGATCATTATAAATTGATAAGAATTAAATTTGAGAATATGATAATTAATAATGTGACAATGAGGATGCTCTTTTTTTTTTTTTTCCATAAAATTTTGTTTATGCACAAGAATTAAAAGGATGTTGGAAAATGAAAGACAAGATTCAAGATTTGCTATCTACTTTCTCAAATTTTAGACCAAAACTCATAAAAAACTAAGTAATGAATTTCAGTTTATGAAAAAAATATTCAATATATTTTTTCATTAAAAATAAGAGTCTAAATACTTACACAAAAATGGAACAAGGTACATGAATAGTTAACCATTAAATGGCCACATTCTAAGCAGAAACAACACTTATAATCACTTTACCTATATTCCTTTCGATCAAAACAAAAAAGGTACAAGAAAACCAGAAAAATTGGAAAATACAATCAACTACATTAGCCACGACCAAAAAGATGAAATTTAATTCCAAAGCTTTCCAAACTTCACCAACAGTTTCAACACACTTCAATCAACATATCAAACTTGCTTGAATACAAAAAATAGCCATTGGAGCTACCCAACTTCAGTTTACCTCCCACTGCAGCAACCAAAAGCAGAGAAGCCAGATTGAGATCTAACTTGAGTTCCTTTGATCCGATCTGAGTGAAACTTGTTCCTACAAGTTTCAATTGATGTAGGGAAGCTACCAGAATAAGAGTCAACAGCAAAAAACATGATCACAAAAAAGTCAACTTTTTCCACCTCCATTGATGAGTAAAGTATCACACCTTCAAACCAAGGAAAGGAAAAACATTATTTTTCTCTCAACCAATTTTTGGCCAAGAAAGATAAGCGATTTATTAATTCGGCCAACTCTTTAAGGAGGTTTGTTTATATATAGTGCTCCAACTAATTTTGGGTCACAAAAATATACCCACACAATTTGAACCAGGTGAGTTCTGTTGACTTACTTAAAGTTTTACTTAATATAATTAAATTAATAATAGAGGTTAATTTCCTTAAGTGGCTGGTCATAGAAAATGTACCCATGTCGGTTGAATTAACACTTAATTATATTTTTGGAATCTTTTAGAAGTTGTCGATAAATTTTGGAATTTTTGATGGTAGCGACTAGTTAAATACTAATCGTTTGTATTTGAAGATTTTTAGCTATAATTTCAAAGTCTGATCTATGACAATATCGTCAACATAAGACGCTTCTCAGTTTTACTTTCATTTATTGGACGTAAACTACAGTTCATGTAGAATTCTATTCAAATGATTTCCGAAATGTAAGAGAAAGCTCATAGTGGCTTCCAACGGAGAGAAAGAAATACACTATTATATTATAAGCGTGTAAGTCAAAATAGCTTTTGGAGATAACAATCTTAGGCACCGAAATATTTTTAAATTTAAATTGGAATCGACGACTGGTACTTAATGCACGGCAGTTTACTTGAGCAATCAGATTCAAAACCTTAATTAGAGACAGCTCATCAGATGTTGGAATAAAATGAAAGAATTTCTGGTCAAAAATATATAAACAATAAAAAGAGAAAGACCCTTTAACTTTGTAAATAAGGCAAGACCAAAAGGTAATACTGTTTGTTTTTATATATGCACTGCTTTTGGTCTCTGTTGTTTGGGAAGAAGATATAAGAGTTCTGTTCATATTTTTCTCTGTTAACTCTTAATAGGAAAGTGAAAGAGAAATTTTTATTCGATGGGGAATTGTATGGGATCTCATGCTAATAAATCTACCCCACCTAGCACTGGGAATCCTAACACAGGTGTAGGCACTGGGAATCCTATCTGTTTATTTATTTTCAATTTAATTTGTATTCAATCTCAAGTTCTGTTGGATTTAGAAATGTTCATTGTGTTATAAGGAGTAATTCTGATTTCCTCATTTACTATATTTATCTAAACTAATGCAGAGGTTTCCATAACAACAAGTCAACCAACATCTTCTGGGACAAGCAAATCATCCGGAAGGGACAGCCAGTTTTCGGTACCAAGTGGCTATGAATCGTCTCTGTCCGGCCAGTTCTTGTCGATTCCAAATTTGAGGACCTTCAGTCTTGCAGATTTGAAAGTTGCTACTAAAAATTTCAAATCTGATACACTGCTTGGTGAAGGAGGGTTCGGCCAAGTCTTCAAAGGTTGGCTTGAAGAGAAAGGCCCCGGAAAGAATGGAATTAGTACTACCACTTTAATTGCCGTCAAGAAGCTCAAATCTGAAAGCGATCAAGGTTTTGAGGAGTGGCAGGTAATTGCTATTGATTTCTTCAAAGATAAGTGGTCAATTATTGTTAGGATTTTGGCACACTAGGTCCATATTGACGGTACAATAATTTGACTTCTTCATTTCATTTGAAATAAAAATATTACAACTTCAAATGATTTTTAATCCTAATTAAAAATAACTAGAAAACCCAACATTTTACGAGTCCCCGTCAAATTTATTCACATTCTAACATTTTAAATTCGGTGTTATACAAAAGATAATTTTTATAAATTATATGTTATAATATATGCTCATATCTAAACTAATAATATAATATAAAACATGTATGGTAGATTAAGTGAAAATTGATGCAATATATATATATATATATATATTGACACATAGGTTATACCCTTATAATGTATGTAGTAAACAAAGATATACACAAAATTTTTAGATCAATAGACTTAAATCATGTTTGGTTTGATTTTTTGGTAGATATGAAACAAAATGTATGTTTGTTTGGTTTTATAAATCACATACATTATAATATGCTCATTTCTAGCTAATTGTTAAGGAATTGATTCGGTCAAAATTCGAGTTGAAAGATGGCTAATTGTCTCTAGTTCTTGATGTTATGGCAGTGTGAGGTGAATTTCTTAGGAACACTCTCTCACCCAAATCTCGTAAAGCTGTTGGGTTACTGTTGGGAGGAAGGAGAGCTTCTCCTCGTCTATGAACTCATGCAAAAAGGCAGCCTAGAAAACCATCTGTTTGGGAGTAAGAGCTTTTTATATTAGATGAAAAAACAAAATCAAGAATTTTGTTTAATAATTTTGTGTTGTACAGGGGGAGCAGCTGTTCAGCCGCTACCATGGGATTTACGACTCAAAATTGCTATCGGAGCTGCCCGAGGTCTGGCTTTCTTACATACTTCAGAGAAACAGGTCATTTACAGAGATTTCAAGGCATCCAATATACTTCTTGATTCGGTAAGTTGATTATCTTAGCATCCTTTTTCTAAGTTACTTTTTGTGCTATTGAAATGGAAAAGTTAAGAGTGAATGGCTAGCTATTACAGTTTGAAACTAAAATTTGGGTAAATTGCAGTTCTGGACGAAAAACTGAATTTGCATTTGAAACAAATTGAAGCAAACTGAAATTTTTTTGGACCAAAGCTACCATTTCCGAATTTATTTTCCCAGTTGGTGACAAAGAAAAGAAATCTAAAATGTAAACCTTTTTGTTTTGGTTTTTCTTTTTCTTTTTTTCAGTTATATAATGCCAAGTTATCAGACTTCGGCTTAGCAAAAATCGGTCCTTCAGGCAGTAAATCACATATCACAACAAGAATTCTTGGCACCTATGGTTATGCCGCTCCTGAATATGTTACCACAGGTGAATTTCACCACTTGACTTCTCCCACTTCTATCCTTTTTCTTTAAAAAAATAAAAAAATTCATTATAAATAAACCTGAACATGAATGTTCAAATCATGCCTTATGCAAAACAGGCCATCTCTATGTTAAAAGCGATGTGTATGGCTTCGGAGTTGTTCTACTAGAGATGCTTACAGGCTTAAGGTCAATGGATACAAACCGAGAGACTGGGAAATACAGTCTGGTTGAATGGATCAAACCATATTTATCGAGTAGAAGAAAGTTGAAAGACATGATGGACACTCGTTTGGCAGGAAAGTATCCGTCAAATTCAGCGTTACAAATAGGACAGCTAGCTTTAAACTGTATCGAGCATGAACCTCGGAATAGACCGTCTATGAAGGAGGTATTGGAGAAATTGGAAGAGATTGAAGCTGCTAAAGAGAAAGTAAGGGTGCCTAAGAAGGAGAGTCAGGCAAATAAGCAACTACATAGGCTGAGATAGGTCGCTACAATTCTGCCATCTCTCTATTAAGCCGGTTGACTCAAGCTGTTTCTTCATAGGTTGTGAAAGTTATTGTTTATGAATATATATGCCAATCGGATTTTGTTATTGAATGCAGAGAACAAAAAAGATGTTGGCTTATTCTATACTAGCACATTGTGTTTTTGTATTTTCAGGGGAGAAATATAGTATTTGTTGACATCATCAATTCAAATTTCCAAGTCAAATTTACGAAGTGATTGTACTTGGTCGCTCGGCAATCTATTTAGACGAACCAAACTGGGCATACGAGGAAGAACAAGCCAGCCCACACCGTTTGATAATTCAGCCAGCGTCGAAGCAAACAAAGAGGCCGAAGCCCAAAGCTTATGGCCAGCTAGGATCAGGCCCAGAAGAAAAGTTGAACAGCGGCTCATATAATTTTTTTAATAAGAATTTGTTGTAATTTTAGTTCAAGTTTGTTATAATTTCTTCTCCCTATAAACAGTAATGTTTTTCATTTTTGTTCACATTTTTCTATAACATTTCTATGCCAGTTTCATAATATTAATCAAAATAAGAAAAGTAAAAAGACACAAGAAGTTGTAGTGGTTCGTCTATAAAATCAAATCGATCAAGATCGACTATATCCACTCGAGCTTCAAAATTCCAAGAGTGTTGTTTGTAATAGGGATAGAGTTATGGTACAAACACACAATCAAATCCTAAATCCACTAATACACAAGATCATCCAATATCAACCAAATATTCAACAAAGATTTCACAATCCCTAACCCAAATTTTCAGCTAAAATTTTAACTTAATCCGAAAATAAACTATCCAAGAATCACAAGGAAAGAGGAACAGCAAATCAAAATCACAAGTTGATCAAACCGCCAGAATGTATGGAGATCGGCGGCGCAAATCGTGCCAAGAGGAGCAGCTGTCATGCCAAGAGAGAGAAGAAGGAGGAGGAGCATTCTATTTTTTAGATATGTAATGAGTACACTGTTTTTAATCGTGAATATAAGTAAGAGAGCAAGTATCTCTTTTCCACTAATTCCAAAATATCCTCATAACATCTATTATTTCTAAAACAACTCTCAACATTCATATTATCTCCAAAATAGCCCTAGTTATGTATTTTATATCAACCCAGTTTCTTTGACCCAACAAAGATCCATCGGGTTACCGGTTTGAACCCAAAGGCAGCCTATTGGGCCATCCGATTTGAGCTCATCCCATAAACCATCGACAATCTCCACCTTCAATTGAAACCGATTTTATCACCGTGCCACAATGATAACTTCTCGGAGGTCCCCATAGCTATATTTTTACGCGTCACCTCATATGTAACAAATCCATGCAATACTTGAATTTTGTTATAGTAACAATCTTCATTCCCATATCCGATGGGTTCTCTGTCATAGGAACCTTTGATATGTGAATTATACTCGAAGCAATAGGGTTACGAACAAAATGGTATTTAACATCTATATGTTTAGTCCTCTCGTGGTGTACCGAATTCTTACCTAAGTGGATTGCACTTTGACTGTCCAAAAACATGTGTGTTTACCATTTATTATACCCGCTTTCTTAACCCTTGTAACCATATAGGTTCCCTGAATGCATCCGTCATTGCCATATACTCCGTCTCCATTGATGAAAGAGCCACCAACAATTGTAATTGTGTCTTCCAACTAACACAATTACCACACAATAGGAATTAGAATGTGATAGTCGACTTCCGGAAATCCCAATCACCTGCATAATCACTATCTACAAAACCAACTAAATCCAAAAAGTTAGTCCAATCATGAAAATATAAACCTGCACTACTAGTACTAGTAACATACCTTAAGCACCACTTTAATGCATTCCAATGTATTAAATCGGGATTTAACATAAACCTACTTAGTAAAGAAATTGAAAATGAAAATCCGGACGGGTACTAATCATAGAATACATAATGGATCCTATGGCATTAGCGTAGGGAATATGCTCTATTTTTACTAATTCGAAATTGGTTTTGGGGCTTTGATTCTTATTTAGAATAAAGTGATTTGCTAAGGGTAGCGAAACCGACTTGCAACCATCCGCCTCAAACCAAATACTAACCTCTCTAAAATATGACTCTTGATTCAATTTTAGAGACTTATTTTTTCTATCTTTGACAATTTCCATTCCTAGGATCCTATTTGCATGTCCCAAGTCTTTCATACCAAATTCTAGACTTCACTTTTTCTTGAGTTCATTTACTTTAATTTGTGATTTACTTATTAGAAGCATGTCATCTACATAAATCAACAAATAAATGTGAACAAAATTTTTACATGCAAAATAAAAACAAGAGTCAACTATTTCTAGTGAAACCTATTTTCAGTACAAACGAGTCAAACCTAATATACTATTACCGTGGTGATTGTTTCAAACCATACAAAGATATTTTCAATAGACAAACATGCTCGGGAAGTTTCTTATCAACATAACTAGGAGGTTGACTCATGTATATCATCTCATCTAATTCACTATGCAAAAATGTTATTTTTACATCCATTTGTTCTAACTCAAGGTTAGAAAAGGCTATTAGTGCTAGCATGATCCTTATAGTCTTAAATTTTACAACGGGTGAGAAAATTTCATTAAAGTCCACCCTCTTCCTTTGTGTGAACCCGTTAGCTAGAAGTCTTGCTTTAAATCTTGGAGGATTAGAATTTATACCTTCCTTGACCTTGTAGATCCACTTACAATCGATAAGTTTTTGCTTTTCCGATATTGGAACAAGCAACCACATTTTGTTGGTATTTATTGACTCCATCTCCTCATCCATAACATCATCTATCCACTCTTTTTTTCTTGAGAATGACATTGCCTCATCAAAGCTTGACGGTTCATTTTCTTGAACCTCAACAGCTGCAACCAAAGAAGTGTAGATAAGATCCGCATATGAATATCTAAGGTTAGGTTTTACCTACCTCCTCTCTCGGTCGGTCTCTTACTAATTAGTAATCGGCTAATGAATCATGATTTGACTCGTCTAGAGTCTCAGTAGTATCTAGTCCTTGATCCGACTCATCAAGTATGACAATCATATCATCATGTGATGTAGGATCATCGAGAGGGGTGCCCTCCACCTACTGTTAAGTTTGGACAGTAGGGGTTGCATCCTCCACCTCAATATTAGAACTATTTTCCGAAGAGGAAGTATCTGCATCAATGTTAGTAGACTTGCATAGAAATATAGATTCATTAAAAATGACATCTTTACTAACAATAACCCTTATTCCTACTGTCTCTTTCTCCCATAACCTAAATCCCTTAGTACCTTTCTCATATCCTAAGAAGATACACTTTTGAGATCTAGGGTCAAGCTTACTATCCTCTTAATGTGCATAAGCAGCACATCCAAAATGCCTTAAGTGTTCTTGGCCATGTCTCTTAACCGACCATACCTCTTTTGGACATTTAAAATCTAGAACGGTTGACTGACTCCTATTCACTAAGTAGGTGGCGGTTTACGTAAACCGCATAGGCTTGTTGTGGTACATAAACCACAATTTGTGCTTCTTCTTACACTTCACTCGCCAAAGAATGAAAAAGTTCAAAAGTTGGCTCGAGTTCTTAAGTTTGACTACTCACATCCAGAAAATGTCATAGCAAGTAAACCTAATAGACTCCAACTATATTGGGGTCAACTTCTTCCTTATATCGGCAATCATCACTTACTGATTTGATATCACAATAGTGCAGATCTTGAAACGAAGCGTTTGGTTAATTATAGGATCTAGCTCACGATATATAGGAATTTGATCCACCTGAAATTAAAAATAATCAGACAAAACGGAATAAACTAAATTTAAAATAAAAATTAAAAAAAAAACTTCAGAATAAGACTGTAATACTCGATGAGAATATGAGCGATAATCGAGTCATCTAGCAGTTCATATAAATTGAGGTGCTCGATGGCCCGATGGACATATGAATAACCATCGAGCCATTGAGATTGTAATGCTCGATGACTTGATGGGAATATTAATGTCTATCAATTAAGAAGTTCATATGCACTACTCGATTGTCCGGTGGCTCGATGGCCATTCGCCGAGTAGTGCATATGAACTTCTTGCTTGATAGGTCGATGGACATTAGTATTCCCATCGATCCATCGAGCAATACATTTTAAACTACTCGATGGTCTGAGCCATATAACTATTTCAAATTTCAAATCAAAATGAATATAATAACTCCAAAAAAATATGAAATCAATTTTTGATTGTCATTCCGGTGCTACCTTTGATCTTTTTTTGGATTTTTTTTTTAGATTTTGTCGACTGCGAACCATTGCTTCATATTTTTTCGGCTGCTAAGGGTTTGAGCTTTGTGAAACTAAGGGTTTGAGGTTCTGCGATTCCGTTTTGTGATAGAAGAATTGTCAAAGTTAGGTTTTCTACGGGTTTGTTCGTAAGGGTTTCTGCGATTCCGTTTTTTTTTTCCTTTTCATTTTCGAACTATAAGGGTATTTTAGTAATTTTTAAATTTTTTTAAATGTTTCTTAAAAAAACCAAGGCCCCTTTTTTTAATAAATTTTAGAATGGACTTAGACCCTAAAATATACTTTCTAAATGGGTTATGGGCCCAAATTTTTTCTATTTATATTCTTCTATCTAGTAAATCCTGATTCCTCCTAGGGTAGGATTTATTGTTAAACTCTAATAGATAAATCATATGAAAATTTCTCTCTAAGTAATAGGTTAATAACCCAAACAAAAATCTTTCCTAAGTTAGAAAACTTCTAAAATAGGTTAACTACCGTAAAAAATTTTCAGGTAGCTAATTAATGAAATCAACTTCTTTTATTTAATATAATCATAAATATTCCATATAAATAATTTTACATTATTAACTCTATTAATTAGATTAAATCTTACTAAAAGAAATTGATTAGTGGAAGCAATTTCCATATTTGACATGATTAGAAAATTTCCATATAAAACTTTATATGAATTTCACCGATCATATCAAAACTCATCATTAAGATTAATGTTAAGAGTTCATGTAGGTTTAGGAATGAACTAAGTTTCACCAAAATTAACTTTTAGATTTTTTATTCCAAAGGAATTGCCTCCAATACATGTATTTATTCCACATTCAAACAAACTTGTGACAATTGATTTCATCTCAATTGGATGATCATCATAGCTGTAGTTATCCCTTATTGTAGCTCTCTAGTTCATTTTCCTACTAGTTTTCTTACATTGCAAGTTAGAGCCTATTTTTGGATCCCATCTGCAATCTCATCTACCAAACGAGTACTCTATGATTATCTCAATGTGTGGAACCTTTTTTTAAGAGGTAGAAGTGCGAGGATCAAGTTGTGGACGATTTTCTTCTTTTGGTAGTAAAGCTTGCATTATGCAGTGTACTTCTTGCATTTGCCTCAATTTTGAGGTTGCTTTTGTAATTGCTTTTTCTTATCTTTAATCAACTGTAATAATGGTCAGCTTTAGCTTGCTTGTTTCATTTTAAAGCATGGTTGTAATTGTATCTCTTAATCATTAGTTTCCCTTTTTTAAATTTCATGTAATGAAATTAAGCAATCATTTTTTACATCTAGAACACTATATGTTTTCCTCTCTTACATCTCTCTCTCTATTTCACTTGTAACTATCAAATTCAATCATGGTATCATAGCCATCCTATTCAAGGCTTGTTTAACATCTTACTCTAGTTATTTACTTAAATCAAAACCATTCAAAACTACTCAAATACTAGAAATCAAAACCATGTTAAATCCAAACCAAGTGATCTTATTATCCCCTTCGATCTTCAATGGGAAGCAGTATCATATTTGCAGTGACAAAATAAAAAACTATCTAATTGTATTTGATCTATGGGAAGTACTAGAAGAAGATAATGAACTAATCTCATGGTGAATCAATTGAAGGTTGACAAGGAGAAGAATTAAAAAAATATTATATAGTTATGATTGACATTCGGTTAGCCATCACAAATAAAATATATACCAGAATTATTATGGGCTTAAAAAAGGCTAAAGATTATTGGGATAATCTTAAAACTGAATTCCACAGCACAAAGAGAGTAAGAGTAGTAAATCTACTAATACAAGGAAGGTATTTTGAGGTTTTGAGAATGAAGAAAGATGAACTACTTCAAACTTATATTAAAAAGTTGAATCCTATGGTAAGCTAAATGAAGATACTTATAGATGTAATCACATAAAGTGTCATTGTCTCCTTACCATCAAAATTTGATTCTAAAGTTGATTCCATAGAAGAGAGAAGAGATCTCAACTCTTTTACTTTGAGTGAGCTCATGGGATATGGCCAATGAGAAGAGACACACCAACATAACTCAAGTAACTTATGAGAATTCTTTGCTAGCAAAACATAAGAAAACTTGGAAGCATGATAGTCAATCAACAGGAAGTAGCTAAGCTGCAATCATGCAAGAGAAAAGGGGATTTTGAAAGAAAATTGTTCATCAAGAACAAACCTGTATGTTCATACGGTAAAAGATTGGGCTACATTGAGAACGTTTGTAGGAAGAAAGAGTTAGATGCAACTCAAACTCTAGCTCAACAAGCAAATGCAGTAGAAGAAAAGAAAGAGCACATATTTATGGCTTGATCAAAATTCAAGCAAAAAGGAATTGGCTCATAATAGTGGTTGTTTAAATCACATGTTATATGATTTTGGTCTATTTGAAAGACTAGATAGAGAGTTTTCCATTGTTATCACAGTAGGAAATGGAGAGACAATCCAAGGTGAAGGAAAAGAGATAGTTGATGTTCAAACAAAAAATTGAACTAGACACATAGCCAATGTATTCTATATTCCAAGTATCAATCGGAACTTGCTAAGTTTTGGGTACATGATGAAGCATGGATATACATTGGTATTCTAAGGAGCTCATTGTCTTATCCGTGACATAAACAAGAATGAATTTGTCAAAGTACCTCTCAGTCAAAACTATTTTTCAATGAAATGGGAACATCAAGTTTAATTTGTAAAGGAAAAAATGCATGGACATACCATAAAAGATTTGGTCATTTTGACCTTAAATATATTCAAAAGCTAAGTTCAAAAGGGCTTGCTAAAGACATGCCACAAATTCAACTTCAATCCAAACTTTTTGAAGGATTCTAACTCGGGAAGATGAAGAAAAAGTCATTTAAAAAAAAATAAAGCTACAAGAACTAAGGAAACAAGATGCATGTTGTTTGGAAGCTACTAATATAGCAATATACATCCTGAATAGACTACAAACCAAATCTATGAAAGATATGACTCCATATGAAGCTCGACACAAGACCAGCCTTTTTTCTCTCATCTAAGAGTGTTTGGATGAATCTTTTTCATGCATATTCCATATGCAAGCTAAAGAGATGGACTATCATAAAAACCTAAGACATGTTTCATGGTTGGCTACTTTTATGACTCCAAAGGGTACAGGTTATTCAATCGAAAGAGCAATAACATTAAAAATCCCATAGATGTACCGAGTTAGCAACTATAGAATGAAGACTTCTCTTATTTTCTTTTAGAAAATCAAAACTTCACTACTCCACATATTGATTAATTTAGACTTTGATGAAGAACCTACCATTCAAAGGTTCAAATCACCTGATGAGGTATATTAGAGGTGCAATCTTGCCATCTCTAAACCAATGCCATTTAGTTAAGCCATCAAGAATGAACATTGGGAAAATACAATGATGGAGGAGTTGGCCATGATTGATAAGAATCGGACTTAGAAAGCTATTAGAAAGGCTAAAACATCAAAAGGTTATTGGATTTAAGTGGATCTTTAAACTTAAGCACAATGTTGATGGTTCCATAAACAAATACAAGGCAAGATTGGTGACTAAAGAGTATTCTCAACCGAATGGTGTTGGTTACTCTGAAACTTTTCTCCAATTGCAAGACTAGATCTAATTAGTCTTCTAATTTATCTAGATACAAGAAACAATTTGGCCAATTATCAACTAAATGTCAAGTCAGCATTGTTAAATGGAGTACTACAAGAAGACATCTTTATGGACCTGCTAGAAGTATTCAAGGTCAAAGGGTAAGAAGATAAAGTCCTCAAACTAAACAGCCTTGTATGGACTGCAACAAGCTCTAAAGGCATGGTATAATAGAATTGATGCTCATCTCAACACCTCTGGATTCAATAGGAGTGAAAGTGATGCCACTCTTTATTTCAAGAAGTCAAATATTTCATTTCTAATCATTTTCTTTTATGTTGATGATTTATTGATCACTGGCAATGACAATAGTCTAATCATAGACTTTAAAACTGAGATTAATTTATATTTGAGATGATAAACTTGGGGTTGATGAAATTCTTCTTGGGAAAAGAAGTATCCAACTTCTTGGAAAAGTATTTATTTATCAAGAGAAATATGTAAAGAATATGTTGAAGAAATTCAAAATGAAATCTTGTAAGCCAGTTGCAACATCAATGGTTGCAAATGAAGAATTGGCAAAAGAAGATGGTGCTGAGAAGGTTGATGAGACTCACTTTAGAAGTTTAATGGGAGGTCTCATGTATCTCACTTTAGAAGTTTAATGAGAGGTCTCATGTATCTCATTGCAACTATACTTGAATTTATGTACTCCATTAGTTTGTTATCCAGGTTTATGCACAATCCAAGTCAAATTCATCTTGGTTCAGTGAAAAAGGGTAATACGGTACCTAAATGGCACTACATATTATGGTATGTATTATATTTGAAGAAGAAGAACCATGGTTATAATGATATATGGACAATGAGTGGGCAGGATCCTACGATAACTCAAGGAGCATAACCGGCTACTACTTCTCTTCAATTTAAGAGTTTTCAATTTGAGCTTAAAAAATCAAGGAGCATAACCGGCTTCTACTTCTCTTCAATTTATAGCACAATCCATTGTAGAAATTGAATATGTTTATTTGGCTGCTGCAAGTGCAACCAATCAAGTTGTATGGCTAAGAAAGATTTTTTTAGGAAATGCGGGCATACTTATAACAATATACACATAGCGGAAGAAATATTTAAAATTTAATTCGGATCATATTCTAACATTCACAATTTCTATCCAAACCAATCATACAATAATTATATTGCATATAATCTATTTTATAGAAACCAGACAAATACCATCAATATTAAATCAAAATTTAGGAAAAATGAATACATCAATTCTTGATTACAGAACTCTTGTTATTAAGATGGGGAGTTACCCCTGTGTTCACCCTCTAACCTTAGTCCACACAATTTGTTTTGCTTAGTTAACTTTCTACTTAAGATCACAACTCATGATATAATAAGATCGAGGAAAATGAAGGGAAAAGACTCTTTTCACTCTTTCATTTTTAGCCAAGAGCCTTGTGTATGAAGCATGTGAATTTCGACACTATGTCTTCTATTTATAGGCAAAGGCTAGGTCATAATTTCCTTACTTCATTAAGATTCCTAGTTTTTTTAAAATACAAAAGTGAGATGGGCTAATACCCATTCATGGTCGGCCACCCACAGATCATACCCGCAAGTTGTTTAATCAACTATTTAATTAATTTTGACCAATGAAAATCCAATTAATAATCCGGCTCATTGACATTTTAATGTCCAATTGTTAATTATGAATTTTTACAACTCTTTTATAATTAAATAAAAGTTCATATATAATTTATTAATTTCTAATTAATTAAATGCCACACTTAATTTTACTAGTAAAACTGCATGACATTAAATTAATAAATTAATAATTACCATTTTCCTTTTATAGTTAAACTATAAATCAAATTACCATTTTATCCTAAAATGGTTTTGATCCATTTTTTTCCTAAGACGGAACCTTATGTGTGTGACCGATTAGGTTCTACATCACGCCGGCAGATGAATTTCGTAAACACCCTTATGATTTTATTTAAGTCTAAATTAAATTTGCTTAATTTAAAACAACCTTTTAAATTAAACAGTTAACTTAATTATCTCTTGGTTAATTAACTTTAACCCTCCAAGTCATGGTTAACTTCTAACAAAGTGTCAAGATTACCAAGGAGATGAGAAGTATCATCTTCTAAAATAATCCGTTGTAACCATCGTATATTTATAATAACAATCATTCCCGCCAACTCCTTAGAAGAAAATCATATGTGTAACGCAAAAAATTTCAAGATCGAGTTCTGCCACTAACTCGGATTCATTATAAGTATATGAGCAAACAGCCTTCACGAAATCGGGCTTGAAGCTCTCGCTTTACCAACGAGCCGACACCGAATCCATCAAACAAAGGATCTTCAAAGAGATCCGACAGAGCTTGAACTGGCACACGCCAGTTCCATTCACATCGGTGCAAAATATTAAAGACAAGACACTTGCTCCACATCGCTCGGCTGACAGTGCAAAGGCATTATAGTAGCCCTCGATAAAGGAAGAAGCCCGAGCTAAGCTTTAAACTAAAACTACGGAGGCTGTTTTGTCAACGTTGATGACAACCCGATAGCCTTTTAGAGGTAGAGGGAACTTACGGTGGGCAATCAATCTCGAAATTTATCTTGAAATGCCATTTAAAGCACTAATAAGTGGAAAGAACTCATTAATCGTGAAACTTTAATAGAAAAATCATATAGACCATTATACATTTTTTGAACATCGAAAATGGACTTACAAAAACTTCTTTCAAACTATACTACTTTGCAAAGATTCATTGTTCAATAAAGTATATAATCTATATGAACTTATTCCAATTACGAAATCAATAGATTTCTTCTTGACCACTCATAATCCTTCTCGCACAATATTTCATACCCAACGGTTCACCCCGTGTTCACCCATGGTTGGGTTAATTGGAATGATGTTAAAGTATGAAATCTAGTACTCAAGGAAACTATGGTGTCTTAGGTCGGAGGATCATATATAAAGTAAGCATTAGATAAATCTCATTAGTAGTCAGTATTAATTACCATTGAGAACTATCTAAGTGTTACGTTCATCATCTTTACTCTTTACTAAGCACTCACACAATCATCACGGTGTTCCATTAACATCACTAGTTGTGAGATCGGCCACCCTAACAATTAGATAATGAACTACATGATGGTCTATACATATCAATCAATGTCTATTCTCGAGATTCTATGACAATGAACCATTTGTATCTTAAGAGCTTTTAGCGACTAGAATCTCTACTAGCAAGATCTCTATCATGGTCGTTATAGTGGATAAGTAAAGATACTTAACTTTATCATTATATGCATTTATAGAATATATAATGTATATGCCAGCAAAATTAATAAAGATAATAAATAATAACTAACTTCCATTAATAATAATAAATAATGTCTTGCTACTATCTGTATAAAGATAATATCATATAAACTATTTGCCATATTTAGTTAAAATTCGATTGGCTTAACAAGCAAATACTTTCAAATTATGAGTGATTTTGGATTTGATCAATTCAATCTCATTGTGATCTATTGTGATAGCAAGTTAGTAATAGCTATATCTAAGAATCCAATGCATTTTGGCAGAACTAAGCATATACAAGTGAGGTTTCATGCCATAAGAGAAATGATCAAAGAAGGAGAAATCAAACTCTTACACTACTCTTATGAGGAGCAAAATGCAGATGTCTTCCCAAAGTCTATCCTTTTTCAAATTTAAAATTTTCAGAAGTTGGGACTTATTCCCCGATCAATCAAGAGAGATGTTAAAATTCATGTTGGGTTGGCAATGGACTAAATTTCATCAAAGTTGACTTTTGGATTCTTTATTAAAAAGGTATTGACTCCTTAAGTTAGTCCATATCCAAACAAACTTGTGACATATGATTTCATCTCAATTTGATCATTACAATTCAAGTTATCCTTATTGTAGCTCTCTAGTTCTTTTCCCTACTAGTTTTCTTGCATTGCAAGTCAAAGACTATTTTTGGATCCTATATGCACTCTCATCTACCAAACAAGTTTTATATGATTATCTCAAGGTGTAGACAATTTTATCCTTTTAGCGATAAAACCAGCATTATGCAATGTACTTCCTGTGTTTGCCTTAACTTTGAGGTTATTTTTGTAATTTCATTTGTTAATCTTTAATTAGTCGTAATAGTAGCTTTAGCTTGCTTGATTCATTTTAAAGCATAGTTGTAATTTTACTTGTCGATCCCTAGTTTGCATTTTATAAATCTCATGTAATTCTGTAATGAAATTAAGTAGACAAAATCTCAATTTTAATAGCTATACTAAGTTAAGAAAGTAAAATGAGAAATTGTTTATTTTTTCTAAAGCAACTAGTATTTATTATTTCCTAAGTCTCAATTAATATTTATAATCATATTTTAGATATTTAATTTTAATTTGTAATTGCTATTTTAGTTAATAATTTTCAAACAATACAAAAATCTTCAATTTTATCAATCTTTTACTATTATGTTTTCTCTATATTTTTGCCAGTTTTTTAGTTCAATGAAATTCAAACAAACTTTAATCTTTAATTTCTCTAACAAGTAGTTAATAATAAGCCTTCCAGGGTATTAAGATGTGCTGCTATTACCAAAACTTTGATGAGAAGGCCAATGAAGTGAGAGTTTGATTGTATGGCTTTTCGATGATCTATAAATCTCTCTACACTCTTGAAGGTCAGCATCGCATGTCAAAAGAACCCATTCATGATCATCATCAACATACTTGATGTCAACCCCATTCGCATCCTCCAAATTGAACCGCTTTGCAACTTCCACTTGCAAATCTCTAAAACCCCAGTTGGGTTCCATGTTGAATCTCATATTTTGTTCACCAAAACTAACTTTAACTCTAAAAGCACCTCCATCTAATGAGTTTAGGCCACTATCATGTAACGGAGGCAAAATTTCAAACTGCTCTCTGAAAGGATGGTCTTCGGGCACTAAACAATCTCCGCCTCTAAAGGCAGTTAGAGTGGCAACCGCATAGGGGTTAGAGGTTTGACTACACGAAGAAGTAGGGGACTTGGCTGGGGCTCCATGGCTGAATAGGGAACTCTCAGCTTGAAGATGGTTTAGTTGTGCTGGGTGATGGTGATGCTGGTGGTGGTCATGATTGAGAGTAGGAAAGTTGGAAGAAGAGCTCAATTGAGGGAAGCTCTTATAGAAGGAATCAATCTGAATAGCTCCACCAGCTCCTTGAACTGAGTCTATTACAAGTTGGAGTTTCTTTAAAGAGTGGCCGACTTTCTTTATCTTCCTAGATGGCCACCTTGTGATCCCATGTTGCCTGCATATTCTTTTCAGTGTAGTGGGACAAACTGCAAAAACACATTAGAGGTAATAAACAATTGATTAGTGAGGTATCTATATATAGTGGATTCACTTAGTTGCTCTTACATTTATGAGAGTGTAGTATTAGGATCGAATTGAACGAGTGGTTTGACATTAGATGATTGCATGCACGTACCGCCATTTGAGCAAATTTTTTTTTTCTTGGGAAAAATTTGAAAATAATCTAGATATTTAACTAACTATTCGAGAGTAAAATCTTATCATTTTATAATTTTATAATTTTATATACCAAAACCTTAAATATCAGTGAGTTCTGATAAATTTTTCCTTATAAAATCATTCAACAAATAATTTATAGAAAAATTAATCAAATAATTGAAGTTTAATTCGATTTGTTTGATAAAATTTTATAATATTTCCTTTATAAAATCTCATAATTTGAACGATCATTAAACTTTCTCTCAATTTAAAAGCATAGGCAGAAAAAGCGTCACTAAATCACCTTTCGATAGTACTAAAAGATCACGAGGTGCTTTTTTATTTATTTTAATTAGTAACCAAATATAGAGTGTTTTGCTTTATGAAAACAAGATCACAAGGTTAATTGTGTCATATCAGTCATCCTAATTAGTAAATATTCTAGCGATGTCAAATAATCAAATCAAAATTGCTCAAATTCGTACTATCAATTATAACCTATAATTAGAAAAGAAATATAAATAAAATGTGACATTAAGATTGTGTTAAGTAACTACTTAAAAGACATACCTCCGATACTCTTAGCAGCATCTTTCAAACTGCCGGCAAAGTATTGACGAAGAACCGGCAAGCTAATAGTCTTCTCTGCCTTGGTCCGTCTCTTCTCCCCAGCTTTCCTACCACTCGATGGCCTCCTCCCCTCATAAGAATAAGAATCTCCCCCACCCTCACCACCTTCCTTAGCAACTACTCCCAAGCTTTGTTGAAGTACTACTTGCCCTTTATAATCTTGAAATACCTCATGACAAGTACTTATCAATCCCCCATGAAAATTATTATCCCAATTGGTTGTCACCCTAAACTCCTCCCTTGGCTCTTCACTCTGATAATCCAACGACACGAAAACTCCTTTACCTTTCATTTCTGCCTCCATCATGCTAGCAACCCAAGAAGCTGATTCCTTTTCACCACAGTCTACTTCTTCATGAACTTCTTTGTGATCCATAGCAACATGCAAAATTCGACAATTTTTTTGAATAACAATAGACAAAGAGTTCAATATTTTCTTTTGCTCCTCACCATCAACACAATCCTTAGGCAAGAAAAGCTCCAACACGAAATCAACTGGTGCTCCAATAGTACTATAAGGATTCTTAAGAGGGATTGCAAGAGCAGTAAGGAGACCAAACATTATAGCATGGTGAGAGAGAGGGTATTCCATCTTGTTAAAGGCGGTTATATCAACCGCAAGGCATGGTTTGCTAGTTGTGAAGGATGTTCCGACAATTCCTTGGCCATGGAAGAGATGGTGATTGGAGCATGCTTCATGAAATCCAACGGTTTTGGGGTCTGTGATAAGACAAGCAGAATCGATGGTTGAAAGACAGTGAGTGTAGTTGTTGTAAGAATGCCGGCAGCCGGGTTTGCCTTGATGGGTACAAGGTGCCCATGTTAGGGCAAGAGGTAATCTATGTGTCTGACAGATTGATGTTAGAATGTCTACTATTTCGGCCAAGGCTGCTTGGTAGTACTCATCGTAGACCTGATATATATATATATATATATATATATATGTAAATTAGGAATAGATTTAGTGATGATATCCGTGAATATTAATGATCATGTGTCAGAATTTTGGCACAAAAGCATACATGGACAGTGTATGTCGAAAATTGATTTCTAACTTGAAAATAATGAAAAAAAAAGAACTGAAAAAAAAAATTAAAAAATGACCAGTTAACCTAGAAAAACTGGAATACACCTTTTGACCCCTAAACGACCTTAGATGGCCAAAAGCGGCAACAACATAACCAAAAATTAAGACACAATCCTATACTTATGAGTTATTTTATTTTATTTTTTTTAAGAGGATCAATAATTTTACTATTCTTTATTTTATGACTCAAACTCGAGACACACTAGGTCTCAACGCTACCATCGAGCTCCAATCTCATCGTATACTTGTGAGTTATGAATAATAAATTTCCAGAAAACTGCACTGGGAACTCAAAACTTCTACAATATGGTTTTCAACTTTCTTCAGTTCATCGTCATAACCACATTACTATTAGTTATTTATTTATCATTTCTCTTTGGAAAATGTATATTTTATTTACCTTTACTATGGGAGGGATGAAGTTGTGAAAGCTTCTAAGATCAACAGCCTGTAAATAGATAGGCCACTGATATTAGGGAACAATTCTACGAATGAGCAAAGGGCTAAAGACATAATACATATTCAAGTTGTGAAAGCTTCTAAGATCAACAGCCTGTAAATAGATAGGCCACTGATATTAGGGAACAATTCTACGAATGAGCAAAGGGCTAAAGACATAATACATATTCATTCACTAAATAATATACATTGTAAGTGTACAGTGGCTACTACTTAATTAGATGTATAAATTAGAGGAAAAAAAGATGGAGGATGCATGCATGTAAATGATGTCTCAAATTAAGAAATAACCTCTTTACTTGACTAGATGCTCAAAAGGGCAAATATCTTAAAGGGAAAATCCAACTTAAGAATAGTAGAACTAGTAGAAGAAGATCAAGAAGTATGTTATATGTATTATATATGTGTAAATACCTCAAGAGCTTGGCTGATGTACTCAAGTTCAGGTCGGAAAGTGATCCTTTGAGAAGTCATCACAATCTCAACGACACCCAAACAAGTCCCCTCTTGATCATCACTTCGTTCAAAAACAGGAAGAGCAAGAGATCCTTTCACATCATACTCTTGAGCATAACCGACACGTGGATACTCATTTTTTTTGAAGTAACGAACATCTGGGCTCCACTCAGGCAACTTCCCCATAAAAGCCCGACCAAGCATCAAACTGGCCTCATGATCGTCATCTTGATCATCTAATTCACACTTATAATCACTTGAAACCTTTCTGAAATTTGCTAAACTTTTGCAATTCGGGTTGAAAGAATAGGGTTGATCTTGAGTTGTAAGAAATTGTCTACCTCCCTTTTTAATAGGAACCCACATCTGAATTAGAACTTCTCTATCTTTTGTGCACTCTTTTAAGTAACCAATTGCAAACATCAATCTCTCTTTAATCGACGAACTAGAAGATAGTACAAACCGTCCTGATCCCATGTGGTATGTTAAATTAGCTGATCTGGACCCCACTTCGATCTCTTGTACATTTTCATCAAGATGGTGAACAGTTGGAGGGGGGAAATGATTAACGCTGGCATAATTAGGGTCACTGAATATTAGAGGACGAAGCGAAGAAGACGTAGTAGAAGGAGGTGATGGAAAGAAGTTGATTGATCCATTAATTGCCGCCAGAGTCGTGGTATTAGCCGCGGTTTCTAACCAACGCCCTTCGTACAGAAGTTCATCCATAAAATCTAACTCCATGGTGCTACTCGTGGCTGATAAGTCTCCGTAGGTTGAATTCGTTGTGTAGTATTCCATTTTCAAGATTTTTTGTTTCTTCACCTTTCACCTAGCTACTATCACATAAAAGAAAAAAAAAATCCAAGATCAAGTATCCTATGTTTATCTATATATATATATATACATAGTGATACATATAAGATCTGGTGTAAACATGAATATAAAAATCGAAGTTCGAGGAGTGTGTTGAAACCCTTCATATGTATACTATATATTAGTTTGTGTTGCTGTAACAATATTGACTCGGTTTCATGATAAAGAAAAGAGAAAAAATATAGGGGAAGGGAGAGATCAAGTTCTAAAATATATAGAAAGAAATTCAGCAAATTAAAAAACAAAAAAACAAAAAATTAATAGTAGTTTATGATCAATATTTTAGATCTTAAGGCGGTACTGATAGATCGATCACTATTTCATCCTCAAAGAAATAAAAGTATGTACAATATCAATGAATATAGATATATGTAGGGATGACCAGAGAGTTCCTAAAACAAAAGCATGTCAAAAACTGAGAAGGAATAAATCATTTTCTGAAACTTAATGAAAAAATTAATATCTACATGAAACCTATTGTAATGATGATCAAAAGTCGGAGAAAACCCAGAAAGATTCTAATGAAGGCGTAGAGATCGATCCCCTAATTTACCTTGTCTCCGACAAAGACATACACAGTACTGGGTTAATTTGGCAAAGTGCTTTCTGATCTGATATTCTCAAGGAAAAGATGACACATAATATTGTTCTTGGAGTATGTTTTCTTGTGAGGCTGGTTATTAGAATATTTGTGCGAGTATAGATCAGGAATCAACTATTTAAGGGCAAAAGAAGAATCTTCTGTTCATAGGTCCCCACTCAAAGTAAACAAAACCAGCTTCGGATTTTGAAAATAATCAAAAACTTTATATTTAAAATATTAATTTCTTCTTACCCTTATGAAATATAAATATTCGCGTCTCATACCTTCTGAATGTTAGTGACAAGAGACAAATTAACAGTATATATATATATACAGTGCAAAACGTTACCAAGAAGTTACTTCTCTGTGCGGTAACAATTATAGTTGTAGGATGAAAAAATATTTTACTTTCTTTTCCCATTGGACCTAAATTTACTAGTATTAATCTCATTTAATTCTTATAATTCTATTTTTACCACTCATGTAATATATAATTACTCTTCTTCTATCTTACCATCTCATGCTGAGTGCAACCGGTTGATAGAATGAGTGCAAAAGACATATTGAAATGTAACATTGTTTTTCTTCTAACTCCTCTTAAAAATGAAAAACAAAATAGAACCTTTCTTGCATGTTTTAATCTCAATATATTACTCGTTGGACACAAATTTATTTATCAAATTAAATAAGCGAAAATATATTCATGTATTAGGAACTAGGAAGAACAACTTTGGAAATCCTGGGTGATACTGTCAGATTTTTCTACATAAATTAAATAAGGTCATCTTAGTTCTTAAGAGTCAAGATACAATTAGCAATCTAAATTTCCAGGAACTTAAGATTCTAAAGTCTTAATGGAAATGGCAATGAAACAATCCTCAAGTGTAAAACAATGCGGTCTAGATAGAATGATAAAATTCAAGAACGAACGAGGAAATCGGACAAAGTCAAAAGATGCTCAAAATCATAGCACTATAAGAAGAGCGATTGAGGTGAATAATGAAGGCACCAAAACAACATCGTTCAATTAAAAGAAGTAACTACATAGAGTTGCATGTGTGATTAAGGCTCAAGATTTTAAATGAGATTTATCTCAAATTCTTAAATTTGATGTTATGCATGATATTTTTTCAGCATCAACTAATCACAGAACAAAAAAGGTTTTTGCGATGGTAATCGTCACGAATTCAAACATGGTTGATTTTATTTGTAACTTTTGTTGTAACATCAATAAATAGAGATCAAATCTAATCGTAGAAACCCAATGAATCTCCCTCACAAAAATTGACAGAACATATTTATACTATGTAACTAACGTTATATTTGTCCATTCAATTTCAGTTGATATTTTTATTCAATGCTTTTGATCGATGAAACCCTTTAAATTATATTTTGTATAGACAGAGTTAAAACACATACATTTATGAATGATTGACAGTTGAGATTTTCTACAAAATCTCTCTAGATGCGGTTGATCACAGTTGAGAAATGAACCAACGTTAACCCCAACCCTTATTTGCTTATTCTTCCTTTTTAATGATTAAACTAGTGATTTTATTTATTTATTATTTTTTAGGCCGAGGTTAAACTAGTAATTTTGAATCTGTGAACTATTCTGTCCATGAGATCAATCTAAAGTATTGTTCTTACTGTTTTCTACAGAACCCACCACTTGTTCCTTGTTCCTTGTACAGTTGTATCAATAAAGTTAATAGTGTTGTAAAAATCTTTATTAATCAATAAGTTACTATTAACAGTCTTTTATATTTGGTATTGTCTAGATAATGCAACCTGTTGCTTTCTCTTTCAATGAATTTGCTATGATTTCTTACTGTGACAAGAAAACAAGGTTCTTTAATGAGACGTCTTAATTAAGCCATATAATTGACAATTGTTAACCCTAATCTACATGCTAAATATATTTTACTCATTTCTTTTTCTAATATTTAGCTATAAAAAAAAACTTTTTTACCAATACTTTAGTGTTGAGGTAAATTATATAGCTGAGTTAAACTTCTTAAAATTATTACTGGCCAAAAAAGGAATTCTTATAATTTTTATAATTATAATGAGTAATATTATTTTTATTATTTTGTAAATAAAATCAATAAAAAAAAATAAAAAATTAGGTCATTCTCACTATAAAAAAGAATGTACGGTTTGAATAACTCAATTTCTAATAGTTTAAGATAATAGATAGTCTTAGTATAGAAATTAATATCATTTACTGAATTTTTTTGATTACTAACAAAAAATTGAGAGAAGACAGTCATACAGTGTATTCTATGACCACCACTCAATATAGGGTAGAAAATGTCGAGATCAGTCGCCGTATGCGTATCTATATATATCATTAAATCTCTCGGTAATAAATTTGTTGCCAATCCCTCGGAGTCGACATCGAGAAGGATTACTGGAACTCATGATCTGCTCGATTGTTAATGGTGCGACATATGTCACAAGCAGGACCCTCTCTCTGAGCATTATGTAAGAAAATTTACAGATGTAGAGTATAGGTTGAGCAGTGTACACTTGTATTAAACAAGATACGTCTACATTATTTTTTTTTTTATTTGATTTTTATTACTTCAAAGAAAAGAACCGGCTCTTCTCTTTGTGGTTTTGCACTACTTTAATTTTTTATTACTTTTTTTTTTTTTCCATAAATTAACTAGTAGAACCCTTTTGGCTTACCCTTTAAAGAAAGCAAGATTCCTTTGCTGTTTCCTAAATACGTAGTTAATTAATTCATCGAAATGAAAGATTCTTAAAATCCTCTAAAATCTACTTTGTCTAATGTGATTAATTAATGACCAAAGGCAGCAGCTCTTTGTTTCTTTGTCCCCTCCTTTGAAGTTGGAGATGTAATTATTTAGTAGAGCATTCGCATGTTTATTGAATGTGAGATTTGAATTACACATCCTTAGAAACCGCTTAACTTAAGAATATTTTTTGGCAAAATATGTTGTTAATACTTCTCAAGCTTAACTAAACTTCTAAAAGAAATAAATATGAGAGGTAGTATTCTTTTTTTTCAATGTAATAAATCGTTAAGAATGAAGTAAATAATAATTTCCGAGAAGAAATGATAATTCTTAATATTGTTTATAATTTATACGCGATTTTATACAGAAAATTAGTAACGGTAATATGCAGAGAATTAGGCTAAGACTTTGGTTGTCATAGCCGAGTATGGAAAAAGTTATTTTTGGTATTTAAATATTGTTGATTCATTTTCCTTCTTGAAGGATTTTGAAAATTGTGTTCTTACTTGTGACTAATGATTTGGTGGAGGAAAGATCGATGGAGAAGGAGATTTTTCTTTTTTTTTTTGGATGGGTAAAGTGAAAATTTTCATTTAAATAAAGGGAAAATAAAATATTAATAGAGAGATTATAAGGTAAATATTCTTAAATAAAATTAAGAGGGTAAAGAACCTATACACTTATTCGTTAATACTATATATTTCTTAAATTTTGAGACTTATTAAAGAAAATATTATTAACTACTTTAACATGGAGGAATAAATCCAAGAACATTTCACCTAATCCTAACATCCTAATCATAAACACCAAAACAAATAATATATAAAGAAAAAATTCTAATAATATTACAAATAAAGATATCATGAGTGCTTAATTCTTATTCATAGTATTTCGGAGTTCACTGTACTGTTATCATAACCAAGATTTGGGATCAGAACTTCTTGAAATGGTAGACTAGATTGAATAAGGAACATTCAAAGACCATTATTGAAGACCGAATCTTTTGTAAATTGTTTTTTTTTAAAAGTATAAATATATATTGAATAAAAAAAAAAAAACACAAAGACATAAGAAAGAGAGCCGAGGTCCTTATTTGATTCAAATTAATATTAGGTAGGATGCAATCGCAAGAAAAACCCAAATACATTTGATAATGATGAAAAAGTCTCTTTGCAATTGATGCGTTCTCTTTGTTGAAACATAACTCTTGTGAAAATATTATCTAAGAAAGATAGACTAACTCTTATCATTGATAATTGATTTTGAGATAAAAGTCCAGATTTCTAAATAGTATCAGAAATAGATCCAACATGTGATTAGACTAACTGCCACACTTGCCCAACATTATCCATATAAAAAATATTCGTGTAAGTTCAAAATAACACCACACATAAAAGGGCATGCTGAGAATGATATATCCCATATCCTATAGGGAACTCCTAGAAAATTAGTATATAAAAAAAATGGACCAACTCTTCTAATTCTCAATTAGTTTTGAGATGAAAGACTATATTTCTACATAACATTAAAGATAGACCCAACAAGTTATTGAATTAATCATCACACATGTTCCATGTCACCAATATAAAAAAAAAGTACGTGTGTAAGCTCAAAATAATGTAATACATGAGATGACATGTTGAGAATAATATATTCCATATATAAAAAGAAACTTTTTAGAAATCACTATATAAAAAAGATAAGTCAATTCCTCTCACTGTCAGTTGATTTTGAGATGGAAGCTGATATTTATACACTTTTTGTCTGTAACCCTTGGCCACGAGTCGAGTCGGGCCTTATATATCTCTCAACTTCCCATCTGCCCCGATCTTTCTCTTAAAGATTCATCTGTAGCCTATTGGAACTATTCATTGTGATCCATCCACCAAGTACCATATTTGGAATATACTTCCAATTTCATGGCCTAAAGCTATTTCTAAGAATCTGGATTATTCATAATTATGTAAAAAGTCGTAGGATCATTATCCATGACCAGACCATCACTAGGATTTTCTACTACAAATTTATATTATTAGGGTACACTAGACATTTCACTAGATTTATAAGGCAGATCATTGAAAGTTATATGTCTGTCTAGCCACTTGGTTAGACCCGATATGTTATATACTTTAGTTAAAGAATCATTTTCATAGAGAATAGAGCAAACAGTTAATTTATATAAAGTCCTAGAACTTTAGATTATGCTCTTAAACTACAATGATAATCATAAAATGTTTATGACCTAAAGATCGAAATAGTTCATGATAGAATTATCAAAATATAATATTGATAATTCAATAAGAGTACTATTATATACATTATCTTCTAAGAATGGAAATTAGTACTAGAAAATTTAGAATGTACAACTTACACCTAAAAACTTTTAAAAAGTACAAATAACATCCCAAATCAATTTTTTTTTTAAATGGACGGAGCCAATCACGTGCCTTAGACGTGACTATTAACTATTTTAAAATTTGACCCCAAAATTAACTACTTCTTATATTTTTAATAAGAAGATTTTAATTATATATATATATATATATATTATCAATTTCATATTTTTTCATAAAAGTTTTATCTCTACCAACCACTTCGCTACCGACCACGGGCAAATCCCACTCCTATTGCCCCCTCGACCACTGTCAACTTCTGACTTCCATCGACTGTTGACTGCCACTGCCCAGTTCGTCGCCACCAACCGCCGCCCAACCCATTGTACTGCCTACCACCGCTAACCATTTATTTAATATTTTAAAATAATAATTAAAGTGTGGTTAAAAATATAAAAATAAAAGTTAATTGATCCTCGCTAACTATTAAAAGATTTTTATCCACTATACTAGGGACTAGATGATCTAAGAAATAAAATATACTAGTATTTTATCTATTATAGCTGAATGGTACTATGAATAATGCTTACCAAGTCTAACAGTAACCTCATAATCCCTAAATTAGACCCTGACCTCCTACTCAACATTATCATGATCCTTGGATTAAACCCCACCCACAAGTTCTGCCTCTTTATAGTTGTGACCATCATCATCTTCCACTATAGTGTAAAATCATATTAGTAATTAATCCAATATAGTATTTAATCCAATTATCCCTTTCAATATACATATCAAAATGAAAATGAATATTGTTACTATGCATATTTACATGTACATCATTCACTCCATCCCCTCAAGGGTTAAACGATTCAATTGATTAATAGTTTGCTCAAGCCGCATCAATCTCTGATCAAATGCGTCAAACTTAAAAAGAGTATGCTCCATCCACTCTAATCATCTATGAAACTCGTCTAGCGTCCCCTATAAGCTAAGAATGAAGTAATGAACATAAGAAGGATCGGGTATGATATTTCTTGAGCTCCTGACTATATGGATTTATATTATGGATATTAACATGGTCACTATCTTCTTGTTGTTGAGCGATCGGCTGCTCAATGTATTCCTTCTTTGACATATAGCCCTCAGCATTTTCTTCAATTGAAGGTCCTAAATATGTATGAACATTTACCTGTATCATAAAATTGATGTTAGATTGGGATTTATTTATTAGTGAAATACTAAGAGTAAGAGACTCGTTGAGAACAATGGGTCAGTGAAAGACCCGCTTCATCAACACGATCAAGTTATCATTGACCCATTATTTTCAACTAGTCTTTTGATCTCGATGGCTCTTTTGTTACCGATTAGAGTAAAAAAGGAAAAAAAAAATTTTGAGATCAAAACTAACTATTGGATCATTGAGAGCGTCGTTGAATTTATGAAATGATGCCATTTGGTTTATATGGAATGGACGTGATTCATTGCCCAATTTAGTATGCGAGACATTCTTGTAGTTACAAAACACTTCCCAAATATCCTTCCTAGAGCAGGAATTGCCTCGATAACCCATACCTGTAAAGTACCATTAACATAGAGCTATTAGAATTGTTAGGAAATTAATAAACACTAACTGAGAATAAATAATTAGTTTACCTGGATAGCTAATGGAAATCTGTTGACATAATAAGTATGTTTTCCTTTTCTTATACTTGCAGTTCCGACTTTCATCTTAAGGTCGTTCTTCTTGAAGGATTGAATTGTTCTTCCATAGACTAAACTAACCCAAGGGTGATTGTTGAAGTAATCAAGATCTAAGATATTGATAGATGCTCAGTCTCAATGTTGTTGTTGTTCTCTTTACGCAAGAGGACGGTCTCCAAGAAGTATACAATGGACAACTTCATAACGTCCATTTCATCATGAAAAGCACCATCTATAAAATTCGCTCTCTTGTAGCATAGACCATCAAGCACCTCACATAACTCTCCATAAGTAACTTTTCTTCCTTTACCAGAGAAATATTTCTTTCTCATAACTTTAGTCCACTTAATTTCAAGAAGGATGTCATTCGGTAGTTTTCCATATTTTAGGCCGGTAATCAGAGCAAACTCTCGTGGGAGAAATATAGAGGTTGCTCATTAATGTAAAGCTATAACACCCCTTCCTTTTTATAATCAACCTGAAGAATTAGAAAAACTGCAGCTAACCTAGTAGAATATTGGAGGCACCTATTGTTGAAAATCAGGTTTAAAAATTCGAAGTGGAAGCGATTGTTGGTCCGAGTATATAACAAAAATTTTCTAAAATTTTTTTAGCGATAATTTATATACATATAAATTAATCTTAACCACTAAGTGAAGAAATCATACCATCGTCTATGCTAGTCGACCATTATGACTCATACCATGATCATAAAAGTCAATTCTCAATACACTAGAATGTGTGTGGGCACGTAGAGATGCCAAATAATTTAGAATATGATGTATTTATAGAATTCTATTAGATTTTCTATTAAATATTATTTTTAATTTAAACACTTTAAATTAATTGAATTAATAGTTCAATCATAATATTAAATGATAAAAAAATCATATCTTTTAGTGACATATTTGATTAGGTCAAATCTTTTCAAATATAATTCAAATCTAATTTAAAATAGAGTCTTATCTATTAAATCAAATCATATCTTATTTGAATTTTAAATTAGATTCTCAAACTAATTTAAATTTGACTTACCTAATATTAATATTAAATTGATATCTCATAACAACTTAATATTAGATAACATATTTAATTCAAAATTAAATATATTGTTAATGTTTTAAAGTGAATTTGGAAATTCAATTCATTAACTAATTAATATCAGTTATCTTATATTCTTTACCTTCGTCACTCTTACCCTATACAGTATTTTACAAAGCGACCTAGGGACCTTGGACATATAATTCCAAGTTCCAATAAATTAGATTATTAATTAAACTCTTTAATCTAATAAATCTCATATATTAAATCTAATATTATCCCACTAAAAATATAGGATTACACTCTTGCAATTATAGAACAAATTGTTGAGCAATCTCTAGTAGTAAATTGATATTATCATTACATGCAATTCAATCCTCCAATAATTGATTCATAATTAGAGCTGGTCAAAATTACCCTTTTACCCCTCCCATTATCCATTTATCCTTAAGTACCATTAATTTATTAGTGAACGGTCAATTTATAACTTAATTATAAATTTGAGTTAAAAATGATTTAGTTCTAAAATTAGACCTCAAGAGAACCAATATACAATTTTCTATGAAGGTTTGGATTCTATATTTATAAATCATATTCCCAGCCATTTATCCTAATGAACCTCCAAAATAAAAGTCTTTAGCCAGTTTTACAAACAAATCGTGACGAGTGAATCAAAATATTTTGTTGACATAAACAAGAGTTCATGACTACTCATGATTCAGATTTATCTGTATACGATCATCTATTGATATGAATAAAATTTATTTATGACAAACAGTATGTTGATAAAGTATTACTTCAATCAGGTCTAGTTCTATATAATCTATATATATAAAGCACCTCCACTAAGATGTCTATCTACATTGGTGATCCAGATTTAGATCACTTACATTCATAATGCTAGTGGACCATACTAGCAACCACTAATTAAAGATTTCATAGATTAATATGTTACAGATAATTTAATTTATTATCTATAATCTTACTCCACTCGTACTAATACAAGATCAAAGTTACATAAATGAATTTGAATTTTTTTTGATATTTATACACATTATTCAATACTAACACATTTAAACAATTATATAGAAAAAATGTCATTTTTATTAATTTCATAAAAGTGTACTTATTATATCCTTTTAAGGCACTATTCCCAACAATCTCCCACTTGCCCTTAAAGCAAATGAGACATTTCCATTCTCTTTAAATTACGTACATGATTCTTACAAGACTTCATTTGAAGTATCTTGTTAAGTAGATCTATAAGGTTCTGTTCCAACTCTATCTTCATAACTATCACATCACCTCAATGTAGTATCTCTCTAATTAGATAATATTTCCTCTCTATGTGCTTGCCCCTCTTGTGACTCCTCAGTTCCTTTGAAATAGCCACTTCCCCACTGTTGTCACAGTACAATATTAGTGGCTTATCCATATTTGGAACAATTTTCACATCAGTATAGAACTACCTAAACTAAACCACCTCTTTCACTGCTTCACAAGCCACTAAATATTCCCCTTCCATGGGAGAATCAGCAATAGTGGATTGATTGATACTTCTCTAAACTATAGGTCCTCCACTAAGGGTGAACACTAAATCCAAAAGTCGACTTTCGACTATCTCTATATGATTTAAAGTCAGAATCAATGTATCCAATGGGGTTTAAGTCTCCACCTTAACAAAGAAGCATATAATCTCTCATTCTCTGAAGATACTTGAGAATGTTACTGCTATCTAGTGTTCTAAACCAGGATACGATTGATAACGACTGACTATCCTTACTGCATAGTAAATGTTAGGTCTTGTACACAACATGACATACATAAGATTGCCAATAGCTGAGGCATAGGGTACACAACATCATCTCTTGTTCTTTCTAAGGTATATTTGGACGCTACTCTTTAAAAAGAACCACTTCATGCTAGGTCGGTAATTGACCATTCTTAGAATTTTTCATTGAGAATCTAGCCATCACCTTATCTATATAAAAGGCTTGAGAAAGTTGCAAGAGCTTGTTCTTCGTATCCCTTAGGATTTGGATTCCTATAACATAGTTTGCTTCTCCTAAATCTTTCATTTGGAATTACTTGGCTAGAAATTTCTTCATGTTTGACAATATCTCTAGATCATGCCCAATGAGTAAAATATCATCTTCATAAAGAACTAAGAAGACCACCTTCTTATATTTGATGTGTTTATAGACACATGGTTCGTCAATATTTTATTCGAAGCCATACGTCTTGATAGTCTCATCAAACTTTAGGTTCTAAGACCTAGAAGCTTACTTCAATCAATAAATTGATCTAAGCAACTTGCAAAACTTTTGTTCTTGCCATTTTGCACAAAACCTTCTGCTTGTATCATATAAATGTTGTCTTTAAGATAGCCATTTAGAAAAGCCATCTTGACATCTATTTGTCATATCTCATAGTCTAAACTAGCGGTTATAAATAAAAGAATGCGTATAGACTTTAGCATGGCAACGGGAGAGAAAGTGTCTTCATAATCGACTCATTCCCTTTAGGTATAACCCTTTACTACAACTCGTGCCGTGAAAGTCTCTATTTTCCCATCTACGCCTCTTTTCTTTTTGAAGATCCATTTACATCCAATAGACCTGACATCTGTAGGTGGATCAATAAGTTCCCATACAAAGTTGGAATATATAGATTCCATTTATTGGTTAATCAGATCTTGCCATTTATCCTTGTCAGAATCATTCATTACCTCCTTAAGGGTTGATGGATCATCATGGTTTGTGTCTGACACTAAAACATGTGCCTCATGTTCATAACGAATGGGTTATCTCACTATCCTCCCACTCTGACAAGATATGTGGGTGTTATTACTAAGATCAGTGGTCTCTTCATGTTGTCATTTATTAGAAAGTGATTGAGATGGTCTGATCTGGTCAGAATTCAATTCCTCTAGTACTACCTTACTACGAGGTTGGTAGTTTCTCATATAGTCATGTTTGAGAAAAGTTATATTGGTCGATATAAACACATTTGTCTCACTAGGACTATAAAAGTAACCTCCCTTTATGTTTGGAGCATAGTCGACAAATATGCAAATTTCAAATCGTGAGTCCAATTTCCCAGTCTTAGATTTCAGCACATGTGCTGGACACCCTTATATGTGAAAATTGTGTAAACTAGGATTAGTGCCATCTCACAACTCTAAAGCTGTCTTTTGTACAGACTTAGATGAAACTGCATTCAAAATGTATGCCGTTGTTTGAAGTGCATATCCCTAGAATATGAATGGTAGGGATGAGTAAGTTAACATTGACCTAACTATATCCAATAAGGTTATGTTTCTTCTTTGTGCAACATCATTCTGTTGTGGTGTTCTTGGTGATGTGAGTTGGGATAAAATATGATGCTCCAGCAAATGATCCTTGAACTCAAAATCAAGGTATTCACCTCTTCAACCTAATCGAAGTATTTTAAGTGATTTTTCTAATTGCTTTTAAGCTTCTTCTCCAAAATTTTCAGATTTTCTTTGCATTAGGTATATGTATTTGTATCTTGAATAATCATTAATGAAGGTGATGAATTATTCATAATTCCTATTACTTGTACATATATAGGACTGCAGACGTCGCTATGTACTAATTGAAGTGGTTCTTTGGCTATTTAGCTCTTTGAAGAGAAAGGTCTCTTAGTTATTTTTCTTTCTAGACAAGATTCACAAACTGGAAGAGTTCCAACAATTAGCTCTCTTAAGAGACCATCCCTTACTAATATGTTTATTCTATCAAGATTGATATGTTCTAACCTAAGATTACAAAGATACGTATCATCACTTTGAGAGTCCTTTTGCCATTTTTTAGATTTAGGATTTGCTACTTTAAATAATTTTAAATTATTTAACAATCGTTCATTTGGTTTAAGTAGATAGAGTATGTTAGTTTGTTTTGCATGAAAAAATCATAACCTTTCTTAGAAATAATAATCTCATTATTAATAAAATAAATATCGAAATCTTGTTCATGGAACATGGATAAAAGAAATTAAATTTCTGCAAAATTCCAGAGTAAAACAAACATTGTCCAAAATAAGATAATTATTACTAAAAACTAAACGAACTGCTCCTACTGCTTTGGCTGAAATGATTGCACAACTACCAACTCTCATCGTCACCTCCCTAATAGAAAGCTCCCTCGAAGAACCAAGTATTTGTAAAGAAGAACAAACATGATTAGTGGCTCCCAAATCTACTATCCAAGATGACAAATCATCTTCCACTAAACATACTTTTAAAACAAGTAAATCAAATTTGCCTTTCTTTTTCTCTTTTAGCTCGGAGAGATACTTGTTACAGTTCTCTTCCAATTGCCATCAACTTCGTAGTGGAAACATTTTTTCTTAGGTTCCTTTTTCTTGGAGTTGTCATTCTTCTTGTTCTCCTTGCCTTTAAGTGACTTATTGGTTTTCTTTCCCTTTTTATCCTTACCATTGGTGTTCTTTCTCTTATTGTTCTTAACATAAGAGGAAGACGGCTTTTATTCAGCAATATTTGCTTCACCCTCTTTGGACCTAGCCTTATTAAGGGTCTCAAAAGTCTGAAATTCATTCAACACGAGTCATTTTATATTGAAGCTTGCTCATAACATAGTTAATGGTGAATGCGACAAAAGCCGGTGATAGTGACTAAAGTGTGATGCTAACTTGAGTGCGCTCATCAATGGTAGCCCCATGTACTTCTGCCTCATGTTCAAAACATGATCTTTGATAGAAACTATTTTCTTCATATTGACGTTCATGTAGATTCTAGTAGCCTCATGAAGAATCTGGTCGGATTGCTACCTAAATAACACTTGGAGAGACTCCAATATCTCATATGTAGCCCCCACATCTTCATGTTTCTTCCTAAGAATATCACTCATGCTCATCAACATGTAGCATTTGGCCTTGTTGTTGGATTGAATCCAATGGTAACACTTTTTGCGTACATTACGAACAGTAGTAGCAGCTAGCTCTTAAGGACATTCCTTGGTCAAGACAAATTTATGGTTCTCACATATTAATACCATATTTAACTTTAATTTCCATCTCATAAAACTGTCACCAATTAATTTGTATTCATTGAGTAAAGCAGTAACAAGATTATTAATTGAAGATATAATGATTGCTAAAATTAAATAAAACATTCATGATTCATTATAATTGAAATAAATGTCAAAGTTTCAGAATAGTAAACATGATGCATGAATGCAACAAACAGATAAAATTATTTATTACTAAACCACGATAAATTAACTCAACAATTAAAATGCTGCTTTAGGGTCCGTAATATTAATTTCAAATTAATTTTGAGACATTTCCAAACCTACAAGTAAAACTTAAGATATCTCATATTATCCATTTACTCATAAATTACTGTTTATTTGATCAAGACACAACTAACCGCTTAAAGCTTAATTATATTTTTGTGAGTGTAACCAATTATTTTAGAATCCATGACTTAACTCGAAAGTTGCTGCCTTAGTCGGTCAAGTTCGTAATACATCACTTTTCCCTATCTTCTTACGAAGACAGCCTTGGTATTGATATGGTCTGAAACCTTCATTAGGAGAACGAAAACAAAGTCGTCTTAAGGCCCTTTCTATATGTCATGGTGTTGTACTAATAATGGAGACCATAAGTTATATTGTCATCTCAACCTTCTCTCACTTACTATTTTAAAACATATGTTTTCATAAAATATCCTATATTTCCAAATTGAACTAATTAATTAATTCTAAATTAATTACTAGTTAGCTAACTAATGAATATAATCCTATTAATAAATACCAATCTTATTGCGCTTAGGTTCAAAAAACTTTTATTTCATCTCTTAATATGAACCTAATTTATAAGTAATAGCCTAATTACATTCATAAGACTTTAATAAAACTCCTTTTAACAAAGTTGCTCATTTAAAGACCTAACTTAAATGTTTGACTTTATTAGGTGTGACTATCAAGTTTAACCCTTTAAACTTAATCTATTTATGTAATTAATTTTGCCAAATGAATCACATAAACATATAGGACAATCCTAATAAATCATGTTTCTACTCATGAAATGTATAATTTAAAATAAAACTGTGTGGATATTTATGTATGACATGTAATCGACTCATGCATGAATATGTTATCAACCAAATAAATCAACATAAATAAATCGATATAACGGATCGGGTAATTTTGGGTATTTCTAAAATTTACAACCTTTGCAAAAATACAAATAAATAAAGAAATAAATATTATGTTTTTGAAGTGCAAATACAAATGCACTCTTTTTGCTGCAATGACCTAAGATGGCAACAAACACATATATCTATTAGCATGGGCTATAATTGATTAAGAGAATGATGCATCATGGACTTTGGTTTTTGAGCAGACTGAAGGGTTTGATCCCTGATGCCACTTATTTGGTTTTCTTATCTGATCGAGCAAAAAGTATTAATAATGCTATATGGGATATTTATCCAAATGTGAAATATGGTGCATGCACATGACACCTCGACCAAAACATTAAGGCCAGATTAAAGTTTGGTAGGATTCTTGATCTATTCAACAAGGTGGCCAGAGCGTATAAGGTTTGCGAATTTGATACTTACGTCAATGAGATAAAACTGCAACAACCTGGTGTTGTAACATACCTTGAGACTGTTGGTTTTGAAAATTGGTCAAGATCTCATTTCAATGATGATCAGTATGACATACTGACTAATAATGTTGTAGAGTCTCTTAATGCTTCGTTAAAGGATGTGTGTGACTATCTAATTATATCCTTACATCTTAGTATCAGGAAGATAATGACTACTTGGTTCTATAATCGATGAAGTGCAGCTAACGAGACAAGCACACCATTGACTCCTGAAGTAAAGAAAACGCTACAGAGAAGACATAATGAGTTAGTAACATTGAACGTTGATAGAGTGAACATAGATACATTTGAGGAGACTGGTATTTCAACTAATGGTTTGGTGAATTTAAGGGATAAGAGTTGCACATGTAGGGTGTTTCAATTAGATAAGTTGTCGTGCGCCCATGCTTTATGAGCTTTGAGCTACAAAAATATTGCACCACACACATTATGTGTAGAATACTACATGACTTCAAATTGGAGGCGAGCTTATGAAGAACCAATTTATCCTAGACTAGCGACCGATGATTGGGAATTTCCATAATCTCTCAGGTCGCTTGTGATTTTAGCTCCCGTAATGCGTAAACAAAGTGGAAGACATAAGAAAAGACGTATACATTAAAGAGGGGAACAACCATGAAAGAGACATAAGTGTAGTAAGTGTGGCAGTGTTGGACATTATAAGAGCACATGTCGTAACCCAATGGCAACTCTACTTCCTCCTAATTACGAGTCAGCTGAATTGATGTAATTATCTTACCATTCATGTAATATACTATATATCTTCATGTGGGTTTTCTATTAGTTTTGTATTATATGACTATGATTCACTTTTATATTCTATGACTTTGATTCACTTTTGTCTTCTATGAGTTTGATTCATTTTGTTTTGTATGATTCATTAGGGTTTAAGGTTTACAGGTTTAAGGTCTCAAGGCTTAAGATCTAATGTTTAGGGTTTAAGGTTTATGGTTTATGGTTTATGGTTCATGGTTTATGGTTTATGGTTTATGGTTTATGGTTTATGGTTTATGGTTTATGGTTTATGGTTTATGGTTTATGGTTTATGGTTTATGGTTTATGGTTTATGGTTTATGGTTTATGGTTTATGGTTTATGGTTTATGGTTTATGGTTTATGGTTTATGGTTTGAGGTTTAGGGATTAGGGTTTAAGGTTTAGGGCTTAAGGTTTAGGGTTTAAAGTTTAAGGTTTTGGGTTTAAGGTTTAAAGTTTAAGGGTTTACGATTTAAGGTTTAAAGGTTTTAGGTCATAAGGCTTAAGATCTAATGTTTAGGGTTCAAGGTTTAAGGCTTAACGTTTAGGGTTTAAAATTTAAGGTTTAGGGTTTAAAGTTTACAGTTTAAGGTTTATGGTTTAGGGTTTAAAGTTTAAGATTTAGGGTTTAAAATTTAAGGGTTTAGCATTTAAGGTTTAAAGGTTTTAGGTCTTAAGGCTAAAGATCTAATGTTTAGGGTTCAAGGTTTAGAGCTTAAGGCTTAGGGTTTAGGGTTTAAGGTTTAAAAGTATTAGGTCTTAAGGGTTAAGATATAATGTTTAGGGTTCAAGGTTTAGGGCTTAAGGTTTAGGGTTTAAGGTTAAGGGTTTAAATTTTACTGGGTTAGGGTTTAAGGTTTAAAGGTTTTAGGTCTTAAGGCTTAAGATCTAATGTTTAAGGTTAGAGGTTTAGGGCTTAAAGTTTAGGGTTTAAAATTTAAGGTTTAGGGTCTAGGTTTTAGGGTTTAGGGTTTAGGGTTTAAGGTGTAAAAGTTTAAGGTCTTAAGGCTTAAGATCTAATGTTTAGGGTTCCAGATTTAAGACTTAAAGTTTAGGGTTTAGGGTTTAGAGTTTAGAGTTTAAAGTTTATTGGTTTTGGGTCTTAAGGCTTAAGATCTAATGTTTATGGTTTAAGGTTTATGGTTTAAGGATTAGGATTTAGGGTTTAAAGCTTAAGGTTTAGGGTTTAAAGTTTAGGATTTAGGGTTTAAAGTTTAGGATAAGGTTTAAAGCTTAGGATTTATGGGTTAAAGGATTAGGCCATCGAGCAATGCTATATATTTCCATCGATCAATCAGTTATATGAAACCGATGGCTCGATGGGTGAACTGAGTACCCATCGAGCACTCTGTTTTAAAGGTTAGAGACTTTTAAATCACTGACCTCTAAAACCGACGACTAGATGCGTACTCAATTCACCCATTGAGCCATCAATTTTAGTGGTCGGAGACTTTTAACTCATTGACCTCTAAAAGTAATGGCTCGATGGGTACTCAGTTCACCCATCAACCCATCGGTTTTAGAGATCAGAAACTTTAACTCATTGACTTCTAAAACTGAGGGCTCGATGGATACTTTGTTCACCCATCGACCCATCGGTTTTAGAGATCAAAGACTTTAACTCATTGACTTCTAAAACCGAGGACTCGATGGATACTCTGTTCACCCATCGAATTTACAAATCATATTTATAGAATTTCATATTTATCAAACTTACATAATATATTTATATAATTTACATATCATATTTATCAAACTTACAAATATCAATATATCAAATTACAAAATCATCACAAATGTCACAAAATCAAAATTTCATATATCAATATATTAAATGTCCATATATCTGATACTTATCACATGTTATTTGATGCCAGAAACGACTCATATGGTTGTCATAAATTAGGTTTACATCTAAATTTTCATGGTGATACTCTAAATATTTCAACATATACACCCCACAATCCACTTTTACAATTGATTTGTTCTTCCTATAGTAATTGTTATTTGACAGGCTGTGCATGACCCTAATCATACGTTTAGGAATGTTCACGATCAAGGCTGCCCAATGTTCATTGTTGATGTTGTAAGGGATGTACAAACGGTCTACGTGCCACCATGCAATTTCGGCGACTGGTGCCTCACCGTCGACATACGACTTCATCAGAGAATCATCTGGAAATGCATGACTTTCTTGATCTTCCTCTTTCAAGTTCTTGAATGCCTCATTCCAATATATATGTAGGAACTAAGGGAATACTTGATCTAAGAAAGAGACGGATTGGTCAAGCATGTCATTAAACTACTGTTGCCTCACCCGTAGCAGAAACATGTACTTATCTACATGCTGCAATCATAAAGTAAAATAATAAAAACAATCAATTAGGCTAAGTAGCTTTTCTAAATTTATTAATGTATAAATAATAGTTTTCAGAAATTGTTTTGAATGCTTACAAAACTATCTAGCCACAACGAGGGACATAGTATCGTTTGAAAAAAATTCCTTACCATACTTTAGGCCATCAAAACCTATGATCGGGTCCCTGATAGAGAAAAATCAAGTTCTCATAAGCAAACAATATAATAAATAAAATAAATCTTAAATGAAGTTAAAGTTTAAGAAAAAAAAATACTTACTTCACAGTGTTAGTCTCTAGCCATTTTTTCATAGCTATATCGTTATCCTTATTTGGGGTAAGAATTAGAGTCACTGACAATCCCTTCTTCTTTTTATATTTCCGCTTCTTCTTGATGTCTATAAAGGTAGAGGTGAGGGATGGAGCAAACTTTTTCATCATTTGACCCCGTCTGATCTCAATGATAGGTGGGGTCATGTACGTCCCCGCCGACTCATCTCTGGTATCTATAATCATTTTCTCTATCTCACCCATTCTTCTGTTTAATTCTCTGAACATCTTATTCATCTCTCCCATAATCTTCTTCTCTAAACCACCAATAAGATCCTTCAACCTTGACGCCATTTTCATTTTCAGCTTAACCTATTCTTCCCATTCTTCTTCATCTACTTCTTTTTCTTCTACCTTTTTTTTTTCTATTTTTCTACTATTTTTTATTTTTTTTCTATTTTTTCTACTTCTACTTCTTCTTCCTCCAACACCCTAATCCAGTGTTCCACAACTTCATCATCCTCATCCACGAAAGCTTTAAGAGTGGTCAAATACTCCTAACTTGATTCTTCTTTGGTTAGCTTTAGTATTCCACGGATGACAAGCTGTATTAAATAAATATCAAAGTCAGTTTAATTTCAATTAGTATGATGAACTAAAATACTAGATGAATTAAAGAAATGAAACATTACTTGTTTGTTCCTAGTCTACGACTCGACATTTTCATGACTGACAGGCGGATCCATTGATGACCAACTTAAAATCCGAGGCATGCGATTCTCATTACCCCGAACTCCAGTTTTCCTTCCAAGATAAGGAATGGTTTCGTAACCATATACCTATATAGTTATGAATTAACTATTAGCAAACATACACCAAAATACGTTAAAAGTTAAATATAAACTCTACCCTTTAAAGCAAGCCAAAATCCGTATAAGTAATAGATTTCTTCTTTCAGCTTCGTCCCTTCTGGCCAATCCCTATGTACAACTGCCTTCTTCTTGATATCCTTTTTAAGAGATTGAATTGTAAGCTCATAACTACATCAACCCTAAGGGTATTGCTCGAGCCCGCCTAAATTGTTAGCTATGGATAATGTCAGTGGCTGGATCTTATTCCTCCGCCCTTATGCCAAAATCCTCAATGAAGTAAACAAGAGCCATCCTTACAATCTCACCGTCTTTATTACTTACTCCATGGCTCATCATCACTTTTAAATTTCTCTACTAGCTCCGACACATTGACAAGATTCCCACCAAGATACTTATTCAACAAGTGCTTGTCTTTTTTTATTCGCTTAATTATATGATTCGGAAGTTATGCATGACATTTTAATCTCGTCACCAATCAAAACTCCATCAGGCCAAACTGCATAGGTTTCTTACGCTGCGTAAACCCCAATTTGTGGTTCTTCTTGCACTCCACTCGCCGAAGAATGAAAAGTTCATAAGTTGGCCCGAGTTCTTTAGTTAACTACTCACATCCAGAAAATGTCCCTGATAAGTAAACCTAAAAGACTACAACTGTATTGGGGTCAAATTCTTCCTTATATACACAATCACCACTTCTTGCTTTGATATCACATTAGTGCGGATCTTTAAACGAAGATTTTGATCAATTATAGGTCCTACCTCACGATATATAGGAATTTGATCCACATGAAATGAAAAATAATTAAACAAAAATATATAAAACTAAATTAAAAATTAAAAAAATAATAAACTTTAGAATAAGAATGTAATACTCAATGAGAATATGAATGGTAATCGAGCCATCGAGCATTCATATAAACTTCGAGACCATCAAGCGGTTTATAATGACTGCTCGATGGCTCGATGGACATATGAATGACCGTTGAGATTGTATTGCTCGATTGTTCAATGGAAATATTAATGTCTATCTAGCAAGAAGTTCATATGCACTGCTCGATTTCCCCAATAGCTCGATGGCCATTCGTTGAGCAATGCATATGAACTTCTTTCTCGATAGCTCGATGGACATTAATATTTCCATCTAACCATCGAGTAGTACATTATATAAACTACTCGATGGTCCGAACCTTGTAAATACTTCAAATTTCAAATCAAAATGACTATATTTCATTGTCATTCCAGTGACACTGTCATTTTGGTGTTACCTTCGATCTTTCTTCAGATTTTTTTTTTAAATTTTATCGACTGCGAACCATTACTTTAGATGTTTTCAACTGCTATCTTTGCAAAACTAAGGGTTTGAACTTTCATTTTCTGTGATTCGGATTGTGTTCATGACAGGAGAATTTATGAAAGTTAGGTTTCAAATATTTTCTGCATATTTATGTTTGAGCTTCCGTTTTCTGTGTGTGTTCGTGTAAGAATATTTTAGTAAATGAGATCATTATTTTAACAAATTTTATAAGAAACTTAAATTCTAAAATACACTTTCTAAATAGATTATAACCCAATAAATATGTTTTTTTGTTTTTGGGAATCCTACGTACCTCCAATTTAGCTTTTTGTTTTTGGGAATCCTACGTACCTCCAATTTAGCTTTTTGTTTTGGACGACGAAATAAGACGACCCTTTTGACTTCATCACGTTTTCCTCTTTATTAGCTTCTTAATTTGCGCTCTTTCGGAAATTATACCTTTCCTGACGCCGAAAAGTCACTCCGACCCCACCATCCCTTCCAAACACTCTCTCTAACCACACCTCCCATAGCACCAAAATTCCGTGCACACCCGTCCCATCATGGCTCGGCGATCTCTTCCGATCCTGCGCCATCTAACCTCCAACCGCTCCAGTCCTAACCCCTTCGCATTCAAACCCGAATCGAACACCCGACCCGTCACCTACATGCCCCGTCCCGGAGATGGAGCCCCACGCCTCGTGACTCTCCTTCCCGGCGACGGAATCGGACCTCTGGTCACCAACGCCGTTGAACAAGTGATGGAGGCGATGCACGCGCCGGTCTACTTTGAGCGATATGAGATCCATGGCGATATGAAGCGCGTTCCAGAGGAGGCGATTGAGTCGATCAAGAAGAACAAGGTGTGCTTGAAAGGTGGACTGAGAACTCCGGTTGGTGGTGGTGTTAGCTCTCTGAGCTTGCAGCTGAGAAAGGAGCTTGACCTGTATGCTTCCCTCGTCAATTGTTTCAACTTGCCTGGATTGCCTACGCGCCATGAAAATGTTGACATTGTCGTAATTAGGGAGAACACTGAGGGCGAGTATTCTGGCCTCGAGCATGAGGTCGTTCCAGGCGTCGTAGAAAGCCTTAAGGTAATATGAACTGTTCTTCTTTTCCTTCTTGAATCATTTAATTGGATTATGATGAACGAGTTAATATCTGTGGCTGATTATAAACCTTAGAAAACGCCTGGAAATCTGTTTGAATTCCCCTTAAAATTGCCTCTGTGATTTGAGAGTTGGTCTTTGATTGAAGAATTAAGAACTTTCTGCTCCATACTTGTTGGATAGTGATGTTGATACTGTTTTTAATAGTGTTAAACATTGCTAGTGAAGATGGATTTATTTCTTCTTTTTTTTCATCCGTCCTAGACCCCTGCGGGGTGGTCATAACAGAGTCTTTGATATATTTGTTTTTTTATTTTTATTTTTCTCGTTGTATTTGACTTTAGATTGGGATCATTTTAATTAGAAAGACTCTATTGGATGGTGGGAGAGTAGGAGAGCAAGTCCCTTAAATTGAGTCAATTTTATAGATGGAGTTAATTGTTTGGACAGGCTTCTAAAGAGTTTTATTTTTAGTTTTTAAGTTTCCAATTTTTAATTTTTAATTTTTATCCCATTTGTTTAGGGGATCGATGGGGTGGCATGATGCTATTTTCAAGTATTATGTGTGTTAGCTTCTGCCCTCCTTTGGGAAGATTCTCCAGCTTCTGTTTTAGGCATGCAATTCCTACTTGCAAATTCTCTCTCTCTCTGTGTTTCCTGTAAAAGAAAAATGCTCTATTTTTGTTGCCATATATTTGAACGAGCAGAAAGGATCTGGTACTTAATTTAGCTGAAGTAATATGAGTTTAACAGCCGACTGTACCACTAAAAAGTAACCCAGTGTGCAGCTTCTGCCAGGTTGCCTACTAAAGCCGTTGGTGGAGGTGTTAAATTTCATGAATTGAAATTTTCATTTTGATAAACCATATATGCTGAACGTTTGAAAGTCAAGATTCTGGTATGATGTTAAATTATTCTTCATTTTATCGGTTAGGAAACTACTCTCACATTAACTTGTGATATGATATACCCCAAATGTATGTATAATCAAGTGAAGCGATAATTAGGAGTGGAAGTCGCGAAGTACTATAAATACTATGGTTGCTCAGATGTTTGCTTCGAGTGTATGCATGTGGCAATGCTGCACCCATAAATTTTAGGGTTTTAAGCTATTACTAGCAGTGCAGACAATGGAAGTCTTATAATGTTTGAGGGGAAACGTTGCAGTAGATGTCTATTTTTTTGTGTTTTTATATTTGTTTAATCTTTCATTTCTAAAATATAATGTGAGGGCTGAACTATCAGTTTACAGTACCACGTACAATATAGAGGATTAGTTAAGGTCATTGTGCCATTCATCAAAGAATATGGCCTTTTGCAAATTTAAATACTAATATCTTAATTTTATTCGGATAATGGACTGCTTATATTCGGTACATGACAACTATCAGACTTTTCCTTTAGCATGTATCTATTGTGCATACATGTGTCTGTGTTCCAGTAACAGTTATGCTTATAATTGCTGTTACCAGGTCTTTTTTTTTACTGGTATTTCCGTTTCTCATCTAGTGGCCTTCCTAGGTGATTACTAAGTTCTGCTCAGAAAGGATTGCAAAGTACGCCTTTGAGTATGCTTACCTAAACAACAGAAAGCAAGTAACAGCTGTGCACAAAGCCAACATTATGAAACTTGCAGATGGTTTATTTTTGGAGTCCTGTCGGGAAGTTGCGACAAAATATCCTGGTATCAAGTACAATGAGATTATCGTGGATAATTGTTGCATGCAACTTGTTTCAAAGCCTGAACAATTTGATGTCATGGTATGTAACATCCTTTCCTTGTGATAACTTCAATCTAGAGTTAGAGTTCGTCATTTTGCTTTTGTTACTTGTAAGTATTGAATCCAATGACCCAGTAAGTTTTTGGTGGTCCCCTTCTTTTATTGTTATTGATGGACATTATTTGGTGGCATTCTTAACCTTTTCTTTTTCCCCCTTTTCTTGCAAAGTGAATTCCTTTGTAGGACTCACTTTGATGGAACAAGTTAAATTTAACTGACATTGAGTGGTTACATAATATTTTCCTTGAACATGAGGCTAACTGGAGCTCAGTGATTTAGTTAGTTTGGTAATAGCAAAAAAAAAAAAAAAAAAGGGAACAGAACACTCTCAGCCAAAGTAAACTAGTAATATGCTTGCTATTTCTCAACTTTGTATATCGTAGGTTTACACTTTTCAGGAAACAATTTAATATAGAAGGAAAAAAGATCCTTGAAATGACGGCGTTTCTGTAATTTGACATGTTTCCTCTGTTATGGGTTCACGAAATTGAAAAAAAGAAAAAAAAAAAGAGCTGCCCCAGCGTACCCCTATAGAAGCCATCTCAGAGAACTGATTGTCTGTGTCTTATTAAGGGTGTGTCCACATGGGTTCACATCCTTGCTTGATCATCATCATCTAAGCCTATTCGCAATGCTTTCGGGGTCAGGTACATGGCTATTGGCTCTCCAAGTTATGCGGTCTTCCCACTTATGGTTGTATAATCCAAGCTTTTGGATATCTTCCCTCACCACATTCATCCAAGCTTTCAATGTCCTTGCTTGATCATAGAAAATAAAAAATATTTGTTGACCCCACATAGATTTTGAAAAAAATTGACTGATCCATAGAACCATAGATTGTGATTTGTTTGTTTTAGATCTTGCTTCTTACCTACATGCCACATCATTTTTCATGAATTTCTCACTGGGTTAGATACTGAAATGGACATCCAAAATGATGAATTTTCTATTCTGGTAGGTGACTCCCAATCTTTACGGGAATCTAGTGGCAAACACAGCAGCTGGTATTGCTGGAGGCACTGGTGTTATGCCTGGAGGTATCTGTTTGATTTCTGATTCTCTTGATGGTTATTGTTTTATCAAATTTTCCCTCAATACTAACTTAATCCAAAAAAATTCGAGAAAGATCATATCAAGTTATGAGAATTTGTGTTTCTTGATATTATCAACTCTTCTATAAATCAGGCAATGTGGGTGCGGATCATGCCATTTTTGAGCAAGGTGCTTCAGCAGGAAATGTTGGAAATGAGAATCTAGTAGAACAAAAGAAGGCAAACCCTGTTGCTTTACTCCTCTCATCAGCCATGATGCTTAGGCATCTTCAGTTTCCTTCATTTGCTGACAGACTAGAGACCGCTGTGAAACGAGTGATACGTGAGGGCAGGTACCGGACAAAAGATCTTGGTGGAACCAGCACGACCCAAGAAGTTGTTGATGCCGTCATTGCAAATTTGGACTGATTTCTTGACAATTAGCTTCAGACCAAATTCTCAGGCTCTTCTCTTACATTGGTCTACATTGCCTTTTTTTTTTTTGTCTTTCTTGCTTCCTTGCTTCGGTCACTGTCTATCATTTTTATGTTGTCCTGCCGCATGCTTACCAGGAAACATGATTGATTATTTTTACCAATAACAAGATAAGTCAAACTTTTTAGTCAATGTTGTAATAATAAATTGTTTTCAGTATATACACCTATAAATAGGTGGTTTTTTTTTAAAACCTGATTTTGCTAACTGCGATCATATTTTCTCCATGATATGCTCTGCTAGAGAAATAAACAGACGAGAATTTCTGGTTTGTTGTGGGTGTTTGTGTGCTGTTCTCATAATTTGGTTTCCAAAGCTGGAAAATCTTGTATCACTCGGCTACATGGCCAACGTGGGTAAGAAGAGCGGGGTGTCCCGTCCCATACGTCCCCCCCTTCTTCCTCTCACAAGTATTATGCTGGATAAGACTAAGCGTGGTTAGGACAAGACCATGTGTGGTTAGTTAGATTTTCTAGGTGGTAGTTTAGGAGTGGGTTATTTTTGGTTCAGAGCTGCAGGGCTGGTTTTTGGCGAGCTCCAGAGCCACCTAAACTCGTTTGGTTGGAATTTCGGGATGCAAAAATAGGATAAGCGCTCTCCAAATTTGGGGAATTGGGGGAATTTTGGAGAACAAAAGGTGTTTTTCCGATCTTTCACCATTTTTCCTACGAGTAATTTTTTTTCTACTATTCACTCTTCTATATATTTGATCGTATCTCTATTTCTTCATCTCAAATATGTACTTATTTCCTCTTTTTTATTTATTTGTAATGATTCATATACTCATTTCTTCTTTTACATTTGTTACCGAGAATGTTGACTCTGCTTCAACAATGTCTAATCTCACTACTTGCAAATGTGACACGTAAGAACCAACTCGGGTTAGGCACCGGTTAGCTCCCTCCAATGATTAACATTAGTATTCAAGCTTTCTAAGAATTAAGCTCTCTAAGATTTGTTCAGTTAAATTCTACTTACCTTTCTCCTTCTCACTTTCTTTATTTAAGATGTCTAGGGATGCCCGATATTACTGGTTTAGGCTTCTTTGTCTTGTTCACCTCATTTGCCCGGATCATGATTGATCTTCATCTGTGCTGGTGATGGAAGTTCATCACATGCCTTCATTAATGAGGGATATCCCTAATTACGATGACAGTTCCATATATTACCCTTACGATGACATTTGGATGTGACCTCCAACAAACTTCATCACTTTTTGTCTTTTATTAGATATATTATATTGGATTTTATTAAACTGGTCAACATAGCCCATTTAGTAATGGGCTAGGCATAGGCTTAAAATAATGCCGAAGGACTAAGAGTTGGCCCCCTTGTCATCAACACGCTGTGAGAAGTTACTTTCCTTTTCTAGACATCTTCATTAATTAATTAACTTTTGTGTCTCCTTATTTACCGTGTGTTTTTTAGAATATAAACCGTTTTTCTCTCTTGTTCCGTTAATTAACTCTTTGTCGTCCCTTTTTTATCTATAGCCTAATGGATTAATGAGTCATTTAAAAAAATTTATTTAACAAAATGCATTCAATTTTTTTTTAATAAATTAGTCTTTGGATTTTATTTATTTTTTTAAAAATTAATTAAAAATATGAAATTACGAAATTGCCCTCATCTTCAATCTCAAATTGTTCGAACGTTAAGAAAAAAAAAACCTAAAAATCTAACCAATTTTATTTTCTCTAAACAGGCCATTCGATCGAAAACTCATATTTCATATTTCCGACCTTACTCGAATCAATCGTACTTTGATTCATTTACTAGTTTTATTGGTAAGCTTCATATTTTTTAATCGAACGCAATTTGAATTAGCAAGTTTAAGCTTTTTGTTATTGATTTCTCTTTAAATAGTTGATTGATCATCATAATCAAAATGAAAATGTATATTCTTCTTTATATTATGTTTGTACGTGATTCTTGTTTTGCAACGAACAAAAAAGAATCTGTATCCAGTACTCCATGGCATGATTTGCCATTGAGTCATCGAGACGTACTCGATGCGTTCAATGGGCGAATGCTTGACGTATTCGATGCTTTCAATAAGTGAATGATCAACGTACTCAGTGCCTTTAATATGGGGAATGCTTGACATACTCGACGCTTTTAATAGGTGAAGTGCTCGATAAGCTCGACGGGATCGACACATCGACGTACTAAACGCCTTCAAATATGAGAAGTATTCGATGGAAATAAGTTACTCCATTAGCCTTGAAAATCTATCACATAGGCTCATAACGTATCCTCTAAAGTCCAAATGATTCTTTCTTTTTTACCATTAGTTTGAAGATGAAAAAGTATAGAAAATTTCAACTCTATCCCCATTGCCCTATGTTAATTTTCTAAATGGTTGTTGTAAATCTTTAATCGCGATTTCAAATGATTGAAATCACCACTCCATGTAATCTTATTATCTCTTGGATGTACTGCTTTGTAAATTGCTCCAAGGAGTACATGAATTTCATATGTACGAAATGAGTAGATTTTATGAGTCAATTAATCACTACCCAAAATAAATCATACCCTTTTGTAGTTTTTGGTAATCTGACCATAAAATTCATGGCTATTTGTTCCCCTTTCCATTCAAGACTTCTAATTGGTTGCAACTCTCTGGTGCTCAACTTTGATTCTTTGAAAAGTTAAATATTTATTTTCAAAATTTACTATATTCTTTTTCATTCCCGGCAAGCAAATATGCTCTTTCAGATCTCTATTTATTTTTTGGCACTTGGATATACCAAATAAGACATATTGTGACTTTCATTTAATATGAGGTTCTTCATTTCTTCATTACTAGGAATGCACAGTCTTCCCCTAAAACTAAGGACTCCATCCTTAGAAATTGCAAAACAAGATTGTTTTCCTTCTTCTACATCTTGATTTATCCCATCAACTAACTCTTGCGCTCTTTTAATATCTTCAAATTTAGTTGGTTAAAGGTTTAAATTTGATAATTGTCTTGTTACTAGCTCTATCTTTCCTTGACACACTTCCTTTTGTAGCGGTTTTGGTAATACATGTAGTGCAATAAGGCTCATAGAAGATTTTTGACTTAAAGTATTGACCACTTTATTTATCTTTGTTGGGTGATTACGTATTTCACAGTCATAATCTTTTACTAACTCTAATCACCATCTCTGTCTAATATTAATTTCAAGCTCTTATGGTCGATGTAAATCTCGCACCGCAGCCTATATATATATATATATATATATATAGTGCCTCCAAACCTTCAGAACAACTACTACTATAGCAAGTTCCATGTCATGAGTTGGGTAGTTCTTCTCATAGCAAGTATAAGTAATGACCTTCATTTTCTGCATCAATATGATTCCTAATCCTAATTTGGATGCACAACTATATTTTACGAATCCATTTTCACCTTTTGGAATCATAATAATAGGAGTATTGGTTAGCTTTTCTTTTACCTCCTAAAAGTTTTTCTCGCAAGCTTTTTGTCCACTCAAATTATTGACTTTTGTAAGTCTGGCAAGTGGTGTAACAATCTTAGAAAATCCTTCCATGAATCATCTATAATACCCAGTAGCCCTAAGGAACTTTGCACCTCCAAGACGTTATTTAGTCTATGCCAACTGATCACTACTTGCACTTTTGATGGATCCACAAAAAGTTCCTCTTTAAAAATCACATGTCTACGGAAAGTGATTCGATTAAGCCAAATTCACCCTTGTTAAATTTGGCATAAAGTTGACGATCTCTTACTGTTTGCAACACAATTGCCAAATATCCTACATGCTCTTCTTTAGACATGGAAGGATTGGGTTCATTAAATGAGCATTTGAGAATTTAAAATGTGATATTGAATGAGTAATTATGTGACATTTAAAATTATGCTTTTAGTGAATATTAAATAGTTTTGAGTGCTTTAGAACTCAGTTAATTGATGTATAATAAGCCTTAATGATTTGTTGAAAGAGTTCATCAAATTATAAATACTTATATAAATTTCCATACACTTGAATTAGAAATAGTTCTAATTTAAGATAAGCTACTATCAAATGTGATTTATTTGAGATCTTGAAAGTGTTCAAGAATCAATGAGAATTGATAACGTGGTTTAATTACCTTAAAGTGTTAAGGATGTCTCAATTTTAAAGTTATTAGTTTTGAGAAAGTTTTCAACTTTATAGTTGTGCTTAAATTGTTAACCAAAATGAAATAGGGATTACACTTTTTGAGAAGTGCTAATGGCTATTGTAATATTCTTAATGAGTTAAGGGTATTAAGAAAGTCATTAGAACTTAAAAAAGTGGGTAATATTATTAATGTTCTTAATGTGTTAAGGTTACATTAATTAATAAAAGTTGAGCTTTCTATGGAAAATTAGTGAATAGATATATATGCACTTAAGGTGTTAAGAACATATATATGTATAAACATCTATACTAGTTGGATACACTAATTTAATCAAATAATGCATAAACATGAACTAATAGATTAAGAGTAAATCAAATATATTTGAATTGGATTCAAACAGGCCGGATTCACTCATAGACATAGGTTTGCACTTTCATGATTAACATGCTTATTTAGTCAAAATGTTGAATGTGAAATTGCATGCTTGTGATGATGTATGATTGAATATTTCATGTGTGTATTCTCATTACATGCATTTTGGAAGCCATATAAGAAAGCATGCTATGGTGCTTTCCAAAATGTTACTCGTAATTTGATATTAATAATTCATTTAATCGACTATGGACACATATGAGTTAATATTTTATTAATATGTGAGTTACATAGTTATAATATTACAATAGTTGCAATAATAGCATGAAATGTTTTATCATCGCAACATTCCTACTCGATTCGACTATGATCATATAAGGGATATTATTATTCAGTGCTTGTTATGTCACAAAACAATATTTTAGGTTAAGCTCAACTAGTAAGATATGGTTAGCTACGGGCACGTAGGACCATGTTTTACTAGAGATAGAAAGGAGTTGTAGGAGATGCAAATATGAAAAGAGTTTTGTTACCTTATATGTACATATATTAGGTTGGTTATAAACACGTGAGATCTTAATACACGATATAGGGTGTCCTTAATTCACTAGAAAATGAGTTTTTCTTGGTTTACTTAAAAAGGTAAAAGTGCATTGCAATAAAATAATGAGAGCATAACCAGGAATTAAAACAGTCTCTTAATGTTTGGTTTAATTGATGTAATTTACTAAAGTACTTATGCATGTTTTTGTTTGTTCTTTTAAATAATAGAAATGACGAATAGTTTGTTACATTCAATCTTGGAACAAAATAAGTTAGTAAGGAGTAACTGTAGAGATTGGTTTATGCAATTGAGAATAGTTCTCAGTCATCTAAAACTTTCAGAAGTTCTTACCCAAGGGTTTAGGATTACTCCCGAAGAGAAAGCTAGTGCCGAGAAAAAAGTCATTTGGGACAAATAGTTGTTCTAAGATAATGTAGTACAAAGCATTATACTTGTGTTCATGTCAAACATACTTTAAAGGCAATACAAAAAGATACACACTGTTGAGATCAAGAGTTTGACATTTCAAAGGTGTTTCATATGAACATGATCGAGGGAACTCCCGTTAAGGCAAATCTCCTTAAGATGAATGAGCTCATAGAGAAACTAGAGAGTCCAAATTTCAAGATGGACTATGAGCTTATATATAATTTGATCATCCTATCTCAGGACAAGACCATGTTATCTATGGGAAGTCACCAAACCAAGTTTGAGAAACGAAGCAACGATGAACCTCATAAAGTAAAAAGAAGTTAAGAATTTCTTAAAAAAGGGTAGAAAAGATTTCCATTATGGTGAAGGCGGCCATTGGAAATTCAATAGTAAGATTTTTTTAGCTTCTCTTTTAAAGAAGAAGCAAGAAGAGATTTCAGATATATTCTAAGCTTTAAAGCTCTCTTAAGCAAGACTTTCACTTAGGTATGTGATACCAAATAAAGGAACTCATATTTTTATTAATATGCAGAATATAAGAATTTAAAGTGAAAGATTAAAGAAGAGGAATGAATGATAATTCCACAAGTGGGAAATGAAGCAACATGTTGCAACATTAGCCATATAATTTTTCACTTGATTTTGTCTTATTATGTTTTGTTGGACAAAATAGACTTTAATTAATTATGCTACCATCAATATTGTTGTAAGGTTTAGTTGAGAAGATTTTATAATTTCCCTTCTCTTGAACAATGTTAAAAAATATTACCTCTTGGTTTATATTTTTGGGATATGACTCCCTTTATGGAATGGTATAGTATATTTATTAAAGTTTATACAAGAGTAGCTTAGAGTAAATTTTACCAACTAAAAGGATTTGATATTTATCAAACAAGCATTAGCAATAATCGATTTAAGTTACACGAATTTGAATGCATATTTGTAAAGGAAATAGATGTCACAATCCATATGATTATGAATCAACAAGAAGTAAGCAAGTAAGAATTAAATTGGAAAGATAATATCTTTATTAAATTGTTAATAGAAAAATTGAATAGGTGTTTAACTCAATATATAGTAATATATGTAGATTGACAACAATAAATGCTAAATGGAAAATTGTTTTCAAGCTAATAAATTCAATATTCTAGTACACTTAAATTTGGGAAATCAAGTCTTGAGAAGACAAATGATAACCAAAAATTGAGGAAGGAATAAGGAATGGAATGGGTGGAAAAAAAAAAGACATAAGTATTTTTCCTTCATGAGATCATAGAAATGAAAATTAGTGTAGCAAGTTTCTTAAATTGAAATCAGTGAAATCCTCACAGATACATCATATTCAAGATGATGTATTGGTATGGATAAATCCATAAATATGAGATATTAGTTGATGTGATTTACACATCGCTAGAATCTAGTAAGGCCAAAACATAGTAAATAAGATTCTCATTAAGCTCATATCAATTGTTCCATATGAGATAAGGATATAAAGAATGAAATCATGCTCCCATATGAGATGTGAGGATGATTGGTTTAGCTAAAAGCATGATACATGTCAATTAAGAACAAATTCCAATAAATGTAATTTTATGGATATTTCTAGTAAAGACTAGATATTTTTTCCAACTTCTATTAGGTTCAAGAAGACCCCTTCCTAGCCAAAGACTTGTCAAATAAGAACATTTGGAGTATGAGAACACTTGTTCAAGTGCCATAAAATTGATTATACTAAGAATATTAAAATTACTAAAGCACAATAAATAGGAACCTTCGAAAAAAGAGATTGTGTTTCCTATGTATACATTAAAACTGAATGCAAGTTAAATATGAATAACATCATCTTCTTGTTCAAAATAAGAAATGAAAAATTATATGAGATACAGTCTGAAGTTATCATATATAAGAACACAAAGAGGTTGTGTTAGTAGCTCAATCTAAAGATTAAAGCAAACATTTGAGTATAAAGGAAATCTAAGTGATAGGTCAAAGTTGTTTGATTTATGAGTGTAGATTGTGTTTACTGTATACAAGATTTAGTACGAGCTACATAATATTTACTTGCCTACATAACTACTCATTTAGAATGAAGTAGTTATATCTCAAATAACTCAAAACTGATTGTCAAGAAATATTCTCCATGGAAATTTTAGGTAAAGTATCTTTTGGGGAATCTATGTGATAGATTTAAAAGGATGGCTTAGGCTTGACCCAAGTAAAGTACACCAATAAAGTATTAAAACAATTTAGTACGTAAGATTTTAGAAAATGACAACATGAGGAAAGTGTCATGGAATCTAACTTTTTGAAGCATGTTATCCAAGACATGAAGGAATGGAATACACATGAACAAAAATGACCTATAGGTTGTATCATGCGTACGAAATCAGATATTCATGATGCTCTATGGGTTATGAGCATAATCTGATTTGATAGCATAAAAATGTGGTCACAGACATTAAATTGTTCTTGAGAAGAACAAAGAACATGTTCTTACTCCATGGAGAATCTAGATTGAAATTATAAGTTTTCAAAAGACTTTAAATTTCAATCATAGAAAATAAAATCACATAAAGTTCAAAATAAAATTGTTGATTAAATTGGTTGATTAACATGTGCTTTTGGATTATAAGTTAATCAATGAACTTATAAGGGTTCCAAGTATCATTATATACGTAGTATAGTACTACAATAATTCATGGTGCACAATGAAAGATTAAGAACCAAAGTTTTATCAATAATTCAAACACAATTTATCTCGTGATTATTCATTCCAAAAGGAGTTTTGGAAAGGCGAACAAAGAAAACTAACAATGAACTACACAATAGATCCACACACTAAGGGACTTCCCTAATAGAAGTTTATGTCGCCATCCTGACAAGATGTGAATGAGATTCAGGAAAGTGATTGGCTTTAGTGCAAATAAGAGATTGAAAGTGTATGTCTATCAAGCTAATCAGGTATGATCAGATTGGGTCAAACACTTATGAAGAATCAATCTTAAATAATTTTAAAAATCAATTAAAGCATATAGATAGTCTGTCATGATATCATTTATGTTAGAAATGATAACTTGCTTGAATATATTATTGCTTCCATACTTGATAGATTCTCAGTTCTCAGACATACACTTGGATCCATGATACAAATCATGAAAGGATGAGATCAAAGTTGGTTAAGTCTGAGATCCAAATACTTCGGTCATAGGATTCTCATAATGGGATAATGACAATCTAGAGAGATTACTACATGTGTTATCATCTTCAAAGAGAAGAATGATGATCTTATATTTATCAGTGTTGGAGAACACTAGGATAGGCATGTAGGTAATTAGTGGAGACTTATTCACTAAATGTGATCACTTGAGAAAAGTCAATGAAACTTATATTAACTATTAATGAGTTTTGTCAATGACTATTGTACTTGTGATGCTCATAACTTAGATCATCATAGTACTAGCATATGAGATATAATGTTTTGATATCACTCCACGTGGTCTTAGCCATAGGCTAATAAAAAGGTGAACCATTGAGCATGTGTTTAAGTATCCGTAGTAATGTAGGGTAATAAGACAAGATCGATCACCTCAATATTAAACTTTGTGGTTTTATGAGTCATATAACTTATGCATAAAGAAAATCTCTATGCAAAGTAGTATGATTTGAAAAAAGAGTTTTTCTATATAGCCATTGTCAAACTGCATAAGGATTTTATGATATTCATAAAAAAAAGTTAATAGAATTTAACAGTTAAACCATATCCTATAACTTTTTAGAACCATGGATTGATGGAAGGTGAATATGGTACGGTAATAATCATTTAGGTTCTTGTGAAAATTCTGTATATTTCTCATTACATTGGTGACTCATATGCCTTATTAGAGACTAATATAGGTCTGGTGGTTTAAGTCAACATAATCATAGATATGATTATGTTGATTGTGACTTGAGAAGTATTTTCAAGGTCAAGTCCACTCTACCTACCGACATAGTGGATAAAACTCACAAAGACGTTGTGGTGCCTACCTGCTGGCGTAATGTAAAACATATCCAGCCACACACAAAAAGGTTGATTGGTTTGAGGATGAATTCTAAATTGAAGAGTTTTGACTGGCTCATAATGAAATTGATTTAAAATTAAATAATTAATTAGTTTAATTTGTTAAGCCTATTTCATACCCGCACTAATAGGACAACTAAAGTGTAATTTAGCTTTAATTAGAAATTAAATAATTAATTAGAAAAATATTATTTTGACAAAAATAATTATTGAATGACGATTTAATGATTATAAAGTCATAAAATATTTTTTTGGTCAAAATAAGATCCGGTTGATTATTAAAGAGATAATGGGCCTAACTGAATACATGTGCAAGGCCCAAATTAAAGTCTATTATTTTATCGAGTAAAATTGAATATTAATTTGAAATAATAATATTTTGTTTTAACTTTTCAGAAAAATGAATTAAAACTTATTTTTTAGTGTCCGAAGAAAGTTAAAAGTTAACTGGACCTTAGAAGTCCTCTTGGGCTTGGTCAAAGGATCATATCCCTTACAAAAGGAACAAGTAGCAGCTCTAGAGCCCCAAGCGTAGCCCCATGCCGCACATTCCAAGGGAGAGAGAGAGTGAAATTCTTCTTCATTTTTCTCTCTACAGTTTCTTCATCTCCGAGCGGCCTTGTAATCCCTCCTCAAATTGTTCGAATGTGTGGATTAAGGGTAGGGGTTGGGTGAAAACTTGGAACTATACAAGAAGGTGTTTTGGCGGTGGCGGACAGCAGTTGTCTAACGAGTCACAACAGTGACAATGGCGCAGTGAAATCTCGTCAGGGATTTTGAGGAGTAGTTGTTAGGTATCCTAGGCTAGTTTCAGATTAATCTTAAGTTGTTAAATTAGTCTAGGTTTTTGAAACTAGCCTAGGATGTCGAGATGTGTCGAGAAATCGCACAACATATAAATAGCAAATCTTGATAGCTAGTCTGAGGTCCAAATACCACAGGTCCATTTTTCGAAAACATATTCCGCCCTGTGACCTGCAAAGGACCGATGACTTACAATTTTCACTCTAGTACACACATTGTTGTTCCTTCCAAGCCAAATTTCCCCATAAAACAAGAATAGGCATCATCTTGCAAGTCATATGCAATTAGCTGTTACGATGAAAAATGTTGAACCAAGGCAAAAATATGTCCATCAAGGGTCTAAAGAAAGCCTGCAAACAGCATGTAAATAATTCCACACCCTTCTAGCTACTTCATCGTGAATAAATGATGCAGGGAACTTTCCTGAGCTCCTAAAACACAATAAGAACAGGCTGAAGACAAATGAACACCCATCTTCTAGAGGTTACAATCAACTGCGAGCGAGTATAAATCAACCTCCAACCAAAAATCCTGATCTTCGTAGGGTAATGCAGCTTCCAAAGAGACTTACAAAACAAAATCTCATGTACACCATGGTTGTCTAACGCTTGCCAAGCACTTTTAACAGAAAACTTTCCATCTCTACAAGGATTCGAAATGAAAACATCAACCTGACAATTCAAAGAGAAAGCTTCGGACTGATAAACTCCTCCAAACCACTATCCATAGGCTGCGAACTTCAAGAATCCAACATAATCCCCTCCTACACATTATACATTGGACAACCCATGTCTAACTAATATGAGAGAATAGCAGCCCCCAAATCATCATGCGAAAAAGAAATTCGAAGACCATCCCCCAAAGTCCGCTCACTAAACTGAAGAAAAAAGAAAATAAAGGTAACCAGTCCTTCCAGGATTTAGAAACATTTTGAGAGGCTGACCAAAGAGTAAGAGGCTTATCCTTAGCATATCTTTTGTTAATATTGGTGCTCCACAGAGAAGTACCAATAACAACAGACCAAACTTTTCATGGTGAAAGCCATCTTCATGTCAAGCAACATCCTCACCCTAAGACCCCTATACTCCTTGTCACTACAAATTTTATCCCAAGAGACCCAATAACCCTTTCGTGTGCCTTCTCTAGTCCCCCAAAAGAAGGAAGCCATCAATTTCTCCATTCTGATTAGAACTGACATGGAAATTGACCAAACAGAGAGGAGATAAAGAGGAATAAAAGAAAGCACATACTTGATGAAAGTCAATTTACCTCCACTGGATTAAAGGTGAGCCGTCCATTTATTTTTATTGGTCTATTTTTCTCTATCTCTTAACTCTTCTTCACTTCTCTATTTTAGAGTCAACCATTAAAGAGGAGCTTGAGCTAGAGTCCCCCGTTTAAGGAGAGAGCTTAGAGGGTCAACGTTTCTCCATAAATTTGAATAAAAAGGTTCTTACCGGATTAAATAAGATAAATAATAAATAAACTGGATAGTTAATCTAAAAATATTCGATGGACAGATATCCGATTGGATCCAATTTTCATTCTGATATATCAAAGAAGGTCTGATAATTTAGGATATTTTCGGGTCGGGTCAAATCCGATCCACACTGCCCGATGAATATGCCTAAGCCAACCATAGATGGTTGAAGGAAGCACCATAAGTTTTAAGACCACCGTTATTTGGTTTTTCAAAGCAACTACTTTGAAATTAACCTTCAAAATATGAACCTTAATATTAAAGATACTCACGAACGAAGAATTGAGCTTTAATGAAAAAAAGAATGAGTAAATGGTTATTCCAGAAATAAGAATAGTACTACTGTTCTTAGATACTAAATTATATACATCATAATAGAAAAAAGATAATGTTGAGTTAGATGATTTAGACTGTTCATTCCCTCTGCAATTGTGCTTTCCAAACATTTATTCAATCTTTAAAGAGAAGGAAGGAAATGAATGAGTTAATGTTTTCAAACATTTTCTACTTCTATAAACGATGGTTAAGCTTGAAGATGCAGCTATATACATAGATGACTTCACTGAGGAGCAAAGCAATATATTACTTGGCGAGCACAAGATCAGGCACGCTTGAATGGCCCACCATTCCTCATAATAAAAAAACCATGTTTCGATTTTTGTGATGGATAGAAATTTTTGTTTCAGAATGTTATTATGACACTAAATTTTATTATTAGGACAGACAAAGTTCAGTTTGAGTCAACAATGTACAGTTAAATATATTATTACTTGCATTTCAATTTTAGCAACTTTAGATTCAGTCACTTAATTCGAATGGATGGTAATTGACTCAAGTCCAACAATGTGTAGCTACTTTTGTTTCTAACTCAAGCAAAGATTAACAGCTTTAAAAACCCACGTCTGAATGTAGATATATAATGCAATGTCTATAAATTTTAATCAAACCCCATCATCCGAATTATCTTCAACAACAAATAAAGTTTCTAAGCTTTCTCACACTTCTCTACGATGAAGTTTATCCATCTCCTAATCCTAATTCTCTTCGTTATAACTCCACTTTATCTGAACAAATATCTGGTTCCACCATCTCTTTCCTTTCCTAAGTTCAAAACAGAAGACCTAGAGAAGAAATCATGTGATATTTTCAAGGGAAAATGGGTGCCCACTAATTCACATGAGCCTTATTACACAAATGAAACATGTAATTGGATTATAAATCAGCAAAACTGCATCAAGTTTGGGAGGCCTGATAGAGAGTATTTGAAATGGAGGTGGAGCCCAGATGAATGTGAACTTCCTCTTTTTGATGCTGTCCAGTTCCTGGAGCTAATGAGAGATAAGTCCTTGGCCTTTATAAGTGACTCTGTGGGAAGAAATCAATTGCAGTCACTCTTCTGCCTCTTAGCTAAAGTAGGTCCTTTTATACAGCTAAAAGTAGTCATTTGATTTGATTTGTTTTGTTAAACAACTGGGCACTAACATTGACAAAAATATTACAACTGGGCACTAACATTGACAAAAATATTCTTACCGTCCGGATCAAACTATATTGATACTTTACTGCCAATTGCTGATGTGGCTTGATCATATATATCATACCAGATTAAACATGCTGCAATTTCTTTCAGGTAGGATATCCAGAGGATATTTCCAAAGACAGGACATCCTATGATGAATCTAAAAGGTGGTTCTATCCTAAATACAACTTCACACTTGCAGCATTTTGGTCTCCTTATTTGGTAAAGAATAAAAATCCAGATCCCAATAACTATTCGTATAGCAGCATATTGAACCTCTATTTAGATGAAGCTGATCAAACTTGGGCATCTGAAATTGAATCATTTCACTATGTCATTATCTCAGCTGGCCAATGGTTCTTCAGACCACTAATGCTACACCAAAATGGTCAAGTGATAGGTTGTTCTGGATGCCTACAAAGCAACATAAAACAATACACAAACTATTATGCATATAGAATGGCTTTTAGGACAGCTTTTAGGGCACTTGAGAGGCTTGAAAACTACAAGGGGGTGACATTTCTAAGGACTTTCTCACCTGCACATTTTGAAAATGGGGAGTGGAACAAAGGAGGAAATTGTGAGAGAAAAAGTCCTTTTGAAAAGGAAGAGGTGAAGTTTGATGGGTTTGTTTTGGAGATGTACTTAAATCAAGTTGAAGAATATAGGGTTGCTGAAAAGAAAGGGGTTAAAAATGGGATGAAGTTAAAATTATTGGATACAACTGAAGCAATGTTGATGAGGCCTGATGGACATCCAAATCATTATGCTCCGCTTAAGAATTCAAGTATTGCTGATTGTGTTCACTGGTGCTCTCCTGGTCCCATTGATACATGGAATGAGTTTTTACTTTATATGTTAAAAGATAATTCTTAGAGCACTACTTTGATATCATTTATGTGAAATCCTTAATAAATAATGATAATTAGTAATTACAACAAGTAGAAGAATAAAAGAAAAGGGGAAACTATAATGAATTTTTAAAGTTTGTAATAATTATAATTAACATTTTAAATTTTTATAATTATAATGAATATTTTATTTTAAAATTTTAATTATAATGAATTTTTTAATTTCATGCTTAAACTATCTAAAATTTTAAATTTACCTTAAATTAAATATTCCTCTATTTTTTACCTCCAAGACTTTATTTTCACATTTTCTTAAAGAAATTCTTAAGTTTACATAAAATTTCCATCTATTTATCATTCATCACCACCTTCATCAATCTCTTTTCCTCTGTCCCCTCCTATGGCCAAACTTTTTTAAAATTCTAAATTAGATAAATAAAAAATTTTATATTTATCTTTAAACAATTAACTTTTATTCTTATATTTTATTCCTTAACCCTCCTTTTCACCAATGTTATAGTGCTTGTGGAGTGTTGGTGAATAGGAGTAGAGATGAAAAATTAATTTAAAATAATAAAATTGATTAAAAAATAAAAATAAATTTTGGAGGTAAAAAATAAAGAAATATTTCATTTATGATAAATTTTAAAATTTTGAATAATTTAATATAAATTAAGAGATTCATTATAATTAAAATTTCAAAATATAATACTTATTAAATTAAAAAAAATTTAAAAATTTATTATAATTATACCGAAATATGAGAATTTATTCTAATTTCCCCCGAAAAAATGTTTCCATTTTGTCGTAGGTTGCTTGAACCTATTTGTGATATTCTTAAGTGTTACAAGGATTTGAAATAGCTTACAAGGATTTATATTATCGGATGTGAAGGACGTCTTTGGTTCAAACCCACCATGTCTTGTAAGAGTTTGCAAGAAATAGCACAAATGTTTCTCTGTAAATTGCTTGCTTGAACAGCCAAGCTAATACTTTCATTTATATTAACAAAAAGTGCAGTGATTACCCGTTCTGAAAGAGCCATGTTTCTTTTTTCTTTATTTTGGAAAGGAAAAAGAGGAAAGAAAATCTCTTACAAATATAAAAGAAACATACAAAGGAGGAGGACATGACAAACTAGTATCTCCTATAAAAGTACAAAATTACTTGTAAACAATTCTAAAATTATCTAGACAAATTTATCGTTTGGAATTTTCAGCTTTGTAGATGAATAGATGAAATTGAGTCGAGGGAAACATCAAACTTAGTACAACTAAGATGAGCTAATACATCTGCTATATGATTTAATTCTCTATAGGAATTTGACAAATCAATGACCGTGAGAGTGAAAGAAATCTTTAATATTGCGGATGATGTGTGTAAAGATTGGAGAAACTTTGTAGCAACCTTGAACCATACATACCAAACAGAGAGAATCAGATTTCATTAAAATATTTTGAAATTGGATTTCATTGCGAATTTCACAACTTCTTAACGATGCTGTTGACACATAAAACTTATTTCGGGAAGAGCAAGACAGAGATCGCTTGATGAAAGACAAAACAAGGAAAAATATTGGAGATATAACTAGATGTAAGCTGAGATTCCAATCGAGTTGTGTCATTATGTTCTAGTAGATGCGTGCATACAAGAAGTATGAAGCTAGTTCAAACTAAATTATCCAACTCCTAAGTTGACGATAAATAAATAGCAAGGCTGGGTCAATGAAACTTGTCGTGAACAAAATTAAATAATAGGATCGAGTTAACGATACTTGTTGACAGAAAAGTGAAGGAGCGTAAATTAAATATGTAGAAAGAAAATCTAACTTAATGGAAAGCAATTGAAGTGAATAAAAACTAAGAAGATTGCATTATTCTTGGATTTTTGAATCTACGGAGCAACAATGAAACTAAATACATTGCGATGGTGAAGAAAGTAAATATTAAGAATGCTTAAACGAATCACACAAGCCATGAGCTTACAGAGCGAGAAACATGTTCAAAACTAAGGACAACTCATAGGTATATAACTTGAAATAGGAAAGACTATAATAAAAAGCTAACAAATCTATTAAAAGATGATAAAAATGACACTAGGCCAAGAAATTCATGTTGGATCAACTGTCGTTATTGAGTAGTAAGTTTGCACTTGGTATACAACTTTATTTATAGAGGAAATGGCCAACAAGCTTACTTAGTGAGCAAGTGTAGCAGGACTTTTAGGAATGTTTACCAAGTCCTCTACTTGGTGACTAAGTATTCTTGAGGATCAAGTACTACTAGTTTCTTGGCTGATTTCTTCCCCGTACAATCACATAGTAGCTGATTCGCTTATTTCCAAGATTCGCTTCTTTCCAAGCATTCTCTCGTATAATTAGCCACTTTTAGTGGTTTTGACTGTTTTAACTCATTTTGAAGCCCCTAAAAATGTTGAAACAAACCTAGAAGAGAGAAAAACCAAAAAAAATGAATTTTGGCCATGGTGTGCGGTCACTACTCCTTGCATGCCTAGGCAGTCGGCTGCCCCTCTTGGCTGCACACTATAGGCGGGCGATCGGCCTCTTTAGTGAATAATCCTCTTGGCTAATTCGTGCGCTAAATGGATGCTTTAGCAAATGAATGACCCCAAATTCTGCCTGTTTTGACGATTTTAATAAATTTTTTAAATTGACTCATGCCACATGTCAAAATTATAATTTTGGTGTCCACAAATCCCCCCTTTCATCCCTTTTATTGACTTAAATCTTGAAATATATGGGGTATATGACATGGTAATTTCTTCCCAAACTACTATAAAATACGACCCTTTCTTCTTTATTTTTTGTCATAACCAAATTACCATGGCTGATTATGACGATTCCTCTAATAGTAGCAATGGGGCTAACCCATCCGAGGTTGTCGTCATTGGTGATATTGGCCTTGGATAGAAGACCAAGGCTAGTGAGGCATCAGTGGTTGTATCATCAGGCGATGAGTTAGATGCTCAGACTACAGTCGATCCTTCCTCTTCTAATACGGATGTGAGGGTATGTAACTCACTTTATTTTTCTCTTATTGGTTGTATCCCTTCATATGTTTCGTGATTTTTTTCTTATTTGATAGGGACAAGCCACCTTGAAGAGTAAGTGAAAGAAGCTAACCCCTCTATCTTCTATTAATCAGCTAAAGGCTTCATTAGGCGACAAGATTGAGTCTTGTGATACTAGGGCTCACATGACTGCTCATAGCCCTATTCTACCTATGATGGATGTGGAGGAGAAACCTCTTATTGAGGAGCATCTTGTTGAGGAGCATCATACCGATCAGGTAAGTCCTTATATCTATACTTAAATGATTTCTTATGCTTACTATTCTCTACTTGGCTCTCATCCTTTTCACGAGTAATGGTGGATTCTCCTTATACTTAGATGGATATCGAGGAGCTCATGCTCTTGACCCTAATTTCCACTCTACCAGCCGACTTCCTGCTCAGTTGCAAAAATCTAATCCTCTTGACATAGCGGCCGTTGTTGGCCATCTAAGGGATTTCTTGAGATAGCCTCTTGTTGATGCTGTTGGATGGACTGGCCACCTTAATGCCTTAGAATATATTGATAGGCTTCTTACCCAAGAGGGTCTATCGGTTGCCTTTAGTGGAGATTTGAAGACTCTTTGATCTCATATCGATCATGTGGCCTAATCCCGAATGTGAGTATTCGCTCTACGAGCATCTTGTGTTGAGCAGAAGACTATATATGATGCTATTGCAGCTGAGCTATCTTCCCAAATGGAGATACTGAAAGCCAAGAAGGATGCTCAATCCGAGTGTGAGGCTAAGTTAGAGCAGGAACGATAGCGGGTTAGAGAGCTGGAGGAGAGGTTACAGGTCATGGTGGACGAGCACCAGGAAGTGATGAGGACGAGCCATCCATTATCTCAAATTGTTGTGAGATTGGTTGGCTAGGTACCAAGGTGGGTAATGGCCATTGTAAAGGTGGATTGGGAGTTTGAGAGGCTAGATGATACGTGGGAAGCCATTTAGATGTTCTCACTTGGTGGAGTATAGTATCCTTTATTACTCTGCATTCTACTTTTATTAAAACTTTTATCGTATGATTGACATTTCTAGTTGGCCAAGGGGCCGATCTTTGATACCTTTTGTTGGGTCAGTCGAGGGGCCGATCCTTAGCCAAGGGGCCAATACTTAGCATAGTATTTTATATTTTATCGTTGCTTTTTCTATTGACTTTCTTACACTCATACTTCTCATCAATAAATATGCAAACAACTAAATGCCAAACTTTTATTATAAGAGATTTCAAACAATATTGGGGTGTAATGCTTAAGGTGAAAATCATTAAATTGGCTTACAGTGTATTACACCTTCATGCTTTCTAACCAATAAGCATTATTTGAAAGACTTCTGACACATGGAATGGTCTTTCCTAGGAGCTTATTTTTCAAAATTTAGACGTATTCGTTTTCCTAACCAAAAGTAGTTTCCAATTGGCTTTTACCCTTTTGTTGTAACTGATTGACTCTGTTTTTATTAACCATTAGAGTGTCCAACGCTCGCAGGATAAGTCCGTCGCAATTAACTGTCGTTGTCACAAAATTGATAAAACAGAGGAATGGATATTCTTTTGAGACATGGAAAATTCGGGTCAACCCCTTTACGCCACGTTTCCACCTCTCGTCAGGCTACATTTCTATCTTTCATTGGACCACGTGTCATATCTTTTCTTGTGATGCTTATTTTCTATCATATTTAAGTTATATACCATATTTATAGCCATTGCTTATATACTTAAAGTAACACTTTTCGGCATCGCTATTGATGCAATTGCGACGATATTGGTGCAATTGTGAAGTATAAAACTTAAAGGTACAATAAAAAACCTTTTCTTTTGTACTATATAACATTTAGGAATTATGAGTTTCTATTGCAAAACTTTTACACGCTTGGCTTTGTAAAACACTTAACATGGCTGGACCGATCCGTTCATGAACAAGCATTCCACTAAGGAGGCTTGCAAGAACATCAATCGAGCAAATAAAATGAGATAGGGTGAGGGACAAGAAGAACCAAATGGAAAATGGGTGTCAAATTGTAATTCAAGCAAGAAGCATTCCAAACATCTTTCCCAACTTTATAGCTTATTATAAGTTTTTCCATGTTGTAGATAAATAGAAAGTTAAAGCAGTCTCTTTCAAGTAATGATAAAAAAATTGGAGTCAGTGTGTAGTGTACATATGGAGTCTACTTATAGATAGTTAATGAATATGTAACTAAGTTTTGAAATACTTAGAAAAAAAAAATGTATGTAAAAAGTTTAAATTATACCACTTTTCAGCTAAGTACTTAATAATATATGACGTAGACTCCTAAACTTAATAATACATGTGCTACCTTCAAACACAACAGAGACGATGCTATACAACTAAGGTTGTCTCTATTTTCACATAGAGATAAGGTAAAAGGATGGCTGAACTTACTTTCGTCAGGAATAATTACCACATGGGATGATTTGGCTTAGAATTTCTTAGCAAAGTTTTTTCCCTCCAACATGGGATGGTTGTACATCATTTTAGTCATAAGTTCATGTTCTTTCCGAAAATATTTACTTTTTATCTCTCGAATAATTTTAAACCTTTATTAAAATCAATATAAACTTAAGATTTTAATTAATTAATTATAAGATGATTGATATTGATCAAAATTAATTAGTTTTTTATAGTCTTAGTTGAAGGTGCATGGCGGGGGACCGCCTTAGCTCACACGTATCAAGCTGGCCCGCATACCCTTCGATCGGGTCAACATGCTCGTGCTTCCAGCTATGATTTTTTATCAGGCTGATCCAATCCCATTTGTGTGTATCAATTTCCAGTGCTCACCTGAGCGCCGATGTCAACAATTCTACTCATTGATGCGTATTAATTTTTTAAGATCAGATTACCATTTGTGTCGTCATGAAAGTACCATTTCTATAGGAAAATGGATACAGTTTATTAAAATATCATGAATTTATGTCACAATACAAGGTAGGAAAATGTCAATGAAGACAACCGCCACAAGATACTCAACACAACCGTCCTTTTTAAAAGAACAACCCGCAAGGAACGAAATAGATTAGATCAGTTTTCATTTCCAACTTCTTAAAGTATTCAAATGATTCATTTTACTACTCAGGCACTTTCTAATAATTTTCCTTATTATATTAGATTGACGTAGCGGTCATATATATATAGCATTGGATTATGTGGATAGATACGTGACATAGGTAGATGTTTAATTTCATCTTTCAACCATTAAATAGTCGGTTATATCTGCATTTGAATCCAACTTCTTCTTTTTTTCTCCTTTTTTTTTTTGGCCAAAATTTAAATCCAGCTTTACTAACCTACGTATGAACTTAATTTTCTGTACAAATATGTTGATTACTAGATGTTTGCGGGTTATTTCTTTACTACTTTACCAATATGTTCATAATGTAGGATGCCCATTTTTTTTTATTTTTTTTTTTTTTGGTTTTTTGGTTTTTTAACGCAAAATATATGTTGAGTTAATGTCTTTATGATACTAATATTGTTACTTCATTTTCTGGAGTGTCTATAGGCGTAGCGATTTATTAACATGAGAGAGTGGAGGGAGAAAATGAGGATAGAGTTTTTTGAGTCCGAATTACATACTTTTGATATCAAAACATCAACGAACTGCAACAGCAAAAACCAAAATCACAAAAACAAAAACAAAAATGTTGGGTTGTAGAAATTATCAATTGAACACGGGCAGTGGTCGCATAGGGAGGCTGATTTATATGTCAAGATTTGCTTCCTTTGTGTGGAGTTAGTAAAAAAATTTGTTGACTTGCTTTTAATTGTGAGTTTTACATGCATATATTTAAGTTCTTGACATTTTCTTTTTTCCTTTCAACTACTTGTATTCTCTTATAATCAGTTAATTTCTTATTATCTTCTTTCCCCATGTATGGTTTAACCTAAAGTACAATTTTCTACAAGAGAATATAACTAATTGAAAGTTATGCCCATAGTAGAGCTAGTTGGTGGTAGCAATGGAAGAGAGAGATGATGGTAGTGGGTGGGGTAAAAATAGAAAAAAAATGTTTATATAAAATGAGTTTAAAATATATTAAATTTAAATTAGGATAAATAAAAATATATAAAATTTTAAATTCGGTTAAAATTAGAATTTTAATAATTTATTAATATGTGATATATATAAATAAGAATTTCATTCAAATTTAATAAAAATTTTAATTTATTATAACTGATCATTTATGTTTATTATATATAAGTTTTAAATATTTTAATAATTATTATAATTTATATACTTACATTTTGGAGATTTATCTAAATTTTGTCTTTCATTATGCAAAACAGCCCAAAAGAACAAAATGATTAAATCCCTTTTGATTTTTACTTAAAAAATATTCAAATTATTCATTTCAGTCCATAGCACTTTTAAACTGATGTAGCGGCCATATAATCTTCATTAGGGTGATCATCGGTCAGATCTGATCAGATCTCATCCGATCCGACACCGCATCCAACCGATGGATCATATGAGCACCCTAGCTATATATCTGAGTGATTCTATCGAAACAGTTTCGGTCAGAATTCAGATCGGATCGGATGATTCAAATTTTTTTCATTCATCCTTTCATGTATATTTTCTTTTGTTTTTTTTTTCTTTTTCCATGTATATTTTACCTTTTCTTTTTCTTTTTTATTTCATGTTGGATGTCATTTTTCATTTTTCATCTTTCATTCGTATATTTTTGTTTTTCAATATGAATTGATATTTTGACACTATAATCAATATCATCAAGAACATTCATATCATGTAAGAAAACTACAAAACACAAGCAAATTCAATCTTCTAAAAAAAAGTCCATAATTATTTTCCATAAATCCCTATTAAGAAAAATCCATAATCCATAATCTGTAATCCATAATCCATATATCAAAAAAAAAAAACAATGAATGGTAAACATCCAAAAAAATGTCACAAAAATAAGACCAATCTTCTAAACATCCATGCTAAACATCATAATTGTCAAATTGTTCTATCAATCTACTATTTTCGACTCATTTTTGCATAAAGAAAAATATGAAATATAAATGAAAACTAATACTAAAGTGAAAGATAATATTAATAAATTAAATATACCATCATATGACTCAAAATCCTCTAAGGCATCCCCCGCACTAGCTAATCTGAAAGATAAGCTTGAAATCTAATTCTCAACACCGATAAGTGCCTCTATTTTATCTGAAGTAAGCCCGCTACGACTGTTGGTGATTATACGACCACTTATGCTGAATGTAGACTCTGAAGTAACTGCAGGTACTAGAATTGTAAGGACATCTCAGGCAATTCGAGTTAATGTCGGGTATATGAACTTATTCATCTTCAACCACTGTAGGATGTCGAAGCCATCAAAGTATGTAGTTAGGAGATCAATATTTAAGTCAATGTTTAAGTATTGCTCAAACTATGTAGGCGTTGGAGCCATATTTATCCTTGGATAACTTATGATAGAACAAGTTGATGCATGATAGGTGCCGATGTGGCCAAATGGACTCTAACTGTGACTGGATTCTAATCCGTCTCTTAGTTGAATACTCATCATAGATCCCATCCATCAACAACAATATATTAGAAATCATCAACAGACCATTTCCCTTGAAGCTACTATCACCACAAATGATATCAATAACTAGACCTATAGTGCCCCACTTACTGCAAGGGTCCAACACCAATACAATTCAAACTAGTAAGTTGACATTTTTTCATTCTATCTAATACTTTGTTATCTTATGTTGCATCATTTTTGCCACTGTATCCATAGGAATTCTTCCGACTTGTGATGCACTTCTAACCAAATCCGAGATGAAGTACATGTGTTGAGAGTAAAGGTGGACTGTAGGATACTAATACCAGATAACTACTCTATGGCCGTCAAAAAGGTTTACAAAAAAGATAAGTACATAACATCACTAGCTAATCGTTCGCCCGAGGGATGTTCGAGAATGAGTGATCATCTCTCTGCACCCTACAATAAGGGAATTGAGATGTTATCTTCAATTATTCTTAATAAACGGATGGGTAAGAAATTTTAAAAGGAAAATTACATTACCTTAAAAACATTGGAAGATAAGGAGTAACATTTTCAAGTATTAAATATGTAGAATTCAACCTAGTGGGAGTATCCATTCACACATTATTTTCATAAATAAAACCTTCTTTTTATCAACACATCTTAAAAGTCATCTCTTGGGATTGCGACGAGTGGATATACTTTATAGCTGAGCGAATCTTTTCAATTGACTCATGAGACGATGTCAAACCATCTTCCATAATGGGATTCAAGAGGTGACAAGCTCACCTGTAATCAGACAAAATATGTCAATAGGTAACCATATCTGAAATGAAGTTACAAAAATAAAATGTTAAAAGCATCAAAACATACCTTAAATGCATGTAATCCTCACTAAGTAACAGATGTGAAGATGGAAGTGAGTTCTCTAAGCTTTCAATGCCAATACGAGTTATCCCCCACTCACAAATAATGTTCAGTAGTAGCTGCCCAATTTTCTCACCTTTGTAATTATCAATGACCTTGAAACTAATCACCTTCTTCTAAATGCACCAGTTCGCGTCGATATAGTAGGTTGTGCCACACATATAACTCATACTTTGAATCGACGTCTATGTGTCAGTGGTGAAGGAGGCCACTGAACTCTTGAAAATCATTTTTCAAAGTACTTTCACTATTTTGTACTTCTTCATCATTTCACGTGCAACCGTACAATGTGATGGCACTTGGAGATCCGTGTCAACCACGTTAAACATATAGCATAAGTCATGGTGGTCAACTGTGCGAAAAGGCTGCTCCATCATAATCTCCCAACGTACAATAGAAGCTTTGAAGGCGACCGTATCAAACCTAAAATAAAGTTTGAAACACATAAATTAATAAATTAAATGAAAATTTAAATTCATAAATGAGTTCAAAACTTTCAAATTCACTTACTTATGCACGGCCACCTTACTACTTCCCTTGATTTGGATGGCCTGGGGCACCTATTCTTCTTATTAGTATGACTAATGTAGTTCAACATATTAGAGGTGTCCGTATTCTTGCTCCTCTTATACTAAAATACATGTCTACAACGCTTGCACGTGACGATTTCATTCATAATGTCATTGACAAAGTATTTCCAAGCTTCACTTTTTGTTAGTAAACGACCTACTCGGCCTTGCAGCAGCTGTGCTACTCGGCTTTGCAGCTGATATAAATTTTCTCCCTCCCTTTTTCATCGTCATGTGAATTCCAATAGAAGGTGCTCTTGTAGTACCTAATACACTATGAATATCTACATCATCATGAAGCAAGGGGTCACTTGGATTTGATGGCGAGTGAATATCTCTTTTTCAGAAGTTCGAACTCAAATGATTAGACTCCCTTTTGCTTTCTTTTTTTGGTCTTGGTACAGAAAAGACCAAATTTAAACTTGTAAAGCTTTGTACAAAGAGCTTGGAAAATGTACAAAGTACATCAAGCTTGTCCTCATTCAAGTAGTAAACAAAAATTTTTTTAAAATCAAGAGTTCCTTTTACGTTGTGGAATCCATCCCAGCACGAATTGATCCAAGATCGATCACATCGGATAAAAACTCCTCATCCCTAACCTTCATATTCATTACTATGTCGGTAGATACATAACAGAAAATAGATGTCATAATATCATCTTTCATGTAATTTATATATATTTCTCATTTGGATAGTGACATTGCTTCGCGACCATCCTAAAGCTCATTCGAGAGTATTTATGTACAGTAAAATATATTTATTTTCAAAAAATAAATAGATTTTGGTATTAAAAAAAAAACTACTTAATTCTTTTTTTTTTTTTTTAAACATGTATGCGTATTTATAAATTTTTTTAAGTACATTTTTTTTTATGATGAAAGTGTAGCTACCTTATCTTGACGATTTTAGAATTAAATTTATGTAACTAACAATTTTTTAAAATATTTTTCGTATTTACAAAATCAATTTTTCCTTTATAAATATAAAAAACACACAAAATAATTTAAAAAATATGATTACATTTATATTGATATAATATATTTATTGACAATTTTACAAATTTATAAAATTTGAAGATGACAGCATACATGCATACAAATAATGCAATTTATTTATGATAATTAAGCTAATATTTATACAAAGGCGTCCTCCCTAAAAATTATTTTAGGCAAATACATAGATATGACCTTATAGGCATATAGTAAGATCAATTACACTTCTTGCTTTATTTAGTAAAAATTACATATTTAAATATACATTACCAATCCAAGAGTACAAGTAGATTATAATGCATAAGCTTCTTACCCCTATTTCTTTATTTATTTAATAGATTGAAATGGTGGATCGTTAAGTTTTCCAAACATTACTTCTTGACATCACTCCGCTTTCTATTAGCAAAAAACTTTCCCCAAGTGTAACCTTCGTGTTTGGGAGGGCTTTCCTCACTGGTGAGCTCCTCTAATGGCTTCACCATAACATAATTAGCCGGGAAGAAGAAGAATGGAATCGAAATTCTGTCCTTCTCGCTATTGGCTACCACCCTGTGCTCCCGACTCTCATATCTATCGTTAGTCCATACCTGCACATACATAACATCATCCATCACAACAAGTTAGCTAATGCCGATTTTCATATCGCTATTTAGACGATCAAGAAATCACAGGAAACAAGTTGGATGCACTTACTTGAACTGTTTCACCCAGGTTAATGATGTAAGCATTTGGAATGGGTTTGATCGGAATCCATTCTCCGTCGGAATTTCGTTTGACCTGCAATCCTCCGACATCATCCTCTGACACGATGGTGAATGCACTGCCATCTTTGTGCCGACCAAGGCCAAGAGCTAGGTCGGGGGAAGGGCATGGTGGATAATAATTGAACCTCACAAGGCTAGTTTGGTCTTTGAAGTAGCCTGTCAATCTATCAGATGGTAATCCCAGACTCAGACAAATAAGTTCTAGTATTTTATGTGCTAGTTTTCCCAGTTCTTTTGCGTACTCTTCACATACCTCTCTGGGTACAAAAGAAAAATTTTCAATTAATACAATCACCAAACAAACTATTCAAGTTTCAGCTAATACCCAGAACATATAATAATAAATAAACAAACAAATAACCTGAATTGGTGAGGATACTGAGGCCATTGATTTGTCAGAATTTTCATTTCCTTGCCATCAGGATCATGAGGGGAAGGAATCAAAGTTGGGTCTTGAACCAAAAAATCAAAGACTTCTTTCCAGTCTCTGACATCTTTAGTAACTTCACCATCATGAAACCCCATGGGATGCCTCTCATCCTTCTTAACTTTCTTCTTCTCTTCCAATTTCTGGGCAAAAAATAGTCTCCCTAAGCTCTCAATCCTTGGGTGTAAATCCAATGGAACCCCATGGTTGATCACATGAAAAAAACCCGAGTGTTCGCAAGCCGACTTTATCTCTGATACAAGGTGGTTGATAGTATGATAATCAGAGATGGAGAGGTCTATGAGTGGGATTTCTGAAGATAAATCAATAGTGGGTTTGAGGTTTGGCCTGTGCTCTATGGCTTGGATGAAAGCAGGGTCAACTTCTACTTCTCCCATGGCTGACAAAGAGGAGAGTGATAATTTGTCTGATGAGAATCCACTGTATTTATACTAAAACGGAAGCCTTTCAATTGCTAAGTGATTTCATATATAGCGGCACTCTACGTTTTAAATAATCTTGAAAAAATGTCTTTCTTTTTTGATGTAGTTTAGGTCCAGTGTTGTACATAAAGAAATAAGTCATTGTACTATTTTATTACTAATTTTAGTATCCGTACAGTTTCACAGACTATTCTTAAAATTATAGAGTTTGTAAACAATAAATTGTTCGCATCGGGACAAGGAAAATTCAAAAAAATTAGTGTTAGTTTTAGCTTGACATCAAAATCGGACGCATTAAATTTTTGGTTAAATGGAATAAAAAATATGAGTGATGCGGATATATTAAAAAATTAAAATGATTTTTATATTATTAAAATAAAATAAAATAAATACATATTAAAAAAATTAATCCGATTATTAATTAAGTGGGAGGATTAAAATTAATTTATATTTGATTTTTTTTTTATGTATTTACTAACGAGCAGATTATAGTAATAAATGAAAGTATAATTAAAAATGGAAAGCAGAATTAAAAATGAAAAAAAGGAAATAAATGAATAAGTAATGAGTAATTTAATAAAATGAAAGAATTAAAAACAAATGATCTAATTTATTACAAAAAAAACTAATTTTAAATTAACTCTACTCCTGTAAAAGTAATAAATAAAATGTTAAATGAACAAAGGTGTCAAACCTATGACCGATAGATTGAGACGACCACTCATGAAAAAACATGGAGCTCTAATTACTAATTTCAAATAACAAATATAATGAAAGACATAATTTCCTGAGAAACCGAAAAAGATAAGTGTTAGAAGACCGTGATAATTTTTCCTAAGTTTTGTGTTTGATGATGAATTTTTTTGGGTGTGTGTTGATATCAGTTGATGTCCTTTTACATTCACCAATGCTTTCTATTTATAGGCAAACGACTTGATGGCATAATCATAAAAAGTTGAACTCGACTTTGCACTCCCCAATTTCAGGTGCCACTCACTCACTTCATGGGCCTAGCCTACTTTTCTGGTTGATAGTTATTTGACTCTACTTAAAGTTGAATCTAGTTGACTTTGAGTCTAGATTCATTGAAAAAACGTTTTCCCCCACTTTCTTATAATTTCGATTGACCCCACCCCCCCCCCCCAAACTAAATCTCGGTTAATCATTTTGTTTGATTGAAAATTGAGTTGAAATGGTCCATTTACTGCTCTTTTTGGGGGAAAATAGGTCCTGCACCTAACTCCTTTATGTTTGGCTAATTTATCAATCAATTTTGGCTAATTTTAGCTTCCAAAAGGCCTTCATTTTTGCAACTTTTTTGAGTGAGTTGCAAATGATCAACTTTTTTCCATTTTTGGCAAATTTCGGTCAATTTCAACTAAAATTCTCATGGGTTGATGGTCGGGATTTCTTTTTATGGTCAGGATTTCTTTTCATGTGAGCCATGTGCAAGCGATTTACGGTTGATTTTCACGCCATCTCACAAATCCTTGGGACATTTTTATATTTTTGGAGTAAAATAACTCCTAGCTCGAATTTGACCAGGTTAAATAGTTTTTAGTCGATCAGAATTAATCAAGATCCGATTAAAACTAGCTTGACCGATCACATTAACCACTTGATATTAATTAGTTGGCATAATTATTACTAATCGACTTGCATTTAATTTCAATTTCGATCCAATCACCTTCCGCCATGTGTCCAGAAAATTCTAGTGTCAATAAGTGCCCCTCTTAATAATTCTCATTAAATCAAGAATAATAAAGAAAATTAATGATCACAGCACTTTACTGCAGTTGATATGGCAAAAAATGATAATTTTGTGTAATCTCAATCATTTCGGTCGATCCAAAAAATAATAAAGCTATTTATCCATTTTTCAAAATCTCAGATAATAGACAAAATTATTTTAAATTACCAATTTTTCATTTATCGACAAGTTTACAAAATATCCAAAGAACTTACGATATGGTTCATTGATGAGATTTTGTTTCTCAAACATAACTTTCAAATGTTATATGATATTTTGGTTGAATTTAATATGAACTGGCTGAAAATTTGATTACTTTCCCAACAAATTTGCCTGATTCTCAATGAAATAATCTTCTCAGCCGAAATGGTGGGTACCCTCATGATAATTCTTGTCCACTAAACACAAGAGAAGTAGTGTTCATCAAAAATAGTGATATCCCCCAAGGGATATTTGGCCAACAAGGCAGAAAACTTGGGATTTATTTACACAAGAGAATTTTCAGGATCAGGATGACTATTAGTGTATCTTCACTGATTATCACGACAACTTCGACTTTGAAAGTGGATTCTAGATAATAGGTGCCTATGGAAGTACTTTTTTGTTGGGTTTTCTCTTTCAATAACTTTTCATACCAGGAGCCTCTCGTTGAAATCTCAAAAAAATCCCGAAATTCCATCATTTCGAACTTCTTTCAAAATTTGATATTCAGTCTATTAACTGCCAATTTTATGAACTCGATATCAGGAAGAGGGAAGTGGCATCGGTTACGTTGCTGCTTGAACTAAGATAGATAGGCATCTCATCTTTTGGTACTAGCGGGAAAAATCGGCAACTACACGCTTTGGGCAGACTCGGTACAATTGAGTATAGCAAGTGGCTCAGACCCAAGAATGCTTCTGATGTGCAAAGCTTTCTAGGTCTAGCTAGATATTATAAGCGATTTGTAGAAAGATTTTCCAAAATCGCCACACCACTCCCAAGGCTTACTAGCAAGAATCAGAAGTTTGAATGGTTTGAAGCAATTGAGAAAAGTTTTCAAGAGTTGAAGAAGAAATTAATTAGTGCGCCTATTCTTACGATTCCAGAATGTGAAAATGGATTCATAATATATAATGATACATCTAAATTAGGATTAAGAGCAGTGTTGATACAAAATAGGAAAGTAATCACTTATGTTTCTCGACAGCTTAAGGATTATGAAAAGAACTACCCAACCCATGACTTGGAACTAACTGCTATAGTATTTTCCCTAAAATTTTGGAGACATTACCTCAATCAGATTGATCTGCATATGATCATTTATTGATATGAATAAAATTCTTTATGGCAAACGGTATTTTAATAAAGAATTAATTCATATTAGATCTTGTTCTATATAATCCAATTACATAAAACACTTCCACTAAGATGTCTATCTATATGAGTGATCCAGATCTAGATTCCTTGCATTCATAATACTAGCGGACTGTACTTGCAACCATCAATTAAAGATTTCATACTTTAATATGTTGCGGAAAATTTAATTCATTATCTATATTCTTAATATTCTCGTACCAACACAAGATTATGTCACTTTTATTAATTTCACAAAACAATACTCATCACATGCTTTCAAGGCACCATGCCAACACCAACTTTATTGAAACCTCTACTGAAGCAATCAAGAAATTTAAACAGAGAATGAAAACCGCTCTTAGTCTATAGAAGAGCTATGCGGATAAGAGGCGTAAACCTCTTGAATTTCTAGTTGAAGATATGATATTTTTAAAGATTGTACCAATGAAAGGATTGATGAGGTTTGGCAAGAAGGGAAAATTAAGTTTAATATATATTGGACCATTTGAAATAATATAACGTATCGGTAAGTTGCCTATAGGCTTGCACTATCGCCAGAAATATTCTCGGTACACAATGTGTTTCACGTACTATGCTGAAGAAGTATATATATGATCCCTCACATATATTAGAAATTGGCCATGTTCAACTCTAAGAAAATCTGACATATGAAGAAAGATCATTATCGATACTGGATTGCAAGGAAATGAGATTCAGAAATAAGGTCATACCCTTAGTAAAGATGTTGTGGTGAAATCATAAGACGAAATAGGCTACATAGGAAAGGGAAGATGCAATAAAGGAAAAATATGCAGAATTGTTTTAATCTACGGAAATGTATATGTAAATGAGTTATAATGTACATGGCACGTGAACGTGAAACATTGTGTGGATAGTCTTCTTAAAGATAGAAAATAAGCATGAGTAAAAATCTGAAAGCCAAAAGATATCTCTTCTAGCATAAAATAAAGGAAACAATGAGTAAGGTAAGAAGCATTTGGTGGAATTGAGCTCGACTAAAATTTTGAAAACAAAATTTTTATAAAGAAAGGACAATGTAATCCTTCAATATTTCTAAACTAGGTAGAGTAATGGGATATAAATTTAAAGTGGAGTTATTAATACATTTTAATTCCAACCTATACCTAATTTTTTACAATAGAAATAATAAGAGACCTTTTAGTAATTTTTAAGATTTAACGGGACTTAAGTTAATTAATAAATAAATTTTTAAAAAATATTGAAGCAAGCCCTGTTAATACCCATTTTGAAACATTTAAGTTAGCTTAATCATCATATTTGATTAATAATCAAACAAAAAGATAAGTCAACAAGATACATGTCATCATTTAAACATTCATTTAGTACTATAAATACCTCACCTTTAGCAAAAGAGGAAATTGGCAAGAAAGGAAAAAGAAAGAAAAGGAAAGAAAGAAATGAAAGAAAAAGAGATATAGGGAAGGAGAAAAGGAGAAAGAAGGAAAAAGAGATTAGGATCTTCAACCTTCCATAAAATTTTATAAGTATAGTCTTACTATAATACAAGAATATTGATTGTTGGTTTATTGTTTTGATGCTAAAATTATTTGAATAATTGTTATATTGATTTAAGGATAGTATAATTATTAATAAATATGATGAATTGAAAATAATATTTATTATGCTAAAGTTAATGTTAATATTAGAATTATGATTGTTATATAACATGTTAAGTGAAAATGAAATGATTTTATTAACATGCTAAAAATGAAATCATGACTAGTAATATAACACGATAGTTTAAGGATAATATAAGTTTCGACATGCTACGATTAAATACATATGCATAACATTAAAATGAGGTATTGTCAAGTCAAGAGAAGGATCGATTGTCGATCACAAAGGATGTCTTGTAATTCTAAAGAAAAGGTCCTTGCAGATCGTTGCAACGGTCATAACGTACTTCTAATTAGATAACAGTTGAGATGCTAGCGACAACATTCTCAAGGCACAAGCATACAAAAGGATAGGAAATCATGCATGTTAGATATAAGTCATAAAGATATTAATTTAAAATAGTCATTAAAAAATTAATATATATGAGTAGGATCATATACTTACTGAGCGTCTAGCTTACCAAAGTTTTACCTGATGTTGTATGAAATTACAAAAGTAAAATTGTAAACTAAGAATGGAGCAAATGAATAAAATCAGTCTCACAAGATTATACATATAAGACATGATCTGCGGAAATATAAAAAGACTTAAAAAATCTCTTACAAAAACTTATATATATATATATATTGTTTTTTTTATGGAAAATAATAGTTCTTTTATAAAACTTTTGGATTTAATTCTCTATTATAAGAATTTCGGTTATATTTTATAAAAAATTTAAATTATTATGTTATTTTTATCAAAAAAATTTAAGAATTAAGTTAAAAAATAATGTACAATTGACTATGCATATTTTTTCTAAAAATATTTAATAAACTAAATAGTTAACTGACCGGTTATAATTTAAACAGTAAAGTGATAATTTCTATAGTGCATACGAGGTAAAAATACAAGTTGGTCCGCCCTATTTTTACCTGGTTTGGCTGGGCACGGTTTGATACAGGCATGGTTTGGGTCGTATAACTGGTTGGGCTTGAGCCTGGCACGTGAGTTTATTTTTTAAAATTTTGAGTGTCAATTCTTTTTGGCGTAAGAAATTATTATAAATCTTTAATAAAGAAGATAGTACATGACATTACATGACTTATTAATATACATCCGCATCATGCAGCCTTCACTTGATTCATTGGGATCCTTCTCAACATCCCAAAGACCCTGAAGGAAACACTTACAAAAACATGTTTGATTACCGTGTTACAATGATTAAATATCCGAAAATATGGAAGTAAAGAGTCACAAAAGAAGAACCCAATAACTGCAATACAAAAGTAAGATGCAACTGAAGTATTGGAAGTATTTCTCTCAGAATCCTAAGAAAACAGAAGGAAAAATCAAAGAATGCGGCAAACTGAGTTTTCTGAAACTGTTCCAGCAAAATATTCAGTGAAACAAGCTGCACTTGAGACTGCTATCTTCTCCGTTTAAGAAGCTTGAAGGATAAGGTAAAAAAATATCATACTAAATCAAACCTACAGAGATAATACCTCGACACAAAATTAATCTGCGCATGGAACGTCACTGACTTCTTGTGATGACGCGATGACCAAATGACTGGAAAGTAAAACAAACAATGTCAAGAACAAGATAATACATGAGGAGTACAAAACAATCTTCACATAGTTAGAAACATCTTACATATTTTATTTTAAATTTGGTGTGGTGTTTTTTCCACTGATAGTAATGCCAAAAGTGGAGAAAACGGTAGATTTTGTTATTAAAAAATAACGATATATATATATATATATATAATCTAGAACTAAGCCAGGCCAGAGCCGTCACGGGCATGGTTGTGCTGGGCCTGGCCCTCTCGTGGGCTCAAACTCAAGGTACGGCACGGGCACAACCCCGTGCTGGACCCAGCAGAAAATGGGTAGGGGCGGTCGTGTCCCTGCTTGATTCATTTCTCCATCTCTATAAGCGGCTAAAGATCAATTGTTCGAAGTATTAAAAGTTCATTTAATATTTTTTTTTTCAAGAGACGTATGCTTTAAGATTTTTAGAATTGTGACTGAAGCTCGTTTAGATAATTACAAGATGAATGTATCTTATTTGAGTTAGAGCGAGCAAAAAAAGGAATTTGGATCAATAAATTACAACTCATAACTATGAAATGTAAACGCAGATTAAGAGGGGTATCCATGTCCATTATCATCATTCTAGTTATCTATTAATTAGCAATATATTTTTGGCCAAAACAAAAAATTGACAAGCTGGTCACATGCATTCAAACCGCCTAGTTAAATGCATGTATGTATGGACTATAATCAGATAACTTGTCTCCGTGTTAAGGAGCTAAAGTAGTAACAATCAAGTCAAGAGTAATTAACATAGTGTAGAATCTAATTAATGAGCATCGTTCAAACCCTAAATTACAATTCAAATGTATATCCATCGGTACTAGTTCAAGACTAGCTAGCTGAATCTAATATAATGAACGATAAAAATCCCTAATTCGATTCAAAGACCCAGCCTCAAAGCCAAAGTAAGGCCTGAAGGATAAGAAGAGGAATTAGAATAATCTAATTCCATAGTTGTAGTAGCTTCATCAGCAGGCAAATTCAAGTCGAAATCGACAAGACGACTACCCTTTAATTGATCATCATTTGCCTCATTAACAGAATTAAGGCCCATGACATCGGATGATGATTTAATTGGCTCATGATGAATCTCCTCTTTTTCCCAATGACACCTCTTATGCCCACCTAGGGCTTGACCACTCGAGAAAACCCTAAAACAAATATTACACTTATGCCCTGATACTTCCTCTCCGCATGATCCTATAATCTGATCGTGATTCTTGATCTCTTCATGAAAGTTTTCCCTTTGTTGCCCTAGAGCCTGCTGGGACCCAAACGATTTAGTCGTCTTAGTAGTTGTAGTAGTCGTTTCTAGAATATGATCATGATAATCGTCAAACCCTAACGATGCAGTAGTGGCCCCATGACTTTTATTATCAGGCCCATTAGCAAGCATTAATAAACAAGAAGCAATCTCGTTATCCTCCCCGTTGATCACTTCTTTATCTTCTTCTTGTTTGATGAGTGGAGACGGTAGATTAGGTGGTGGGTTCATTCCACGCCATTGACGTTCTGGATGGCATCGCATGTGCCCAAAAAGCGCTTTCGACGACCAGAACTCCTTCCCGCACTCGCTACACAGATGAGTCGTTTTCAGCGCAGACGGATCAGGTTTCTTGGCATAGTACTTCTTCCTGGTCTTCTTCTTAGGTGTGGGAACCATAATGTTGCTCGAACTTGACGCTGCGATTAGGGTAGGAACGTTTTGATGCTGATCAGTTCGTGGGATACCCATCAAACTGGAGCGCTTCCGGTGTGGGCTTTGGAAGCAGTGGCGGTCGGAGATGGTGGCAGCCCCGGCGAATCCGAAATTAGGGGCGGAGTTGGCGGTTGCGGTGGACATTGTTGAAGTACCTAGGAGTTTGATTGGGAACAGAGTAGAAGAATTAGGGTAAGAGACTTGAGAAAAAGAGTGATACGTGGTGTGGTAGTGGGTCTGTCTATGGTAGGGTTAAATAAAGGCGGTTATAAGTGGGTTCGTGTGATAAAAGCACAATCCCTCAGACTTGCTATTGGCCAGTTATTTCGTGTTCGTAGGGTTGTTTGGTTGGATACTTATTTAATATTTATTTTATTGGCCAGTTATTTACTGCCGTGTTTTTTGTACTTTATATATTCACAAGCTCTTAAAAGATCTTTCTACGCGTATAATCCCTTATGATATATTTTCTCATTATTTCAGTAAGAATATAGATTTCTTTTAGTGATATAATCATATATAGAATTTTATTTATTTTTTATTTATTTTTCTTTTTATTTTATAAATTGATTAACCGAGGTAAAATATAGGAAAAATAAAAATAGGAATAAGAATATACTAATAACAACGTTTTATATATGTACAAAATTTTCAACACAATGTATCAAGTCAACATTTACTTATAATTTATAAAGTAACTACTAACCTAGTAAAATTCTTTGAAACCTTAAGAGAATATATATACTTATTTCTAATAACTTTGAGTTTTTCTATTGGATCATTTAAGGAGGGATCTATTTAAGAGCTGTCAAATGGGCTCATAGCTGGTGACCCATTTCTACGGGGATTCAAGGGGCACCACTGCTTTTGGCGCCCGTTTGCATCCTTGGGTGAAATAGGGTCATCCGATTTTATTAAAGACAATCGGACGGTCCAACTTTAGAGGGAAATTTTCACTTGGAAGGGATGAAATCATCTCGTATCAGAAAAGGGGAGGGGAAGGAACGCAGGGAAAGTAACCATGAATTAATCATGATCTTTTTCTTTTTTTTCTTGAAAGGTTGGGAGGTTACGGAATACGGATTGTAAAAGAAAGTTGGAATAAGTTGGACTTTAGAAGGCATTTAGCCCAAATATCACTTTACCCCCTAACTTATCTCCATATTAGACATAAGTTTCCTAAACTATCACACAGCGCAAATACCCTTTGTTGGGCCCCTTTTCGAGAAGGCCTCAAATTTGTAGTTTAGGTCCGAGTAGGAAAATCTAAGACTGAGATAGGGTTGGCAGAAGTCAATATAACTAAGTGCAAAGAGAAAACGATGTCTGAGGCTGAGAAGAGTATCAGTCGATATGACAATAAGCTAATCCTGATAATATGACGTCAAACGATGTTGAACCTGAGCTAAGTACTTCCACGCTCAGCTCTGACTTGAACACAAATACGCTGAAAAGGGGGACTATTGGAAAGCAACTGACACTTGAGTAAAGAACACACTCCTAGCATGTCAAACTAAGGTTACGACGTTGCACACCGAGACACCCCTAAGTTGGGAGTATATCTCTATTGTGTCAAACTATAGGGGCGCTGACACCTCTTAGGGAGCAGAAAGAGTGATCAGGACACCGAGCACGACACGTATAAAGCTATCCAGAGTCTCCTAATCTTTACCAGGTATAAAAGCCAACATGCATAACAGAAAATGGTAATGCATATATCTTAAGATAATACAGTTTTAAACATCTACTCTTCACTTATCCTTCTAAAAAATTGACTTGAGCATCGGAACGGGGTTGGCCGATCACCACTTCGGCCGCAGTTTGTTAGTGAGCACATTATGGATGGAGGAGCCTTTTATACCTGATGAAAATCCACGTCAATAGTTTGGCATTGATAGTGGGGACACTTGTCTTCACTTTCAAAAGTAGTCAACCTTGAGGATGCTTGTCTTTACTTTCAAAAGTGTCGGAGCGGGGTTGGCCAACCACCACCCGTCGAGCCATTCATATATTTAAAGGCGTTGAGTACATTGAAGCATCGAAGTGTCAAGCCATCGACCCATCGACTAATTCATGTATTTGAATGCGTTGACCCATTCGTATATTGAAGGCATCGACCCCTTTACATATTGAAGACATCGATCACATCGACCCATTCATATATTGAAGGCGTAGACCTCGTCGAACCTTTCGCATATTCAAAGCGTCAAGTAGATTGACCTTGCATTTAAACCTTGACGCATTCGAAACCTTACTAACTAATTACGACGTATGAATCTTGATCTATTATAAAAGAACTAAAGATCTCGAGTATAATAGTAGTGATGATTCTTACTAGAAGTAACCTTCACTGGTATTGTCAAGCTTCAAAATGAAGATAAGGATCGCGGTCTCAGAAGGTATGTCTCCTACGATTCCAGGTTATGGAGGAAGGAAGGAATATTTGAGTTCTACTTGAAATTTTGCATGGGCTATGGAGAGGTAAGAAATTTACTGACCACTAAAGCTAATGAGATCTTATATACTATACAAAGTTGTAGCTGGAGGTGTTAACTTCGTAGTTCATACTTGATACGTGTATGGTTTCTATTGATCACCAATAAATATCTCTTCATTCTTATCTCATAATATGAGAGAGGGAATGGTGAGCTGGTGAAGCCCACTGCTTCATCTTTTCCCTTTACTATTATTATAGTATAATTATTATTAGTTTAAAATTTACATACTAATTTTTTTATGCCAAAAAGATGAACGAAGCATCATATTCTCCTGCCCTTTAAGAAATTCGGTCCTTGAATTTCAAATACTAACTTGAACTATGTCGTGAAGAACATATGCAATATAAAATGATATACAATAAATGAACTAGGCTCTAACTATTTTAAATGAATAAGTGAGGGTATTTCTCCCACAGTTCATTTTTTGCTTCCCACGTTGCTTTCTCATAATCATGATTACGCCATAATACTTTCACTGAACCTACATCCTTATTTCGAAGGAGCTTTACTTGACAATCAATGATCTTAATTGGTTGTTTCTCATATGACATATCTTCTTTAAATTTAACTGAATCAAGTTGCAATATATGTGATGGATTCGGTAAATATTTTCTAAGCATTGAGACATGAAAGACTAAGGGTACATTTGCAAGGGATGGTGGAAGGGTTAGTCGATAAGTTACTACCTCAATCTTCTCTAATATTTCAAAAGGTCCTATATACTTTGGACTTAATTTTCCTTTCTTACCAAATCTCATTACCCCTTTCATTAGGCTCACTTTTAGAAAGACGAGCTCACCTGCTTGAAACTCAAGCAGTCATCTTCTACGATATGTATAGCTTCTCTAATGACTTTGCGTTGTTTTCAACCTTCGTTGAATTCTTTCAATTGCTTCTGTTGTAGCAGCGATAATGTCTGGACCTAGTAGCCTCGTCTCTCCAGCTTCATGCCAGTGAATTAGAGATCTACAGTTTTTTCCATAATATGGGGTCATACCTATTGTTGCTTGATAACTATTGTTATAGGAGAATTCTACTAATAATAAGAATTTACTTTATGAGCCCTAAAAATATATCACACAGGCTCTTAACATATCCTTTTAAGGTTTAAATGATTTTTTCTACTTGACCATCAGTTTGAAGATGAAAAGTTGTAGAAAATTTCAACCTTGTCCTCATTGCCTTATGTAAGCTTTTCTAGAATGTTGCGGTGAATCTTGAGTCTCGATCTAAAATGATAGAGACCACTACTCCATGCAACCTCACTATTTCTTGAATGTAAAGTTCTACAAGTTGCTCTAAAGAATACGTCACTTTCACAAATAAGAAATTGGCCGATTTTGTGAGTCGATCGATTACTACCCAAATCAAATCATATCCGTTTGTAATTCTCGGAAATTCGACTACAAAATCTATAGCTATTTATTCTCATTTCCATTCAGGAATTTCAATTGGTTGTAGCTCTCCTATAGGTCTCTTATGCTCTGCTTTGATTTTTTGACAAGTGAAACACTTGTTTACAAAAATTACTACATCCTTTTTCATTCCCAGCCACCATAAACTTTCTTTAAGATCTCTATACATTTTTGTGGTACCTAAATGAATTGAATAAGGCATATTTTGACCTTCGGTCAATATCAGGTTCTTTATTTCTTTATTGTTGGGAACATACAACCTTTCTTTAAAGCTAAGAACTCTATTTTTAGTAATTTAGAAGTCAGACCTTTTCCTTTCTATTAGTTCTTACTTTATCTGTTTCATCTCTATATCTGCCTCTTATGCACTTCAAATACCTTCAAGTATAGTTGGTTGAAGATTCAAAACTGATAATGTCCTGCTACCAACTCTATATTTGCTTCACACACTTCCTTTTGTAGTGATTCTGGTAATACACATAGTGCAGCAAGGTTAGCCGAGGATTTTCGACTTAAAGCATCCGCGACTTTATTTGCTTTACCCAGATGATATCATATTTCACAATCATAATCTTTTACTAGTTCTAATCGCCGTCTCTGCCTCATGTTCAATTCCTTATGCGTGAAGAAATATTTAGACTTTTACGGTTGGTATAGATTTCACATCTTACCCCATAAAGATAGTGCTTCCAGACCTTTAGAGCAAATACCACCGCAGCAAGTTCCAAATCATGGGTTCGGTAGTTCTTCTCATACTATTTGAGATGGCATGAAGCATAAGCAATCACTTTCCCATTCTGCATCAATACTGCTCCCAACCTAAGCTTGGATGCATCACTATATATTACTAATCCATTTTCATGTTCTGGAATAGTAAGAATATGAGCACTTGTTAGCTTTTGGTTTAGCTCTTGAAAACTTTCTTTACAAGTTCCCGACCACTCAAACTTTTGACTTTCACGAGTAAGTCTAGTGAGTAAGGTAGCTATTTTAGAAAATTCTTCCATAAATCTTCTATAATAACCCACTAATCCTAAGAAACTTCACACCTCTAAGGCGTTCTTTGGCCTACACCAATTACGTAGCGCTTCTATCTTAGATGAATCTATTGAAATCTCATCTTTAGAAACGTGTTCTAGAAAAGCGACCCGATCAAGCCAAAATTCACACTTCTCAAATTTGGCATAAAGTTGATGATCTCTTAGTATTTGCAACATCATTTTCAAGTGTTCTACATGCTCCTCCTTAGACTTTGAATAGACAAAAATATCGTCAATAAAGATAATAATGAACTTGTCTAGTTACAATTTAAACACTCGATTCATCAAATTCATAAAGGCAGCTAGGGCATTAGTTAGTCTGAACGACATCACGAGAAATTCATAATGCCCATAAGATGTCTGAAAGGCCTTTTTTGAGATGTCAGATCCTTAAATCTTCAGCTGATGGTATCATGATCTTAAATCAATATTTGAGAATACTAAAGCCCCTTGGAGTTGATCAAGCAAATCGTATATTGTGGTAAAGGATATTTGGTCTTCATAATCACTTTATTAATCTCCCTATAGGCGATGCACATCCTCATCGACCCATCTTTCTTCTTCACAAATAACACGGGTGCTCCCTAAGGTGAAAAACTTGGCCGAATTTGGCCTTCGTCAAGTAGTTCTTGTAAATGTTTCTTAAGTTCTTTCAATTATGTTGGCGCCATATGATATGCAGCTTTTGAGAGTAGTGTAGTTCTTGGTGCTAAGTCTATTTCAAATTCAATCTCACGGTCTGGGGGAAGTCACGGTAACTCTTCTAGAAAAGCTCCAAGAAAGTTAAAAACTACAAGAACATATTCAGGCATCAGTTGTGTTTCCTTGCTAGTATCCACTACTCTATCAAGATATTAAACACAACCACTCTTTAGCAACTTCGTTGCGTTAACTACATATACTAATACAATTGGTCTCCTCTTTGAATCAATAATTAATTCAAACTTTTCTTCTCCTGATAGTTCGAATATTACTCTTTTCTTTCGACAGTCTATTATGGCATTATTTTTGGAAAGCCAATCCATTATTAATATGACATCAAAATCTTTCATATCTAATAGCACAAGATTTGTGAGTAATTCCATATCTTTTAATTTCAAAGGTAGAACTCGCAGCTAGTGAGATGACATCAATACATCTCATGTGGGTAGCGTTGTGCTAAATATTTCAACTAATTGATCTGAGGTTTGTTTAATCCTACTAACAAACCTCAAAGCATTATAAATATTTCAACTAATTGATCTGGGGTTTGTTTAATCCTACTAACAAACCTCAAAGCATTAAAGGAATGTGTTATACCATAATCTATTAGAACTAATATAGAATTACCAGCAATCAAAATCTAACCTGATATCACGGTAGATAGACCCACTTCAGCTCCATCTCGAGTGATGGTAAACACCCTTGCATTTGGTTTGACTTGTTGTCCTTCAATCTTCCCTAGGTTATTGCACTCTCTAGCAAAGTGCCCTTGTTGTCCATAATTATAGCACCCTACAACCCCAACTTTACATGCTCCGGTATGGTTTTTGCCACATTTATTGCACTGGCTAAATGGTCTTCCTTGAGTTTGCAAGCCTTGAATCTTGTTCTTCTTATTCTGTGCTCCATTATGATTATGATTTTGTTCTTAAAACCCTTGAAACTTGCACTTCCCGGCCTTTTTTGGTTATTTCATCATGGATCAAAGCTTTATTAATCTTCACGAACTGTTAGTGCAGAGAATTGGACATAGCCTTGTACTCTAGAAGTCGTTTTACCCTTATTTTCCTTTTCTATAACTTCATTCTTTTCTTTTTCTTAAATCGTTCGTATGTTATTGATCCTCATAACCTTATCAACTACATTCGAAAAAGATGCATCGTCTAAGTTTGCAACCTCTAAGTCTTTAGAAGTGTCAGGACCAATGACTTTCTTGAAATGATCCACCTTCAAGGTATTCGTAGCCACCAATGTGGTGCATACCTGGACAATTCATGAATTTTCGTAGCAGTTCTTCCATCGATAGGTTATCCCTTCGCAATTTCGAAAACTCTATTTCTTTTTCTTTTAAAAAGGTCGTGGTTTTATATTTCCCTTCGAGCAATTTTCAAAATTATGGCCACATCATTACTCTAACTTCATGGATATTTGTCATGGTATCCCACTAATAACTTACATCATTGCCCAGCAAGCATATGGCGTAATATACCTTCTTATTATCTAGGACTTTTACATTGTCAAAGAGCCTTTCCATTGTCCTATTAACCCCTTGTGCTAAATCCATCATTGTTTTGTTCATCCCATGGAAAGTTGATAAACCCTCAATCATATCAATATAATGTGCTGTAGAAACTCCCTTGTAAGGTCTATCACCCATATTAGACTCATCATGATCTCTTACCCTAGACCTTCCATATGTAGTTACACGGTGTGGTGAAGAAGATCTCTCATCATTTGTATGTTCAGACGTTATAGATATTGTAGGTTGCTTTCTCGGTGACATGATGTCTATGCACTATAAATCAGTCAATATGCATATTATATCGAACAACCAACATCTCTTATGGACCCACAAACAAATGCAAGACACATGTTTAAGGTGAAAACATTTGACACTAGAGAATCCTATAAACAGATTTATATGCTTCATTGTATAATCTAATAAAACCTAAGGATTTAACATAAATTCTGCTCTGATACTAACTCTTTCACGACCCGATTTACCGGGCTCGTGACCGGCATAAGAATTACGTAACTAAAAAATTACATTTGACACTAGAGAATCCTACAAATAGATTCATATGCTCCACTATATAGTCTAATGAAATCTAAGACTCCAACACCAATTTTGCTCTGATAACAACTCTATCATGACCCGATTTACAGAATCTGTGACCGGCGTGAGAATTATGTAACTAAAGATATCTAGAGACAAGACATAAGGAATCTAAAGTTACATAATCCTCATAAGCCTATCTATTATTTGCATTAAAATTTCAGAATCTATGAAACATATCTAAACCTAAGATTTTGCACACATCATAAAGCTTTGATTTACAAGCCTTCTATCCAACGTGTATAGGTAAACAAAACTATGCATAAAACCCATGCTAAACACATCAGCTAAAATAAGACTTGTATATACAATGTCTTACATCTATTCCATTTTACATCACTTAACCAATTATATAGTATAGCTTTTATATTCACACCAAAATAAAAAGTCCACTAAGACAAAGTGTTACCCAAGGATTGAATGAGTAATCGTTGTGCAATCTCTTGAAGAGCTCTATCCCCTCTAATATGAAAATTTTAAATTAAAAAAAAAAAAGAATGAGTATAAAACTCATTGAGAGATAACTACAACATATTAGTAGTTAAAACTATGTAAAGATGCAATTTCATCGAAATTGTCTCAAATAATACACTTTCATAAAGTAATATAGATTCGCATCAATTGTTTATGATATCGAATAAAACCATTTGCATTATCAGTTTTGAAGATACACCTTACAATACTTATACTTATTCTCATAATTGAAACCATCAAACTATCAGTAAAAATATATAGAGATCATATAAATCAAATAAATGTAAGATTCAAGAAGTGTTCCCCATGTCACTCTACTCCAGCTAGGGATTTAAGAGGTAACCCCCGTGGCACTTTGCCCTCACTAGGGATTCAAAAAGTGGCCCCCGTGACACTTTGCTCCTATCAAAATACTTTCATAAGAAGTTTAATATATGAGACCATTACAGTAACGTCTCACTACTATTCTCCTACTCGCAAGACGATACATGCATGAATCATTTCATATAATAGTAACTTGCTATGCAGGTAATCACAATCAAATAATAAATAATAATATATGCACATAGTCCAGCAAACCTAATGTTGGAATGGGGTCTCATCACACAAATCTCAAATGCATTTCAAATCTATATAATACATAGTTTACAAGACATAAAACATATATTCATGAAATCCTTATTTCAGTCAAATAATTTCCAAAAATCAAGTATATAGAATAAAAGTCATGAAATAGCATAAGCATCTTTTATTCATCTTAATACCAGTGAAAGCTAATATGCTATAATTATCAACTCACATTCGGCCTCTGATGGCTCTAATTAGTTCAAACCCCAGATGGAGTGGTAGGATGATCCTCTGATGGTTCTAAACACCAAAACATGGAAAGATGGACAATGTCATCATTAAGGATGGCTAATGCAATTCAAATAACTAAAATTACTAAACTACACTTCATAACTCTCTTTCAAGTTCAAATTCTACTTAAAATAAATAGTTTAATTTTAAAGTATCGTTGTTGTTATAGTAGACGTCGACCCATCGACCCCGTCAACCCCTTCGACCCTATCGACCCCATCGACCCACCACATACTGAAGGCGACGAGTGTGTTGACCCATTGAGCTGTCGACCTATCCACCCGTCGAGCCATTCATATATTTGAAGGCATTAAGTACATCAAAGCATCAAGGCATTAAGTACATCAAAGCATCAAGGCATCAAGCCGTCGATCCATCGACCCGTGGAGCCATTCATGTATCTGAAGGCATCGAGCCCATCGACCCATTCATATATTGAAAGCGTCGACCTCATCAACCCATTTGTATATTGAAGGAGTCGACCCCGTTGACCCTTTCGCATATTGAAGGCATCGAGTAAATCGACCCTACATTTAGACCTTGACGTATTTGAAACTTTACTAACTAATTACGACGTATGAAGCTTTATCTATTATAAAAGAACTACGGATCTTGAGTATAATAATAACAGCGATGATTCTTACTAGAAGTAACCTTCACTAGTATTGTCAAGCTTCAAACTGAAGATAAGGATCGCAGTCTGTGAGCTTCAAGCAGTATGGAGGAAGAAAGGAATCATTGAGTTCTGCTTGAAATTTCACATGGGCTAGGGAGAGGTGAGAAATTTACTAACCACCGAAGCTAATGAGATCGTATGTACTACACAAAGTTGCAACAGGAAGTGTTATGGTTCTATTGATAACTAATAAATATCTCTTCATACTTATCTCATAATATGAGAGAGGGAAGGGTGAGCTGGAGAAGCCAACGACCTCATCTATTCCCTTTACTATTATTATATTATAATTATTATTAGTTTAAAAATTTAAAGACTAATTTTCTTATACCAAAAAGATGAACGGGGCATCATAGGGCTGCCCCTCAGTTTTGAGCATATTGCTCTGACCAGGTGAGCTTAAAGGAGTTCCTTGTCACTTTTTAGCTTGCTTGGTGGCAACCTTGGCTTCTCTCCTCTCTTTCTGCTCTGAGTATTTTTGGTCAGTCAGAGCAGCGACCTCAGTCTTGGAGATGTTCTCTGCCAAAACGTTAGTATCAGAAGGCACATTCAAAAATATACTTCGACAGCAAAATATAGAAAAAGGGTTACCCTGAGGGAGATCCCTCAGTTCAAGTTGAGGGATTATATGTAGGGGGTCGACATCTAAGGGGAGGTTAACATGGATTAGACCATAGTTAATCATACGGTCTATTATCAGAACTGCCCTAAAATTCTTTTCATCCTCAAGCTTATTCATTATGGCCTCCCACACTATCTCGTCCATCTCAAAGAGTAGAATCTCCATCTTTTGGATGCACTTCTCTTGATACTCGATGTGGAGGATGTAACAGTAGGCGGACACTCCCAGTTCTTGGTTAAAATAAACCACTGCTCCTCCAAAATTTATTAGCTTGAGGAAGCTTAGTTATGGGTTTTCTCTTCTCTAAAGTGATGTAGTACCACCCTTGATTGCTCCGACTCAGATTAACTAGGGAAAGAAAAAAAGATGGTTTGAGGCGCATGACCAGTCTCCTCATGGTAAAGTTACAAACAACCACAACAGGGTCCTCCACACATTTGATGCTAATTGACCCAATGGTAACTACCACGTGTATAGTATGGATTAGAATAATTAATGAAGGGGCACCCTGAAGCTTCAGGCAAACATATCTATGTAGACAACAGTCTCCGCTTACCCATCTGTGCCCATAATGGATATTCGTTCATGCTCCTCAAGCATTCGAATGTTGATGCACGAGGGTATGTTGTACTCGGTGAGGAGGTGGAAGCAATCATCCTCGTTGAAGTTTGAGACGACTTCTCGCTAGTGGTCGGACCGAGGCTGAGCCACCCCCTTAGCCTTTTTCCTCGGCTCAGGTTGTATCTTTCTAAGTCTATCCATCTCGAATGTACCTGACTATAAAAGAGGAATGGGTTAGCCTCGGTTCATGTAAGATGTTTATAGTTGCAGAAAGCCTAACCTAAAGAGCAGAAGATGATCCTAAGGACAGTAAACAAAGGTGAAACTTGCCTAAGTGTTGGTGAACCCTAAGGAAGTATACAATTGAGGAAGGGCCCAATGTCTAATGTTTATAGCCGCTAAGGGCCTAACCTAAAGGGTTGATGATGATCCTAAGGTCAGTAAACAAAGGTCAAAGCTACGTAAGTATTGTTGAACCCTAAGAAAGCATACAACTAAGGGAAATGCTAACGGAAGAACTGAAGGCTAGTACATCAGAAATGGGAGAAAAACACACATATGTTCAATCCCTAGGCTTATTTTCTATCAAAACATATTTTTCAAAGAGGAGAAAAGGTAGGAAAAATTGCGTACGAAGAACAGTTGAAAAACGTTAAGAACAGATAAAGAAAATGAAGAGCATGCAGAAGGAGAGAGAATTTATCGCTCCGTTAGACATGATTGCTTGAGCAGTTGACGTGGATGGTGGTTTATGGTGGTTGAAGCGGCAATGTGATGTGTTAGGTCTTACGAAGAACAGAGAAAGAGGAAGAAAGCTATGGATTTAAGAGGAGATGGAAGCTTGGAGCGGTTCAAATGGCGTGAGTGGGTATAAAATGGAAGAAAGAAGAAAGAAGAAAGAAGAAAGAAGAAAGAAGAGGAAGGGATGTGACAGTTATGTGTGGGAGCTGGCAAGGGACACGCATCATCACCTTATAGGTCGTCAAGTACTACGAAGAGCGGAGATCAAGGGGTATTTAAAGATGTCATCATGAGTCCTTTCACATCCCTCAGTACATATATGGGTCGGTAAAGACTGTAAAAACATGTCAGCTTGAGAAAAGGTTGGAATGCCATATAACCCTTATAAAATGAGGTTGCGTGCTAAGAGGCTAACTGTTGGGATTGTTTCTGGGATGGCTTAAGATCCGTAGCCTCGGTCCGAGTAGGGGAAGCCGAGGCTGAGGTAGGGTCGGCAAAAGTCAATATAACTAAGTGCAAAGGGAAGATGATGTCTAAGGCTAAGGCCGGATAGGGTCGAGGAGAGCACAATTAACATAACAGTAAGTTGAGCCTAATAACATGACATCATACTATGTTGAGGTTAAGCCAGGTATTTCTTTGTTCAGCTCAGACTTGAACACGAATATGCTGAAGGGGGGGACATGTGGAAAGCAATTGACACTTGAGTGAAGAACGCACCCCTAACGTGTCAGATTAGAGCGGCATCGTTGCACACCGAGACACCTCTGAGTGGGGAGTAGATCTCTCCTATGTTAGACTGTAGAGATACTAACACCCGTAAAAGAGCAGAGAGAGTGATCAGGACACTGAACAATAAGAGCACGACACATGTAAAACTATCTAGGGTCTCTCATTTTTAACTAGGTATAAAAGCCAACAAGCATAACAAAAAAGGGTAATGTATATTTCTTAAGATAATACAATTTTAAATATCTACTCTCCACTTATCATTCTAGAAAATTGACTATAGCGTCAAAGCGGGATTAGTTGACCACTACCCCCACCGTAATTTGTTAGTGAGTGCAGAAACTCATCTTGAAGCATAATGTCGATGGAGAAACCCTCCGTAACATATGAAAATACACATCAACACCTCTCAATCTATCCACTTACTTCTCTCACGTACCTTTTGGACATATAAATTTCAAGACCGACCAATTAATTTGTATTTATATTTTTAATTCTAAAATTTTATTTTTACATTTTTTCTTTTTAACTTAATTCATTTAAATCAATTATTATGTTTAAGACTTTAAATTTATAAAAATCGATTATTTCAGGTTTTAAATTTATTAATTTTAAAGTGTAAAAAGTCAAATTGAACATTTCAAATCCCCTGTAAATAAAAATGAATCTTTAAAAAATTTAAGAGCCAAAATAAAGAAGTAAAAAGATTTATAATGAGAAAATGATAAATTAGTAATATAAAAGAGAAAAAAAAATTATTGTTATTATTCTTATTTTGGTATTGCATTATATAGGCCATCGTGTGATATACTATTTACTGTGCTCAAAATCGCACAACTCGAAAATGGAGAACACGGCAATACTGAAGGAATGGTTCGACCGAGTTGACTCGGAGAAAATCGGAAACATCACAGCACCTCAGCTCAAGGTGGTTTCTTGTTTTTCCCCTTACACCTCTCTTTGCAGCTGCTGTCCTCTTCTTAACCATATATTTTTTTTCTTTTCTCTTCGCCATGATCAGAGAGCTCTGGCTGTGGGAAACCTCGATTTTCCTCTCTCAGTTGTACAGCAAATGATTCGGTAAACCAATTGCTTCCCAATTTTTCCATCTTTAATGTTTGTGCAATTGCCTCCATTGGGATTTATGAATGTAAATATACACACATATATATATATGAAGCATGTCGTTGATTAATGAATATGTGAGGCTTTTTGGCAGGATGTATGACTTTGATAGGAATGGGACTATGAGTTATGAAGGTTTGTGATAATAATATCAATTTTATTTGTGATAACAATAATTTCTGACGCCAAAGAATTTTTTTGATGGCTTAGGGATTTGTGTTGGTGATTTATCAATGAGATTTCAAGTTTGTTGCTTGCTTCTGATGTTAATGAATTCAATTTTTCGTTTAATGGTGCATTTGAAAGAGTACTGCAAAAGAGATTTAGGTAAATGGAAGAGTTAAATGTGGAGGTGAAAGTCAAGGATGAGATAGATTGATCGTTCTGTGAAAGTATGCAAGAAATTAAGAATTATGGACTTATCATGATACCCATTTTCTGTTTTAGAGATCATGAAGGATCATCTACTTGATGTTGGTGTATTGGTAATGAGTGGGATAAGTGAAAATAGATACAAATAATACTTAAACCACTAACACTACTGTAATCATAATTGTTTCGATGATCACTAATATGATTTATGAACAAATCATATCCCTCAATGGTCTGTAAATGCCCACATGGGGACTGATTATGCCTTTGGCCTCATTTAGTTATTTTTCTGGCTTATTAGTTTTCTTTTTGAAAATAACTTATTAAAAGCTGTTCCTTATGATCTCCTTCTTTTGGGATGTATTTTTCACAGAGTTTGTTGCTCTCAACAAGTTCCTTCTCAAGGTTAGTATTCAACCACTCTATTATATGAAGATCATTCAATTTAATCTAGTATTCCAATTTACTAGTTCTGGCCTGTATTTATCTTCGTATATGGTTTGATTCTCATCTACCTTGATGCCAATCTTTGGGCATATAACATCAAATCAGGGAGCATTGTTTATAGTAAATATTTATTTCAATTTTGATCTTCCGTCTTATTAGTTCTCACTTCTTTCCAGGTTCAGCATGCCTTCTCAGACTTGGAGAGGTGATTTGGACTTTTTTCCCATCCGAGTGTACATTAAATATTGGCATTAACATGTTCAATGATTTTGTTATATGGTATATGCATTTATGAAGCCAGAGTCTATGGTTCCCCATACGAATTTTTGTTAATAATACCTTAGAAAACTCTAGTATATTTGAATCCTTGAAAATCCAAATTCCTGACATTCTGAATGAAGCTTTGCGGCTAGGATAATGGATAATCCATGGTGATCTTGTCTGGTTGTTTCACATTTCTGGTTCCAGTTTTGATACAGTGCCTTTCACCCTATCACTTATGCACAGCTATTTTGCAAGTAGTAGATTTTGATTACTTTCACGTAAATTAAATGTGCCATTTTCTTGGATCATTTATCACAGGGGCCGCGGATATCTCATACCTGATGATGTACATGAGGTAATTGAGAATTCAGATTCACAAAATTTTATACTGAAAAACTGAGCTTTCTACAATGCGAACAACGCTCAAGTACTCCATCTTCAGCTTCTAAATAATAAATATGCCAATTACTTATGAGCTGAAATAAGCAATGCCTATTTGTTATATTTTTGGTTCCTGAACAGCTGAATCATATCTACAGGCATTGGTTAAAATTGGCTTCATGCTGGATTCTCCTGCTTTCTACACTGTATGTGAGGTAAATCAAATCTTTTCTGTTCCCATATAAAAACTTAATGTTTTTAAGAACAACTGATGCAAAATTCTCTAATCTCGAGAGGGATGAGAATCAATGAAGGAGATTCAATGCTGTAGTAAAATTTCAAGTCTATATTTTTTCAATGATTTTGTTTTCATCAGCACCCTTGCCCTTGACGATGCTTCGTGTTTAGCAATGAAGTGCAGAATCAGCTTGTAAAGTAGACCACATTTTTTTAGATAAATGAAATGATTGAGCTTGTTGGTTTTGTCTCCTTCCGTCCTATCAGGAACATATATAGAAGTCATTGATACATCACCAACTTAATATTTATTGGCAAAGATTTATATAGGCAAGTTAATTATACGCAGGAGAAAATGTGACTTGCATCTCAAAACTGAAAAAACATAATTTTATGTAAATGCAGAGGAAGAATGTGAATGTTGTCTCAATATTCATAGAAACTTATATTAAAATATATGCTGGGTAGAATGTTAATAGTGTCTCAACGTCCAAAGACCCCCTAATTAATGTTATAAGGTCTTTAGGTATGAGCGATTAAGAATACAGCTTTAGAGAACATCAAGTAAAATTTAATAATTGACATAATACCATATAAAGAAAAAGTTTATGTTGACAAAATCAAATCAAATCAGATTTGATCAAGTCAAATGTATTTATGTTAGGCATAGAATTAGCACATAATCTCAATTAGGATAGTTATGTAAATCCCTGATTTCTAGTCCTAAGTTTAGGAGATTTTTTCCTTTCATATCTCTTATGTACTCTATATATAGGTTTTCCTCTATTCAAGAAATATTGAACAGTTTTTACCTATTTCCGCATGGTATCAGAGCGAGGCTTGCTGAAATCCAGCATTCTCCAATGCTAACACTGACTCAATGGGTAAGAAAGAGACAGCCTCTTCCAACTCTAACTATGACCTCATCAACTTCGGCAAGTCTCCAACCGAACACAACCCAATATCTGTCACTTCTCTTTCCGTAAATGACACTTCTTTCCTTCATATCACTGCCCACAAACTTGATGGAAAAAACTACCTACAATGGGCCTAATCTGTCAAGATCGTTATTTGCGGTTGTGGTAAACTTGGCTACATCACCGGAGATTTTCCAACTCCAAGCCCCACTAGTTCGACATATGCAACCTGGATGATGGAGAATTCCATTGTTCTCGGATGGCTTATCAACTCAATGGAACCAAGGATTAGCCGCCGATATCTTTGGTTCAAAACAGCAAAGGAAGTATAGGATGCTACTCGCTGGATGTATTCTGACCTTGGAAACGCATCCCAAATATTCGAACTTCGCTCAAAGCTAAAAGAGATGAAACAGGGTTCAAAATATGTAACCCAATATTTCTCTGACCTTTAAGATCTTTGGCAGGAACTTGATTTGTTTTTTGAAGATGATCTAATATGTGTTGAATGTAGTGAAAAACAAAAATGCAACCTTGAAAAGGAACGAGTGTTTAATTTCCTTGCAGGTCTTAATAGCAATTTAGATGAAGTACGTGGTCGAGGAGTGGCACGAGACCCGTTTCCTTCCCCATAAGATGCCTTTGCTGAAGTCAGGCGCGAGGAAGGCCGCCGCAAGGTGATGCTACAAGATGTTACAGCATTGTCTTTTCTCCGGAAGTTTCAGCCCTTGTTTCCTTTTCGAACAAACGGCCTAACTCTGATTCATGCTTGAATAAGCGACCTTGGTGTGATCACTGTAATCGTCCTGGACACACTTGGGAAAAATGCTGGGCCATTCATGGAAAACCAAAAAATTGGCAACCTCCTAAATAGGTTGATGGACGAGCACATTATGTCTATTCTGACCAAGAAAAAATGAGTGATTCTGGTGTATCAACTTCAGTCACTCCTCAATTTAGCAAAGAACAGATTGAATAGCTATGTCGCCTCCTCAATTAGACCTCCATTGTTGGATCATGCTCAGTTGCTCAACCCGGTACTGATCACTCAACCCTAGCCTCTATCACTCACTTCAAGGATCTTTGGATCATCGATTCAGGTGCTTCTGATCACATGACAGGTTGTTCTAGTTTTTTCAACTCCTATGTTCCATGTTCTCCTCATACAACTGTCAAAATTGTTGATGGAACCTTAACTCTTGTTGCTGGAATTGGAGATATACAATTATCATATACTCTTATCCATAAATCTATCCTACATGTACTAGCCCTCAAGTGCAATTTGATTTCAATTAGCAAAATCACTAGTGATAATCATTGTTTTGCTAAATTTCTACTCTTGTGTCAATTTCAAGATCTGCTATCGGGGAAGATGATTGGCAATGCTAAGGTTCATGATGGTCTTTATTATCTTGATGATGCTCAATCAAGAAGTCGAAAAGCTTTTGTGTCTGGTATTGCGTCTATTTCTGATTCTAGCGCTAGGGAAATAAGGTTAAGGCACCATAGATTTGGCCATCCGAATGTTTTATGCCTACAACGATTGTTCCCATCTCTATTCACTAATAAAAATTTTGTTTCGTTTGAATGTGAAATATGTCAAATTGCTAAGCATACTCGCACTTCTTTTCCGAAGAAAACATATCTGCCATCATCACCATTTACGTTGATCCATAGTGACTTATGGGGACCATAAAAATTCCCACTTCTTATGGCAAAAGGTGGTTCTCACATTTATTGATGATTATACACGGATTACATGGGTCTACTTTCTTCGTGAAAAATCTAAAACAAGCGAAATAGTCAAACTCTTTCACCAAATGGTTCAAACTCAATTTCAAACTCATATCCGAACTCTTAGAACTGACAATGGAACAAAATATTTCAACTCTGTTCTCAGAAATTATCTTCTGGACAAAGGTATTTTGCATCAAAGTTCGTGTATTGATACCCCGCAACAAAATGGGGTATCGGAAAGAAAAAACAGACACCTATTGGAAGTGGCCCGTGCTGTCATGTTTACTATGAATGTACCAAAATATCTATGGGGCGATGCTATCTTAACTATCACCTATCTCATTAACCGATTACCCAACCGAACCATAACTTTGAAACTCCACTTTCTGTTCTCACCAAAACCTATCCACATATTTCCACCTCTCATGCTCTCCCATTACAAATAATTGGGTGTACTGCCTTTGTCCATATCCATTCCCACAACAGAAACAAACTTGACCCCCGAATTATCAAAACCGTTTTTATTGTCTACCACCAACTCAAAAAGGGTATAGGTGCTACTATTCAACAACCAAGAAGGTCTATGTTTCTTGTGATGTCACTTTCTTTGAAGATACTCCTTATTTTAATCCAACTTCACCTCAGGGGGAGAAACATGATGAAGCTTGTTGGAACTTTCTTGATTTACCACCTCTCAACATTGACAATGACCTGCTTATGTCCCTTCCACATGACCCACCTATGTCTTCTCTACTTGACCCACCTGTGTCTCATCCACCAAACCATGGACCGACTCTAGAGTCAGGGGGAGATGTAGTATTTCCTAATCAGCAAAAGCTACGTGTCTACTCAAGAAAGAAAACCACTCAAGGAAATAAAGACATCATGAACTCTACTCACGGCCAAGCGGATGAACCGATAGTAGATTCTCTCTTACAAAATGAGTCGGGTAAATCTAGCTCTATTCCCGATCTAGAAATCCGATTGCAATTAGAAAAGGTGTAAGATCTTGTACTAAACATCCTATTTCCAAATTCATCTCATACTCAAATTATCTCCTCCATTTCGGGCTTTTATTTCGAATATGTCTAATGTACTGATTCCCGGGTCAATTGAGGAGGCATTATCGTGCCCTAAATGGCAAGCAGCAGTTCTTGAAGAAATGAGTGCTCTCAAACAAAATAACACTTGGAACTTGGTAGAATTACCACCAAGAAAGCGAACGGTGGGATGCAAATGGGTGTTCACGGTTAAATATAAGGCTGACGGCTCAGTTGAAAGACATAAAGCCCAATTGGTGGCAAAATGCTTCGCTCAAACCTATGGGATTGACTATACGGAAACATTTGCTCATATTGCTAAACTTAATACCATTTGAATTCTTCTCTTATTGGTTGTCAATCTCGACTGGCCTTTACATTAGCTTGATATTAAAAATGCTTTCCTAAATGGGGAGCTTGAGGAAGAAGTTTTTATGTGTCAAGCTCCAGGTTTTGAAGAAAAAACATTTTGCAAGCTCAACAAGTCATTTTATGGCTTGAAACAATCTCCTCGTGCTTGGTTTGACCGTTTCTCAAAGGTAATCAAGATGTGTAACTATGTCTAAGGACAAGCAAATCATACACTCTTTGTCAAATATTCTGAAAAATGTAAGATAACCATTCTAATTGTGTATGCTGATGATATCATTGTTGCTGGAAATGATGTTGAGGAAATAAAGCGAATAAAGCTGTTAATGGCCAAAGAATTTGAAGTAAAAGATCTTGGACCATTGAAATATTTTCTTGGGATGGAATTTGCAAGAAGTAAAAAGGGTTTTTCTGTCTCCCAAAGGAAATATACGCTGGATCTCTTGGAAGAAACCGTGATGTCAGGATGTAAGCCGAGTAACACTCCAATTGAGTTTGGAAATAAAACAAAGATATTTGAAGGGAAACCGGTTGACAAGGAAACCTATCAACGTCTTGTGGGAAAGCTCATCTACCTTTCACATACAAGACCGGACATTCCTTTTTCGGTAAGCTTTGTAAGTCAGTACATGCATGCACCATGTCTGGAGCATCTCAATGCATTCTAGAATACTAAGGTACTTGAAACAAACACCTGGAAAAGGGCTATTTTTCTCAAAAACAGAAGACCGTAGAGTGAAGGCATTTACTGACACAAATTGGGTAGGATCTATAGAGGATCGAAAGTCAACATCAGGGTATTGTACATTAGTGTGGGAGAACTTAGTGACTTGGTGAAGTAAAAAACAGTCTGTGGTTGCAAGTAGTGCAAAAGCTGAGTATAGAGCAATGGCACAAGGAGTTTGTGAACTCATTTGGATAAAAAGGGTGATGAAAGAATTGAAGATTGAACTTGAAGAACCTTTTAGACTTTATTGTGATAATCAGTCAACTATTAGCATAGCCCATAATCTGCTCCATCATGATAGAACTAAACATGTAGAAGTGGATCGACATTTTATCAAAGATGAGCTTGACAATGATATAATTAGAATTAAGTATGTGCCTACATCACATCAGCTAGCAGATATATTCAAAAGGGCTAATCGAACGGACTCTTAATTTTCTTATCGACAAGCTTGGTCTCATATTGCTACAACCAAGCTTGAGGGGGAGTGTTGACGAAATCAAATCAAATCAGATTTGATCAAGTCAAATGTATTTACGTTAGGCATAGAATTAGCACATGATTTTAGTTAGGATAGTTATGTAAATCCCTGATTTCTAGTCCTAGGTTTTAGGAGAATTTTTCCTTTCATATCTCTTATGTACTCTATATGTAGGTTTTCCTCTATTCAAGAAATATAGAACAGTTTTTACCTATTTCCGCAGTTTAACATGCCAGTGATGCCACTCCCTAAAGCAATTTTATACACTATTCGATTAGATTACTGTAAATTCAGGAGATACACCAGTTCTAAACACAACTTGCATTGTACTGTGCTATATCTATATTCCATACCCTTTTTCTGTTAATTTTGCAAGTTGTGGTAAACATAATATGTAAGCTTTTCGATAATTAGTAGTTACACTGGTGGTCTGATATCTTTTTGATAATTCACATTTTTGTGTTGCCTTATATGTTGGAAATTGGATGATGATTATATGGAAGTTATATCTTCCACTTATGATACACTTTTATTGCATAGAAGAACATAATTTCTGATGTCCAAGAAACTATTCTGTTTCTTTTCTTTTCTTTTCTCTCTATTTTTTTTCTCTCTCCCTCTCTCTCTACACAAGAGCGATACTTATTGTTTTCTACTTGAGATTAGTATTATAATTGATAAAAAAGTGTAAAGGGATGGTGCGCTAAAAATGCTGGACTCTGGGGCTATGACAAAATTCTTAACGTTACTTAGTTCATTAATGCATTTATCTTCATAAAGATGATAGAACTGAGTAAAAGTAAAATAAAAATGCCCTTTGTTTGCGCACACTGTGCCAGTCTCCAAAATCAGCTTCTGGAGTTTCTGAAGTTTGAAGAGACACATTTCAAGCTTGAAACATAAAAAACCTTTTGTATTCAGAAATGTTTTGTTATTTATATGTTACATATTTTTAAATGCTTATTTGTGTTGATGGATCTTAGTTTTTACTTATTTTCTTATTGTCTTTTTGTGCTGACTTGTAATCTGCATACTATACATAACAGGAAGCAATGATACATGCATGCCTTGTCATGTAAAGGGGTTTGTGTAATATAATTTTATTTATTATTATGATAATAAAAAACAAAGAAAAAAAAAGACCTTGTTAGTGTTAAATATTGAGATTTGACATGACATGCCTCTTGGATCAGAGTTGAGGATGACATGTTAACTCTGGTGCATCTTTTAGCATTTATGTACTACTATTATGTAGAGGTTAGAATAGAACTTAGAGGAAATCACATTGATGGGCAAATTGAACAATGTCAGTTTTATCTGGGTGGGTAATGCTCTTGAAAAGTTCAATTTGCTTCCTTTATAACGTAACTAGTCTGAAGTCACATGGAAATTGGATTTTGTCTCATCTCACATTCTAGGCTGATTATTACATTGTTTCGTTTGCTTGTGTGTAAGAATCTAAGTTACTCTGAACAATCTAATATTCCTCATTTTTGGTTTCTTATCAAATTAATTCTACAGAGCTTTGATCAAAAGAAGAATGGGAGGTTCCGGCTAGATGACTTCATCTCACTTTGTATATTTGTGCAGTCTGCTCGGTAGATTCCTAGAGGATTCACTTGCACAGGTTTTATTATCATTATTTATCGTGCTCGACCTAAATATGATCTCTTTTTCTGATAGGAATCTGTTTAACTCATTTGATACAACTAAGCAAGGCAGGGTGACTCTTGATCTCAACCAATTTGTTTACTGCAGTGAGTACTTCAAATTTTAATATTTTATTGTTTAATTCATTTGATATTGGAAAATTTTGCACAATGATAATGAATCCACATTTTATTGGCCAAATATCTTTGGAGATATTTTTGTCCATTCCATTTTCTTCCCTACCTCTCACATTTAGCTCTTTAGAATCATATAATAAGGATTAGCGGAAACTATAAAGTTAAACTTACTCCTCTAGGAGATACTTTCTGTCCCAAAAACAAAGTTGTCTGGTCACTCTAGTCCTTCTCAAACCCTTGCTTTCTTGTCCTTGTATACCACGTGGCATTATCACGTGGTTTAGCAAGTGAATTCTACCTACTTTTAACATTCTCTAATTTCTTAAATCACATGTTTTGTTTAGTCGTTAATAAGATGCAACATTATTTAACATTCTATCCAGTTTGTAACTAGTTCTCCACTTATTCTCATATTATTTATATATCTTTTAGTGTGCTGATTTTTTTATTTTTTATTTTTTTGAAAACCCTTATGTTCAGCTGCCAATTGTAGAATATGAATCATCTTCTTCACAGTTGCTGGGCGAAGTTGGCAATATTTACATATCTCATGCCTTTTGTACTTGAGAATGAATAGAGATACTTCCTGTCCATGGTATATTGTAATTGATTCTCCGTTTGAAGATGCTTTCACTAGGATGCGATGTATTTTATCACTTATAAAGATCTCAAAAGAAGATTCTCTAGAGCAATTTTATGTTCTTTTCTTGTAATAAATATGTTAAAATTATAATTTTGATTCCCTGCTTAGCCCGTGGTTTTTCTATTTTCGTACATCTACTTTTATTTGATTCAATTAGGTTTTTAATTTTCATTTTTATTTTTATTTTCCTATTTTAGCTAGTTAGGCAGAAAATATAAAAAAAGATACATAAAAAAATTCTTAAAATCTCCCTTTACCCTTAATTAAATAATATTCTATCCATTCCTTCTCTTAACTTTCACTTTTGTTTTTTTCTTAGTTGTTGCCATCATCACTCTATCTCCAATATCGTCCACTGTTTTACTTTTACTGTCACTGTCATCCAATCTCTGTCGATGCAATTGCCTAACATTTGCTATTGTCGTTGCCACCCGCCGCTCCACCTTTACCATCATCGACCTATCTCTATAGTTGTCGTGCCACCTCCCCCATCATCGTCACTGTCGTTACTCCAATTCCATCATTGCCACCACCACAACTCCACCTCCGCTGTTGTATCGATCTACCGTCACACATTTGTTTCACTTTTGTTGTTGCTGTCGTTGTCGCTCCACCTCCATCGTCACACCACTACACTTTTGCTCCACCTTCATTGTTGTTGTCGCTGCTGTTCACCTTCATCGCCGCCATCATTGACAGTGGAGAGGGTGAAGGTAGGGCGACGATGACAAAGAAGTTTAGATAATTACAAAGGTGGGGCGATGATGATAAAGTACTAGTAGTGGTGATGAAGATGGAAGTGCGACAGCAGAATCGAGGAGGCAACAGCAACGAAGATGGGGTGTCGGCGGCCGCGACAACAAAGTTTCAGTGATGGTGATAGGACAAAAATGAAGAAAATAGAAGAATAATTGGTAAATTTTCATTTTATAAAAGTTAAGTGGGGGGTTTTTTAAATTACTAAGGTTTTTCTTTTATGTTTTTTGGCCTAAATGAATAAATAAAAGGAAAATGTTAAAGGACTGAAATAAGTCAAACGAAAGTCGAGACAAAAATATAAAATACATATAAATAGAGGAATTAAAATAATAATTTAACCTAATAAATATTCTCATGATTTTCTAGTTCTAAATTGATTATGACGATTAAAGGGAGGTTGAATTTAGTCTGAATCATATATATTCAAATTTGTTTAACCCTAATTATAGATTTATCCAAATATTGATCTCATCATCCATATAATGCTATATCATTTAATGAACGATATTTATGTCATTGTTTTAGTCTTTTTATTAAATGACATAAATATCATTCATTAAATAACGTAATATTATATAGATATTTAGATAAAATTTGAATCAATCTATATTATAGGTTTAGATAAGTTCAAATATATAATTTGGATAGAATCAAATCTCGATTAAAGGGTAAAAAAATAAAAGGAAAATAAATAAATCCATAAAATGACGATTACCATACATAGACTATTAACTCAGTGCTCAGCTAATTTCAAGGAATTTCAATTTTCAATGCTTAAATCACTTGTTGTCAAGGCATGGAGGGTCAAGCGAGCAGCTTAGATCATCTTGCAAACACTGGAAATAGTGAGAAAATATATAAGTTAGACAATCCTATCCATGGAATGATGTTCTAATGTATAATCAATGCACGTGAAGAAACTGAAAAAATATACCTTTTTGACAATTTCCGAAAACAAAATTTAAAAAGATAGAAAGAACGTAACTTCTTTTTAAAAAAAAAATATATATATATATATATATATATATATACATATATTCTTTCTAAATGTATATATATATATATATATTATTTGGTCTAGAACAAACTTAAATGGTAAAAGAGAAATCGAGAAATAAGAAAGAGAAAAACATATCTCTATCCACTAAGGTGTCAAAATGGGCATTCCGACCCAACCGTCGTGACCTATATACTATTCATGTCGGAGGCACGGCCAGTGCATTATTCCTGCCGGCTTGACACAACCCACACTTAAAACGGATTGTGCCTGTGCTGACCAAGTTTAAGAAATTATTATTGATATCCGAGCACATGGCCCATTGGACTTAGTCCCACGCCCGGCTGAGTCCCGGGCCCAACCATGCTTGTTTGGGCATGCTCTAAATAGGCCTAACCTATGGGCCTAAAACGGTCATTGAATTTTTTAATATCTTACTTAATAAAAATTGGGTTTGACCCTTTAGTCTGAGTATATAATGAAAGTTGTTACATTGTTATTTGATTTTTAGTTTTAGTTAAACAATATTTTGGTCCTTCTATTTTAATCATTATACTTCCGATTGAATCAATTTGATCTTTAAATTAATGCATTTTTCCTAATTAACTTCTTCTGTTTTTTTCCGTAAATATTATTGACATTAAAAATCTAAATACCATCATTAATCGCTCTTACTAAAATTAAATATGATAAATTATCCTCCACCTCATAAAAAATTGCCATATCAACCTCCAATCAATTTTTTCTTTTTTCAATGTTCTTTCTTCTCCACTGAAATTCCATGGCTCCATTCAAATAAAAGATCTTGCCATATTTTATTAAGTATACAAATAAAATCTAATAAGATATGTCTTTCAATTAGATCAATCAAAGAGAGATTCAATAATTTAAAGAAAAATCAATTTTTTAGAATTATTCCTTTCTTTAAATTAAATAAACAAAAATAAAATCAGATCGATTTCTTAAATACTTTTTTGGATATTCCTCAATATCTCGACTATTAAACCTTCCTAGCTGTCTTTGCACTCCTACTTGACAATTTTTTCCAAGAAATCCATAACGAAAAATACACATTATTCCCTTTTTTCTATCGAATTGATCATAACCGCTATTTACATTCCATAAAATTATGCACCATAAATAAGAACTAATAAAAAGTCCCGCGATCTCATAAAATAACAACTTGGAATTGGGTCTTCCTTCTTACAGTAAGGATACCCTAATAGATCCTTATTCCCCACAAACGACGACCCATTGAGAACTTAGGCAATTCTAGCTCTGATTCCCTAAAGTGGTCGGGATCAAGCCGGAGAGCCTGTTGTTGGACATGTCTAAGCCCGATAACCTAACAAGCAGGCCCAACCGTTGAGGGACTGGCCCAGTAAGCAAATTATCGCGAAGATCGATCACGTTGAGATAAGCGCACAGCGTGAGCTAAGACGGGATCTCACTAACGAGGTGGTTGGATGAGAGGTTCAGGATGGTGTGGTTGACTGGGTATTGCAAATTGGCCGGAATTGATCCGATGAGGTAGTTGGATGAGAGGTCTAGGGTAGGGAGGTTTATGCAGTTGGCGAGGAAGGGTGAAATGGAGCTGCGAGGAGAGAGATTGTTTAGGGAGTGCTTATAGATTCGGCCATCGTTGCAGGTGGCGCCTTATAGGTAGGGATGAAGCTATTGCAGGGGTTGGAGAAGGTTGATTTGGTCCAGTTGGAGAGGGATTTCGAACGGCAGAAGTTAACGATGGAGTTTTATTTTTTTAATAATTTTTTTATAAGAACATTTTTTATTTTATTTTATTTTATAAGAACATGGAGCCATGGAGGTTGAGTGGAGAAGAAGGAAGGTTGAGAAAAAATGACAAGAAAAAATATAATATGAAGTGTGATTTAGCAATTTTTTAGGAGGCAGAGGATGTTTTATCCTCTTTAATTTTAGTAAAAGTAATTAATTATGCCATAGATTTTTTCCCATCAATAATACTAATGGAAAGAAATATGATGATTGTAATAGAAAAATGGTATTTAGTTAAGGATTATCAAATTGATTCATTCGGAAATTTAATAAATATTATATAGATATTTGGGTAAAAAAATCTTCTACCTTTAAGAAAGAACAAATATAACATATAATGAAGTCTGAATAAAAATTAATCAATCAATAATAAATAATTCTAAATTAATTATAATTCATCTATTAAGTGAGAATGAAATATCTGCTTCTCGATTTATGAGTGTTGTCCTTTAAGAATATATTTTGAAAGTTTGGAATCAAATTTTTATTATGAGTTATAAGTGATCTCGATGAGTTGTGTGCTTTCAATCTCTGATGCGTAATAATATTTAAATTAATTCAGATGCTAATGAAGTTATTATATCTTAAATACTTCTTTCACCTATGTTGACTACCGATTAAGAAGAAATCGTTAAGATGTAAACAGTTAAAACATTTCGTACAAATCATGTTTATATAAGAAATCATGTGGAATTTGTCTTCCACAAACTCAAAAGGCATAAGGAATCTAAATAATTTGAATTCATCTAAAAAATGAGAAATTGGTTTTGAAGTATTTTTATAGAGTTTCATCCCAACTTGCATTGCTATGGACGATTGACTTATGGAGCTGGAAGCAGAACTGAAAACAAAATTTCAATTTTTCTTCTTGTATCGAATCTCTTGTTGTTGTATTTGTTGTTATAAGTAAATGTATTTATGTTCATAGAGACTAAACATTTCATTTAACTTGTTAGTAGCAGTAGTAACAATGAAAGATTTATATGTTGACCCATAAATATAAAAATATTTGTTAGACTTGTTAACTTAACCCTAACATCTAAAATAAAAGTAAAATAACAAAAAATAGAATTTCCTTACAATTTTGTTTTTAAAAAAAAATTTATAACAATTTTCTTAATAACGGACTTTAACACCTCATTGTTGTAGGGTGATTTCTAGATGGATTGCTCGACATGTAGTATCTCAAACATATCGTTGTAGTCATTTAGCAAAAGCTCAAAAGGGTGATCAACCAAGAAATTAGCTAGTGCTTGTTCTTTGACCGATTATTGCAGGTTAAACTCAGCCAACGCTAGGGCCCATTTGCCTAGGCGTCCTTTGAGAATTGGCCGAGAAAATAGGTATTTGATGAGATCGTTTCGAGCAATTACTTAAGTGTTCAATAGGTAGTGCCTAAGTTTTGTGACGACAAAATACAAAGCTAGATACAATTTTTTAAGAGAAGTACATCGTATCTCGATACGAGTTAACACCTTGCTGAGGTAGTAAATGGCCTACTCATACTTCGCATCATTCTCTTGAGCTAGGAGGTAGCCGACCGATTTGCTAGTTGTTGAAACATGTAATAGTATCGGTCGACCTTTCACAGTTGGGGCGAGCACATACAAGTTAGCTAGATACCGCTTAATGCTATCGAACGCTTCCTGATGGTGGGGTAGTTAGATGAACTCGTCTTCTTGCTTTAACTTCGGAAAAGAACTGAACACCTTAGTTTTCCTGGCAAGATTCAAAATAGATCTCCTCAAGAAATTGATATGACCAAGGAAACATTGGAGTTCCTTCTTACTTCCAGGTGGATGAGCTTCTATGATGGCATTGGTCACCTGTGGAGTAGGACCAGGTGGTCATGGATTAAAGGGTTCCGGTAGATCACTGTTAACTCGACATTTTTCAAGGCTACATCTTCGCAATCGACGGGTAGACATCATTGTTTTAGGTCCAATTGGACATGTCAATTTGTTGATGGTAAAAATCATCAAATGCAAAATGGGGGGAGATAACACAACTTTTTGACATGTGGAAACTGAGTCCCACTAGCTTGTTAATCTATTGATGTGCTCTGCGAACGGATGACGAATGTGGAATTAGTGTGGTAAATAACAATCATTCTATCTCAAAAAAAAAATATATAATGCGGGTGTGCTAGAAGTAAAAATTTTTCGAAGATGAAAGATTTGTAATGTAAATTGCAATAAAAAAAGTGCAAATAAATTGAAGACAAAAAGATAAAATATAATAAAATAAATTGTACTTAAATTAAAGGAAAGATAAGTAGAAGGTCCATTAGTTTAATTAACATTGTAAGATAAATTCATCAAATAAAGATATGTTACCTTAACGAAAATTGTAGAGGAACCCTTCTCTTTTGATGAGATGCCCTTGAGCTTAGTAAAAATGTCTTCTGAATTGGCTGGAGTGCTCTTGAATCCAATAAAATATATTTCTACTTTGTTGATAAACCCCTAAAAATATAAAAAAAAATGACTTTAAATATGGGGGAAACTATGGTCGCATGGCGAATTCAACCGTGCAAGCCAATGACCGGGCGGCCACCCATGACCGATCGGTCCAAGGGCTGGTGGCTAAATTCGTGGCCTACTTTAGCCTATTTATTATTTTCTTGCTGATTTCCTTACATTATTTTAGGGGATTTTTCACATTATACGAATTTTTCAAAATGATAATTTTGGCGTCAACAATTAGAAAACATGTCGAAATTTAGATTATTAATATTGTCCCATCAATTACTTAAAATCTCAAATTCGACCTAATTTAATTAATTTTTTTATAATTTTGTTCTAAATTTTAGTTTTTAGTTTTTTATTTTTAATCCCAACTATTTCTTTTCCTTTTTCACCCCTATCACCATTTGGAACTCAAGATCCATGGAGCTTCGAACTCCAAATAAATTGAGTGAACTCCATATCGAAAACTCGATGCTCTATGGATTTGGAACTTTGGACACCAGCTCTAGAGCTCAAAGTTTTATTGATCTAGAGTTTGAGCTCTATATCTATAGATCTCGCTCAAGATCCCGAGAGCTCACACTAGATACATAGAGCTCAAAATTCTATTGATTAGGATCTGAAGCTCAAACTTCATATCAATTGAGCTTCAAGGTCTAGATCTATGGAGCTCTAACTCTAGATTATTGGAGTTTCAAGCCCCAGAATTACAGTTTGAGCTCTAGATCCATGGAACATTGAGTTTTTCTTTTATATGGAGTTCGCTCCATTAATCTAAAGCTCGATACTTCACAGATGTGGAGCTCGATCTCTATAGTTCTAGATTAGAGCTTCGACCTCCAGATAAGGATGGGCGTGAAAAAAAAATAAATGAGGGAAGAAAATATAAATGTAAACTTTTGGGATAAATTATAAATAAAAATTGACCTGAGTTGAATATGAGATTTTAATTTTTTAATGTTGACTTGAGAATATTTATAATCAAAATTTATATGTATCGTTTAACTATACATGCTAATATATTAAATAAAATGCTACATTAGCTCACTTACAAGAAAAATATGATCGAAAGAACTAAATAGTCTAATTTGATAATAAAAGGATTAAAAAATTAACTTATAAAGATAAAATTATAAAAGTACAACTACAAAAAAAATAAAAAGTGCAATTTGATCTTTTAAAAATTCATTTTTTAGTTTTGGAAAAATATCTCATAAGAATCGGCTAACATGTATTAAAGGAACTGTAATTATGAAACCCTTTTCAAAATGGGAGATATGTAAATTACACTTAGCCCCTTAACACATCATTAAAACTAACATATTTTTTAAAGCTCCTCCATCAATAAGGGTAGACTGAAATTAAGAAAAAAAAAATTGAGGGAAGAAAATATATAAATAATATATTCGAAGTAAAAACAATGTTTAGAATGCCGGAAACCATTGTGGAAGGAGACCGAGTCTAATTTGAGATACTTTCTAGAATTTTTAAAAAGTCTATTATTTTAAGTGGGCTCTCGAACAATCTAATATAAGCATAAAAGGCTAAATGTAATTTGCCCAAACGCGATTAAGATGGGAATTTCTTGTTGACGCTACATCTTATTAGCAAGCCTCCTTTTTCATCGATGCTTCACATGCCTTCTCTGTGTCCAGCTAATATTCTTATCTCTCTCTCTCTCTCTCTCTCTCTCTCTCTCTCCTCCTCATTCAGAAACTTCAGAGTAGAGCCTAGCTCGGTTAAAAAAAATCCAAACGCATCGAGACAGCAATAGGAGGTCAGTCATGGCGGGATCTGATCCCGAAAAGTTGATGACCAAAGCCGATAAGTTGTAAGCTCTCTAACTCTACGTGGATATCATCCTTTACTCTTAAGCGATATGATGTTTTAGGTTTCGTCTGCCGTAAGTTTTGCTTGAAATGTGAGAAATTTAGTTGCCAATTGTACTAGTTATTACGATTCGATGATATTCTAGTTTACATACATGGAATTGTGGTTGAGGTAACCATTGCATTCTTCTCTGTTAAAATTTGGTGTACCTCTTTGTATGCTACTTCTTCTGAAATAGTATTTGTCAACTTGAACAAAAACATAGAACGAAACTCAGCATGACAAGGTGGAGTGCTGATTGGAAGAGTGCTACTGTTCTTTATGAGCAAGCTGGTACCCCATTTTTACGCCTTCTTTTGAACTTTCTCATTGAACTCAGGGAAAGTAATAGCACAAATTACTTGGACTCGTGCTTACTGCTTGAATTTTTTTCTTCTTAATTGCTTTACTTTTGGCTGTAGCCAATGGGTATAGGGTAAGAAACAACTATGAGAAAGCAAAGATTGCATTCGAAAAAGCATCAAAAGGGCAAGAGATGATATCTTCGTATCCTCATATTCTTTGACTTGTAAGGGACATAATGCTCCAGCTTTCTTTAGATTCTCCTTTGCTTTAGTTTCTTTTGTTTTCCCTCGTGTTATATACTTAATAAGTCAATTAGACCTTGGGATGCTGCTAAGCATATGGAATCTGCTGGGGCTTTGGCAAAGGAACTAGGAAATTGGAATGAAGCTGCTGATTTTTACAGAAGGGCATCAGAGTTGTACATTGAATGTGGGAGATCACAACCCGCATCTGATGCTCTCGTAAAGGGTGCCCGGTAAATATTTCTTTGAATTTTCCAGGTCTTCTCTACAGAATTCAGCGTTTCTGCATCATGTTTAAACATGTTTTGGTATTGGGATCTATAAAAACTATACGTAGAGCTGAGATTCTTGGTACCATTTGATCCTTCTTTGTCATTGCTAAATTGCATTACCATTTGATCGTTCTTTGTCATTGCCAAATTGCAATGCCCTTCTGCACAAGGCATTCATAAAGATGTTTTGGTATATGGTTAAATGAAAAATCTATGAAAAATGGTCTAGATTTTTTTATTATTTTTATTTATTCAATGACATTAAAGATTTTAAGGCTGTTTGTTCAAATTCTTAGGTCATGTTTGGACCAATATTTAAACTGTAAATGAGCTCATTGATAGGAACAATAGTCATTACCGAACGGAACTAGATAACTACAATTTGTTTTCTATGGAATCTCTTCATCAAGATGATAATTTTTTGTTAAATTAGAGAGTGAATTAAACATATACTTTACAGATCAATTTTTTCCAAGAAATTTGATTACCTGATTTGCTTGCTATTGTAAGGTCCCCCGATGATTATAGTTTGATAATTATGCTTGAGTTGTTTAATTGCTTTTTTGGCAGTAGAAGCTATCATTACTAGCTAGCTAATGCATGTGTTTCTGTTATTTTTGTTCTTTTCCTCATTTTCTTTTCCTGAATCTTTTCACTTTATTGTTAAAGTTGTAAGTTAAATTTATATCGTCAAATAAATACTTTGATTTTATTACTTCATGGGTTCATGTATCTCGTGAAAGATGAATATCTAAAGTAATAGTTACCCGTCACAGTGCTCTGGAGGATGCCATGCCAGAAGAAGCTATCAAATTGTACACTGATGCTTGTACAACTCTCGAAGAAGATGGCAAGGAACAAATGACATTTGATATATATATCGATGCCACAAGAGTTTTTCTAAAGCTCGAGAAGTAAGTCTTTGGAAATACTGGGATGCATTTATATTTATTCATTTGTACCATCATCTCTGAATGTCTCTGTGACCAACTTGACAACATAATTGCTTTACCTAAACATTCTTCCTTAAAAAAGGAGAACAGTCCCCCTTTGTATGATAACAAAGCAAGCTCATTTAGAAATTGATCAGTTTATAATTAAGGACTATTGTTACAAAACTTAAATATGTTTTGTGAAACTCTACCAGGCTAGCTTGTGGATGTGACTAGATCTCTTTTTTAAATAATTTTCAACTAATTAAAAAAAAATTGATATTTGGAGAATAATTGCTTTGACCATGAGCAAGACAAGTGGAGGACAAAGTCAACTTGGTCTTTCTATCTTCATTTTTTCATTAGGTTTTGGATATATGATGTTATGGATCATGCATCTATGAAATAATTTCCTTCTGTATACTTAGCCCACCCGTTCAAGTAATTTGGCTATATATTATCTGCTTTATTATGTAACAGGTTAGTTTAAAATAGATCGCGTAAAACCTTTTGATTTATGTTAAACCACCAAGTAAAACCTATTATGTAACAAATTAGTTTATAGTATCAGAGTCTTTATTTTGATTTATGTTAAACCGCTAAGTAAAACCTATTATGTAACGGGTTAGTTTATGTCAACTTTTAGGTATATAAGGGAATCAAAGTTGTATGGTTCTCTTCTTACAATCGAGAGTACACGGTTGGCTATATATCACTTAGGAAAAAACACTAATTACAATATGCTATCTTAGGAAAGAATCAACTCTATATTTACACGCTATCACCTATATTTACATCACATAAATTACGACCATAATTGGATAGATAATTAACCAAATGTCAGGGATTTGGTCAATGATTTGAAATTCTTCAACACTCCCCCCTCAAGCTGGTTTGAAAATGTATTCCATGGCCAACTTGCATATTAAGTTTTCAAATTGCTTTTTTGCTAGTCCTTTTGTGAGTATATTTGCAACCTGTTCATTAGAAGGAACATAGGGCATACAAACTAGACCATTATCCAATTTCTCCTTTATAAAATGTTCATCAACTTTGACGTGCTTGGTTCTGTCATGAAGTACTGGATTATGGGCAATTGAGATAGCAGCTTTGTTATCACAGTATACCTTCATGGGGAGTAAGGTTTTCACTTTAGTTCCTCTAATAACCTTTGTATCCATTGAACTTCACAAATTCCTAGAGCAACAACCCTATATTATGCTTCTGCTCTACTTCTACCTACCACAGATTGTTTCTTGCTGTGCCATGTGACTAGGTTACCACAACAAAGGTGCTATAGCTAGAAGTAGACCTTCTATCAGTCACGCTACCAGCCCAATCCACATCTATGTATACCTCCACCTTGTAGGTGACCGTGTTTTTGAAATAGCAACCCTTTCCCTAGAGTACCCTTTAGATATCTAAGGATCCTGTATAAGGCCTCAAAGTGCTCCTGGCCAGGAGCATGGATAAACTGACTCATGACGCTGATCGCGAAGGCAATGTCAGGATGAGTATGTGAGAGATATATAAGTCTCCCTACAAGTCGTTGAAACTGACCAAGGTTTGGTTATGTCTTCAGGTTTTGTAGGATGCAACTTTATGTTGGGTCCTATAGGTGTCTCACTTTGCTCTATAACCGAGTAGTCCCGTTTCTTGTAGCATATCAAGGATGTATTTGCGTTGAGAGATAACAATCCCTTTCGATGATCTTGCAAATTCCATTCCCAAAAAATACTTCAGTGCACCGAAGTCTTTAATTTCAAACTCTTTACCAAGAGCTTTCTTCAATCTTTCCAGTTTAACACTATCATTATCTGTCAGTATTATATCCTCAACATAGGCTATCAGTATGGCGACTTTCCCTTCACTCGAATGTTTGAAAAACATAGTATGATTTGCCTGACTTTGAGAGTAACCATGACCTCTTACAGCATTTCCAAAGCATTCAAACCGAGCCCACATGGTGACTGTTTGAGTCAATATAGTGACTTTTTTAATATGCACACTTTCTCTACTAGATATCTCTTCAAAACTAGGTGGTAGATCCATGAACACTTCTTCCTCTTATTCTCCATTCAAGAAGGCATTTTTGATTGTCAACTATTGCAAGGGCTAGTTAAATGTATGACTAAAGACATAAAAACACGAACATAATCTATTTTAGCAACTGGTGCAACTGTCTCTTGATAATCGATCCTATATGTTTGAGTGAACCCTTTCACCACAAGTCTTTCTTTATATATTTCCATAGTACCATTGGCATTGAACTTGACTGTAAACACCCACTTACACCCCACCGTCTTCTTTTCCTTCGGTAAGTCAACAACCTCCTAAGTGTAATTCTTCTATGGAGCATTCATCTTTTCTAAAACTGTTGATTGCCAATTCGGATAACCTAATGCTTCCTAAATAGTTCTCAAAACAAGTAAGTGTGAAATATTGGAAATTAAGGCTCTATTTTTGTTGGATAATATGTGGTAAGACAAGTATTTAGCACTCAGAAGTTATGTATAGGTTCTAGTTCCTTTTCTAAGAGCTATAGGCAGGTCCAAATCTAGTAGAATAGAGATAACTTGTGAAGGTTTTGTAGGATTACCTTGAGATTCTAAGGAGTTCGACCTTGGAGGTGATGACTATGGTTGTACCAGGGGAGCTGACCATCCCTTACTATTGTGATGGTATCTTTGGCGAGTGTAAACACAAAGCTCAGGTGGTGGGATATTATTTTGTAGTATTTCTCCCATTGCTTATGTTACAGTAATGTTTTGATCCCTTAAAGCAAGATTTTATAAGTTGTCATTATTTAAAGACACCATTTCCTGGGTTTTTTTGAATAGGCAAATCTGAAAAACATGGAGTAGGTATAAGTGTAGATGTATCATTACTACGCTCCCCCTGAAGATGATTGATTTTGGCTAAAAAAAAGGGTGATTTTCCAAAAACACAACATCTATGCTTACATATATTTTATTTGTTTGTGGATTAAAGCATATATAACCTTTTTCTATTTGGAGCATATCCAATGAAAACACAATTTTCAGCTCTAGGGTCTAATTTAGAGCAAAGGTGAGTAGGTATATGGACAAGAGTTGTACAACCAAAAACCTTTTTATCCATATTAGGAGTAACCCTAATGAAAGAAAAAATATTTTTCAAACATTGTAAGGGGGTTTGGTACTTTAAAACATGAGTAGGCATACGATTAATTAAGTATCATGCAGTTAAAATAACTCACCCCATAAGAATTTTGGAACATTCATAGAAAACATAATGGCTCTACCAACTTCAAGCAAATGACGGGTTTTTCTTTCAGCAATACTGTTTTGTTGTGGAGTATCACGACATGGAGATCTTTGAATAATACCTTTTTCTCTTGAAAAATTCCCTAGGTATGTGTTAAGGTACTCAATGCTATTATCATTATGAAGCATGCTTATTTATTTATTTTTGAAATTGGTTTTCAACCATATTATAGAGGTCTTTAAATAATTTTGCAACTTCAGATTTATCCTTCATTAAATACACCTATCACAAACGAGTGTGATCATCTATAAAAGTCGAACCATTTTTTTCCAGTTAAGGTAGTTATTTTTGAAGGGCCCTAGATATCACTATATACTAAGTAAAAGGGTTTGGAGGGATGATACACATGCAATTTATAAGGAATACGATCACTTTTTGATAAATAGCAACTCTCACAATGAAAGGAAGTACAATCAATGTTTTTAAATAAACTAGGAAACAAGTGCTTTAAGTAAGGAAAACTAGGATGTCCAAGTCTAAGATGCCAAATCATTATTTGTTCACGAATAGATATAGAACTAATACTACCAAACTTTGAGCTCGTTTATTCTCTAAAAATCATCATTAAAATGGTAAAGGTCGTCCACCATCCTAGCACCGCCAATCATCGCCCCTAAGCTCTTGTCTTGAAATTCACAAAAAAGATGGCACAACAATCAAAGTCTCTAGTTAGTTTGCTTATAGATAACAGATTGCAAGTAAGTCTTGGGGCATAGAGGATGGATTTTAGTTCTTATTTTTCAGAGATTTTTATGGTTCTTGTACCAGCTATAGGTGACAAACTTCCATCAGCAATTCTAACATTTTTATTACCAGGACAGGGTGTATAAGATTTGAATAAGCTAGAAACACTAGTCATGTGGTATGAGGCACCTGAATCTATGATCCATGGTGTAGGAGTGGAATGACTAAGGAAAGTTTTAGGAATACTATCTGATTGGGCAAGAGAACCACTAGGAATACCAGATGACAGGTTGAGAGTCAACAGTTTGAGAAGGCGATCCATTTACTCATTGTTAAGAATTTTGTCAACACTCTTCATTTCTTTGGCTAAGGCTATTACACGGATGCCTTTGCCATTATTATTGTTGCTCTTCCAATTAGCGGGCTTTCCATGAAGTTTCCAGCATGTCTCTCAAGTGTGGCGAGGCTTGTTACAGTAATCACACTGCACGCGAGGTTTTGGGCCTTTCCTCCCTTCTAACCTCAGAGAACACTTCTTCAATGGAAGGTAGAGGTTGTCGGACTATAATCCTTCCTCTGACTTCATCGAACTCCACATTAAGACCAGCTAGGAACTTAAAAATCCGATCACTTTCCACAGTCTTTTTGTGATGAATAAAATTTTCAGTGCTCTTCCATTCATAGTTGTGAATAGATCCAGGTCTAGCCACTCCCTTTTGAGATTATTGAAGTACTTTGTCACACTGTCTGGCCCTATAGGATTCGCCCAAGGAGTAGCTACATCTCATAAATCTAAGACTGATTCGCAAAGTCAAAATACATCTGACATACAGTGTCCCAAAGTTTTTTAACAGTGGGGTAACACATACTTGGCACTAATATCCTCCTCCATGGAGTTGACTAGCCATGCTATGATCATAGAGTTCTCTACATTCAAAATGGGCATACAGAGGATCAGTATTGGCTGGTGCCTTGGTATCACCTGGGAGATAGCCTATCTTACCCTTCCCTCGAATATACATTTGGACTGATTGAGACTATCTTAAGAAATTGTTCTCATTCAGTCGAATGTCAGTGATTAGGACGGAATGAGAGTCGGAATGGACAATTTTCTAGACAAGAGCCATTGAGTTGGCAGTAGGTCAGACAGTGGTTTCAGATGCGTTAGACATGGTGTTGGGTAGAGAGCAGCGGCTTAAGGCTGAGGGTAAAAAGAAATCAAGAACAACAGCTAGGGTTTAGGTATAGAAGGGAATCAAAGTTGTAGGATTGTCTTCTTACAATTGAGAGTACATACTTGGGTATATAGCACTTAGGAAAGAACACTAATTACAATATGCTATCTTAGGAAAGAATCAGCTCAATATTTACACCCTATCACCTATATTTACATCACCTAAAATGCTATCATAACTAGACAGACAATCAACCAAATCTCAAGGATTTGGTCAATGATTCGAAATTCTTCAACTGTTTACAATATCATGGTGTTACATTTTGATATGATATGTTGTAGATTCATAGTGTGCAACCGCGGTAAAGTATAAGTAAGATCTTAATATCACAAAATATATTTGTCTATCTATGCATCAAAAGCGTGAGGTCCTGTCGGCTGTCCTTGTTAATCCTCTTAACGGTTGCATAATTAATCAAAGTTGTATAATAATATTATGACACTTACATTATCATGTCTTGCTCACCATACCTTGACATGCTAATAAAATTTATCCTCATCACAATCCCTAGTATATATATTATAATCTGGTTTTGAAAAAAAAAAAAAAACCGATAGATAACATTATTAGTTTATTACTATGCCAAAAAAAGAAAAAAAAAGAAAAAAGTAAAAATAAAGCTGCACGTGCCAAAAAAAAATTACAATGGTAAGACTATGATATTGTATATTATGAGAACATATTTTATGGAAAATTAATTTGAAAAGCAAGATGTTTTGGGAGGACCAATTTGTCCTTAGAAATTGCATTTCAAACAAGATCTTTGATATTTCCACCTATCTGTGTGTGATCTCTCTGTGAAAATAAACATGATAATATTTTCAAACTTTTACATATTCATACGAATGACGGTATACTGATACAAAAAAAACAGCTCCTTAGCCTAATGTTTCATATTTAGCAGTTTCTGCATGCATCCACATTGATTTTAATAAGTGAGCTTTCTTTACATACAGGTATGCAGATGCTGCAGCATTCTTGTTGAATTGGGGTTTGGTAGCTGATAAGTGCAATGCCACTCATAGTCAGTGCAAGGTGAGAAAAATGTTTTCCGGCTTATATGATATATTTTTGATTTGCAGCTGTATTCCCGTAAGCCCTTAAACACCTTTCTTTTTGTCATCCTTTTGAAATAAAAAGTGAAAATAAGTTAAAAAAAATTGGAAGAAAAAGAAAAGAATAGAAAGGACAAAAGAAAACTACCATTAAATTAGTTTCGTATTATTCTCGCTTGTTCTATCTGTGTGGTGCGGTCAATTCCTTTGCTAGCTCGTTAGCTCCTTTAGTTGAACAACTGTGCTCTTATAATTTTTGGGCAGCCTTTATTTGCAGTGCTGTTTTTATAATCTGCCTCCTATATTTCTTTTGCCTTCTTTCCTGTATCCTTTTCTGGTAAATTTCTTTAATTGTTCGAAGATATGGTTGTTTTTCTCAATTTTATTTTTAAACCATATGGCCATCTTTTTGTAAATTAAATGGCTCTTGGTTAACCCTTGTTCAGATAGGTTTCCATGTACTGAATGCACATGCACACATAATGACTAGACAAACTTGTTATATAAGGTTGCTTTAGACCTAGGGACTTCTATAAATTACATCTCCTTCAAACTTTTCTTTTCCTTATGGTCATCCTTGTTGTGGCTCTTGTGGAAAGATGGGTTTGTAGTTGTAGTCAGGTGCATTGTTTTCTACATTTCTCATGCAACTCTTGCAGAGACTTAGCCTTTATATTGTTTCCTCCTATTTCCATTGTTTGGCGTTACTAACTTTTAACTCTAACCAGTTCCTCAAAAGACCTAAAATGTTGCTATTTTCTCTTAACTCAACTTTAAATTGATTATTGTGATCACGGATGTATCCGTTGACAGTCACCACATCCTGTCTTTGTTCTCTTTTTGTTTGTTTGTTTTTTCTTTTACATTCTTTGGCTTTTCTTCCGGTAGAAGATTATCCTTAATACATCTTTGTCAAAATTTCAGGCATACCTTAGCGCAATCATTGTTTACCTTTATGCCCATGACTTCAAGCAGGCTGAGAAGTGCTACAATGACTGTTCTCAGTGAGTATAAATATTTGTACATCAATTCTTGCACTAGTATGCCTATTTAAAGGCAAGTTTAGATAAGATTCAATTATGATGAATAGTACTAATTGTTTAGTCTGTTTAGTTATTTTCTGAAAACTTTAGTAATTTGCTATAGATTTCATAAGTTACAGTGCTACGCTATTTATACATAGGAACCTTTAGATTAGTTATGGTAAATCTTAACAGTTTATTTCCAATCGCGTACTTTATGGAAATATCCTAAGATTTCTCCTAATAGAATCTAATCAATATCTTTCCATATTTTCCACTCTCCCTCAAACTGGTTCAAAGATGTCTTGTAAACCTTGCTTGCATATAAACTAGTCGAATTGAATTTTTTGTAGTCCTTTGGTAAAGATATCTACCACTTGTTGCTCTGTGGGAATATAAGGCATCAACTATGCCTTCTTCCAACTTCTCTTTAATGAAATGTCTATCAATCTCTACACGATTAGTCTTATCGTGTTGAATAGGATTATGAGCAATGTTGATAGCCGCTTTGTTGTCCACATGTTTAGGTATCCCATGAGCAACCGCTCTAAATTCAACTTCTGCACTATTTCTAGCTACTACATTATGTTTTTTACTTCTCCAAGTCACTTAGATTTCCACCAACATAAGTACAATAGCCTGAAGTAGATCTTCTATCGGTCACACTATCAGCCCAGTCAACATCTGTAAATGCTTCAATTCAATTCCGATATGACCATGATTTTGGAATAGCAACCCCCTTCGCGGTTTTCCTTTTAGGTATCTGAGAATTCTTTAAACAACATCAAAGTGTTCTTCTACAGGTGAGTGCATGAATTAACTCACAACACTAACTGCAAATGCTATGTCTGGTCTAGTATGAGATAGATAGATGAGTCTTCCCACTAATCTGTGAAACTGTTTTCTATTCACCACCCTATCTAAACTGGCTACCTCCAACTTCAAGTTTGCTTCCATAGGAGTTTCAACCTATTTACATCTGAGGTAACCTGTTTCCTTAAGCAGGTCAAGAACATACTTCCTTTAAGAAACAAAAATCCCCTTCTTAGATCTTGCAAATTCCATTCCCAAAAAATACTTCACCGATCTAAGATCTTTTATCTCAAATTCCTTGGCTAGAAACTTCTTCAATTTTTCTAGTTCATCCACATTACTTCCAGTGAAGATCATGTCATCTACATATGCAATGAGAATAGCAATCTTACCATCCATAGAATGCTTGACAAATAACGTGTGATCTGCCTGAGTTTGGTGATATCCATGACTAGAGACTTAATAAGTCGATCAAACCATGCCCTAGGTGATTACTTTAGACCGTATTGTGACTTTCTTAGCTTGCAAATCTTCTTTGACCTATAATGTTCTTCAAAACCAGGAGGTAAATCCATAAACAATTCCTCTTCTAATTCCTCATTAAGGAACGCATTGTTCACATCTAGCTATTGTAAAGGCCACTCAAGGTTAGCAGCAAGAGAAACTAATACTCTAATAGAGTTTACCTTAGCAACCGATGCAAATGTTTCTTGTTAATCTATTTCATAAGTTTGTGTGAAACCTTTAGCCACAAGTCTTGCCTTGTACCTTTCAATCTTACCATCAACATTGTATTTCATAGTAAACACCCACTTGCAGCCTACTATGTTACCTCTATTAGGTAAATTGATAATCTCCCTAGTGTCATTCTTCTCAAGTGCCCTCATCTCTTAACACGGCCATTTTCCATTCAGATCGACTCATTGCTTCCTGAATATCTTTTGGAATTGAAACACTGGACAAATTAGTAGTAAAAGTTCTATAACTAGGAGGTAACCTATGATAGGAGACATATTTAGCAATAGGATGCACATTACAAGTGCATGTCTGTTTCCTAAGGGTAATAGGAATATCAAGATCAATAGGAATATCTAGATCAGAGTTTGTAGAAATAGTTTTATGATGATTCAAAACATTTGGAACTGTCATACCTGTTTCATTTACAAGATCGTCATCCAAAGAGGAGTTTTGGTAGGTAGAAGGTTGAAGTTCCTTATTTTGAATCTGCTTCCTCCAAGAATAGACTAGCAACTCAAGTTGCTGCACTATTTGTAATGTTTCTCCCCCTAAAAAAGAGTTTTTAATGTTTGATTCTATAGGTAAGGAAGGGGTGGGTGGAGTACTATATGAAGGAACGTTTAGAGTTGGCTGATCTAGAACTGGTAGCGGTAAGGAATTTGAAGTTTTCCAAAAATGATCTTCTATCCTAGAATTGTTCTCCCCTTGAAGAGAATTTTTGGTAAAGTAAGGTGTCTTCAAAGAAAGTTACATACATGCTCACAAGAATTTTTTTGAAGTAGGATGATAACCTTTATACCCTTTTTGATTTGGAGAATAGCACACAAAGACACTTTTTAGTTTTAGGATTAAGTTTTGACCTATTGTGTTTGTGTATATGAACAAAAACTGTGCAGCCAAAAATTCTAGGAGATAGAAAAAGGAGTTGAAGATCCGAATGTGAGGAAAGGTTTCTTATAGTTTTTTGATTGGAGTTTGATATTCTGGTACCTTAGTGGGAACTCTTTTTATAAGGTATGTGGCTATAAGGGCTGCTTCCCCCATAGATACTTAGGGACCCCATAGTAAGGTATCTTGGAGTTTGATAAGGGAAGGAGATGGTGTCTCAGTTTCAACAGAAGCATGCATTCCATGACTATTTTTGTCTCCATTTTGGTTGCCCTTCCATGTTTGTGGCTTTCCATGAATTTTCCAACAAGTAGCCCTAGTGTGTGTAGGCTTGTTATGTTAATCACACTAGACCTTCACCCTCTCCTCAAATCTCGAGGGTTGGCCATAGGAGGAATTAGATCCTCTTGGCTTAAAAATTGCTTCTATAGTTACCATGGTTTCTATTGATACTGTGGTGTTAAGGGCAAAATTTTGAAGAGTTTCCATAGAGTCCTTCCCCATTATCACGATTTTACGACTCTCTTCCCTTCTAATCTCTAAACAAACTTAACTTGTAGAAGGCAATGGTTGTAGAATTCGATCTCTTGCTTCATCTAGGTTAGGTTTGAAGACCAGCCAAGAACTCAAACACCCTATCTTTTTCTACTATTTTCTTAAACTGTGCAGTATCTCTTCCACATGCCTAGTCAAGATCATAAAACATATCTAGCTCTTGCCATAACCCTAACATCTTATTACAATAATTGGTGACAGTCATCTCCCTTAGTTTCATTTCTCGGATCTTTGTCTTGATCTTATATATTTGTGCTGAGTTTCCCAAGTCTGAGAAAGTCAAGGATACTGCATTCCAAAATTCCTTTGCAGTAGGAAGTTTTGATCAATATCCTCCACCATGGAGTTCATGAGCCAAGAGACGATGATATAGTTCTCTTCTTCCCAGGTGGCATAACTTGGGTCCTTTATACTAGGTGCCGTTGTTACCGTTATATACCTCATCTTTCCTTTGCCTTAATTAGTGAGAAACTATTCTCACTAATTGAGATCATCGCAGAAAGTTCTGTCTATTCAAAATGTGGGTTGTGATCTGGATGGTAGACTTCTCATTGAGGCTCAGGGTTGACGGTTTCTTCTCAATGATTGTTGAAGAATCATCACCCATGTTGTTGGGAGTTAGCAGAATAAGTCTTAAAGAAGTGTTTGGTTTTCTGAGCCAGAAACTGTGAATTTTAGAGGTAAAAGAAATTTTATTCATATTCTAAATTTACATCTTAAGTTCCTTTATATAGGAAAGAAAACCTAGTTTAACTACACATAACATATCTAAACATATTCTATTAGAATCCCTAGAAAATGGTAACTACCTAGCTACTAATCTGCACTTAATCAACAAACAAATCAATTTGATTTGTTTGCTGAAGCGTGAATCTATCTTACAATATTCTACAGAAACGAGTAGAGGTCACTAGCTAATTAAGTCAGCCATTAATGACCTTAGAAGAGCCCTAGCTCTGATACCATGAAGACCTTAGTAATCTGCTATATATTTCACAAGTTATAGTGCTAGGCTATTTATACATAGGAAACCCTAGACTAGTATAGTAAATCTTAACAGTTTATTCACAATCGCATACTTAAGAGAAATATCCTAAGATTCTACCTAACATAATCTAAACAATATCTTTCCATATTTTCCACATTTTCTTCAACTTTCTGGTTTCTTTCGACCCAATTTCATCAAGCAGTGCATTTGAACTCCATAGTAGGTTCAAATTTTTTAATTCATGCGGAGGTATTAATATCAGGACTAGCACTTAAGTTGTTGCTTTTACTGGCTAAGTCTTAGTTCTCTTGGAAAGAGCGGCCACAGCTATGGAAGTGTCTATTCACTCTGCCTTATTCTTACTCTCTCTACTATAAGCTGCTACTGTTGTGGGAAGAGATTTTTTTGCCCTACAGGTCTTTGGATTCCTGAAAATTAGGAAAACTTGTTTCAAATATGAAGGATGGTGAAGTACCTTGCTATGAAGAATTGTTCTAAAGAAAACTGAAAGAGTTTGTTTAATCCTTCGCATCGAATTTGCATCTTTTTGTAATTTTGAAGCAAACAATGTTTGAATCATATTTGTGGAAGTATTTGTTCTTATTACTCCCTTATAGGAAATTTGACAAATTTAACAATTATCCTTTTTGGTCCAGTATGATGTTAATTAAGGTAATAAAGGTGATAGAGAGTATTATGTCAATCTGCAAGCTGGAGTAGGCACTTAGAAAGTACTTACAATTTAATGAGTGTTTGAATACAAATCTACCCAAGCCAATGACGGAGATACTAAACTATATCAACTTTTGTCTATTAAGTTAGTAAATGGATTAAAAGACTCGGTCATTTCAGCCCTACCAATTAGTCACTTGGTTTCTCTTAAACGATACATCCAATGGGCTTATTACCAATTTAAGAAATGATATAGATAGTCTTACATCTTTTCTGTTCTTTATATTTAGTAGAATCACATGACATGTTGAACCTCTACCCTATTAAACTGTAGGCAGCTAGAAATTTGATGGGGTTTGCTGGTAAATATATAATCTTGTTCTTTTCTTTTCTTTAATTTTTTTTGGTTGTCCAGTATATTGTTTTGTTCTTAACTAACTAGTTATCTTACTATTACTTCTATTGTCGTTTACGAAAGGTTCAGAAAATCTTACTGTCTTCAGTCTTCCATCTCGTATGTGGGTGTTGTTTATGTGATTGTATAACTAATTTATGCTCATCAATATCAATAAAAATGAAATGGCAGGATTATCGCTTGGGTAATATATGAAGGCCAGTATAGAGCATATTTTTCCTTTCCACTTAGGTGCTAAGACTGATTTTAGTTTGTTTTCCTCTTCTCATTAGCTGTTTTGGTAACCTTGTTTCACCTATCTTGATATCCTATTCAGGATCCTGGGTTTCCTGCCTTTTTCTTTTCTCCTTGTTTGCTAAACCTGTGCTCTTGTTCTCAGTAAATTTAAATCACAAATAAAATATAAAAGTTATTCTTCCAGGGTTCTTCGTGTCTGACTTACTACCTCTATTCCTTGTAGAGTTGATGCTTTTTCGAAAAGTGACCAATATCGCTGTGCTAGTAAGCTACTCTCTGCTTATATGGAAGGTGATGTTGAAGACATAAAAAAAGTAGCTCAGTCAAGCACTCTCTCTCATCTTGATCATGCGGTAAATACTTCCTATTTCTCTCCACCGTACATTTATTATTGTTTTTTTTTTTTTAAATTTGGATTTACTTAATCCACGTTACTGAAATGGAGCTGCAGAGTAAGGAGGAATATTTATGTATTAAGCAATGAGAGTAATAACTGATCATGCATCTGAAGTTCGAAATTTTCATGTGTCTGCTTGGCCTCCTTTTTCTATTCTGTTAAAAGACTTACCTTGCATTTCTAGATGATATCCCTTGCGTTATACTCATGGCTTTTCCCAAAAAATTTCATGTCTTCATATAACTGTTGGGAATTGTGAAATCAAATTTTGGATGTGAAAGCATGGAATGTAGAGTCCAAAATTGATGTCCAACATGATTGTGAGGAACTGAGAACAGAAAACTAAGGACTAAGAAACTAATCTCTAATCGATACCTAATGATTCAAAGCAAAAGTAGTTCTTATATAGTTCTAGGACCTAGTAACTAGGAAACTAAAATAATAAGGAATAATACAATATTCACTAATAAAAATATCCGTAAAAAACAAATCATAATAGCAAACTAATATAATAACAAGAAAACAACTATCTAGCATTGATCTTTGAGGCATCAATGGGGATGAGTCGTCAAGAATAAGTGAAATCCCTCATGGGTTCTTCATCATTCCCTTGTCTTCGATAGTACAAGTCTCCGAGGCTACCAAGGGATTTGACGACTTATTTCTGTCAATTCCTTAAAGATCATCACTAGATAGTTATTTGTCATTAGTTACTTACTATTTTAGTTCTTACAGGTATTTTTGTTAGTTGAGTATTTTATTAATTTGTTTATTATTACAGTGTCCTAGTTACTATGGTTTCTAGACCTATTCAAGGGCTTTTTTGTTCAACCATTTGCTTTTGATTGATGATACGTATTGCAATTACTTTATTAGTCCTTTATTTCTCGGCTCCTTCCGATCCCATTTTACATCTTACCAGATCATCTGCTTTTCAGCCTTTCTAATCTAGTGCAGAAATTTGTGTTTATGATACTGAGTACCAAGGGATGTTGGTAAATTGGTGTAATGCTGTTTGGAGTTGTATAAATGACATGGTCGAGTAGCGTGTGATCCTAAACTAGGTTGATTTGATTCTTAGACCTCATTGGGTTTGTCTCAGTTTTGAGTTTTGCCCCTTCCCAAGACATTGCTTTTGTTGTCATTGAACATCTTGCATTGTAGAGTTTTGGGTGTGTTCGTGTTGAATTGCCCAGTGATATCTATTTCACTTGTCAGTCTCCTCTGTTATATATTTGCTTCAGCTTGGATTGCCTTTTACTTGTTTTTCCCCACTCACAAGGTCCATTTGAAATTTGTAACCAATCGATTCCGATTCTCAGAAGGTGGTTACATTTTACTATACTTTTCTGGGATTCCGATTTCTCATTGCCCACCCTTGTTTTACTATTATTCTGTAAACTTCTGTATGTTTCTTAAAGCCTACTAATATATGTTACGTTATGCAAAACTAGGCAGAACAATGTCCTTTGGTAGCAAGGCAGGATATTATATAATATAGGATATATTATAACCCGATTGAATTGGAATGTATACAGATTGTCAGGATTGCAAGAAAACTTCCGACGGGTGATGTGAGTGCACTACACGCTAGTGCTGCCAAAGACGAAGAAGAAGAAACACTAGATGAAAATGACCTCACTTAATTTTCAAACATGGGAGTTAAATCCTAGAGCTTCTCTCTTCATCTTTTAATCCTTTTTAAGCTGCAGTTATGGCGGGCAACTATTACTTTTACTTGTGTACAGAGTCAAAACTATACATATCTTTATAATGAAAATGCTTGAGAATCGTTTGGTCAGATATATACACGAGTTTATGATGATCCTAGTTTTTAACACAAATTTTAAGAGTTATATTATTAAAGTTTGTATATTCATCAAAACTCCGCTTAATATGTGCATATATATATATAAGAACCTTAGATCTAAGGAAGATATCATATTATATTTTTTATGATGATCTAAGGAATGTTCATTTACAAAAAGTTTCAAGAAAATACTTTTTTGCTAAGTCTCCTAAAAAATTGATTTAAAATTTCATCTCATGAAATAAAAATTTGGAAAGAGTAAAATTATTTTACTGTTGAAAATTTGAAAACGTTTAACATGTTAGATTCCGTTGAAAATTTTTAACTCGTTGAGATCATTGATGAACTGTTTACAAATTGTTGATGAGGGCGATTTTTATTCTAACGTTAAATATGTTATTCTTTTTCGACACTTTTTCTTTGAATGAATTTTTCATCTTCTTTTTCTTTGCACTCGTCTTCTTCGTCGCCATCACCTTCTCTCACTTCTTATCACCTTTAGTCTTTGTCTTCAATCGAGTTTCATCAATTCGAACGACAATTCTATTCTTCTTCTCCATTACTTGAAAAGGGTTTTTTGATGTAAATCTTGAAACAAATCCAAAATTATGTTATCAACAGGTTTTAAGCAAGTTACTCTTGACATCAATAGTCCATATAGAACTGAGTCGTTGATATCATCAGGCTAGAAATAACTGACTTGTTGATGTCAACCGTCTCTAAACAATTAACTTGTTAATGTCAACAGGTCCAGAAATAATTGACTCATTGATGTCAACATATCTGTTGTTTCTGAACCATTAATATCAACGATTCATAAACAAATGGAACCATTGATGTCAACTAGTAATTATTTATATACCTTTGATATCTCAATAGGTCCTTGTGTTTTAACTCCATTCAGATACTACTTAAGGTTTAAGTTTTTAACCTCAAAAACTGATGGCTTGATGGGAGATATGACTATCTATTAAGCCATTAAGTCTCTTACTTCAAAAATTAACGACACGATGAGAGATATTAGTATCCATCGAACCATCGGTTTTTAAGGTCAGATGCTACTTATGGTAAGTTTTATGCCTTGTTGATACCAACGGTCCATAATGTTTTGAATCGTTGACTTTGAAGAATAAGTTTTCTTACTAATTGATATCAATGTATCAAAAACAACTGACACATTGATATTAATGGTCCGTAAATAATCGATCATTTGATAACAATAGTTCAGATACAACTGATTCGTTGAGGTCAATAGGTTAGATACAACTGACTTGTTGATGTCAACATGTCTGTTGTTTCTGACCCGTTGACATCAATGGATTAAAAACAACTAAAATTGTATATCAAGCGGTCCTTATATTCTAACTCCATTTAGATACTACTTAAGATTTAAGTCATTGACTTCTAAATCGATATTGAAATCAACATACCTATTCTGACGAAGAAATTTGACCTTCGCCTATTGCTTCAGGATCGCTTCGGGCCCATTTTTTGTTCCTCTTTCTTGGCTCCTTCGACTTCCTCTGCTTCTCCCTTCTCTTCATGTTCGAAACCTTCATAACCATCTTTCAGCTCACTATTATTAACTTTTGATCTTCTAAAACACTCTCTCATATAGTTAAAATGAAAAAAGAAAAAAAATTGATAAGAAAACCGTAACAATGAAGGCTTGCTTGCGTCTTTCTGCATCGAAAGTGAAGAAAAGAAGAAGAAGTGTGAGCCTACGAGAATTTATTTGTCTTTTTTTAATTTTTTTTAAAGGGTCAAAAAAGTCTTTTCATTTTTTTCTTATTTTTTATAATTTATTAAATTATAAAAAAAATTAGGTTGATTAAGAATTTTTATCTTAATACTATATTTTTAAACAAAATTCAAAATAAGTGTACTATCACAAATTTCTCTTTTTTAAATATAAAGAATTCTACGTAAAAAAAAAAAAAAAAAAAAAACTAAATCAAACAAAAAAAAAATAGTTGGGCAAAAAAAAAAAAAAAAAGAAAAAAAAAACCCCCGAGAGCAATAGCCGCTTCGAATGGACAAATTCCCAGTACATCCTCATTCCTCTGTCTAAATAGTTGCATGTTTTTAGAAGTGACTTTATCCGTACCTAAAATTATTTTTAAAATTTTGCTGATTAAGAAATGTGCACTTTTTTATTTGATCTGTTAGACAGTCATTCATAATTATTTGGGTCGATGCAAGGCATGCGTAGACATCAAACAAAACCAAACCACTAAAATTTATGTACCTTAATCAAAATAAAATTTGTTGTGGGCCATAGAAGACTTCTCTTAACTTGTTCCATATGCCCACCAATTAATCTAAAGACATGAGACACAATAGGTGACTTCATTTGTACCAAATTTCACATAGCATTGAATGTTTAATATCATTTGTAGGCCCATTAAGGCTTTTGGACGAAGATTCAAACTAATCAGAAAATGAAAGGCAAACTGTCCTGAAATTCTGGTGCTTTTCCTTCGCGTTTGTCATATATTTTTAATGGAGATGATGAGGAAGATTTTATCAATAATTTTGTTGTGTATATAAATCAGTCTATATTAAAGATATATTTACGTTTAAACTACTTCAGTGAAGGGGTATCGATTTCTTCAGTTTATAACCGAGAAAATTATGATAAACTTTGGAAACATAAGCACAAAATATAATAAATATTTAAAACTTTGATGGATTATATTGAATTTTTTATTTTTTTCAAAATAAATGACATGATCATATGCTTATTATATGATCGTTAAATAATTTGACTTAACTTAAAATTTTTACTCTCTTTAATTTAAATATAAAATTTTTAACTTATTATATTTATATATTTTTATTTCTTCTTCATTTTCACCCTGCCGGCCGCCACCACCTACCTGTGCCATCGCATCCACCACCCTTTTCTATTACATTTATTGCTAAAGTCCACCGTCGACATAAAAATTGAAAAGTAAAATTGTTCATTGTCACAGGATCATCAAAAATGAACATTGATAAATCGGATAGACAATCATATCTATAGTTCATCATTTGAAATATTTAGGATGTCCGTTTTTATGATCATTGGTATTAGTGAGACATCATTATGATTGTGTGAGTACTTAGTAGAGACTAAGGATATCAAACATGACATTTAAATAATTCTCAATAGTAAAAATACTAATTGTTATTGAGAATATATATTGACTATATATTATATATTATCCTTAGATCTAAGATCACCATTATATCTTATGTGTTGGGTTTTATACTTTCAAATCATTCCCATAATCCCTAGCCAATGGTGAAAACCGAGTGAAAGGTTGAGTATAAAATGTTGTATATGCAAGTTGTAAGTGATCAAGATGGAATCCATCACTTCCGTATTTGAAAAATAGATCCTAAGAATTATATTCATTTTTTAACAAAAAATCTTTGCAAAGTAGTATGGTGTGAAAAGAGTTTGAGTAAATCCAATCTCGATGTTCATTAAAGATATAATAGTTCATATGATTTATCTATTGAGATTTAATAGTCAAATTATGCTCTAGATTGGGGGATTGTTTATTATAGTCATGATATATTTTTTTGGAAGATGATAATTTCTCATTTCTCGAATAGCTTTAACGCTTTTTTAGAAATCAATATTAATTTAGAGGTTTAAGCTATTTAATCACAAGATGATTAAACTAACCGTTTAATTTAAAAGAATCTTAACTTTGCCACTTTTGGGTCAAAAAAATTCCTACTTCAAAAAATAAACTAATTAGAGTTTGATTTGAAGAAGCAAGCTCTTATCAATGCCATAAAGAGGACCCTAGGGGTCTTGGCAAAAATATCCTTCAATCACAAGAGTGGCTAAAATTCTTATTAGAGAAAAGCCCATCCTCCATCAATTGAGAGTTTAGACAGGTTACGAGTTAAATGCCTTAAGCAAGAAAAATCTTGAGTGAATTAAACTGTGTTTTAAGATTAGAGGCCAAATAATTGGATTGCTTCGTTGTTCATCCCGAGGGCCTGTTAGATCTTGAGTAATATCATTCGGAGGGAATAAAGATTTGTTGGTAGATCGGTTTTGTAAGGGCACAAGATGTAGGTTACGTTCTTCTACGGTTCTTAAAATTGTTTCCTATTTTAATCTATTTTATGTCATTCTAAATAGTATAACATCTTTCTGGCTATATCATCCTCAATGGATAAAAAATTCTTTTAAATTACCATTTCTGCTTTCTTTCAGGTCTCACATGAACTAACAACACCCACAATCAACCTTTTACCGTACCATAGAGGCCGAGACCCCATTAGATTGAAATCCTGACCCCTCCACTGATGGGGCCTCAAAAAATCCTTTAATTCACTTTTAAAATATATTAAATTTATCTTTTCTAATGTTCGCTGGCCAGCCTTATTAGCCTAGAAAACAACCTCCAATTCCATTGGTCCTTGGGTCTTATCAATATTGAAGCTTCATGATGGTTTGCTACAATTAGGATCATTAAATTGTCTAAGCCCAAGCAACAAAAATGACAAAATTAGAGTGATATAACCTGTAATGCATTCTAGGGTTTGGTGAATGAATAACATTTTTATAGAGGATAACGCACCATCATTCAGAAGCAAGAGAAGAAGAAATTGTGAAAGGAGAAGAAGAATACGAAAGATAAGAAGAGGATGGTATCGTTTAATAAGATGAAGAAAAATGGATTTTTTTTTTCTTTTAATTGTAAAATTACAACATAAATTGAAAAATTAAAAAAAAAAAAGTTTCCTCAAAATCCAATTTTTCTACAAAATATCGAATTCAATAAAAATAAGGAATTAATATTTTCATTCTCACCTCCAACCAAAGAATGAATATGTAATAAGAGAATTCCATCTAATTACTTAGATATTCTTACTCGCACTCGTTTATTCCTATTATTTCAACTAATTCACGAAAACTAAACGAGCCCTTATGGGAATGAGTGTGAATAAGAAAATTAATTAGGATTTTTGTAATTAATATAATTTATGGAGTCAAGGGACTAATCTAGGTATGATATTCATAAAGTTTACAAAATTGAGGTTTTCACCGTATCACATTAAAATTTTATAGAAATTTCATATAATCTCGTCACTAATTATATAACATAAAATTAATATTTACTGAATTATTTTTATACATGAATTGTAATTATTCAATTAAAGTTTTCAAAGTATTATGATCCAAATGATTTTTTTTTTTTTCATATTATAATATTACTAAATTGATTTAATTTTGGATTTTGAGGAGTTTTGTTCTTAAGAAGATGATTATTAGATTATATAGTTTTTGTTAAGAGTTTATTCACTAAGCTTAAAGTAATATATGCTATTTTCTTGAGCAAATCTCATGATCAAAGAGGTGGATATATATACTATTTTATTTGTTCATTTTAAATTTATTTACAAAATATTTATTTCTAATTATTTATCTAATCTCTAATTTTATTCTTATGAAATGAAAACTTGTGTTTCTAACCGAGAAAAATATATATATATTTCAGAATCACAAACGGGAATCTCCGGATCCTAACAATCATAGTTTCTTACTTATAAATAATTCTTATATTTTCATCGTAATTGCAAATTAAATATAAAGTTCTCTTCACAAAATTATATAAATCTTTCTTACTAGGTAAAACCAGCAGCTACCTAGAGATCACCCTCGGTTAATAGTATAATATTATTTTGGGCCCCACAAAAAAAAAAAAAAAACTTACAAAACATTAAACTATAACATCGATATAGAACGATTGCATTTACAGAAAAATCATAAGATAATTTAGTGAAATTATAAGTGTGGATTTATAAATAAGTCTAAATATTAATGATTAATGTAAAATTTAACAGTCAATATTATTTTTACGTATGCCCTTTCATTTGTTAAAAAATAAAAAAAAAATAATATGTATATTCATTGAGATTTATTAATATTTTAAATAGATCCTTAAAATTTTTAAAATTATATATTCATTACTAATATTTATCTTAAATTATAAATACATCCGATTTTTATTACTTTCTGAAAAAATAATCCAATTATAGGTCAATGTTAATATCTTACGGTCAACCCTTTTTATTTTTGTAAGTAATGTTAGAAGTATATCTAATAATATATATTTCTCTCTCAAAGTTCGGCTGAAGTTGCTTTTTCTTCTCTAAGCTTCAACTGAAGTTGCTTTTTATTCTCCCAGTTTTGGCTAAAGTTGATGTTTCCCATACTTGGTTTTGCCAAAATACTTAGTAGATGGAAATTAATTTTGTCTTTTCTCTAAGCGGTTCAAATCAAACCTCACATAATCCTTATACAAGTGATTTATGGTTAATTTTCATACCACCTTATTAATTCTTGTGGCATTTTAATTTTTTGAAAGAAAATGCATTTTGGCCGAATTTTGACTAAATCAAAAGCTCCGTGTTTGGCCAAACTCGATTATTACTCAACCGAAACTCGTATTTAATCGGTCACTCAATTGTTCGATTTTAATCGATTATTTTAATTACTACTAACCGGCTTGTATTTACTTCAAATCTATAATTTAGTTATCTCTCCTGTCCACAAAATTCTAGCATCAATAACTCTATTTGATGTAAGATGTTTATCCTCTAGACCTTTTAAAATAAAAGTAATCATTTCCCAAAAATAAAAAATAATAATAATACGTGAATTTATTAGATACGGAAATAAGGTTTATTATATGTATCCAAACTCATGAAAATTTAAATTCCAACTAAGTAATATAATTATTTCAAAAGATGCATGCCAATATATATCAAATGTATAATTTGAGAGGACACACTTGAAATTTCTAAGACTTCATGGAATCTGCTTATAATAATATTATTAAAACTAAATATATTATACTAGTAAGTTGACTGTTAACATATAAATTTATTTGTAACGTAGAGAAACTTTAGGTAATATATTTTTAATTCGTAAAATCTCAAAAAATCTATTTATAATATTATTAAATTTTAAGAGATCTATAATAATTTACCCTAAACAAAAAAAATATATATATATTATTTTTTATTTATCGCTACATGCGATCTCTACGTTCGTCAATGTACGTATGTGAAATTTTGGTATAGAAATGGTAAGGCAGATTGTATTTCAAAGGCTCCTCAGCGTAATTAGTATAATAGTCATTCACGTCACCAGATGCTTGTCAATTTTCATAAATCCGTACAATCTATATATAAATATTAATGTATGATAGAATTCCAACCACTTAAAATTCTCATAATTAACTTTTTTTAATGTATATTCCGATTTTTGTCCCTACTATATGATTCGCAGCTCTATAATTTATGCTTGGCCAACTCTCTTAGCTCTTCTATTTAACAGCGCTTCTTGCTCATTAACAATTAACTCACAACCCATACTTTGCTCCCTCCTTCCCAAAGCAAATTAACAAGCAAATTTCACGTTACTAATTACTCAATACAAGTGCTTTAAGATGCCATCCTTTGAATTGGCTGTGTCGGTGACGTTAATCGCGATTTTCCTAACCCGTTTGATATATAAATGGAGGAACCCGAAAAGTAATGGAATTCTTCCTCCTGGATCAATGGGTTTGCCTCTCATAGGAGAGACACTTGAGTTAATCATTCCCAGCTATTCACTTGACGTTCCTCCTTTCATCAAGAAAAGACTAAAAAGGTATAACTTTTTTTTGTTCTTAATTAGAATCAAATACATGTATATATGTTGATGATCGATCTGAGCATAGTCACTTGTCTTGTTAGATATGGGCCTGTTTTCCGGACTAGTGTGGCGGGCCGGCCTGTGGTGGTTTCAGCGGATCCTGAATTCAACCATTTCATCCTTCAACAAGAAGGGAAGTTGGTTGAATCATGGTACTTGGATTTGTTTGCAAAAGTGTTTAATCAAGGTGTGAATAGGCCAGATGGTGCTATACTTCACAAGTACATGAGAAACGCAGCTTTGAGTCACTTTGGTCCAGAGAGCCTCAAGACAAAGCTTCTTTCTCAGCTTGAAGAATTTGTTCATAAGACCCTTATCAATTGGTCAAACCAGCCGAGTGTCGAAGTGAAACATGCCGCTTCAATCGTAAAATTCTACCTCCCTTAACTCTCTTATTTAAGCTTCATTTAATTCAACTTATTTTATCCAGATTGAGCTCAGAATTTCCAGTCGAGACCCATATACAAATACAACAAGAATACACTATTCTGTACGTCTGTTTGTTAGAATTACATCTCTTAAGAATCCAAAAATCAATTCTTGTAATTACAGATGGCTCTTGAATTTGGTGCAAAGAAGCTGTTTAGTGTGAACTGTGGAAAATCATTAAGAGAGTTAAGTGACAAGTACACTAATATTTCAAAAGGACTTATGTCTTTTCCTGTCAACGTACCTGGTACCGCATATAACAAGTGTTTAAAGGATCATAAAAAGGTATTGGACATGATCGAGGATGTACTTAAAGAGAGGCTTTCTTCACCTGAGATTTCTTATGGGGATATGCTAGATCATCTGATTCAAGACATGGACGTTGAGAGTTTCTTGACAGAAAAGTTTATTGTTCAGTTGCTATTTTCGCTTCTTTTTGTCACCTTTGACTCGATTTCAACAACTTTGGCATTAGCTTTTAAGCTACTAGCTGACAATCCTCAAGTGTTAGATGAATTAACTGTAAGTCAACTGTGATCCTTTTAATTTCTTATAAAAGCTATATTTCTTGTTTTATACAGAATTATATACTCATTTTTCATCAATTACGATGATGAATCAGGCTGAGCATGAAGCACTTCTGAAAAAGAGAGAAAACCCCGACTCTCCAATAACTTGGGAGGAGTATAAATCAATGACTTTCACCCTTCATGTGTGTTTTCTAGCTTTGTACTTTTTTTTTTTTTTAATTATATTTATTTTTTTTTTTTAAAAACATATGTCTACCACTTAGTTTGAGAATATTTTATCGTTTAAATTTTTTAAGACAAGTAATAAATTGAAATTATTCCGAAATATTTCAGGTCATAAATGAAACTCTTAGGTTAGGAAGTGTTTCTCCCGGTTTCTTGCGAAAAGCTCGAAATGATATTCAAGTAAATGGTATGAGTTACTAAAATATCTACTTTTTGAGATCACAAGCTCATATAGCTAGGTAAGTAATGGGTTTGATATAATAATATTTTGTGCAGGATATACAATTCCAGGAGGGTGGGCAGTTATGTTATTGAACTCTGCTCTTCAAATGGACCCCACTACATTTGAAAATCCTCTTGAATTTAATCCTTCTCGTTGGAAGGTATGTGAAATATCATATAGTTATGCTCATAGAAGATAATCTAGAAAACATGGACACGTCTCTTCTCTTCATCTAACTATCCATTTCTTCCTGATCATGTGATAAAAATTGTAACCTAGGAGCTAAAAGGAGGTGCTGCAGTGTCAAAATATTTTACCCCATTTGGAGGAGGACTGAAGCAGTGTGCCGGAGCTGAGTACACGAGGGTGTTGCTTTCTCTATTTTTCCATGTCTTGGTCACAAAATACAGGTATATATAAAAAAGAGGAATTCTTGAATAGCTTTGGTTTAAACTAATCGATTATAACCGTAAATATATAAGCTATATATCACAACCGTCATCATATTAGGTTATGTATATCGTTGTAATTAATCGATTTACGGTATTTTGAATGTATCCAAAAGGTATAGAATCAGGAAACACAAATCAGAGACTGTTTTTATAACATTTAGTTAATGGTTGTGTTGGATGTATAGGTGGACGAAGATTGATGGAGGCGATGTTGTAAGGACTCCTATCTTGCGCTTTAGGAATGGCGTTAGGGTAAAGATCACAAATGCGTCCTAAGTCCAATCGTTTTTTACCTTCTCAATTTCGTTTTGTCAAGCAGTTTGTCTTTTATATATATATATATACATGTATAGTTGTAAAAATGATAATGCTTATTTTTCTGTTTCAATGGAATATAGTAGTGCATTAATAATCTAAAAATGGTTCTCTCTCTCTTTTGCAAAAAAAAAAAAAAAAAAAATGATGATCTGTTTAGAATACAAGTGTGATAACTTTATATTATTATATTATATATCGTATTAAAATTTAAAATTATGTATTATTAAGATTAATTAATTTACTATAATATTCAACTTATTTCGTTGAGATGGCCGACAAATCAAACAAAGCCCACTAACGTTAGCACCAGTTAGGGCATTATAAAAAAGAGGTTAACTTGTAACAGTTAGAGAGAGAAAGAGAGGTGGTTTTCCTTAGGTTTGTAAGTTGGTGAAATGGTTTTCTTGTAGCGGAATATTATTATTTTTAAATAATTTTTGGATATCTAATTTAATTTAATTAAATATCTCAAAATCAAGAGTTAGATATTATATTTTTTAATATCCAAAATTTTTAGTTCATTTTTTTATAAATAATATTAATCTAGAAAAAGAATGGTGAAAGAAAAAATAGATTATATCTAACTAAACCTTTCTCCAATAACCAAATGATTCTTCACATTTTTCCTCTTCAAGCCACTGGCCACCAACACCAAGAGTTGCTGCCGTTGCCGCCGTGAACTGCCAGTTCCAAGCTATTACCTAATCTCTAATGTATATCTACATGTACAACAACTTTCTAGTGTATATCTTGATTCAATCCCAACTCTTGAGATAAAAATTGGAGAAGAAAAATAGAAAAGAAATGATAAATATTTTCTTAAAAGAAGTGATATAAAGCCAAAGGAAAGTGTGTTCTTATATATGAGATATTCTCCCTCTTGGACAAAGCTATATTCCTTTTTAACTCTCGTTAGGATTTCTCAAAATCTACTTTAATTCTCATTTTGTGGAAATGAAAATAAACTTTACTATTTCAAATCAATATCCACTTTTACCTGGTAAAACACAGATTTTAATTTAAGTATTTCCACATTGGCACAGTTAAGCCTATTACCACTTTAATTACAAACTGGATTTTTTTTTTATCCAAAAAATATTTTTTAACCTTGAATTCATTAAATCTCTATTTAATAAATCTAGCTTGTCCATTTAATAATTTTCTAATTAATTATTTAATTTCAATTAAAACTAAATCACACTTTAAATATGCTAATAGTATTTGGTTAATTGTTAAATTTCACTAGACTATCCTTATGAATCATATGCACCTTAGGCAAGTAGAAAATAAATTTATAGAAACTTTTTTTTCACCATATTACTTTCCGCAAAGATTTTCTCTATTGCATAAGGCATATCGTTCATAGGACCTTCTTTCTAATATAGAAAGGTTGAATCTCATCTTATCACCCAACATACCACGCATATTGGAACACATATTTTATAGTTCATCCTTTTAATAACCTTTGGATAGAGTCATGTTGAATGATATTAAAACATGATATCTCATACACTAATATTATAGTGATCTCACGTCTAAGAATCATAAGTACCATAGTCACTAGACAAATCTCATTACATTTAATATAATTACTAATGAGATTTGTCAAGTGATCATGTTCAATAATTAAATGTAATATCCCAATTTTTCTACTTCCTATAATTAGACCAAACTATAGTCTGAATACTTTAAAGAAGAAATTTTCTTATAGTTAACACCAAAATTTCGAGCACATTGTAAAATGGAATTGAGAGAAAATCCAAAAAAAATTTGTCTTTAAAATTTTAGACTAATGAAAATATAATATAATAGTAAGGTTATATTATAATAGCAAAAATGAGAAAAGCATAGGCGGTTCATCACTCAACCTTCAAATCTCTCATGCTATGAGATAAGTATGAAGAGATATTAATTTGGTCATCAATAGCAGTCATCCATGTAGTAGGCCTTAAGTAAGAAGTTAATAACTCAGCTGCCACTTCGTACAATATTACGAATTCAGAAGCTTCAGTATCCATAAATTTTCTCTCCTTCTATTAGCCCACGTGAAATTTCGAACTGAAATCAGAAATTTCCATCCATCCTTCATAGTCGAGAATCAGTGAAGGAGAAAGCAGAAATTCTATAGAGTACAGACACAACTCTGGGCAGTTTGTCTGAAACAGAGTATATCAGCCAAGAACAGTTACTGGTAAGAATTATCACTTCCTTTGTACTCAAAATCTTCAATTCATGTATAAGGTCGAAATTAAGAGTATAATTGATAAAATATAAGAAATCAACTTGAAACCGAGAACTTAGTCTTGTTTATATTTTCTAGACCAAGACCTTAGTCTGGGAAAGAAGAAAATATCTCGATCTAGATTGAAAACTCAGACCGAGAGACGTATATGAGACGTTAGTCTACAAAATGAGAAAAGACCTCGGTCTAGGAATGTAGAAAAGACCTTGGTCTGAGAAAGAAGAAAAGATCTCGGTCTGAGAAAGAAGAAAAGATCTCGGTTTGAGAAAGAAGAAAAGATCTCAGTCTGGGAAGAAAAAGTGATCGATCTAGGAAGAGTACTTGATCCGAAAGTGCTTTTCACACGGGTCGATGAGGTGGACTCCTTCAAGATGAAAAAGGGGTCAAATGGGTTTACGGGGTCTATGAGTCGACGGGTACCGTAGCAGAAACACAATTTTGACTCAAGTAAATTATGTATTTTTAAGTATAATTGAGAATCAAGTTTTTACTAAGATGAAAACACATTTTTGGCTAGGTTAGTAGCTGGCCAAAGTTAGAAGGATTGCAGTAAGCTCCTGCCAAGATAGGGCATACTACAGGTAAGTAAAGTCTCACCTACAACACAAGTCTTTTCACTATTTGTTCAGCTTGAGATTTATGATATTATTATGAATGCAACATAGCATGCTGAACCTTGAATTGTTTGTGTGGTGCTATGTTTTTATAAATCATGTTTGGAATTGAGTTTAAATTAGTTGAATATATACCTATTTCAAAAGTATAGAATGAACTTTCAGTTTTTATGTAAAAGCAATAAAGAGAAATGTTATGTTTTTTCTTGATGAGTGTGATATTTTCCATTACATAAACATAAAATTATAGTGAGGTGCTGGCTAGTCAGGGTAAACTGAAAGGAATCGCTGATCTTAGAGATTTACAAAATCAAGTATGATTGAGAGATGTCACTGATCTGAGTTGTGATCTGATCAGGATAGACTGAGCGAAATCGCTAATCTTAGATATTTTGATCATAGAGGACCATAGATCATAGTAGTGCAGACGGTAACATCCTCAGGGCCAATAGTAGAAAAGGTATCTCATTTACAAAGAAAGTTTGGAAGAGTTTACAAAACTATTCAATCGAGTTTTAAAATGTATTTGAATATGTTTTGTGCATGTGAGATAAAACTTTTACTTACTGAGTTATTTAGCTCATAGCAATTGTTTGTATTTGTAGGTGAGTATAAGAAATGAAAGACAGTAGTTCTAGAATAAGGTGAGTGAAGCGTTATCAATCTAGAGTGGAGTACGTATGGGCTCGACTTGTGGGGAGACAAGAAAGTAAGGATGTAAAGTTTTGAAAAGGCTTCTGTTTAAGTATTTTCAAAACTTTATAAACAGCAGAACCTTGTTTTATTAACCGATCTGTAAAGAGTATCACAATATATATATATAATCTTATATTTCAGTTAATACCGCTACCAAAATTTATGGAAACATAGTTTTTAGAAACTTTCAAATTTCTCTGTATTTTCATTTAAGAGGTTTCTGAGTTAGTAGGTAACGCTCCCAACTGGTTATATTTGAGTTAAAAGTGGGAATAACCATTTTCGAAAGGGTAACTCAGTGAGTAATATAGCCAGTAGGAGGGACGCTACAGAGTGGTATTAGAGCAATGTGTTAAAGGATCCGGTAGACAAAACTCATATGTACATGACACACAGGTGACAGCTTCATTCACTGTAAGTATAATAGTCTTAAAGAATTATTCACTTTAATTTTGAGTCTAATTGCTATTTGGATTTTACACGAATCTTAGATAGTTATATTAGAAAGATGCCAAGAAGATGTGCAGCTAGTGAGTCCTCCAGTAGATGGGCTAGTAGTTCAGCTAATGTACCCGACTAACAAGAGTTAAGTGAGTTAAGGAGATTAACTCAAACACAAGGGGTGATATTGGAAGCCTTGCTCCAACAACAATGACAACTAATAGAAATGTTGCTTCAATATCAATAACAAGGAGTACCCCTTCAGCGTGGGGTAAATACTAACTTCATGGCCGAGAAGTTTATGAAGTACAAACCTCCAGAATTCTCTAGTGGTCACGATCCAAGAATAGAAGAGAATTGAATCAGGACAATGGAAAGGCTATTTGACTGCACAAAAGTTCCTACAATGAGAAGGTATACTATGCCGTATGCTTGCTACGCAATGATGCCAATTATTGGTGGGACACTATGACTAGCACTTATGAGTACAACTTAAATATATATTAGCTTCTATAATGTGAAAACCTTACTTTTATACCAACTTAAATATATCTCTTGCAAAATTAAAAGTACAAAATTTATCTAATAAGGGAGGATGCTTAAAAACGATATTAAAAATTCCCTCCCACTGATTAAAATTTCGTTCTCCAAACTTAGAATAACTTTGAGAATTTAGCTCTCCCATCTTCTTCTTTTTCTTAGGTGGATTCTTCAGTTTTCAGACTTTTCCATAATACTTTATCTCTTCTACATAATATAGAATAATTCTACTAATGCTAAGAATTTACTCTATGAGCCTTGAAAATCTATTTCATATGCTCGTAACATATCCTCCAAGGTATGGATGGTTCTTTCTATTTGACCATCAATTTGAGGATGGAAAGCTGTAGAAAGTTTCAACCTTGTCCTTATTCCTTATGTAAGATATTCGAGAATGTTGTCGTAAATCTTGAGTCTCAATGTGAAATGATTGAGATTGGTACTTTATGTAATCTCACTATTAAATGAATATATAATTCTACAAGTTGCTCTGAGGAGTATGTGACTTTTACGGGTAAAAAATGGCCCCATTTTATGAGTCAGTCAATCACTACCGAAATTGAGTTGTACCATTTTGTAGCTTTTAGTCATCCGATTACAAAATTCATAGCTATTTACTCCCATTTTCATTTAGAAATTTTAATTGATTGCAACTCTCTTGCAGGTCTCTAGTGCTCAGCTTTGACCCTTTCACAAGTTAAGCATTTGCTTACAAAATTTATCTCATCATTTTTCATTCCGGCCATAAAAAATGTTCTCTTAGATATCTATACATTTTTGTCACTCCTGGATATACCGAATAAGGTGTATTATGGATTTAAGTTAATATTAAATTATTCATTTTTTCATTGTTGGGAATGCACAGTCTTCCTTTAAAACTAAAGATCTCAGTCTTCCTTTAAAACTAAGGATCTCAGTCTTCCTTCATTGATTTCCTTCTTCTACTTCTTGTTTAATTAATTTATGCTATTTGTATTCTTGGTTGTTTCTTAATTGAGACTCTTCCAACTAATTGATTTAATAAGTAGCATTAAACGGTACATAATGTGGATTTACTATTGACTATATTCGATTGTAAATTATAGTGTGTAAAAATTTTAATTTCAATTTGAAATCTCCATAAATAAAGAACATACCCTTCGTTCTTCTTAAGCACATAATAATGTTTTTTACAATATTTTAATATTGTTCATTCTAATCGCCTTAATTCATGCTCATAACACTTAGAGCATTAGGTAACATTCAGCCTCATACATAGCATGGCATACATGTTATAACCTATAGGCAAGTTTGCTTATTTGATTCATACATTCTCTCTCCACTTATATCTTAGTTGATAGTCTATACAGAGTGAGATTCCATGACACTTTGGCAAATTGTCTTTTCTTAGAATCTTCCATACTAAACCCTTTTAGTACTTTACTTATGTACATGACTGGGTTAAGTCTAACAATCCTTTTGAATATACAATCTCATGAATCCTTAAGGATTGCTAATCTAGAATCTAGAAAATAGATTAATGTCTGAGTGCTAAAATAAATTATGGCAAACTTCTATATATTACAAACTTATAAAAAAAATTATATTGTGAAACAAAACACTTAGGATCTTCCAAAAGTCTAAGAATACCTAAATCAGAGCTCTATAGGGCAAAAAAGAAATTCTCGAAGTTTACCTAGTAGGTTATAAAATGGAATTTCCGGATTTGTGAATAATAGGTGTTCTTATCGATTTTTGAATAGGCTAATCACAAAAAAAAATTATGAAATTTTATAGGGACTAAGTAGAGACATAAGCCTAAAAAATCATAGAGCCCTGAAATCATTAGTTATCAGAATAACAAGTTATATGATCTTAAAATTAGAGACAATTATTAAGTTTACCCATAATAGGACAGTTTTAATAATAATTTCGAAAAAGTGTAACTTGAGTTGTACTAATCAAAATTAAGTGAGTCATCAATTCTGAAATCTTAGGATGTTAAGATGTCATATTTTAGTATGTCTATAGTAAGATATAGGCAAAATAGAATGTTGGTCAAAGAAAGTTGCATGCTTGAAAGATTTTAGAACAATTAAGGTTTGATAGGATAAAAACATGAATATTTAACTAAGCATATATTTACATATCAAGATGCATGTACATTTAACAACTTAATTAAAATCATCATCTTTAACTCTTTAAGGATGCTTGAAAAAAATGTCTACTTTCCATATTTGGAAAGTTTCCTAATCAGGTTGTTTCCAAATCGATAAATATTATTTTGAAAAATTTCCTATTTTAGATCTTCTTCTAAACATAGGAAACATGTCAAAATAAAATTTCCAATCACATCAAATTCATCGTCACGGCCACCGTAGAGAGCAATACGAACCACTGCCTGGCAGCGGTGCTACTGCGCATGGGTAGTGGTCGCTCATAGCTGACTTATAGTGACTGTCCTGAATAGTAATCCCATTTTTCATGGTTTCCAAAAAATGTCCCAATTTAGATTTCATTAGAAAAACATACATGGCATCAAGAATATCCAAGAACAAGATCAAAACATCAAATTAAAATAATCAACATATGCTTTTTTTATATGACCTAGGCTCTGATACAATGCAGCGAAGGTATAATTTATAATTTTCGTATCTCATCTTAATCATTGCATAATTACATACAAAACATCGATTATACAATAATTATATATCACATATATAATATCTTTACAGAAAGCACAGTAAATCCCATGAATTTAAATTTCAAGTTCATGTTATAGGGTTACTTTAACCTGATGAGCAAATCGCTATAATTCCTTTTTTAGTCTAATTGCAAGGAGGATTCAAGACACCCATATGTTCATCCTCTAACCTTAATCCACATGATTCATTCGCTTAATTAAATTTTTACCTTGAGATTCAACTCATGAATCAAAATATTTGGGGAAAGAAATGAGAAAAATCCTCTCTTCTCTCTCTCAATTTTGGCCAACAGGAGAAGGAGGAGCCTTAGGCTTTTTGGCCACTTTAGGAATATTCATAATGTTTCACTAGGTCTAAAATTTTCTAATCATATTATATTTCCTTATAACAAAAGTTTCTTTAACTTAATTAAGAAAACAATGGGTCAATAACCATGTGCATGGCTAACCACCTCCATGGGCTAAATCCAATGGTTTTTAACTAACCCTCTGATTAATTTGACCCATGAAGATTTAATAATTTGGCTCATTAACTATTTAATGTTCAATTATAGCCCATGGTTTTTAATCAATCCTCGAATTAATTTGACTCATGAGAATCTAATAATTTGGCCCATTAATTATTTAATGTTAATTATTAGTTTGAACCTTTAAGACCATTTTATAATTAAATAAAAGTTTCTCTGTAATTTATTAATTTCTAATTAAATTAATTTTACACTTATTGAAAATCGATAATAATTTATAGAAAACTATTTTTCATATCATACTACTTTGCAAAGATTCATTGTCCAATAAAATATATAATTCAAAGAATCTATTTCTAAATACGGAAACGATAGATTTTCTTTTGATTACTCACAACCTTCATGTATAATATTTCATACCTAACGGATCAACCTATTTTAATGCTTGGCTGGCTAATTGGAATGATGTCAAAACATGAAACCCAACACACAAGATACCATAGTGATCTCATGTTTGAGGACCACATGTAATATAGTTATTGGATAATTCTCATTAACAGTTATTATTAATTACCATTAATAATTGTCATGTTTGTTACCATTAGTTTTTACTAAGAACTCACATAATTATCAAGATGTTCAATCAACGCTAATGGCCATGAGATCGGCCACCCTATATACTTTAGGTGATGAACTATGTGATTGTCTATCTATATCAGCAATTTCCATTCTCAACATCCTATGACAACAAATAGTTTGTTTCTTAAGCGTTATGTAGCTTGAGTCTCAATTAGCATGATCTCTATCATGGTATGTGTCTCAAAGCTTCATGGTCTCCAAAACACACAACTTAAGACACTGGACTTTATCATGGTATGTATTTATATAATATAATATATTAATTCTAACAAAATCAATAAACATGATAAATAATAACTAACTTTCATAAATGACAATTAATGATAATATATGATATCTTACTATATCTGCTTAAAGATAGTATCATATAAAGTTATTTGCCCTATCGGGTTAAGAACTAACTGACTTCATGGGCATACAATTTCAATTACCTAGCATGACATAAGCATAGCATTACAAATGAGGTGTTTTTGGATTAGGGAGGACTGAGCAGAGTCGTTCATCTCAAAGATATTTTGATCAGGGAATATCAAGAGAGGTCATTGATTCTAGCAGTATTTTGATCAAATCCGACTGAGCGGAGTTGTTGATCATAATCAGGTCAGACTGAATGAGGTAGCTGATCACATATTTATATTTGTCACAAAGGACAATCAACTGTAGTAATGTTGACAGTAGCAACCTTGGCTCAAAATAGTAGAAGTAACACATGCCATTTGCATAGTATCTAGAAATGCATAGTCATGATCATTCAAATGAATTTTATGGTTTTATGCAACTGATATATGTATTGTGCATTGTGAGATAATAACTTTACTTACTAAGTTTTTAGCACATAATATTTACTTGTATTGTAGGTAAGCCAGAAGGAAAGTCTATAGCTTCAAGGTCTAGTGAATGAAGCTTGATCATCAACTATGTTTTGGGATCTGTTGATGTTTGAGTATATATAAATACAGTATTATAAAATTCAAATTATTCCATATTGTTGTTAAACATCTTTCAAGTTAATTAGTAACACTCCTTACTAGTTATATTACAAAGTTAATTGTTTTCTTAAAAATATTATTAATAATTATAAACATAGTAGGAGGGTGTTACACTTAATGTGACATTTAAATAATTTTCAATGGTAAAAATATTAACTATTAATAATAATTATATAGTGACTAAAGTGTATGTGATTCTAAAACTTGAGATCATTATACTATCTTATGTACAAGCTCTTATATTTTGATATCATTATAAAAGATCCTAACCAAGGGTTATGAAGGGTGAACCACTAGGCATAAGGTATTGTACAAGAAGGTTATGAGTGATCAATATGAGATTTATTGCTCCTGTATTGTATAATATAAATCCTATAAGTTGTATGATTTTATTGAATAAGAAATTTTGCATAAGATAGAATGGTCTGTAAAGAGTTTTAGTAAATTCATTATCTATGTTTATTAAATATATAATAGTTTATTTGATTCGTCTATTATGGTTTAACACTCAAATATTTTCCTATGACGAATCATGATATTAGTAAGATGAAATACTTGTTGTACAATTATTAGACATAACAAACTCTTATGAAATATATTTGCTTCTCATCTCTCAATTAGTCTTGATACTTTATTAGAAGTTAATTTTAGTTTAAAAATTTAAATAATCATGAGATGATTAAGTTTTTAGTAATATTCATGTGCGAAAATCGACCTATTGAGATTATTAAAATGATTTGTTTTAATTTAGAAGTTGCATTAGGAATATGGTATAGTTGACTTTCCTTCCATACTTAATAAAGTTAATTTCAATTCGAAATAAGTATAATAAATTATTAAGAAATTAATAAATTAAAAAATTATTAATTTATTAAAATTTTACTTATATATATATATATATATATACAGGATAAGTTCTATGGACATATTTTTTTTACATATTATTTTACGATTTTTTTAGTCAGTTGAATTAACATTCGTCTAATGATTTCAGCATTCAATAATTATTAAATAATATCGATATTCAATAAATATAAATAAATAATGATTATTAAATTATTTTAATCTAATGAACTAAAAATTATTTTAAATGATCTATAAAAAAATATGTACATAAAACTTATTCTTATACATAATGTAATGAATACGAACTAAAAATTGAATATATAATTATATATCAAGTAATTAGTTAAATTCTAAAAATATAATATATTAATTAAATAATATTAAGTTAAATTTAAATAATTTGATAACTAATGAGACGTTAATGCACTTAGTTAGATGGCTTGCTGCTTTATTTCTCTATTTTATAAGTATTATTAACAAAGAAAATATCATATGAAATATTTTCATATGAGACTACTACTTATACCTTATGTGAAAAAAATATACACTGAATTTGATGGGTGAATCGCACTCCACTTTCTCGCTATCGTTTGATAATTTCTCCCTTTGGAGGGTTTGATTGCCCGTCAAACCTAAGTCGAAAACCCTGAGTTGATAAGGACTCTACTACTACCATCTAATAATAATTTATTTCGACCCAAAAGAAAAAAAAAATTTATTGCTTACCCCTTCTCATTCTCTCTTTTAGCCGGAAATTTCGAAGAATTGTCTAGGTCTCTGCTTTGCGGTTCATGCGGTGCAGTCTGTGTGAAAAAGATGGTGTTCAGGATTGCCCACAAGAGATTATCTGCAGTTAGCAACTACCTCAAGGGTCCGCCTGTAATTTATCTCTTTCTTATTAATTAATAATTTGCTCAAAAACTTACTGGTCCTCGCTTTGATTCTGTGTTTATGATCACCTTGTACTCTCAACTGTCTAGTTAGCATCTAGAAGAATACAACAGAAGTGGCGGATTAAATTTTCCGCCTTGAAATGAACCTAAGAAATGGTCATATATGTATTAGATTCGATAGGGAGCATTATGCTTAACTTTTTTTTTTTTTTAAGTAGTTTGAATTTCAGTTGTATATATTGTTAAGTTTATTTTTTTTAAACTATGTCCAGTGATTACTGATGTAGAGAATGTTGTGCCGGGTTCAATTGCTCAGCAGCGTAGAGGGTCGTCTGCTGCCTCTGTTTCTTCAGACATATTAGAAACTCAGAAAGGTCGGAAAAGGATTTCTAAAGATGAACGAAAAGCTATGGTGGAATCTTTTGTGAACAAGTATCTTCTCATTTCCTCTTTTGAAGTTTCCATAAAATGTTTTTTACACTGCTTATGTTTTTTCTGTTTTTAAAGTTTGTTTCTGTGTTGAATGGGTTTGTTAGATTCTCTTATTATGGTTCATGGATAAATGGCTTCTCATGATTGAGTCTGTAAATGTTTGAAATCTTTCCTGTGTTACTATCATAATGACATTTGAGTTTGATTCCTTGTGTCCCTGTGGTATTAGGGGAATAAATTTGACGATATCAGGGCACTTAAGAAGGCAATTAGCCATACCCTTTTTTTTAGTTTCCCATTTGGTGAATGTATGTTCTATAAATGTCCATTCTCTTCGATATTAGTATTAGTAGCCATTTTCTCATTTATCTTTACAATTGCTTTGTTTGGCTTAACATCGTGTGATGGCTGTCGATCGTGAAAGGGGCATAGAACACTTAATCTTGGTTAAAACTTTTTTTTTTTCTTACAAAAGATCAGATACTGTTCCATTAATAATTTTCTATTATCACATTGCCCACTTTACACTCCAAAAGTGGGCTTTTAAAAAGTTTAGTCCGTAATTGTCTTGTTTGCAATGAAAAGGATTGGCACATGTCCTCATTCACGATAATGTGAAAAAATATGCAATTAATTGACAAAAATCACCATGTTCCATGAACATATTCTAAAAACAGAGAATAAAGGTATGAAATAATTCAACTCATCTTTTCTGTGCAAGATTATACATACTTATAGACCCTTCTAGGATTCGAAATAGGAAAGTAATCTGTCTAATAAAGAACAGATCCCTATAGTTACTATTCTACACCACTAATTTCTCTATTTATCTAAATATAGAATCTACTCAAATATGGTACATAATTATAGCCTAATTCCCAGGGTTCCGATAAGACTTTCAACATATTCAATTACTCTTTCCAAGTTTGCATTCTAATCTCACATTGCATGGCTGGCTATCTCTAGATTTAGGCAATGCAAGAAGCTTACTTCTGCAAAATGCAGCCTTCACTCCATAAGTTCATCCTTAGATTTCATTAGATAAGGCTTCTCTTCATTATTAAGATTGCGGTTTCTTAGCTTGAAGACTTTTTCTGATTAAGAATTTTATCGAAGTCGAGAAACTTCCTGCTGTATGCTCCATCTCAATGAGAACTGTTATAATAAATGAAATGTGGGATCAGAGCATTAGTTTTTGGAATTTCTTGAGACTATAGGTTGAATTACGATATTGGTATTGTTACTTTGCAGGTACAGATCGACTAATGAAGGAAAATTCCCAACAGTTTCTCATGCTAAAAAACAAGTAGGTGGTTCTTACTATGTCATGAAGAAGATCCTTCAGGAGTTGGAGTGCAAATCTTCAATATCGTTCATAAAGGGCAAACACCAAAATTCAATAGGAGAACCGTCACATAAAGGGAATGAGTGTTTAACTGAAAATCAATCAAGTAGCACAAGGACTATCAATGCACGATTTGAAACTAAGTCCCATATGGTAGCTATCCAAGATGTGGAGATTAGAATGAATGGTGGCGAGAATTCGGAAGCTGAGTCAGGATCCAATGCTTACTCTCAATCTGAGAGTACCTCATCTGAAAAGGTTTTAGATCCCACCACTATTTCATTACGTGTTTGGCCATAATCGATTGTAAAGTAGTTGTGTTTCTGTACTTCTTTGTGAAACAGGATTCGGACTACATATAAAAAGTGTTTCTTGCACGATTGTCTTAAGAAGGTTGAAAACTGACAAGGGGATAGACAACCAATAGACCTAGCGGAGGGACTAAATAGTCAAGTTGAGTTCTTAGGCTCCTTAGCACTTTTTTAGGCCTAGTACTTGTTCAAAAGCAATGTGTGCTAGAATATGTCTGTGCGGATTAGACAGAGAATATTGTCAGAGTTAGTTTTGGGGATACATTGTATGTTTGGAAGTTTGTGTTCTAGGAATTATTCCAATCAGGGTTTGATTACTTTATTTTCAGCTAGAAATTTAGCCTAGGATCAAGTTACTGTGTGTAAATATGAAATGGATCAGCTTTTACTTTCTGGCTTTAGGTGTAACTGGATAGTGGACACTGAATAACTGCAAAGAGATGGAGTCGTAGAGCTTACATGAACTGGTCTAGAGATGGACTTGTAATGAATTAACTCTTGGAGGATGAATACCTTTGCCAGTCATGAGTTCCTACAATTTTTCCAGAGAAATTCTAATACATTCCTAGAGAATTAAGTTTACATACTCTAGGACTAAGGAGTAGAAGCCATGTAGGAGAGAAGGAAGAAAAATTTACTTTTCTTCTAGATAATCTGTTCTCATTGAATATAGAGTATGCAACTATATACTTAAGGAGCATGTAAGAATGTCTCCATTTGTCGATTACTAAGTTTCAACCTTCAATGGTTCTTTAAAAAGTGGAAATCAATACCATTTTTTTTCTTCTGGTGCATGCTTCCCCCTGAAAAGTGGATGGTTATGTACTCTGTGTTTTTGCTTTCAGGTTACTAATCCTGTAATTCGAACACCAAGTGATCTGCTGAAAAGGGATACTGAGATAGCTTCCAATTTGTGTACTGGAAAACAGGATGATAGAAAGCAAGGGAAAGTCTTCGAAAATCATTCTGATTTTCTTGCAATTAGGTGTCATCTGCTAGACAAAGAGGAAAATAAATGTTATGAAGTAGGCAGGGATGATAAAAAGGTTATATCTTATTCTGAAGGTCGGCCTGCACTTAAAGGTGCAAAGGATAGTGAAAATAGACAGCCAGAAGAGCACATTGAGGTAGACAAATTATCAAAGTAAGCATTTCCTTCATGTTAATTTTAAGTATGGAATTAATAATCTCTGATTAGGCACAAGTTAGTATTAATTACATGTGATATTCTGCATTGTGTATAGTAGTTGTCATCATCGATAACCTCTCTTAAACTTTCACTATGAGCAATCATGTCTTCTTCCTTAATGAATTGAAAGGAATGCACTTCATAAAATATTTCTATTTTCCTCAATCCTAGTAGAAATTAGTTTCCTATGAAGACATATATAAGTAACCAAACTCAAAAACCCTATAAGTTCGAAAATAAATAAATAAAAGAGGTTACCAAATGGAAAAATGCATACTTTCCATGGAAAGGAGTACACAAGAACTTTGGATAAGGAAATTTAGAAAATCGAGATTTGTGATGATTAGGCAGATTTCTTAGTCTAGACTCCTCTTATTCTAATCTCTTGCCAACTGAAGTTGTCAAAAAACTAGGCCAAAAACCGAACTGATCATCTGAAACCCGGTGTGTTTAAACTGTATTGTTGGGTGGTTGTCCACAGATTTTATCTAAATTTAACCCGAAGAATTTGGCCGGGTGATGGATTTGGAGAAAATTGGCCACCACCCAGTCAAATCAAGTTAATTAATATATATTGCGGAAATAGATAAAAACTGTTCTATATTACATCCTATATATAAACTACATAAGAGATATGAAAGGAAAAAAATCTCATAAAACTTAGGATTAAAAATTAGGAATTTACATGACTAACTGTTAGACCCGTCATTATTATTATTAGTAGTATTATTATTATGAGGCTATTTTAGTAATTGGCTGGTTAGTGGTATAATTAGGAATAGTATGGTTAGGGTTTAGGGAGGAATTTATTTTGGAGAGTAAGAACTCTTAGGGAGAGACGGTCTACCTCTCGAATAGTACACCAACGTATGTTATTTTGGCTATTGCATAATAAAGATTAGTCGTAATTCTATATCTCTAGATCGTGTCCTATCACTAACCTAGCTGTAATTATGTGCTAATTCTATGCCTAAAATAAATACATTTGACTTAATCAAATCTGATTTGATTTGATTTCGTCCACACTTCCCCTCAAGCTTGGTTGCAGATATTGATGAGGCCAAGCTTGCTGATAAGAAAATTAAGAGTCCGTTCGATTAGTCCTTTTGTGAATATATCTGCTAGCTGATGTGATGTAGGCACATACTCAATTCTAATTATATCACTATCAAGCTTCTCTTTGATAAAATGTCGATCCACTTCTACATGTTGAGTTCTATCATGATGGACCGGATTATGGGCTATAGTAATAGTTGACTGATTATCACACTAAAGTCTTATAGGTTCTTCAAATTCAATTTTCAATTCTTCCATCACCCTCTTTATCCAAATGAGTTCACAAACTCCCATCTCATGTCAGTAAAAAAACCATGTGTTGGTTGCACGGAATCATTCGATGAGGGAGCCCAGGGCGGAATAATGAGCACTCGCCCTAATGACTAAAGCAAGGAGAGGGACACTGGGGTGTTCTCGCTTTTTATAGACCCAAAATTCTTCCACTACTTCTTGCAACCATGGACTGTTTTTTACTTCGCCAAGTCACTAAGCTCCCCCACAATAATGTACAATATTCTGATATTGACTTTCAATCATCTATGGATCCTACCCAATCTGCATCAGTAAATGCCTTCACCCTTCGGTCTTCTGTTTTTTAGAAAAATAGCCCCTTTCAGGTGTTTGTTTTAAGTACCTTAGTATTCTATAGACTGCATTAAGATGACCCTGACATGGTGCATGCATGTACTGACTTACTAAGCTTATTGGAAATTGGTCTTATATATGAAAGGTAGATGAGTTTTCCTATAAGACGTTGATAAGTTTCCTTGTTGACCGGTTTCCCTTCAAATATCTTTGCTTTATTTCCAAGTTCAATTGGAGTGTTACTCAGCTTACATCCTAACATCCCGGTCTCGTCTAAGAGATCCAAAATGTATTTCCTTGAGAGATAGAAATACCTTTTTTACTTCCTGCAAATTCCATCCCGAGAAAATATCTCAATGGTCCGAGATCTTTCACTTTAAATCGCTTTATTTCTTCAACATCATTTCTAGTGACAATGATATCATCCACATACACAATCAGAATGGTTATCTTCCATTTTTCAGAATGTTCGACAAAAAGTGTATGATCAACTTGCCCCTAGACTTAGTTACACGTCTTGATTACCTTTGAGAAATGATTGAACCAAGCACAAGGAGATTGTTTCAAGCCATACAGTGACTTGTTAAGCTTGCCAACAGTTTGACTTTCCAATTTTTCTTTAAAACTTGGAGCTTGACACATAAAAACTTCTTCCTATAGCTCCCCATTTAGGAAAGCATTTTTAATATCAAGCTGATGTAGAGGCAAGTCAAGATTGGCAGCCAATGAGAGAAGAATTCGGATGGTATTAAGTTTTGCAACATGAGCAAATGTTTTCGTATAGTCAATCCCATAGGTTTGAGTGAAGCCTTTTGCCACCAATCATGTTTTATGTCTTTCAACTGAGCCATCAACCTTATATTTAACCGTGAACACCGATTTGCATCCCACCATTCGCTTTCCTAGTGGTAATTCTACCAAGTTCCAAGTGTTAGTTTGTTTGAGAGCACTCATTTCTTCAAGAACTGCTACTTTCTATTTAGGGCACAATAATGCCTCAATCGATCTGGGAATCATTACACTAGACATATTCAAAATAAAAGCATGAAATGAAGGAGATAATTTTGAGTAGGAGATGAATTGGGAAATAGGATGATTAGTACAAGATCTTACACCTTTTCTTATTGCAATAGGAATTTCTAGATTAGGAATAGAACTAGATTTACCTAACTCATTTTGTAAGAGAGAATCTACAATCGGTTCATGTGCTTGGCCGTGAGAAGGGTTCATGATGTCTTTATTTCCTCTAGTGATTTTCTTTCTGGAGTAGACACATAACTCTTGCTAATTAGGAAGTAATGCATCTCCCCCTGATTCTAGAGTCAGTCCATGGTCAAGCGAGGGAGACATAAGTGGGTCAGGTGGAAGAGACATAGATGGGTCAGGTGGAGGAGACATAGAAGGATCATTGTCAATGTTGAGAGGCGATAAATCAAGAAGATTCCAACAAGCTTCATGATGTTTCTCCCCCTGAAGTGAAGTTGGATTAAAATAAGGAGTATCTTCAATAAAGGTGACATCACAAGAAACATAGACCTTCTTGGTTGTTGGACAGTAGCACCTATACCCTTTTTGAGTTGGTGAGTAGCTAATAAAAACGGTTTTGATTGCTCGGGGGTCAAGTTTGTTTCTATTGTGGAAATGGATGTGGACAGAGGCAGTACACCCAAATATTCGTAATGGGAGAGCATGAGAGGTGGAGATATGTGGATAGGTTTGGTACGAATAGATAGTGGAGTTTCAAAGTTGATGGTTCGATTGGGTAATCGGTTAATGAGGTAGGTGGCAGTTAGGATAACATCGCCCTATAGATACTTTCGCACATTCATAGTAAACATGAGAGCACGAGCCACTTCCAATAAGTGTCTGTTTTTTTTTTCCGACACCCCATTTTCCGACACTTCCAATACATGATCTTTGATGCAAAATACCGTTTTCTAGAAGATAATTGCTGGTAACATAATTGAAATATTTTGTTCCATTGTCAGTTCTGAAAGTGCGGATATGAGCTTGAAATTGGGTTTGAACCATTTGGTGAAAGGGTTTGTATATATGGCTTGTTTCAGATTTTTCATAAAGAAGATAGGCCCATGTAGTCCATGTATGATCATCGATAAATGTGAGAAACCACTTTTTGCCATGAGAAGTGGGAATTTTTTATGGTCCCCACAAGTCATTGTGGATCAAAGTAAATGATTATGATGGTAGATATGTTTTCTTTGGAAAAGAAGTGCGAGTATGCTTGTCAAGTTGACATATTTCACATTCAAACGAAACATAATTTTTATTATTGAATGGAGATGGGAATAATCGTTGTAGGTATAAAAAATTTGGATGGCCAAGTCTATGGTGTCATAACCTTATTTCCTTAGCGCTAGAATTAGAAATAGGTGCAATACCAGATACAAAAGCTTGTCGACTTCTTGATTGAGCGTCATCAAGATAATAAAGACCATCATGAACCTTAGCATTGCCAATCGTCTTCCCTGATAGCAGATCTTGAAATTGACACGAAAATGGTAGAAATTTAGTAAAATAGTGATTATCACGAGTGATTTTGCTAATCGAAATCAAATTACACTTTAGGGTTAGTACATGTAAGACAAATTTATGGATAAGAGTAGATGATAATTGTATATCTCCAATTCTAGCAACAAGAGTTAAGGTTCCATCAGCAATTTTGACAGTTGTATGAAGAGGATATGGAACATAGGAGTTGAAAAAACTAGAACAACTTGTCATATGATCAAAGGCACCTGAGTGATAGAGGATAGGGTTGAATGAACAGTATCAGATTAAGCAACTGAGCATGATCCAACAGTGGAGGTCTGATTGAGGAGGCGACATAGCTGTTCAATTAGTTCTCTGCTGAATTGAGGAGTAAGTGACGATGATGAACCAGAATTATCCATTTTACATTGGTCAAAATGAACATAAGCTCATCCATCAACCTATTTGCGAGGTTGCCAATTTTCTAGTTTTCCATGAATGGCCCATCATGTTTCCCGAGTGTGTCCAGGATGATTACAGTGATCACACCAGGGTCACTTATTCAAGTGTGAATCAAAGGTAGGTCGTTTGTTCAAAAAAGAAAAAAGAGCTGAAACTTTTGGGAAGGAGACAGTGTTGTAACATCTTGTAGCATTACCTTGCGGCGACCTTCCTCGCGCCTGACTTCAGCAAAGGCTTCTTCTGGGGAAGGAAACAGGTCTTGTGCCACTACTCGACCTCGTACTTCATCTAGGTTGTTGTTAAGACCTGCAAGGAAATCAAATGTTCGCTCCTTTCCAAGGTTGCGTTTTTGTTTTTCACTACATTCAACACACATTAGATCATCTTCAAAAAACAAATCAAGTTCCTGCTAAAGATCTTAAAGGTTAGAGAAATATTGGATTATAGTTTTTGAACCCTATTTCATCTCTTTTAGCATTGAATGAAGTTTGAATATTTGAGAGGCGTTTTGAAGGTCAGAATACATCCTGCGAGTAGCATCCCATACTTCCTTTGCCATTTTGCACCAAAGATATCGGCGGTTGATCCTTGGTTCTATTGAGTTGATGAGCCATCTGAGAACTATGGAATTCTCCACCATCCATGTTGCATACGTCAAACTGGTAGGGCTTGGTATTGGAAGATCTCCGGTGATGTAGCCAAGTTTACCACGACTACAAATAATGATCTTGACAAATTGGGCCCATTGTAGGTAGTTTTTTCCATCAAGTTTGCGGGTGGTGATATGAAGGGAAGAAGTCTCACTTCCGAAAAGATAAGTGACAGATATTGGATTGTGTTCAACTGGAGATTTTCTGGAGTTGATGAGGTCAGAGTTATTCCCGGAAGAGGCTATCTCTTTCTCACCCATTGAGTTGGTGTTAGCGCCGGAGAAAGCTGGATTTCAGCGAACCTTGCTCTGATACCATGCAGAAATAGGTAAAAACTGTTCTATATTTCTTGAATAGAAGACACTCTCTATATATAGTACATAAGAGATATGAAAGGAAAAAATCTCTTAAAACTTTGGACTAAAAATCAGAGATTTACATGACTAATCTAACTATAATTATGTGTTAATTCTATATCTAAAATCAATACATTTAACTTAATCAAATCTGATTTGATTTGATTTCTTCTATATATATATATATATATATTATTCATCTTTCAAACTTTTCCTTTCATTTTTCCCTTTACTTTTGTTCTGTGACACTCGAGGTCTTTGCCTCTTGCGCACTTTCTCCAATCTCTGATTCTCTCTTTCCCGCTAGGTCACTACGATCTATCTCCGCCATGATCCCTCATGCCTCTCTTGCACTTTAATGAATGAAGTTAATTTTCATCTTTGATTGTTGAGGATGATTTCAATATTAAAGTTAAGGATTTGATGCTAATATATTAATTTTAGGTTATTAAAATAATATTCTTCATGGCCAAATTATTTATAATGTTATTGATTATTACTTTGTTATATTTTCTAATTAGAGAAAGGGGCACCTTTGGGTTTATACCAAACCCGAACTAAAGATGTGGCCAAATTTATGAGCAATTTGGGTTGGCCATAGGTGAAAAATTCAAAACTCAATTACATGTGAGTTTGGCCACAGAAATGGCCAACATCCGAGCCACCGGGTCAATACATACTCCTGTTGATAACATGAACTTGTACATGTTTTTCTAGCTTGTTGGCCTCTTTGTTTCGCTTTCCAGCTTGTAAATGACTACTTCAATGTTATAGTTAATTGATCAATTCTTTTTGGTTGTCCAGAGAGAAGTATCTGCAGTGTGATGAGGGAGAAGTTAATAAGAAACCATCTCTGTGGGGAAATTTGAAGTTGATTGCAGATGGTATAATCAACAAATGGAGGAACCGATGACGGGTTAGAAGGACCAATTTTTATAAATTGTTCGAGGGTACTGACGTGGTATATTTCCTTTTTTCTATTTTTTTTTTGGGTGGCAAAAATGTGGTATTTTCTTACCTTCTCTACTTTTTGGAGGCAAAAAGTGGAGAGGGAAAACTATGTGGAGTACCAATGTGGTATTTTGTTGTAAATTCCTTATTTTGTAGATCATGGATTTGAGCAGGAAAGAGAGCTCTCAGCTCTGTTTTAATTATTTGGGATCTGTTTTAATGTTGCTGAAAGATAATGATAGTATTTAGTAACTTTTTTTTTTTCTTTTGAAGAACGGTTAGACTCGAATCCAATGCCACGTCATGAAATTTGTCGAAACTGTAAACCTTATGTACCCTATCAGCTTGGGATGGTTAGTTAAATAGGATTACGTTAGAAATATACTCTCTGATAAAGTATGATATTTGACTTTTTCTTTTCATTTATTTAATACAAAAATAAAACGAAATATGAAATTACTCTAATATCCTCAAAATTCTCTTTCAATCCATTATTCCTCTACCCTCACCCTTTTCTTCTCTTCTTCCTTATTTCTCATTGAAGCAACGGGAAAAAAAATTAATTTTCATTTTTGCTCCACTTTTATGATATATTTGTTTCAAAATTTTATAATATCTAGTCTCTTGTCAAAGATTTCAAACTAAATTTAATATCATTTGGTTAATTTTAAAAAATTTTATCTTTGATTATATAACTTCAGTTAAGATGTTTATAAACTCTATGAAAAATTTTAAAAATCTATTTCTATGATGTATTTATATATATAATTTTATAACATCACTACCTTTGTTCATATTTTGGATTGGCTTTAGTTTGAAATCATAATTACGGATTGGAAAACTAGTTTAATGAAAGCTATCTGAATGGAATTCATTTCTTAAATGAAAAAAGAAAAAAACAGAATTCAATTCTTCAACGAGACAAAACAAAAATTGTTTTTTATTGTTCGTCGAGTTGGTGAGAAAGAAGGAAGAAGAGGAGGAAAATGTATTAATGTCTTTTTATATATTTTGGCGTTTAAATTAAATTGATCACAAAGTTTAGGGTTATTTGAACAGAAATATGGAAATTAATCTATCTAACAGAAGAAGTATTGAATTAAACCCCAACTTCCAAATTATCTCTATTAGCTTTCCTTCGTAGACTCAAACCACACAAGCAAACTAGCCAAATTAAGGAAGGTGCTTGCATAGTACTCTCAGAGGTCAAGGTGTATAATATAAAATGAAAGAATAAGATGACGTGTATAATATACATAATCTACAAATACCTGATCTAAACTAAGATATTGGCATTTTCCACTACTTGCATCACCTCAAAAAGCCCTTCTACCCTAGTCTTCCTCAAACCCCATCCTGATTCCTCACTGCCTAATTCCGATACCTTACTCACTTCCTCATTGTTAAATTCCATGCACTTTCCTTCTTACAAAGTGCAAATGCCCACGTGACAAATCGTAATCCTACATAACAAAGTGAAACAGTACCGTACGGTCAGGATCGTGTCAGATAGGCATGTCACTTGTGAGATGTATTGTTGTGAAACCTGCTAGACAGGACCAACCCAATCAGACTTGCTTAGTAACGTGTCTCATCATTAGTAACAAGACTTTTACGGTTTTTGCTCTTGCTCTCCGCTTATCCTCTCTTCTTCACTCCTTTGCAGAAGCTCTTCATATACTTTCATGGAGTTGGCAGTGAACACCTCCATCTCCTCAAAGATGCGTAATAGACCCGCCTGCAAATTGCTGTTACTAGTCTCACTTTGATATACAACTTTTCCATCCATCACATTGTCATTACTAGCCCCTGAAACCAGAACTATTTTGTTCATTGCCTGAATCTTTTTATGTAGCTTTTGGTCTTCTTTCTCCAAATTCCGAGCTTTTCTCTCCAAATCCTTATTCCCCAGCATCTTCTGGTGCAGTTGTACCTTCTCATTCTCCCATATATGAAGGACATTCATAGTAAAAACCCGCATAGAATCAATTACTTCATTCTCTGATACACTTTCCAGAGCTTGTGACCATTGATTGCAGATTATAAACACAGGTGGTGCACCTATCCTGCTTGGAGAGAAGGGTGCTATACCATCTGCTGTTTCTTCAGGTTCATATAACAGACATTTCAGAAGCCAGTTATTCAAGGCTCTTATGTAACCTTTTTGGGCACTGATCCAGCTAGAGAATCTAAAGGTCCAGTTAACGAGTTCATGCTCGAGTTGTGAAATTGCTCTAAGATGAGCATCTCCAAGGTTTTTGCAGGATGTGATGGGACTTAAATTCTTAGCTTCTTTCATTGCTTGGTATTGAGCGTTATGGCATTCAAGCATAGATTTCCACATTCTGGCTAACCTGAAAGTAGTAATACATGACATAATGGTTACATCCAGGTTGTTTTTCTGTAATCAAAAAGATTCTGAAGAGTGCACAATGAAGAATGACAAGCATACACAAAATACAGAGGACGAGTGATATCAGTATTTGTGGACTTTATCAATGGTTCGAAGCACAATAAATTGTTTCTATCCACACTGAAGTGAAGGGACCTAACAGCCCAACGAAAAAATTTTGAAAAAGAAAAAAAAAAAAAATATATATATATATATATATATATAAACAGTGACCAAGCTAAAAGCTCTGCGGGTCCCACGAAAAGTCAAGCGTGTTTGATCATTAACTGAATTCTATTGTCTTTCCTACAATATTCTACAATGACTTGAAAAATATAATTATTAACTATCTGAGACTAAACTGAAACTACAAAAGGCAAATGACTGTCCTCACTCTCCAACCCCGAACTTGATTACATACACTATAGATGAATAAAACAACACTATAGATGAATGAAAAGTACCATATATATGTAAAGAACCGTGGATTTTAAGGAGGCCTGGATCTTAATCTACTGACACAATACACATACAAAACTAAGTGTGTATTTGTTATCTTCCCAATCCTTAACCAAAACTCCCTCATTATCCACAACTGTGTGACAAACACCAATTACACAGATAACTTTCACTTTGATGCAATTCCTCCCTCGTTAACTAGTAAAATTGTTATAAGCCGTATTTATGTCAAAAAGGGCATCACTGGCCAGATTCCTTAACCTCTAGAAAAAGCGAAGCCACAAAAGTGACTAACAAATTAGAATTATTAAACAACAAACTGCAAGAAAGGATTTCCCTTCCTTTCATGCACATGTTTTTTTGTTGTTTTTTTTAATTTTATAACTATTTTTTTAATTCACACCTCTTGTTATGCTTTACATGCATATGTGAGCTTTCTAGTGAGCCCAAATAAAAACCAAGGTGAGAGTTATAGACTAGAATATAAAATACCAGAATGTGGGAAAATGTGGAGAAACATTGAGACAATTCACATACCCTTGGATAAATTCATTTAGTTGTGGCCACAGTTCTTCATCTCTAATCTTATTTATTGTGACAGATATCTTGTCAACAATTTGAATGGAAATCCTTATTTTTGTAGATAGACTCCTTATTAAATTTCGAGTAGAATCAACCTTCTGAGCTTCAGCTCCTCTTTCATCTAGACGCTTCAGCTTCTCACACTTCGTCTCATGAATTATTCGCATCTTTTCCTCTGCCTGATAAAGCATAAAACAATAAGTACCTCTTAACAAAGAAGATGATCAAGTGAAACTTTTTTAAATATTGTTTGGAAGGATGGGCTCCTAATAATAGTGAGCAAGTGAAATTTACAAGAATCAAGAGAAACTTTTTTAAATATTGTTTGGAAGGATGGGCTCCTAATAATAGTGAGCAAGCGAAATTTACAAGAATCAACAAGATTAAAAGCATACCTTAACTTCATTATAGAGTTTTTTCTCCCAAAGATACAATTTTTGTAAGGTAGAAGAAAGGTTTGTAGACCTCATCCTTATATCTTCTACAATATCCGTTGAGGCAGCACCAGCCTTGTCATCGGACGATGAAGAGACTATGCCTTTGGAAGAAGAAGGCTGTGAAGCAACTATTGATAACGAGGGAGCAATCGCATGCAACAGCTTTGAAGAAACTGATCATACAAATCAATGAAATAAAAGTTATAGAGAAGACTACATACATGATCCATAAAGTTTTATTACTCAGATGCATAGGCAAATTTTCAGATCCAAGGGGGTATTGCCCCCCCCCCCCCCCCCCCTCTCAAAACCTTGGCCAGTATTAGTATTTTACCCCTAATTTGTTAGTATTTTGTAAAATATACAGCTAGATTTTATTGTTATTTACATTTGTCCACCTTCATTTTCGTACAATATATCTAACTCGGTAAGATATACTCTCAGATACTCTCTGGCTCCACCCAAGTATAGATTACCCTTCTTTTAAGAAAAACACACAAATAGGGTTCCTACTCTAGTATCTTAACCTAAAGGGATTTCTAATCATACCGTGTTTGCGATGATATGGAAGCTTTCCCACCTCAAGCATCTGAGCAATTTCCTTTCCGGACTCTGAGGCTTTCTCAAATTGAACCTCAATTTCTCTCACAACCTCATATGCATCCCTTGAACCTGCTCGACCCGCCTTATTACCACCATGCCCACTTATCCTCTTCTCATTATCAATTTCTTTATCCACCACATGTACTTCATATTCCATCTTGTCATTCTCAGCAATTGCACTTTGCCCCTTACGATGGTAATGTAAGGCATCTGCATCATCATCATCATCTTCATCATCATCATCATAATGTTTCTCATGATCCACCTCTGCTTTTAAATTTTTCCCACCACCCTTAACATATTTCTGATCCCTATCTACTTCTTTAACAACCTCACCCTGGTAATCTTCATATTCCAAATCCGGGATCCCCTCCTCCTCCCTCACCTCCTTTGAGTCCATGCTTGGATTGTATGCACTATAGTACTTATCAGAAGTATCAAACAGGTTCATAAAATCCCAAGGAGAAGCTCTAGGTGGTGAAGGTGGACGAGGTGGTGGCATAGAGGACGAGCCTCGGGCTAGGTCAGGTGACATAGACATATATGCCGGTGGAGGGGAAGAAGAGCCGTAATACCCACCATAACCACCGCCATAATTTGGATATCCATTATATGGATAGGGATTTGAATTCACATTCGAATAAGGATAAGAGTAAACCGAGGAAGAAGATGATTCACCCATGTGATATACCTTCTCTGGGCTGAAAGGTCTCTGCTCATACACCACAGAAGTAGTTGGTTTCTTCTTCATATAATTCATGTGCATAAACCCTTCACCTCCCTTGCCACTAACATCTATACCTTCTTCATCCTTTTCAATAAAGTCAATATGACCGCCATGAGCAAGATGCAAAGGCGAAAAGTGATCGGATTCATCATCGGAATCGGAATGGAAATGGAGATGTGAGCCGGAATCGGAGCGAGACAGGCGATGAGGAGGAGAAATTGAAGCTTGAAAATTTTTAGTAGAAATTTCACCCTTTCTCTGAGGAGGAAGATTGAGGTGAGGAGATAGAGGAGGATTTCCAGAAGAAGAGTTAACAAAACCCTGTTCGATAAAATTATGCAAGGAATGGCCAATACCTTTAAGAGAGTGAATATAAGCAACATGAGCCTCGGCTAGAGCGTACCGTTGATGAATTGCTTCGTCGAGAAAAGCGCATCGATCGCGACAAAGCTTAACGGCCGGTAAATCGTCAAGCTTTGAGCTGGTGCAGCCCATCGAGAAGGTATAAAAAAAAAATCTCACTCGATAGTCAAAAGAAGATTTGCCGAATCGAGCTGTTTACTCCGAGAAGTTGAGAAATCAATATCATGGTGGTGTTTGTTTCTCGGGAAATTTTCTTCTCTCTTTCTTAACAATTACTGTAAAATATACAGGAAATGGGAGGAAAAGGGAAGAGGGAACAGAGAGGGGGAATCTTTTTGCCAACTCGGTGTTTCTCGTCGGGTTGTAGCAGAGAAGAGCGTGGCTGTAATCTGTATGTAAGTGCGTCGGTGTAGACTACTAATCTGTAAAATTATAATAAAATTATAATAAAATTATATTAATAATTGATTTAGTAAAGATTAGTGAGTTAATTAGGTGGTTGAGCGCTAGTTAATTAATTGACTGTTTAGAGTAGAAAGGGGGTTTTTGTTGACCAATATGCAGAGGGGGGTGTTTGGTTTAACGGAAAGTTGACCTCCGTTGCATGCCTGCCGCCATCATGTTTTTTTCCCCTTGATTTTCTTTTGAAATGTTGCAGAGTATAATTTTCTTTCCTTAAGGGAATGGTTCAAATTTCTTCTTTCTAATTTGTGGACCATGCAATACACATTCATGGTTGCGAACCTCCAATTTTGACCCAACTTTATGCATTCTTATTTATTTATATAATTTTTTACCAATCTTTATTTTAAAAGGAAACATAAAAATGTGGTTTTTTTTTTTTCCTGCCTTGAGAACTAATGAAAAATTATAATAAAATCGGGAGAATAATTATAAATTTACTCTCATTTTAAGTTTATTTTAAAAATTAAACTCAACAAAAAAATTGTTGTAAAAAGAAGCTTCCATTTTGACTTTTATTGACTTTTGTAAAAATAAAAATAAATGACTAAAATACCTCTCCAATTAAGTTTCAAAACAAAATGTAAAAAAATAACCCTCACCCTCCTCCCATTTTCCCACACGATTGTCTTGTTTAACGGCTTCATCTTCTGAAACCGAAAGCCACGTCTTATCTTCTTCTTCATATTCTTATATTCTTCATCCCAAAATCAAAAAGTTATCTTATTTAAAATTGAAATTATGATTCGAACTAAAAATTCTAGTTTTGAGGAATTAAAAAAGAGGTTAAAGGATGATTCGCTGAAAGAAGTCATGAATTAGCAAGCAAGCTATGTTCTTAATGCTCGATGCTCAATAGGTTAGTAAGACTAGAACCATCGAACACTGAGATCAGACACTTCCATGTCTCTGATCTCATGCTCGATTGCTCGATGGTTCTTAATATTATATCATCAAGCCACGAGCATTTATGGCCCATCATTAGTGAAGAAGATGTATACAAACCCTATATTTCTATGATAGAAAAGCAAGAAGTGGTGGTTGCTGATATTAAGGAAAAGCTCACCACACGACAGTTGAAAATAGTTAGATTTACTTGCTTGGGACACTTCATTGATGTGAATGTCCCTCTTAAGAACTATGGCCAACTTATGAACTATTTCATTGTTCGACGAGCCGAGTGCATAAAGAAGAATGAGTTGTGATTTATTTTCTGAGTGAAGCCTATGTGGTTCAATCTGAGAGAATGGTCTACGGTGACGGTGTTGAAGTGTCACACTAATCTTACTAACACGATGGGTGCTCGGATAAAAAAAGACGACCTCCTATTTAAGAAGTATCTTAGTGGGAAACATGTTCGAGTTTCAGAGCAAGCAGCGAGGTTTAGGAGCGATGAAATGTGTAACAAGAATGACGACATTATCAAGTTGGTTCTTGTATACATCATTAAGACCATCATTTGTTCTCTGTTAAACAAGCCTCCTTGGGGGAGAGTTTCTTTTGAGTATACAATTAAATCACTGAATAAAGATATAGTAATAAAGGCAACAACTAATCGAGCATAGGGATGAAGCAAGAAGAAACTTACACTTTAGTAGGGTTTCTACTTAGTTTACAGGTTAGATTTTATGTTTGACTTATATTTCTTATTTATTTCTTTTTATTGCTGATTTAAGTTTGATTTGTGATATTCCATTTAACTATGCAGGTATGGGCTTACAAATCCATAATCAAAAGTTGGAATGCAGGTACATGATAATCTTATGCTTCAAATTGTGAATTGAAAATCTAAGGAGCTACTAGTATCTCATGATAAAGTCAAACAGTGGATTAGCAAAGAATGGGGTAAGCATATTATTTATTTGCTAGTCTCTTTTATTTTGCTCACAATTAAACTGAATTTTATTTAATTTTAAATCAAATTATCATCTATTGAATATTAAAACATGAAAATATATTCTCGTCAAGCCACTTGTATATATCCAATTGGGTCATATATTTTTTGGGATTTTGTCATAAATGTAAGACATTATTAACGTTGTTGAATACTTTGCATTTAATTAAACAATTATAGTTAGGAATTTATGCCTAAACAACAAAAATAGTAATTTAAAAAGTTTCGAATCTAATCCAAAATACAATATAAATCCAAATCCAAGAACAGTCATTTAACAATTACTATCTCATATACAACGATTTTACAAAAAAATACAGTAAATCTCATGTAACTTAAAATTCAAGATTAGGAAAGGGATTACTAATTTTTGACGAGCAAACAATTTCAAGCTTCTTCTATGCAACTTAATGGTAATTAATACTGACTGTTAATCAAAATCATTTAATAACTATATTACATGTTGTTCTCAAACCTGAGACACCATAGTTCTTTGAGTATACGGTTTTATATTTTGAGATCATTCCAATTAAACCTAGCCATGGGTGAATATGGAGTGAACTGTTGCGTATGAAATGTTGCGCAAAAAGGTTGTGAGTGGTCAAGAGAGCATCCATTGCTTTCGTATTTCGGTATAGGTCCTATGAATTATACACTTTATTGAATACAAAATCTTTGTAAGGTAGTGTGGTATGAAAATAATTTTTGTAAATCCAGTGTCGATTTATTAAATAAAGATATAATGGTCTATATAATTTCTCTAATAGGGTTTAATAGTTCAACCATGCCCTACAATGAATCGAGATATTAGCAAGATGGAAGGATCATTATTCTAAGCTTATTATAATCACAACTAGTTTTTTTGAAAGACAATACTTCTCATCTCCTAGATAATCTTGATACTTTGTTAGAAGTCAATCTTGACTTTAAGGTTTAAAATTATTTATCCTGAGATGATTAAGTTAATTGTTTAAATTAAAAAGTTGTTTTAAATTAAACAAATATAATTTGGAAATAAATAAAATCATAAAGTGTTTATGAAATTTCCTGCCGGTGTGGTGTAGAATTTAATCGATCACACACATAAGATTCGTAATAACTCAGTTAAGATTTAGTTAGAGAAAAGAGAAAAACAGACCCATTTTGGGGGTAAAATGGTAATTTGACTATAAGGGCAAAATGGTAATTATTAATTTATTAAATTTAATGTCATGCAACTTTACTAGCACAACTAAGTGTGGCATCCATCTTGAGGCAGCATTAAGGCAAGAGCGATCAATTCCACTTGACGCGGGTCGTCTTTGTGGTTGTCAACCGGGTAAGCGGTGGAGTCTGCCTCAATGGTGGATCCTGACTATCACTCCGTAATCGTCGGACCGTTTGAATAACTTCTAACAATTTAGGCTTTAAAAAAAATCCACTAGGCTTGTCAATTTGTTGACGTCGGGATATTGAACAATCTTAGATATCCGACTAATAAATGCCCAAAAATCAAATAAATGATTGTAATGAATATAGTAATAAATGATATATAGTACATATTGTAATAAATGCGAGCGTGTTAGAAATTTAAAATGGATTTCATACTATTAATTAAAAATCTAAATCTAGGTAATAAATGCACTACCATTTTGCTAAGGAAAGTAAATATAACTAGTATGACGAATAGGCAAAATAATTGAGCTAATATAGGTCATATTTTTTTTTTCGATATATCTACTGATGAGCGGACTGAGTTAAAATTTGAAAATAAATAGATGACAATTACAAAAATGAAACTTTGAAATAATGAATGTTTGAAATAAATAGAGGACCATTAATTGAACGTATTTATTCGACAGAACGATAAACTTGATTTTTTTTTTATTAAAATGAAAATTAACGACAATCTCTACTCTATGACATGAAAATGAAATATACATTAATCCTACTCCTAACATACAATAAATTAAAGGAATAAACATGACAAGAGAAAATGCATCTAATCCATGAACGACGGATTGAGACTTTCACTCCGATAAGAATCGGATGCTCTAATCATTATTCCTAAGAACGGATCTTAAGGAATTGGATACCTACTTTTTTGGAAGAAAACAACAAGTGTCGAAAAATAGCCAAAGCATAGGAAAAATTACGAGTATAGCTCAGTTTTTTATATGTAAGTGTTTGAGAATGTCAGTGATTGTTGGTGATCAAATGATGCTTTGTTGATCAGTTGTTGTTGATTGTTGGATGTCTTCTATTTGCCTTCTATTTTTAGGCAAAAGACTGATCACATGGTCGTAATTAACTCAACCTAGAGTCCAACTTCTTTCTAAAATTTCGGCCACCTTCCTACTTTGTGGGCCCTGGTCGCTTTTTGGGAAAGCTGAATTTTTCCCTTTTTATTTCTTACCAAATCCGGTCGAAATGGAGTTCAAGTTTGTCTAAACTAACTCTCTCTCTTTCCCTTTAGTTTCAACCAAACTCCCCCATTTCTCCCTCTATTTTTGGCCACTTTCTCCAACTGGTTTAGAATCATTTGATTTCCATCTGCTTTTTTGAAAAGCGAGAAACTTTCGTTAAGGGAAATATTTCATCCGAAATTCTTTCTAATTCTTATATTTTTCAGCCGAAACTCTTCTCTCTCTTTCTCTTCCGATTTTGGCCGAACCTCATCTCTCCCTCTCTTCCAATTATAGTCGAACCTTGTGTGAAGAGGAAGATATTTTGTCTTTTCCCCGTCTGGTCGAGATTGCATCCTGGGTGATCCTTATGCCTTCGATCAACGACCATCTTTGTGCCACAACATTAATCCAAGTGACATCCTTATTTCCTTGATTCTTTTAATGACTAAACTGAATTTTAACCTTTCGAGCTTATTCGATCGACTAAAATTAATAATTACCCAGTCTAATTAACATAATTGTTTGAACGATCGTATTTAATTCTTCGATTTGATTTTAATCAATCTTAAATATAACCGATTATATTATATTATATTATTTATTAAATTGATCAAACGACTCATTCAACGTGCGACACATATTTAATATTTTTTATATATCAATAGAATTATAATCAATGACATGATACTTAAAACGACGATTGAAAATACGGAGTCACCGCCCTAAAAGATTATGGCAAAGTATTTTTCTATTGCCATTTTAAGTTTCGTGTCATTGATTCCAATACTAAGCATTTCATTATACAAAAATAATCCTCAGAAAAATCTATTTGTCATAGCTTCCTGTTTGTTTTCACTTTTCAGAAACCCTTGCACAAATTTCACGAGATAATCCAAAAACACTTTGATTTTTTTAAATCATTTTTATATGTTTCTAAACATTCTTCGAAAGCGACGAATTTTATCTTTTAACTAAGATTTTGATACCTTGAAATTTAATGATTCCTTAATAAAGTTAAAAACCCGCTCATTAAGAAATAAATAAATTATAAGTTAGAGATTAAATAAATATATATTCCCCCCCCTGCATGGTAAGATAATTTAAAAGGCCGATTGTTTTGGTGAAGTTAATTTATCGGTTTTGTGGTGTATCTCAACAAATCATGACCATATTATTAGATATTTATAGGGGACTCATGATGTATCTCAACAGCTAGTAACTTTTAGAAACGTAGATCTTACCAACTACAACAGAGAACTAAACGAGTGATTTCTGGAATGGCTACGAGTCTTACAATACAATTCGGATATATGGGTGCTCGATTTAGAGGACTTCTTTGGCAAACATAGGATTTAAGAGTAGTGGTCTAAATCTGAATAATATAAAGCAGATTGCAGCAGAAATGAGGAGATATCCTAAAGACATCATGCTTGAGTAGCTTCAGACGACGGATATGAGTTCCCTCCGGGTCCCATCTATCTCGGGGATGGAGGCTAGTTTGACCGAAAATCAGCAACTCCTAATGTCGATGATTCGATCGAAGCTAACCGCGATGAATTTAGTGAAGTGGATAAAACTGACAAATCACACGATTTCAAGTTCACAAAGGACATCTAGATCAACTTAAATCATCCTAGCCGATCCAAACCAACCCCATGACCACACCATTACGCTAGTCATTGCTTGACTTCTACACTGAGCAACATGCTTTGTTTATACAAAATATCAGCAATATCCTGGATTAACTAACTAACAATATGTAACACAGTCTTGGACTGAAAACACTCATTTATTTTCCACAAGCTTTATTGATGAAACAAGATACTAGTGTACAGCAATACACTAGTAAAAAAAAAGAGTTTCTCTACATAAAAGGCTCTTTATAATCACCATAAACAAGACGAACAATAGAAGAAAGAAACAGAGAATCTCTCCTTGAAGAAGTGTAAAACACCTTATTACTATGAAAGAAAGAAACCAGAGAAGAGCGTCAGGTGAAGAGTACATGTGAAAAGTAAGCTCCACCACACACCTTGCGAACCCATCTTCCAAGCATTGTTTCCGGTAACTGTTTTCCAGCAAAGAAAGTGAATCAGTTTATTTGGAAACTGTAGTTTCCTTATAGATGTTTTTTTGATGAATCGATTTAGATGTATATATGATAGACACAGTCAACCCAAGTATTTCTCGACCAAAAAAAAAAAAAAAAAATTGTTATCTAACTCAGACCAAGGAAAATGCCATGTATAACAGAGAGAGGAATCCCTTTTCTTTTTTTCCTTCTTTTTTTCTCCTGTTTCAAATATATTTTTAGCTTTTCTCTATCTTACGTATCATTTTCTCATCAATCGATTAAAACAGCAAGTTCTGAATAGTTAGGAGCTCGACTTACCTGGACAAGTAGATAAAGTGGAAAGCTCAGTGAAGATGGTTTGATTAGAGTAACCAGCATAAACACAGGTTGTGGTATTACAACCAGAAGTAGTTGTGCTGCTAAGATGCAGCAAACTGTTTGGAGCAGCACATTGCGTAGTAGGGCATGTTGTCCAGTTGGAATCATTAGATGGTTTAACTTGTGACGTCTTACAATTTAGTCTGAAAACTCAAAGTTAAAATGTCAAACAGATAGACTTACAAGCTTCCATTAAGTCTTAAAATTCAGTTTAAACTCACAAACTGCAGAATATAATCACAACTAGTTTGATCTTAAGATTAGAGTAAAGTATCTCATGTTCCGATAAAAGAAAAAAGAAAAAAGTTAAGAGATCAAGATTAAATAATTACTTACATCCAGTTGTTTGCCGCGAAACAATCGCACTTGACACAGTTGTTGGCAGTGTATACATAAGTGCCGTTACTCACTAGCAAAGGATAGTCTAATGAGTCCTCTCTTATTGATGACGTGCAAACTGCAGTTCCATTTTAAAACATAGTTTTCATTTTAGTAACTACATCATCAAATAACCACACTCACTTATTGAACAAACAGAAACACAAAATGTCATTAGACTATTAAGGATGCCTTTCAAATCACATAAACTTAAGGGAAAATAGAATTTACTTCAAAAAATTTCATTAATTTGTAGAGAAGGACTAATTCATAGTTTTCAAAATTTATGAGGCTAAATCCTTATTTTACAAAAGTTCATGGGCTACGAAAAAAGAAATATCAAACTAATCATGAAAGAATATTTTAATTGGATGCCAATGCATAACATTATATCACTTCAGATAATTTGTCTCTGTCCCACATATTCAGTTAACATCTCAAAATCAAACAAACAACCAATAATAATAAATTTTATTTATTTAAAAATAAATAAATAAATAAATAATTGTGGGCTATTTTTTATTAATAATAAATTCTTCCATACAACTAGTTATCCACACGGTATTAATAAATAAATTCTAAGTAAATAAAAAGGTAAAACGAATAACAAACCTTTGAGAGGAACATCAAGAACCTGTTGAGCCTTAAGAGTGCTGTGACTAACGTTACCATTAAGCTCCGCTAAGATGCTCTCAGACACATTAAACTTATTTGCAATCGCCGCCATGGTGCTGCCACCTGGGACGAGATATCCATAATGGACAACTCTACTCCCCTCCACTTCATCGCAGCTACAGGGAAGTGGGATCCATAGCGTCTGTCCAACGGTGATCTCATTAGGATTAGGAATCCCATTCACGGTTGCGATCTCTTGGTACGAAACCAGTCGAGAGAAAATATCCACGGCGATGTGATCCAGACCGTCGCCTGTTTCGACCGTGTAGTTCGGGCGCCTGTTGGAGATACCCGTGCCGTTAGAGCAGAGGCAGGGGAAGGGGATTTTGATCGTCTTCGACATATTTACTTTCTCAGTGGGTAGGGTCGAGGGAGAGAGGCCGTTGGCTCCGAGGAGAGTGTGGAAGTTTTTGATTTGGAAGAGGGTTTGGATGGAGGAGAGGGTGGTCGTGTTTGGGAGGGTGTAATCGATCAGGGCGTGACACTTGGTTATGTTTGACGTGCAAGTGAATACTGGGGGTGTTTGAGCCGTTGATGTGGCGGCTATGGTTAAGAGTATCAGTAGTTTGAGAAGTAGAAGACTAAAACCCATTGAGAGAAAGCAGAAGAAAGCAGAAATGAGAAAGAAGAGAAATGAAAAACGAGATTCCAAAGAGTATAATATATATATATATATATATTAATAACTCTGATAGATATTGGACTAAGAGATTGGACTATGAGATTAAGGTGGAGAAATGTTTTGGTGGTGGACTATGAGATTTATCGTCTTCTCCTCTTAACATAGATCTACAGCTTCAGACCAGACGTCAATCTAGACTAAACATAAATATTCAATCTAGACGTGAGATGAGAGAACTTTATTCCAATTTGCTCGATTTGAGTTCTTCATTTCAAGGTTGTTTGATGTTAGGATTCATTCTTATTTTGTTCGGTATAATTTTTTTGATTTTGTGTGATGTAGTCTCGTGGATTTAGGGATTCAAACATGGAATCACTCTAGATTTTTCACCATCCAATTTTTTTTTTTTTTTTTTTTTAAATTTAAATTTTTAAACTACTAATTCACAAATTTTTTCAAAGTTGAATTATTTGTTAAAAAATTGATTTTTATGAAACCATTTAACCGAAAGTCCCAAGATTATTAATCTATTGAACATCCACTAAAAAACTGAATTCATGGTGGAGGAATTATTTGGTCAAACAACCAAAAAGACCAAAAAAGAAGTTTATAAAGAATAATTTTTTTTTTTTTGTCTTCTCTCTAATTTCTTCCTCGTCCCCTCCCATCTTTTATGAGTTTTATAGCTCGGACTCAAGAATGGTACTAGTATAAGGTTGCCTGTCCAAAATTAATGGAATTACTAATTAGTGTTAATCGATTTTTATTTTTGACTTTTTCTATGAAAATTTTGGCATTAATTCTATTTGTGCTAAAGTTGTAGGAGTAAATTATAGTTTCGTTGAAACAAAAAAAGGAGAAACATGGCCCACTATTAAGTTGATCATTTTTATGCATGGGAAACAAGAATTGGCCGAAATTTAGTGACCATTTTTATCCTTCTAATTGCATATAAATAGAAAGCCTGGGTTAGGTATCAAGAGAAAGCAATCGATCAATCAACACACAATAGTCAAATTTTTCGGCCCGTTTGATGCTCATCTTTCAATTTTTGATTTGTTCGAGAGCAAATGTCTATTTTTTTTTTCTTTAAATAAGTTCTTATGAGTAATATTAGTATACAAGGTTAAGGTCTTAATTTATCGTTCACAAATAAGATGTTGTTTTCTTTTACTTTAATCCTCAAAGTTCTTAAATCTCTTCTTGTTTATTTATGTCATAGTGTTAAATCTAGTTTATATTTAATCTCTTACCACATAATAGATTTATCATTCCAATCCTTTACTCTAACTTTTTTTCATCATCTGTTAAATCTTAAATTCCGTTTTTATTAATTTTCATTAGATTAGTATAACAGTTTCATTCGTTAGTAAATACGTTGAAAAAAATAAAACCTAGATTAGCATCGATCATTTTACCTATTTTCAAAAAAGTTAGATTAATTTTCTTAATTCTTTGATAATATATTTATTTTATTTTATTTTTTAAAAAAAATTTATAATCTAAATTCAACTTCACATTACAATAACTGATATCATTAATTTTCATCAGTAAATTTTCCCAACGTCAACACATCCTAAGCGAATTTGAGATCAATTAGATCCATTTAGTTATTATTATTATTGATACTATTATTAGTTAGAATTATTTAGGCCCTAATTGGCAATACAATCTAAATATAAAAATTAATTTTTTTTTCAGTGGTTAATCATTTTTTCAATACTATTTTTTCTTCGGTCGTTAATTTTTTAAAACTGGTTTTCTTGGTCCAAGTATGTATCTAGTTGGATCACACGAGGCACCCGGCATTAAAGTGAATGCAATCTTCGCTTATTTTGAAACAAATTTTCTATGTCCAGTCGGAATGCAATCTTCGAACTCCTGCTTGTTTTTTTTTTTTTTTTTTTTTTAAAGTTAAAAAATTTTTAGAACGTGCTCTGATTCTTTTGAACATACCTGTTGGATGTTGACTTGGGTTCACGGGAGTTGCACAGTGTTTATAGGTGCTCTCTGATTTGGCCACTTTTCCCTTTGAAATGGTGTTCATGTCTAAAAAGTCCATTTTGTACGAGTCAAGACTCAACAGTATATTACCGAATTTGGGGTATGTTTCAAATGCTACGTATCTCAACTTCTCCGTGTCATGAAGGATATTTAAATTATTTAATATAAAGTTAAAACAATACCATACATATTATGATTTATCATTTTATAAATAATTAGATTAAAATTTACTTTAATCTATGTTATAAATTTAACTAAATTTGGATAAGTATGTTTGAATCGAATTCAACATTCTTATTAATTGGTAGGCATAAATGTGGAAAATATAAATTGAATGATATGGACATCAAATTTAAGGATCGTCAAAATTACTGTCGGGATCGATATATGCTTATACTAATTTTAGTTCGGTATATTCCGATATGGTATCAAAATCAGAACTAAAAACTTCAACCCCGATTCGATACTTATAGCTTCAATATCGGTATCAGAAAAGTACAAAGTATAAAAATTCCCTTTTTTCCTTTTTTTTATTTATAAATTACAGATTATTTTCATTTCAATAAATCTAGAAAGCTCATCAATTTAATATATCCACTTAATAAAATCTAAGTCAAATCGGACAAATCCAAACAAAAGTTGCAATATTTGTTTCTAACAAAAGTAAATCTTTACAGAAAGATTACATACCCACAATTCAATCAAGTAAAAGAAACAAAAAAAGACCCTAATTTATCTGCAAACACAACAGCGAAGCATCATTGGAAAGAAGCCGAAGTAGAGAGGGAGAGGAAGCAAAATCCAGATAATGTGCAAAGATGGCCAAGATTCGAGAGAGAGAGTGCGCGGGCGAGAGAAACATGTAATTAGAAAGGGGAAGATCGAAGTCCGAAGAAGATGAAGTTGAAGAAGATATTAGAAAGGGGAGAAAGAGGAGGAGGTGATGCGCTGTGAGTCGCGAAAGATGATAATGGGTGGGGAGAGAGAAGAGAAAGTGAGAAAGTGAGAGAGATGTGACATACAAGGATCCAAATACTAATAGTCAACATTAAACATATGGGTCAATATTTTTTTTTTTCTAGAAAAATGATGATGTCCAAATTATTGTTAGATAAGGATGTATCCTCCAATCCTTTCAAAATTAGTTCTATCTACTCAAATTATACACAAAATAAAATTAACTCCCGAATGTGATAATTTTTACAAATTGTATATATGTGACCAAAATCCTGCCATTTAATTCTCAAGAGCGCGCTTTTTGTCTAATTAATGTACTTACTCCTGATCTTGCTTAGGAAAGTTGCAATCTTATTAATCCCCCAAACAAATGATCCGTTCAATCTTATTAAACTATAATTTAGAAAAATTAACATATAGATTAGCGAATTTTAAATATAGATTAAATACAAATATATAAAAAGAATAAACTAAGTTTTAATCTTTTAATTAAAATTAAAAATAATTATATTATTTTGATTATCAAATTTAAAATATAAGAAAACGAAAAACATTTTATTCATTTTGATGACTGGACAATTCCACGTTTGCATTTTTTCCTGATCAAAATAATAACTGACTGAAGTACAATAGTTGAGTTTTGATACTTGAGACTAGTTTAATACATAGAATACACAAAAGAAAAGCTTGTATGAATTTCAAAGCAACCTAGAAACTAGGAAGCAACGGCAGTTGTGCTATAACAATCTAGAAACTAGGAAGCTCATTCGAAAAACAAAATAACAAAAACTACTTTCTAACGAAAAGGAGCATTCACTCTTCATCATCAGAACTTGCATATGTCAAACCTAGCAAACTTGTAACAGGATTTTCAACTTTTGTGTCGGATTCTGTTTTGTTTGGTACTGTCAAAGGGACTTCTTTCACCTTTTCATGGTCAGCATCAAACTTGGGTTTTATCGAAACATGAGTATTGGAAATAGAGCTTGAAACTCTAGGTCTTTTTGGTTTAACTTCCACCACCTTCTTCAGTAGATCTTGCTGTCTGCATTCCAACAATAAGATAATCATCATGTGAACAGAAAAACCTAGGAAATGCAATCCTCCTTGCTAAACCATTTACTTATTTGGCTTCAAAAGTTTGTGCCTGAAGCAAGAGACAGAGAGAGACAGAGAGACCTGATTCCACTCTTCGGCTTGGGTTCAACTCGTAATTGCAAGGGAACTGATGCAGGTGAAGAATCCGCCAAACTTGCAGCTTTGTGTCCATTTATTAAGGAGAGAGAGAGAGAGAGAGAGAGAGAGAGCGGTAATCAAACAGCCGGACAGATCATATGATCATTTTACAATCTTGTGTTCAATAACCTCACAATAGTTTGCTTTAACAGTTTGGAGCTAAAGTTCTATAACTAAACCATTGAGTGTTAAGATTCATATAACTAAACTAGTTTGCTTTACGTTTAATGTTGTGCAATTCAACATACGGGTTAGTTCTCTAAAAAATACTTGAATAGAAAGATAAAAGCTAACAATGACCAAATAAAGCTAAAATAAGTGATCGTTAGCTTCTTATTCAAGAAATTCTTGTAAGATACGGAATCGGGTCAAAGGTAACTGCTTCTTACTCGAGAAATTCTTATACAGGTCAGGTCATACTTAAGACCAACTACCTTATTCCAATGAATAAAGGCTTGCCACGTACAACTGAAAAGGTGGCAACTAATGTTGAATAAGCTCTTAGATGAGTTTTCTTTTTCTTTTTTTTGGGGGGGGGGGGGGGGGTGTGAAAGTAAGGTAATTGGTCTTAGGTATGCTTCTTCTTACTCTTATACCAAGATTCATAACATGTGAAATATTTGTGCATCTCTAGACAACTTAATGCAACTCCAATTGAATCAATTTTTAGAGCAAAGATGGCTGTAAAAGGATATCTTGAATGCAGCAAATGCTCGTTTCTCGGTCCGCCTAAGGAGGCGCTCTGCATCCTCTTCGGCTTCCAGCTGCTCCTTAAGATAAAGTAGATCATCACTATCCAAGGCTGCAAAATTGGAACTTCAAAACATAGTTTAAAAAAGATAAAAGTGTAACTTAAAAGCAGAATAAAAGTATTTTAAAAGACGTGAACAAGAGAGAGAGAAAGAGGGGTTATACCGCCTCGGCCATGAAGGTAGCCTCCACGCTCTCCTGCAACCTCTTGCATCTGCTTGTTGATACCCATCAGGTAAGAGAAGCCATTATCCCTGCCGGGCCATGTTATAAGAAAACTTGACGCAAGAAAGATAGCAAACCACTGAAAAAATACCTTTTGTGACAAACTATACTTTCATTTGTATGAATGATTGAAGTTAACGGGTGTTTTGTGGAACAAACTGAATTTTAGACCTTAACTACCATTTCAGACTGCACTAATGAAACCAAAATATCCCCAAGGATGTGTGGTTCAAAAAATCTTCAGTCGGGAACGAAACAGCTTTATGTAGTTTTATTAGGGAATTTTTTCGCGGATCAAGAGTCCTAGTTCTTGATGGCAAATAAGCTCGTGTAACTTTAATTATCCAGTTATGAATTTACAGGACTAGTCACATGTCAGTCATATCACTTCCTAAAGGTAACTAGAAACATTGCAACAGACTGAAGGCATAAAAGTAAAACAAGGGATTGGATGTTTCAGTATAATACAATATTGGTGCTATGTAGACAATGACTTTCCTTCTGTACCAATACTTCCGTCAATAATTAACATCAAATGTGTAGATGAAGGGTTATCTAGACTCGCGTTATATGGATGGTAGACAGACATTAGCTAAGAAGTGGCAGTATTGGAAAAAGGGTAAGAACAATCCATACCAAAGGGCATAAAATGCAAACCTCCTAACTACTTGTCCAATAGCCTCCTTGCTAACTGAACTAACCTACTATGGCGAAGTAACAAACCAACAGCTATTTCATAACATGCCACATCAAAATCCATTTTAATGTTAATATTACTAGTTCTGTCCAACACATTCTTGAACACAGACATGACCTGGAACTTGTAAAACAACTTTTCAGGTACCCTTGCTTAGTGGGTAGTGAAGGTCTATTCAAATATCAAACCAAGGGGATAAAATTAAGGTAAACGGATTGAAAGAAAGAAAAAATATACAGATACGCTGACATATGTATATATATATATGGAAAGAGAAGAGGGGTTGAGGGTAAAAATGCGCTAACCTTTGCGACCATACGTTGGAAGGTGATGTCTTCATCATCAATCTTATCTTTCCCTTTCCCCGACTTCTTATCTGCATAAATTACACACTAATATTTAAGTTCAAAAAAAAAAAAAAAAAAAAAAAAAAAAAAGAGAGAAAAGAACCATCAGGTTATACGAATCTATTACCTTTAGGGTCAGAGAGATTGGTATATTCACGGACTTCTCTTCCAGCCATTTTTGCTAAGAAGCTAAATATTTCCCGCACCTTCTCTAATCCGGATTCCTAAGCAAAGAATAAAATTTGGAATGAAGAAATTTTTTGATCTCGAGACCGAGTGAAATTATGCCGTACCTTGCAGTCGAGACCGCCTAAGGACCTCGACCCAGTGCGCCCGCCCAAGCTTCGTGTTTTTTCAAACTGATTCTGAGAGAACTTGGAATGGAGGAACTGAAATTGGACTTGGAGTGCTGGAATTGGAAGGAAAGTCGCGGGAGTTTGTAGGATTGATTTGAGGAAAGAACAAGAGGACATGCAGAACTTCTAGAAATAAAATAAGAGAGGAAACGAGGAGGGAAAGGAAAGGAAATAGTTGTAAGCGGGCTGGATGGGTCAAGATGGGCCACTGTTTCTAAATTTAGGTTTGCTTTTAGTGGGCTATAATTTAATAGTCCAGTGTTCCCAACAGTTACGCCTTTAAAATATTAAGAACTTTTCAGTTAATTAGGATTTGCTTTAGCCATGACTTTTAAAAACCGGTTTTTGAATAGTGTTTTTTTGTGTAGGAATCTGACCTTGTGTCAGGTGATGTTTTCTTTTTTTTTTTTTTTTTAAATCTGATTCTCTTGTGGCCGTGCTAGCATTTCGCAGCAAAATCTAAATCAATCTCCTTTTTCCTCCATAATACAGTCGCACTCTTCAACTCCACCCTCCGTCCTTCATAATATAGTCAACACTCTCTAACTTCATTTCAACTATTATTTAATCCGAGATTCAATAGCACTCTCCAACTCCACCCTCCATCTCCTACGAGCATTTCGTAGAGGTTGGAGCTTCAGATCTCTGACACATAATACAGGCTTGTTGGGGAAGAAATATGCCGAATTAGGCCTTCGTTTTCATCATCTAACGAGATCTCAATCTCCTCCGTCTTCCTCTATACATTGAGAAGGAAACTCCTGTACAATCATAATACTGATTTATGAACTGTGATATATGATTTCTTATTTATGATATGTTTCTTCTCTCCCTTAATTGTCTCTACTACCTTCCGGAAGAGTGTATGTTAAAAGTATATTATTAGTAAGATATCATATTAGTAAGATAATAAATATTATTGTTAATTGTTCTTATAAAAATTAATTATTATTTATCATATTTATTAATATTATTTAAATTAATATATTATATAAATATATATCATGATATAATTTAGTATCTTAAGTTATGCACTTGAAGTTATGATTGAGATCATGCTGATTGAGATTCAAGTAGTTTAAATCTTAAGATACGAATTGTTCATCGTCATAAGATTATCACGAATAGACGGTAATAATCTAAATAAGCAATCACATATTTCATCGTCTAAAATTATAAGCCTCAAGAATTTCCAACACGTAGTCGGTAGGGAAACAAATTATAAATAAGTAATTATGAAGTTTTATATTGCCATCAAATATTTAAACTTCAAAAAGAAAGCAAATATATGTTTATATATAATGAAACTAAATAAACAAGTAAATAAGGAAATAAACCAAACAAGCACAAGTATCTAAAATACGTTATATATAGATTGAGATAGGTTTTTGCCCCTTTTAGACCGATAACTCGGTCTAGACCGAAACTCAATCTAGATTGAGAACTTGATCTGAACCGAGAACTCGATCTGAACCGAGAAGTTAGACCGAGAGATGTTATATTAGGTCTCGGTCTGAGAAGGAAGAAAGAGTCCTCGATCTAGATCGGAAACTCAGATCGAGAGGCATTAGATTAGGTCTCGGTCTGAGAAGGAAGAAAGAGTCCTCGATCTAGATTGGAAACTCAGATCGAGAGGCATTAGATTAGGTATCAGTCTGGGAGGGAAGAAAAGGTCCTCGATCTTACCCGAACAATACTCAATTCGAGCTACTTTCGACCGAGTCCTGTTATGGGCACATGTATATAGGTTGGTAAAATATCAAAGAAGGATGGTACATGTATTAAATGATCCCTTAACTTGTAAAAGACCTCTAACTTTAGATAAACATTCGGCCAAATAGAAGTGTCACGTTCCAGCGGTCATATACAAAGGCATGTTACGTAAATGCCCATCTTTTACAACAACAAAATAAATTCCCTCTTCTCGTTCCCTACTACCCTTTAGAAACAAATCAGTGATCAAGCTAGATCATAATCAAGGCACAAGTATAACAAACTAGTTAAGAACTAAGTAAGTATCTAATCTCTACCTCCTTAAGTTATGGACATGATTTATTTATATCATGTATTAATATATGCTATTATAATTGCTAAGAAGTTTCATGGCAGTATGAGGTTAATAAAAACATGAAGCTAATAAGTAGAATGTTCAGCTTAAGTATGATTAATGGAGGTTGCTAGGTTTAAGTTGCAATATAAGAAGAAAATTAAACAAGATGGAAAATTCAAAAAGGAAGATAAAATTCTCGACGTGGATCGAGAACTTAAACTGAGAAGCATCATACTAGGTTTCAGTCTAGGAAAGAGGGAAGAGTCCTCGACCTGGATGGAGAATTCATACTAAAAAGCATCATCTTAATTCTTGGTGTGGAAAGAGGAAAGAGTCATCGGTATGGGAAGAGGAAAGAGTTCTCGATCTGGAACGGGAACTCAGACCGAAAAAAATTATATTAGGTCTTAGTCTGGAAAGAAAAATTGAAAAAATTAAAAAAAGGAGGGGGGGGGGAGGGAGGGAAGGGTCGATGCACTCTAAAGGGGTCGACACCTTGAGTGTGTAAGATACTATACCGGTCTGATACACGTGGTCTGATACACGTACATGCCCATATAATGCATGATGTAGTAGTGTATACATGTTTTCATTGCTTGTTGTTTATTTCCTTTCCTTAGTTATTATTGACTGGTTCTGTCATGATTTGTTCAAGGTAGTTAATAAAGAGATATTCTCTCCTAGTTTGAAGAGGTTCTGTTTGCTTTTGTTTGTGTTTAAGTTATGCACACGATAATAAAGGCATATAAATGATTTTATTCCACAAAACATTTGGAGTCTAACCAATACTTGAAATTGGTTCAATTTTCATCGAATTGGTCTTACCGACTTGATTCATATACACATCAAATTGGTATCAGAGCCAACGACCCTATGGCTGAAGATCAACCTTGACTGTGCCTAACGAATGCTCAGACTTAGAACTTAGTCTATTTTGAGATCTCAGATCGAATTCTCGATTTAAGTTCAACCATTTTAATGATCTCAAATCTAGAATTTGGTTTATTTTAAGATCTCAGATAAAGTTCTAAGTCTGAGATCAACCAATTTAGTGATTTTAAATCTTGAACTCGGTCTATTTTGAGATCTTAGACCGAGTTTTGAGTCTAAGATCAACTAATTTAGTAATTTCAGACTTAGAACTTAGTCTATTTTGGATCTCATATTGAGTTCTAGGTCTGAGATCAGCAATTTTAGTAATCTCAGACCTATAACTTAGTCTATTCTGGGATTTCAGATCGAATCCTCAATCTAGGTCATAAGACCAAGAACTTAATTTTGTAATCCAGTTGATCCCGACCGAGATATAAATTCTCCATCATCAACAATCATTATCAATCAAAGTTGAGGGAACGTCGGGCGATTGAAAAAGGTTAAGTGTGAAGGGGGCGATCGCGATCAACTTGGGTGAGAAAGGCGACCACGGCGAATGACGAGAAGCAGGCTAATGGATGAAAGGCGGGCGAAAGAATGCCAAGATTCTTGCACGAGAAGGCTAATTATGATTGGATGAGTGAGAATAGTGAAGTTTTAGATCGAGATTGAGATTTGAGATAAATAAACAATAGTTAAATTATGAATATTCTAGTCTTTCAAAAATTTTATGTTTTAAAACTTAATTCCTTTTCTTAAGACTATTTTAACTAAAAATAAAAAATCAAATTGAGTCTACTTATCAAAACCACAATCAAAGTAGGCCCATTTCTCCAATTCTCTCTTTTTCAGTCCACCTGTCGGTGGATATAACCGCCTTACTTCCATTTCTAACTTAAACCGAAAGGAGTTTCAGCGACTAACCCTAAACTATTTTATAGTGAACAAGGTAACCAATCTCTCTCTTTTCTATCCTTCTGTTACGTTATCATTTACCTTTTCGCTTTCTCGCCTGACTTTTGTTTTCCCGCGAACCAAACAGAGGGCGGTGTGGCGGTCTTTCGTTCCTAGGTTATGTTTCCGCTTCAATTTCCAGTGTCTTCTGCGATTTGGTATATTCACAACTTTTCTCTAGAATTATTTGCTTATCACCGTTTCGGGTTTTAAGATTATCTTTGGTTTTTGGTTTCTGATTTCATGCTCTGTTTTCGAATCCTCTTCAAATTCTCATTTTGTTTCACTTGTCCTGAAATGAAATTTACAATTTTTTTTCCCAACGTACGACTTTTCTTAAATTGAATTCGGATGGATAAGGTACATTATTTGCAACATTTCAGAAATTCACTTTAAAATTTGAAGATTTTCCAGCATTGATGGCTGCCCAAATCAGTGGCTGCACTCTTTCAAATAGATTGAGTAGTTCAGCTAACAAACGGAATGCACATACTGAGAAAACAAGTCCAATTTGTTCCTTTCGACAAAGTAAAGCACATAAATCCTTGGCTATATTTGGTAAGAGGGATTTAAGCAGTGGGGATGGGGTAAGATGCTTCCATTTGCCTACTAAGCGAAGAAGATTTTTGTCACCACCTGTGACCCATTGTCGGAATGCCCGTTTCCTTGTTGCACAAAATCATTTGAGTTCAGATAGCAGTGTGAGCTCTTATGAGGTGGAGGAAAGAATAAAGTCAGAGGAAGAGCTTGCTATTCACGATGCTGGTAATGGCGCCTAGTAAGACAACAAGCCTTTTTTATTTTACTGTTTTATATTTAGTAATTGTTTCATGTTTATACCTGAAGTCCTTGTGAGAGTGACATGGTTTATATAATGATGTCTCTTTTAGCTATTATAAGAGTTCCCATTTATTCTAATATGAATACTCCTAAGGTCCATAGAATAAGGTTCAGAGCTTTTTTTTTTCTTAATTTTTTTTTTCTCTTTCTTAGGCTGTTCGATTTCTTTTGATTTAGACGTTAATGTAGCTAATTTTTTCCATTGTGTAACTTGAGTTATTATATTATCATGGCATATGGTTCACATGTAGGAAAAACAGATTTTCCTTTATCGGTTACATAGTATTTCTAGCCTCAGGCGAATAGTAGGGGCCTTATCAACAAGGGTCAATATTGTAGTTTCTGCTTTAAAAATGAAGCATTATGACCTGGGATCATAATGTTGGTGGAGCAAATTTTTGAGATATTTTGGGATCCTTTGTACTATCTCCACATGCTTTGGTGTGAGTATTTTATTCCCAGTGCTGGTTGCATTCACAATTTCTCACTCACTTGCTGTTTGATTAGTCACACTGAGAAAATTCATAGTCGGGCATAACTGTATGAATGAGTGATCTTATGCTAGGATAATTGTGTGATACAACCAGTAAGAACTAAGACTACTCTTTTAATAGTTTTAACCATGCAGACAAGTATCTGGTGGAGAATTTGCTTGCATACCTTGTAATGTGTGGATTATAATGATGTCATGTGGTACTGGTGTGTGTGCAAGTGGTATGTGGGTTTCTTTTATTGAGTATTTGATGGATATAGTTTGAAACAATTCTTCACGATCAGTGCTATTTATGGTAGAACTCATTGATTTTTTATTTTTTATGTATTTTTTAAATAAAGTCTGTTGCATCAGAATGCCCCTATAGGCTTATGCACAACGAGCCAAACTATTTTAAACTGTGTTTGAAAACAGATTCTGAGAGCTTGCTACTTAAGATGTGGTGATTGTTATATCTCTGTACACTTCTGGAGATTATTGTTTTGCATAAGAAAGACATACAAATAAAGAAAAGAGTAGAATAAAATAGATGGGTTCTTATGAAACTTTTATTGTCTTTCTTAATGCGCAGCAAGTTGAAAGAAATCCAACAACAGTCGTTAGATCTGAACCGAGAGCTCTGGGCACTTTCATTGCCTGCAATTGCTGGACAAGCCATTGAACCCTTAGCACAGCTGATGGAGACTGCTTATATTGGTAGACTAGGTATGTCGTGTTTCTGATGCACAATTCTTTTTCATACTTAATGGCAATAAGTTATTTTCTATTTTCTTCAACTTTTATAATGGTTATGTAATGTCTTCCTGAATTGCTTATTTACTTTTCTTGCTATTGGTTGCATAGTAGGTTTTTCATTACATCACTTTCTTTTGTATTTTGGGAAAATAGACTAGTTGCTGCAGTTCAATGCCAGAAATTTAGTGTTTTCTTCATGATGCTTCTCTTATTGAGAAGAGGAAACTGTGTTAGAATCTATTATGTCTTTCGTGATTGTTGTTAGTTCCCTCTTTTTTGTTATCCTTTTTCTTACTCTTTCGCCTGTTCAATTTGACCTTAAATTATTGCGAGATTTCTGCATGGTTCCTTCATAAAATTGGAAGTGACATTTGTGAGTTTCGCGTCATTGGTTTTTAAGAGCTTTCAAAAAGACGAACTTCTTGCACTGTGCAGTGATACATGAAGATGTAGATGTTAAACACAGTTAACAAATTACTTTTCAAAATCAATTGAAAAATAGTAGTTCAGGTTTGTTCAAGCTATAACAAAATAAAAAAAAACAAAAAATAGAACTTTCAAAATGAATGAGTGAGCATATACTTTGTTGGCATTTTGGGATCATTTGCTAATATCTTAAGGCATCAAAACTATCATGAGTCAACAATACTGTTGGGTATGGGTTTCAGTAGTTATCAATCAACGAACAGGTATAGATAATTTATTGGTCGATTTTCTATTAAAAAAAATGGCTTTCAGTTGTTTCATTACAAATTTCACTGCTCTTACATATGTTCCCCCCTGCCTTCGTATTTCGTGTAAGAAAAATCATCCATGGTCCACTGTTATTTCATGATCTTGCAATGGTAACATGGCTGAGGTTACATTGCCAGGAAATATTGTGTGTTTCTGTTACTGAACAAGGTTTTGACTCTTAATACTCAAAAATCTTTATACAATTGGGTAGCTCAACTCCGATTGTATGTTAATGATTATTCTTAGTAGGTCTTGACCATATTAATCTTCATGAGAGTATGTAGCTGTACTGTGTGCATGATATTGGCTTTGCTGCTGACTAGGTGGTCATCTTTATGAGTAATAATATCTTACAAAGTTGTATTTAGTCGTCAATGAGATCATATAACCCCCCTGAATTGTTCAACAGTCATTCTTTATGCTGGCTTCTCCAGTGTTTTTAAAGTGATAAGTTAGTGATTTTATTTAACCAAAAAAAAAAAAAAAAAGGAATGATACAAGCTCCCCAAATTGTTCCATAGTTATTTCTTTGCTTTTTCATGCACAAGGCAAACATTATGTGTTCATGGCTATGACACGTGATAAGGTTCTACCAGCAAGTGTGCTGCAGGTTGTTTTTATGCTCCCATGTTTGACATGGCCAAGTGTCTCCAGTTACCCAAAATATGAATATGTAAGAAAACAAATAAAAAAGATATAAATTAAAAAAGAGAAACTCATATTATTAACTTATTGGCCAGACTTATTATGACACTCGAAACAACGGTTGTAATTTATTTGGTATGAATATGAATTTGCTTGGCCTGTTATTCAAAGTTGAATTGAGGATTTTTTTTTTTTTTTTGGTGTTTTGGGTTGTTCTCCTTCGAAGCTTACGGTTATAAACAAAACTTTCTGCTCTTCTACGCTGATTATGGATTACTGTGTGTTATCAAATTTCTTATTTTTCACTTTCATCTAAAATTTGCAAGTCATATGATATGCTTTTCATAAAAATCCTTTAATTTGGCTTTTACAGGGCCTGTGGAGTTGGCTTCAGCAGGCATTTCCATGAACATATTTAACTACATATCAAAGCTATTCAACATCCCTCTCCTAAGTATTGCTACATCTTTTGTTGCTGAAGACATTTCGAAAAATGAAATGAATCCTTCATCAGGTTTGTTAACTGATAATGTTTACTCATTTGGTTGGTTTCTGATGTAAAGCAGATCTGTTTCTGAGTTTTCTGGTTTGACTTCGTATGGCTCACCATTTTCGTGTGCATATGTGTGGGCTCCTTTCTTGTGGAAGCAGGCTCTCTAGAAGATTTCACCAATGATAGACATTCAAGTTATAGGATTGAGAGAAAGCAATTATCTTCAGTTTCTACAGCTTTACTATTGGCAGTTGGGATTGGCCTCTTTGAGGCTTCGGCATTGTATTTTGGATCTGAAATTTTTCTAGATGTGATGGGCATATCTTCAGTAAGTCTGTCATTTGTTGCTAGTTTATGAATTATACTGTCAATTCACATGCCTCTACATCGCTGTTTCTCGCATGTGTTTCTATATGGATCTCTTTTTGAAGACAATTGTCAGATGGGCATATGTATATTTGCGAGGTTTCATGATCTGCTCTGTTGTGATTCTCTTCATCCATGGTTTTTCTATTAGTGATAACTTTATCCTTTTTCCAAAATCATTTTACTTTCAGATATCATCAATGCGCATTCCAGCAAAACGATTTCTTTCAATAAGGGCACTTGGAGCTCCTGCTGTTGTTCTGACTTTAGCTCTACAAGGCGTTTTCCGTGGTTTTAAGGATACCAAAACCCCTGTTTATTGTCTAGGCAAGTAGCCTACCGAGTGAGGAAATTTTATTTTGATCATTTTCACGAGACTTGCTGTTGATAAACAATTCTACTTGAACTCACTAGTTCTCTGAGTGAGCCATTTACTAATTTGCTCTGTTGTTAAATGTACTCGACCCTGTGTATTCATGCCTTTCCTAATTCTTGTTTCTTTTTGTTGGTTGAAGAATAATAGATTGAAAGGAGTACCTAACATATTCTCTCTAAAAAATGCACGTTTCTTGGACGGTCGAAACAATCTTAGTGCCATATTGACTATCTGCTCCATGTATTATATATGTAGCAAGCATTTTGGTAAAGAATTGACCAAGAAAACCGTGATCATATTTTTTGCTTGTTTGAAAAGTGGAATCTTGATTCTCAAACTTTTGTATTTCAACATGTTGAACAGAAAATTAATTACTCTTTGGGGATTTATGTCTCATGTGTATAGTTTAAGGGAACAGTTCTAGTTTTATATCTCATAGGTGATTCGCAGGTAGCCAATAGTCTTCTGAACCCTTTTTGTTAGTATCAATTATCGAAAGATAGGAAAGTAATTTGCATTCCCATTGCTTGATGTACATTTTTGGACCTGTTTTTTAACATCTTAAGCTTTGGGTTAATCTACTTAACATTATTATTTCTGCATACTCTATCCCTTTGTCTTTGCTTATAGACCAGCTCATTAACAGATTTCTTGGTGAAACAGATGGATAGTAACTATTGCAAATGTATATACAAATTTATAATTAATCAACAGAAGGTGTATTCCATTGAAATAGTGGCAATGGAGAATTTTGGGATCCATTTTGATACTCAAGAAGGAACATGTTCATGTTGATTGTGTACGTTTTTGTTCGCAAACCTTGGAATCATTTTTCAGAAAAATATGTTTACTTTATTTGTAAAGTTGTATTAATTTTGCAGTGGAGTGGAGCTTTTATGTGTGATGGATGAGCTAACTTTGGACATGTTGTCAATCTAATTTTGTCACTAAACCATCAATTTGCCGCAAAGTATTAATCTACTGAACTTTGTTTCGTGATTGTTACTCCTGCAGGGATAGGTAATCTATTGGCTGTATTTTTGTTTCCATTGCTTATATATTACTTTCAGTTGGGAACAACAGGAGCAGCTATGACCACTGTTATGTCTCAGTATGTTCTTTCTACTGATCATGCCTATCATTGTCTACATATTTTTTCATAACCTTATTCGTGTAAAACATTTTGTATTAGATATGTGACTGCTGTTTTAATGATATGGTTTCTCAATAAGAGAGCTGTACTACTGCCACCGAAGATGGGAGCATTGCAGTTTGGGGGATATATAAAATCTGGTTAATTCTTTGTTCTTTGTTCTTTTTATTTACTTATGTCTTCCATATTTTCTTTTTCCAGTCCAAATCACTGAATTTTCAATGTGTGTTAGTCTTTCTGATTGCACATGTAATTGAAAGTTATTTCCCGTCTTCTTTCTTAAATCTCATTCTAATCTGGTTGCTTTGACAAAATTTGGCCACACTAGGTGGGTTTCTTCTTGGAAGAACTTTATCTGTTCTAACAACCATGACCCTGGCAACAAAAATGGCTGCCTCCCAAGGTGCCGTGGCTATGGCTGCACATCAGATATGTATACAAGTCTGGTTAGCTGTCTCACTCCTTACAGATGCATTGGCTGCTTCCGGTCAGGTAGGATACATGTGTAAAGACTTCCTTCTGATTATTTTGTTAGTTATGATCGACATACTTATCTATTAGCTCCTTCCAAGGGCTAGTTTGATCTTTTTTTTTTTTTTTTACTATTATAGCGAGTGTGGATGTGCATACATTATATACAGTGTTTTCTCAACTTTAGGAAAGCTTTTTAGCCTCTTCGGAAATAAAGGCAGAGTCTTGCATTTTGAATGGTATCTGTGGTTTTATTGTACATATATTTTCAAATCTTCATTTGTTTGTAGGCTTTGACAGCAAGTTATTTGTCAAAAGGAGACTATAAGAGTGTGAAGGAGATCGCAAACTTTGTGTTGAAGGTACGAACACCCAGCTATGTGTTATTCTAGTTTCAGTACTGCTTTCGATTTGTTGTGGAGGTTCTTAAAGATTTTTCCTGTACCAAGTTTATTTGACTGGATTTACTGATTGTTTGATTTCTAATGGGATCATTATGTATATGCTTTTCCAGATAGGACTGGTTACAGGTATTTCCCTCTCTGTAATTCTTGGACTATCTTTTGGTTCCTTGGCTACCTTATTCACCAAAGATGCTGAGGTTTTGGGAATCGTCAGAACTGGAGTACTAGTAAGTACTATTTGGCGATTCTTACAGAAATTTTATGTTTCTATACGCATTGGGAATGTTTTTAATGATTTTATTTTAACAGTTTGTTAGTGCCACTCAACCTTTAAATGCTCTAGCATATATTTTTGATGGTCTCCACTATGGAGTTTCAGACTTTCCTTATGCAGCTCGCTCAATGGTAAGTTTGTTCCCTGTGTACTTGAGAACTTTTCAAATTGTTATGTGCTGAGGGTGACGTCCAGTAGACAGTGAATGATTCTATTGACGATGGTACTTGTTTTATAGATGCTAGTGGGAGCAATCTCTTCTGTAATTTTGCTATACGCTCCATCAGTTATTGGTCTTCAAGGGGTTTGGATGGGCTTGGCTCTCTTCATGGGCCTGCGTACAGTAGCTGGATTTGTAAGGTATACAGTGAAAGCTAAATTGCTTAGGAAATTTGGGTAAGGCATATTTGTCTTGAGATATGGCTAGCTTCATATTTTATTTGAATTCTTTTTAGATTACTTTCAAAGAATGGTCCATGGTGGTTCCTGCATAGCGATCTACAGAGAACCAAGGTGGTGGGCATCCATAATTCTTAAGGTCTCCCCTCATTTTGCAATGCTAATAGGTATTGTAGTTACGGTTTGTTTCCACTTTGGTCTTATGACTTAGGATAAGCGTTTCAATTTGATTTTGGAGATGCATATTCCGTTGTTTATATATTTTTCCACAAGAAGCCATCCCATGCCTCAGTGGTATCCCGCTGAGGCATAAGAAAATTTCTCATTTTTCCACGCATGAACTTTGTCACAACTAATTCTGAAACCCTGATTAGAAGTTAGCTCTTATACCATATGTATAGCTGTATTTCTGTTGATTTATTGATCAATCCATAGTTCCTTTGATTGCTTCGTTCATATTTTTTTTACTAATCAGGTTAACAAATTCATGAGCGTGTTCTGTGCTTGAAGTTTACCTGCTTCGTTTATATGCATTTTTTGGGCTACTAGTATGAGCACCGGCAATACTAACACTCTCCAATAGTTGAAGTCGGAGGAGTCGGTGTCTTCTTAAATAAAGTAGATGTTAGATGTATACTTTGGTGTCTCAGTAGTCCGACTAGTATGAGCACTTGCTGATAAATCACATGATGTTTCCTTGTATTTTTACCTTGATTGATTTCGTGTGAATCTTGTTGGATCATACTGTTTTCAATAGGCGAGTTTGTTGTTCATCTGTGTCGTACTTCTCTTTAATTGGGTATGTTAATGATTTATAACAAAGTTGGGTCTGAAAACTATTGCAACTCTGCAGGTCCAGTTGACATGGGAACCAACACTATGAGACATATCCTCTGTAGAGTCTTTAAAGTTTAATCCAGGCTTTCTAGAGATACAATTCTTTTCAGCATAGTCACTGACAACATATATGATCTATATGTATTTTTATTTATCTTTAATTTTATTTATTGTTTCATGAAAAATGGCGGCAGTCATTTGGTGTAGTTTCTGTACAGAAGTAACAATCATTTGGTGTAGTTGCTTAAATCTAGCTGTACCCGATTTTCCTGTGCTCACTTCAATTGTTCTGATGCTTGGGTTTTACATTTTATGACTGTAAGTTGTAACTACAATGTTCCTCCAGCTTCCGGACAATCCCTCGGCGAGGGGCAAGGAACGTATTTTCGAACTACAATCTTCTTTATTTCAACATTTCGGATTACTCATGTAATGATCTCCTTTGTACGGATCATTATATCGATTATAACCTATTCGGACCTGACTTATTTTTTATTTTATTTTATTTTTCTAAAATGAAAATTTTGGAATAAGAACTTTGATATAATTAAGTCACTGTTTTCAAAAGAGCTTTTTAAAATTGTCAAGAGTTTCTTAATTTGTAGTAAAATCTATCATATATAAAAAAATGCTACTAGAAAGTGCACTACAAAACATGATTAAGTCAACCGAGTGATTTCAAAATATATCCATAAGGTATTATCTAAAATATATAGGTCGAGTTTGCACAAAAAAGAAATATATTGACAAAATTATATATAATATAAAGTAAAAGTTGACATCATAACTCATTTCTGGTACCACTATCTTTACGCATATTGCACTTTCTTGGCAAGTCTATCAGGGAAGTTAGATTGATTGCTTACTTTTAAGAGCTCATTTGGTTTGATTCCTTTGTGGGAATGGGAATGAAAATGACAAGGGGAATGAAATGGAAATGGGAATGAAGACTTTTTGTGTCTGTTTGATTACATAGGGAATAAATAAGAATGAAAATGAGAATGAGAATAGTGATTTTTTTGTGTCCGTTTGAAGAAGAAAGTTCAAAAATTATATAAGTACCATAATAGAATTTAAAAAATACGAAAAAGCCTAGGATGCTTACGTTGATTCCCATCAAAGACACCTATTTAGGTGGGAATAAAATAATGATATTTTCATTTAAGTGAGAATAAAAAATCATTTCCATTCCATCATTCCTTCGAACAAAACAGTGGAATGAAATGAAAATTTTCATTCTATTCCCACCAAAGAATTGAACCAAACAAGCTCTTAGTCCTTACAACATGAAAGGTAAGACATTAACTTTCGCCCGCAAACATATAATTTCACAACACATTTGTAGACAAGGATGCATATAATGCATGACCATATAATCTTACTAAGGTTTCCTATAACTTACACATTTTATGTTTCTTTTCTCATTCTTAATACCTTCTTGTTACTTTCTTACTTTGGGCCTTGTATATGCACCAAATGCACGTGCGGCCAATGGGAGGTCAAAAGAGTGACTCGATCTGCACTTGCCTAAAATTAATTTATAACATAACATTACATAATATTAACCCCACTTCAAGTCTCACGCTTCCTTTTAGAAGTTGGTACGACATTAGAGTCTCACTTCAAGTGATTTAAGTTTTTTTTTTTGTGTGTTTAAGAACTTAAAATAAATAAAATAGATATTTTCATTATGGGTCACTATTTAATAAGAGTCTATATTACTATCCAATCACAAATAATAAAGTAAGACACACCAAAATTTATAATCAAATGATCACATAACTTTCTAAAATTTCCGGCATATCCGCTACTCGAATGAATCCCGTAGTCATGTTTTTCATGAAGCTAACAATGCTGTAGATTAACAGTAGATAAAAATAGAGATACTTTTCTAAAAAATATTTTGCTTCTTGTCTTAACTTGATTAGGACTAAACAAATATGATCTTGATAGTCTTAAACCCTTGACTTATTTTATTATATTCCTTTGGAGCTGATTGACCCGACTTCCTATTAATAAAATATCTATAATCATTAGCCAAAGGAAAAAAAAAAGCCAAGAATATTGGTACTTGATCACAATAGATTCTAGAAATGGTCTATGAGCGGTGTTTATACATGCCCTGTGATGATGCAAGCGTCGATTGTTAAAGGGGAAAACAGAGGAGTACTTTTATTCAATCAGGAAAGATACAATCAATAATATGCTTCAAAGAAGTATAATCAGTACATAAAAAAAGGCTGATATGACACTGATTTACTTAGGAAGCAATTTTTCATTATCAATCTTCAAAGGTTCACTTTTTTGGAGATATTGATCTTCAGCTCATTCCTAAAGCGCAACATAGGAGCCCTTGCAATATCGCCTCCCTTGATCTTTGTCCACCTATTTTATTCAGAATCCACAAATCATACATAAGACATGAATCTGTGATCATGTACTGTTTGGTTCTTAGGCTTATTACACAATCATACTTTTCATACCTGTACTTTGTGACCAAGACATGGAAAAATACAGACAGTAGCACCCTTGTATACTCTGAACCTGCACATTGTTTCATTCCTCCTCCAAATGGAGTAAAATATTTTGACACTGCCGGATTTCCTTTGAGCTCCTACACATTACATTAATACATTTTTTACATTCTTTCAGTTTACTGGAATTAGTAACAAAAAGACATTGTTAGAGATGTATAAAGAGGTGGATGTTAAACCCCGGTAATATTTTGAGAAGCGGATATAGACTAGTCGTGTATTAATAGTTATGAATATTTCAGATTAATTTATTTACTTCCGGAAATAATAAAATAAAATAAAATAAAATAAAATAAAATAAAATAAAATAAAATAAAATAAAATAAAATACCGAAAAGATGTATAAAGAAAATTTTAAGAATTACAGACCTTCCAACGCCCAGGATTAAATGCAAGAGGATCTTGAAACGTCTTAGGGTCCATTTGAAGAGCAGAGTTTAACACCATTATTACCCATCCTTTCGGAATCGTATATCCTGCACAGAGTATTATTAGCATCCCCCAACATATTTTCTTTACCTAATTATAAATCACTCCTTTAACTTTTCAAATCATGAACTTAGACCCCCTCAATTTTAAAAACCAAGCTAAACTTCAAAAAATAGACGTAATTTCTTATGGTATCACTTTTCTTATTATTTTATTAATAAAATGATGTTTAAAAAAACAGTTGGTGACAAAACAAAACCTTAATTTGATTAGTCACCATTTTATTAATAGGATCATAAGAAAATCTTATTACAAGGATAATGTCCAACTATTTAAAATATGAATCGATTGATTTATTCGGAGAGAAAAAAAAGATATCGCGAATTTCTGAATTGAGCAAACCATACCATTCACTTCGATATCATTCCGAGCTCTGCGCAAAAATCCCGGTGACGAACTTCCTAACCGAAGAGTTTCATTTATGACCTAAAATAAATTTATACAATGAATTTGTTGTTAAAGATCAGTACTTCTGGATTTTTATTTTGAAAGAACAATGCAATTTTGAAGCTGCAGGGGAAACTTACATCAAGGGTGTAGGTCATTGACTTATACTCCTCCCATGTGAGTAGAGAGTTTGGATTTTCTCTCCTTTCCAAAAGGTCTTCTTGCTCAGCCTTATTAATCAAACATAATTAAATAAGTTGATATATATATATATATATAACTAAAATATGTAAGAATTGTGATCAGTTTATATACAGTCATCTCCTCTAGTACTTCAGGATTCTCTGCTAATAGCTTGAAAGCTAGTGCCAACGTTGTCGAAACCGAGTCAAAAGAGACAAAGAGAAGTCCAAATATCAACTGGACGATGAAATCTTCTGTTAAGAAACTCTGAGATTTCATGTCATCAAGAAGATGGTCGAGTGCATCGCGGTAACGAGTTTCAGGTGAAGACTTTCTCTCTTTTAGTTTATCCGAAATGATATTCAAGGCCTTCTTATGATCCTGATGCATTCATTGTACAACCAACCAATTATCATTTATTATTTAAAATTTGAAAATAATATATATATATATATATATATTTAAGAAATTAATAGTAATAATATACCTGTAGACATTTGTGGTATGCTGTGCCAGGTATGTTCACAGGGAATGACATTAGGCCTCTTGAGAAATTAATATACATTTCCGTTATACTAGAAAGTGTTTTTTCACAATCCAGACTAAACAGCTGCTTTGCACCATATTCAAGAGTCATCTGTTATTGCAAAAAATTGATCAAGCAAGTCCTTAAAGAATCGGTACCTAGTTTTTCAATGCAAAAGAATTAGCAAGTAAGGTATTTTACAACTGAAGCGGCATATTTGAGGTCAACATTTTGCTGAGTTGACCAATTGAGAAGGGTCTTGTTGACCATCTGTTCAAGTTGAGAAAGAAGATTTGATTTGAGCGGCTCTGCTCCAAAGTGACTCAAAGTTACGTTTCTTATGTACTTGTGAAGTTGAGCACCATCAGGCCTATTTGCACCTTGATTAAACACTTTTGCAAACAAGTCCAAGTACCATGTTTCAACCAACTTTCCTTCTTGTTGAAGGATGAAATGGTTGAATTCCGGGTCCGCTGAAACAACTACCGGTCGGCCCGCCACACTTGTCCGGAAAATGGATCCATGTCTATAAAACCAATTTCATACTGGAATGAGTAGCAACACTATTTGAGATTAAGGTTTCATTTGGTTTGATTTATTAAATAAACAAGTTCGGAATAATATATTTTTTTGTATTTTATGGGTTTAAATCGAACTTTGGTTCAAACAGGACAAATTAAGTTAAACTAAACAAAGCGTCAAATTTGGTGATCTTCAACATAGGTTGTCATTGAAATTTACGTACCTTTTAATTCTTCTCTTGATGAAAGGAGGAACATCAAGGGAATAATTGGGAATAATTAACTGCAAAGTTTCTCCGATTAGCGGCAAACCCATGGACCCAGGAGGTAGAATTCCGTTACTTTTCGGGTTCCTCCATTTGAATATCCAAACATTAATCAATGTTACAAGCAATGTTGCCAGTAGGGCCGATTCGATGGACCACATGATTTTCACTAATGAATTTATTCCCTTGACTCTACTGGGAAGGAAGAAAGTATGGCTCGTAAGTTGTGAATGAAGAAGAACAAGTAGGGTTGTTAAATATTAGCAGCAAGGCATATGAAGTTGGAACAAAAATCAGAATGCAACATAATGAAGTTAACTAAGAGAATATGTGTTTGAAATTTATTAACTAATCATGGAGTTCTTGTAATGTTGGTAATGGACAGGTTAGTCAAGTATTGTTGACGTCGTAGAGGAAGACAATAAAGAGCATGTTGACTCGGGTAAAATTTTTCTTCCTTGTTTTTTTTTTTTTTTTTTTTTTGGCTGAAGAGTTGGCGAAATTGAATTATTAACTCATCATATTAGCCTAGAATCGCATTTGCCCATTTATAGATAAAATATTGATCATACTGTGAGGGCCTTCCTTTTCATGTTCATTGAAATAACGTTAATAATCATAATGAGGATTGAAGCTTCCTATGAATTTCATTGAATCACTCATTTCCGATCATGTAAGTGGGCAGTGGGTAGTGGGCTTAAAAAAGTGTTAGTGGATTGAATAAAAGAAAAATAATTTCAATTAGCATTGCGAAAATAAAATACAAAGTAACAAACAATAAGGTATAAAATTCAACTAACTATAATTAAGAGTAAAAAATGTGATGAAAAAAATAAAATAAAATAAAATAATAATAATAATGCATATTTAGTCATATGTGTCCATCAATTTATTTGTTTATTATAAAGCCCAAAATTCTAAAAAATCCATTACAATTATCAAAATTTAATGAATGTAATCAATTTCAATCCATTAAAACTTAACAGCTATCCGTTAAATCCAAACTGATCATCCATAACTACCGTTAAACATCATTTAAATAATGGTTTTAAGAGTGCAAATTCGTATATTGTTCTGATGTGGCTTATGTGTAATTTTGAGAGTGCAAATTTCATATGCATTGGTGAGTCTTATTTAATAAGGGACTTTTACCAGATTATCTTTTATATGCGTAACTTTTTAATAATACACTTTTTTTTTTTATTAATAGATAATTTTATGTATTTTATTTATTTATATATTTTTAATTTAATATGTAATAAAATTAAAAATGATAAACTAAAATTAGCTTTATATCTCCACCTTTTTCACCAAGTCTCTCTCTCTCCCTCCCTTCTTCTTTCTTTCTTTCTAAAAAAAAATACGGCGTTTGCTAATGAAACAAAGAAGAGTTGCAATCTACTCTGACTTTTACTTTCGTTTGCTCGATAGTGAAGAAATGAAGAAGAGGTACGCCGTATTTCTACTATATTCAAAAGTATGTGTGTTCATTTCTCTTCTGGTTTTTTTTAAGCCCATATTTTAGTCCAGTGTAAATTGGGATGAAATCTTGATCTCAATCCAAGATTTTAGTCCAATATTGATCTAGATTTCGGTCTAGTGTAAATTGGACTAAATCTTGCTTCGTGACTTCGGTCTAGACCGAAATCTTGGATTCCATATATTTTTTGTTGGATTCATTATGGAAATAGAGTTGACTCAACGGATTGAGGGGACTTGTGAATGGGTATTCTAAGACGTAGAGTATACAGATTGAAGGGCCTCGACCTGTGAATGGTTCTTCGATTTGTAGAGTCCACTCTATAGGTCATTACACTAATATAACTGCTAGTTTACTCTATGAGTCAAAAGCCTCTCCACAGGGCTTCATCTGGACCGAAATCTAGACCGAATTGAAACTTTGATTTCGCTCCAAGATTTTGGTCCGAAACTATATATATGTATATATATATATTTATCTCCTCTTACCCTTCTAGTCTTTAAACCTAACATTCAAACCTTCTATCAAATTATTATTTTTTCAAATATTGATCTTAAATTTCTCAAATTATTTTTTTAGGAATGCCATTATCTGCATTCACAACAGTATGTTTCGATAGGGAATAGAAGGATGATGATGTGACTTCAAAATTACTAAAATCTTGGGTACCAAAGGACTCAGAAGGATGGAAAGCTATTCTAATTGAAACAGGCATAAACTACAGTGATTTTTTAGAATCGTCTACAATACTATTCATGTTGACTCTCTTGAATTTGGTATGAAAATAGGATACAAGCCATTATTGTCATCGATCACTCATCAACTATTTATAGAAAATGAGACATATATGAAGCCATTTTTATATAATGTATGTTCGAGTAATCCATCTCTATTATATGTGACGTTAATTCTGAAGGGAAGAAGTGGTGTGCATATTCGAGAGCGACGTCAGTTACTCGATCTTGGTAATGATGAAAATGAGAATTTTATGAGTTATGTTGATAGTAATGGTTAATATCTAAATCAGAGCCTGAATCTAAATGTGGACTGACATGTTGATTCCAAGATTAAGGTTGAGGATGACGAAGAGAATGAGGATGAGATGGAAGATGAAGATAATGGGTTTCAAAGAACGGAGGAAGAATGTGATAATTGTCACAACAATGAAATGAATCTTAATTTTTCTTTGTACGAGGGTGATTCTTTGATGAAGTAGTACTTATACCTGATACTTTATCTTTTTAAGATAGTATAACTGCTTCTGATTTGTCACCACCTATTATTCAACAATCAAAAATTAAAGACGAGGAAGATAATGATGATTATGTCAATTCTTTTCCTAGTATTGATTTTTATGGCGGCATTAAAAGTAATGTACTCTCGATTGCTTCTTCCTAAGAGAGTGGAGATAAGTTTTATTGCACTAAGTTTTATTGAGGTGAGCTCTTCCCACTCCAGCTAAGTGCGCCAAGCGCCAAATCTCCCCCATGAAGCCTTGTTATCTAAGAATGGGATTCCTCCCCCCAACACCGACAAACTAGGGGTAGGTAAAAGTCTTGTCGGATTGGGATAGGGTGGTACTAGTCCTAGGCCTGACTATCCCAATACTGGGACGGGACATAAATCACTAGTACTGGCTTAATCATGTTGGTACCAAAAACATATCAAGACAATACCGGGAGTCTCATTCATTATATTTTATTTTTAGTTTTAATGCTAAAGAAGAAGATAAGAAATAAGAAAATAATCCTAAAATATGATTTTCTTTTTCTCTTCTTATTTACTTGTACTTAGAATTGAGACGGTTTTAAAATTGATCCCAATCTCGATCTCGATCGCGACCCCAATTATCATAATCGAAACCAATATCTCAATCGATACCTGGATCAGATGTGAAACCAAAAATTTTGCCCATCCCTGTGACAACTTTTATTAATCATCAGATTTGAACGATATTGCAGAAAATTATTTCAAACGGTTCAAACCAAGCTCCAATCATTGCTTAATTAAAGTTTAGGATGTCAAATTTGCCCACTATGATACAAGGTCGCGGACTTAAATCACTCAGGGCTAAGTGCTATTTCACCTCAAAATTAGGGCATATAAATATATTCAAGTTTTCAAATTATTTCACGACAATTCAAATCTTTAAATTATTTTATAATAAATTTACCTAATTATATTTTCACATTAAAAATATAACTTTCATAGAACGAGCTTTCAAACCAAACCCCAATTATTGCTTAATCAATGTTTGGGATGTCAAATTTGTCCACCATGATGCAGGGTCACCGACCTATATTACTGGGTGCTGGGTGCTGGGTGCTGGGTGCTGGGTGCTGGGTGCTGGGTGCTGACACAGTTTAAGTTTGTAACTAAAAGCAAACTTTTAATAATTAAATGCAAAAAGTTCAAAAACAAATTCTGAAAAAAGAAAAAAAAAATGTAAACGGTCACAGTGCCAAACAACGGACAAGACCAATCCATGTATGCTTAAAAAGAACAACAATATTCACTTTTTAACACATACTAGAACTCTGCATGTCTATAACAGCCGAAAAATATAGGAAAGATAAATGGAAGCAGTAAGTACCACATGTTCAGTTAACTAAAAATGTACATACATGGTGTACTATTATCATATCAATACGGGTTTTATTCACCAGACACTGCACATAATGTTTGGTTAACCAGAGTGTGTTCATAATGAAACATAAGTCTCTTCCCTGTAGCTCCACTTCCTTTGGAAATACATATCTCCTTTAGTGAGATGCCCCAGTGGTAGCTCGTTAAACTTTAGGTAGAAGCAAAAGATAGAGCTTGAGTCACTCCACAATCTGCTCAACGGAAAATTTCCAAACCAGGCTTTAACTTCGACTAACTAATTTTTAATGTCTCTAAAGCGAACATAATCATATAACCATTAAAATTAACATTTAGAAAAAGTGGAGTTTCTTTTTTCAAATGTAGATCTGAATCGAGGGTCAAGTGGAGTAAATCCTATTCAGTTTACTTACATTTAGGCTTGCCCTGTAATAAGGGCACATGAAATAGACAAACAAATAGAGAACTACAGAATTCTACTACTTGAGGATATAAACTGATGTTTGGACATCAGAATCATCACAGAGGGTTTTAGTTAAGAAGTTATAGTTACCTGATTGAGAGGATTGTCAGGAGATTTCTTCCATAGCTTCCATATCATATCCTTGTATTGAGTGTGAGTGAGGCCCGGTTTCTCTTCCTTCAGTATTGGAAGTTCAGCTTCTTCAAAAGCCTAAAATTGTTTTTTTTTTTTTAAATCAGAATGTAATCAACAAATAAGACAGCGTTGAATTGTATTTTGAATAATAAAGAAGAAAATAAGAATCTCAATGTAATGCTACTGAACATCATATTCAAAAGCCTGTAGTTGAAGACAAGTTGAAAAAATCTTCTAAGAATCCTAGGATAATTTTTCTCAAGTTATTTAGAAAACAATTTATTAAACATAAACAGCATCTTCTTCTTTATAAATTTACTTGTAAACTTGCCAAACATAGTCTACATTCTCTCAAAATTCACCTAACACCCAAGGTCGGGTTAAGTAGTATACTTCAAAATCTAGTTACAGTATAGCATTGAAGAAAATATCCTGAAAATGTACCTCACTTATGACACACGACCAACCATACAATCCTCATAGTAAAGTAACCACAACCAACTTAACAAATCTACAGTTGATTTTGCACAAGTATTAGAAGATTCAACAACTTCTCGTTCAAAGTCTTCATTTTGTAGTTTTGGTTCAAACATTCTATAGTCAATTATTTTCAAATAAGAATATCTAATTAAAGGAGCTCTTAGTTTACTTTTTATGTTTCAATTTTTTCTTATCTTATTCCTTTAGTCATCCCTTACTCATGCTAATTTAGGTTTTAATTATGGGGGTTCTCATCTTCTTGTACAAGAATTAACAATCAGCAAATACAATATTTTTTATTTTGACAGCCTTGATTATTTTAAGCAATTTCAAAAGTACTTCCACACAGGTAAATTGTATCTAACTTCTTTTCTTGTAAAGTAACGGTTGCCACTTTGAGATGCATCTTAAGAGTAACATCTAGTTATCATCTTAAACTCCTAACAGTTTAAACTGACTTTGATCCACAGAACACTATCCTGTACAACAAAATACCAAAACACGAAGACACAAACTCAAGAAGTTCGTTCACCTTCTATCATAAAGAAAAGACTGGCCAAAAGCAGATGAGCACAATCACCGGATATTTCGCTTCCTCATATCTCAATTACCCCAATTCTCATGGCTCCCAATCACTTATACTACCATTTCATTTTTAGGTATTTCCAATTTCCTCCCAGACTCCAGCTAAACTCATGCAAATAGAAAGATCATCTCATAGTTCATATCTCTATAGCCCGTCAGCCTAAATTTTACAGTATCAAAATTTCGGACTACAATGATCATCATAAAACAAACAGCAGCATGATCAATCCACAACACCTGTTAAGATTCAATAGACTGAAATTTTGACATCAACTAGATAAAAAGAGCCTCTACCTCGCCCTCCTATATCACAAAAAATTGATGGTTCAAAACATACATTACGCTTCATATAATCTCAGTAAAAGCTATATACCACCATTCAAATTAATTTCAGGTTAAACGAGCAATTGAGCTTTCTAGTTATGTATCAAAACTAAAGCCACCGTTAAACGCACCTTAAAGGAAGCTTTGAGTCTTCTCTCTGGGTGCTTATCCACAGGCAAGCTGTCCGCCACACTCATCTGGGCAATCGCATCCTCCACCGTTCTGGCCTCAATGATTGAATCCTCACGATTTGTATTCGTCACCAGAACAACCCTCTCATACTCTTCCTCCTCGGCGGTTCTACTCTGTCTCTTCTTCGCCTCATCCGCCTTCTTCTGAAGCACTGCTTGCTCCTCCTCCCGTTTTTTTCTCAGCTCCGCCTCCGTCACCTTCGGAACAGGGATAGCCACCCTGTTCGCCTTCTTATCCGGCTTCTTCATGGCTTTTTCAAGGTCCTTCTCTTCCTGCTCGGCTATACGGCGTGCCTCAGCTCGACGAGCCGCAGCTTCGGACCGCTTCTCAGCCTCTTCCTCACGCTTCTTGGCGGCGCGGGACTTGGAGCCCTCAGCTTCGCGCCAGTAGTCCTCTTCCTTCTCCCGAGAATCGCGTTCCTTGCGCTCAGCTTCGGTTGCAGTCTTGCGAGCCCTAGCCACTTCGGCCTTGCTATTGACGCCCATCTTCTTCGGCATGGTTGCTCCTAGGGTGTTAGATCGTCTTAAATGGCGATCGCAATTGCTCCTCTGATTATTGTTGCGGAAAGATAGATTGATTCGATACGATTTGTAATATCGTCCAAGGGAACAGTTTGCAGCTGTTAAAATAATTATTCATTATAATTATATATAATTATATTATAGTATTTTATTATAATGAGAAAGTTTGCGAAATATGTAGTTCGAAGAAAATTTCTAGGTGTCGTGTCAGAAAGAGAATTCTAGGCTTCACTTAAACCATAAGACAGATTGGCCCAGAAACATCTGGTTTGGGCCTTTTAAGGCTTTTTTCCTAATTGAAATCATTTATTTGGTTTTTCTCATTATTAGGTTCTTCGTCACACGGTTGAAGATTAACTGGGTTGATTAAGCTGGGACCCACCTAGATTATTAAGGCGTTGGGCCCACCGGGCCCTTCTTTTATTACACTATGTGATCAGTTGTGTCTAAGCAAATGGTCTTTCCTTGTTTTGGCCCCAAAAAAAAAAAAAAAAAAAAAGATGGTCTTTCCCTTTTCGTTAGTTGAAAATTTATGTGCTATTCATTTCTATGCTTCAAATTTGGTAATGGCTTGGCCACCCAATTAAGTTTGATTAAGCAATTATATATTCAGCTCCATGGACAACTCCTTCTAATCCTGACCCCATCCCCCTTCAAATCAATTCAACATCTTAGTTGTTGGATATGCTCAATCCATTTCTATTGATATGATATGATCTCGTATCATGATGATATATAGAATCAAATCAAAGGATATGTTGCCAAGGGATGATTGATTCATTGACATCACAATAATGTTTTCTTGCTCATGATGGTTGGAAATGGCGAGAGTAAGGTCAGAATGTTGCAGCTGATGAGGTCTAGATCGGTTAGAAAGACAACGATTGTGTTCGGTCTTGAAACCGACAATTGTAGTCGAGAGATTTTGTTGTAGTCAAGCCAGGGGATAATTTGCTTTCCATTCTTATTCTTGAACCAAATGACACTTTTAACCTAAGCACTTTCCACATTCATGAAGATCTCTGTAACTCCAAGCAGGTTGAACTCCAGGTTAAGATTTGTGAAGGAGATTCCTATATTTTCAACCTAACTCATCAAGTTCGAGTTAACTATGCTTCTATCCTTGCACTTGGATGCAGCCTTAAAGGCTACTAATTATTTTCCTCTTTCATTTCTCACTCAATTAGTCGTTACTTGTGCAGGCCAAATGATTCGGCTGTAAATACTAGCCTGAAAGGATTACCTCCCACTTGCACTCTTCTTGTTATAAATATTCGAGGCAGGATCATACTCCAAAAGCAAGGAACTTGTCAACAAGGCTCTAAAAGATTAAGCACTCAATCAATTAACACTTTTCAAGTAAGGAAGTCATGGATTCTAGCATCCCCTTTGCCTTCACCGCAAGAACTATCTCGTGTGAAGAAAAGAGAGCAGATTCCTCCTAGTTCCGAGGGTTGAAAATTGTTCCACAGGACGACACTCTTAGATGCAAAGGGCTTTATTCTGCATTTTATCGTACAATAGCTCAAACGTGCAACCGAAGATTTCAACCCTTCATCTGTGATCGGAGAGGGTGGGAATAGTATGGTCCAAAAAGCCACGCTCGAGGATAGGAGGGATGCAACTATGAAGATCATCATTGACACACATTCTTCATTGGAAGATGTTCTTCGGGAGGTAGAGATGTTGTCTTCAATGAAACACGAGAACATAGTTGAGTTAGTTGGGTATTGTATTTGTAGGGAAATGCAGGCAATTGTGTACAATTTAAGGAAAGGAAGCTCGAAATAGAGATTGAACAATTAAGGTCGAAATGAAAGAATGGGAGTTGCTATTAGTCTGGCAAAAGCACTAAACTATATTCATCATTCTTGCAATCCTCCCATTATTCATAGAGATGTAAAATTATCCAACATTCTCCTTTATGATAATTCCATACGACAAGTAAGCATTATCATCAGTGTGCATTAAAAATATTCAAAACTAGCATATACTTTGGATATTTTTCAGTCTTAACATCGTTGATGTCGAAGATTCGTGTGTACATAAGAAGTAAATAGCTACATATGCTTATATCAATGATTATATTCAATATTTTTCAGTTTTAAGTTTTATTTTGACATTGCATTAGCCCGTTCTAAAAGGAATGCGACTCATTCTCTATTTTGCGTTCTTAACAAATGAAAATGATTCTTGAACATTGATAGAATCGAATTAAGGAGAATAATGCTAATTCATTTTGATTGTATTCACTCTCAGGAAATTGAACCAAACGCCAAAATCATTGATTTAATTCATACTCATACTCATTCCTTGTTTCATTCAATTCCCTCTCAAAGGAATCAAATGCGACTCATTCTCTATTTGGGAATGCAGTTTAGAAGATGTAGGTAAGTATATTTTACCTTTTTGATAAAAAAAATGGAGTTCTTAATGGTCAATTCAGATAGGTTACTGGATCTTTTTTAACATCATCATGGAAGGACCGTAGATGAGTGTCATTTGCCAATTCTACACGTAAGCTAGGAATAATATCAAATAGCGGACTAGAAATAGGAAAATAGGAATTTTCCATAGAATTTTGAGTATCTTAGTGTAACTCTTTCTTGGAAGAGTATCTACAGCCTTTTCTTCTTTTCCTTGACGACGAGAGCATCAATTTGTTAGGCCATTTTTAAGTCTAGACTTGGAACTTCCAAGAAATTGAGGAAAAGATGAGAGAGAGAGAAGATTCTAAATTTTTTTTATAGTCTGTTGACTTGTATTCATTTTGTTGGTTTATACAAGAGAAGTCATCGATTCTGTTAATGTTACTAACTATTTTAGCAGTAATTTGGGCTCTAGCTAGCTGCGTTGTTCCATTTCGATGTCTTTCGTGGGTGGGCTCATGACTTGAACGTTTGGCCCATTTCACCTCTTTACTTTGTTCCGACATGTCGGCTTGCACGAGCTTATTTGCATCACTATTCGACATGAAGTAGTGTTCCAAAACTTTCCAGAATAACAAAAAGAATTTTGTTAAGATTTTCTTTATTTTGTCTACTAATTCTCATGTTGATTAAACTGATCAATACTTGAAAAACAAAATGTCTTCAATTGTAACACAATAAATCGCATATGTAATTCACAAGCATCCATCATGAAGGATGAAAAAAGTTGGCTTTCAAGCCATTGTCAGCTAAACTCCATGCCGCTGCAACGACCAACAAAAGGCTAAGAAGAATCCCTAAGCAGCCAAGCGCCAAGTTAAGGCGCTTCATGGCGCTCAAAAGGCATGGTTTCTTGATAATTATCCACATAAAACAGGGATATACATATGCAAGAGGCAAAGTGATTCCTCCAATTAGAGCAGACAAGCTACCTAAGAAAGGGAAGGCAACGGCAACAAAGAAGGCTACTCCTCCAAAGAAGAGACGAAAACCGACCCGAACCCAACGGGGACAACGCTTCTTCTTCATGCTCGTGTATCGCAACTCTAGGTTATCGAAAGCCGGCATTGCATATATTTGGAACGAACATAAGCTGTTTATGACCACTAGTAGGTAAATCAGACCCATCACCCATTTTGAAGTTCTAGGGCCATGATGAAAGTGTGAAAATGCACTTAATAGCCCTCCATTTACGTCTCGCGTCTGCCATTAATGAGGGAATAGACAAAACTTACATGATCTATTTGGAAAGTATTACAAAGTAACAACAGCTTTACTGGTCATACAAATATATATAGATATATCCAGTCACCTTGTTCCCATAAGCCCAGTATCCCCCAATTGAAACGGAGAATAAACAGAGTGCAATTATTAGGTATGATATTATCACGGCCTTCAGCATTGGCTTACGAGATGGCTTCGTTGGGGTGCTAGGTAATGTACCCTACATCGATTGCAAAATTGACATCATGGGAAGGATAAGGGCCATAAAGTCTGAATAAAATGATTTCTAAGAACTGTGTTTACCTGTATCTCAAGCACAAGATTATGACCTCTAAATGCAAGGACAATGATCCCGATTGCATTCAAAACATCACATAGCCTTGCCATATCTGATTTCTTGTACTGTGAAGGCCTGTACGACATGTCGGCAGGCCTACCCTTTGTGATTGAGAATACCAAAATCATTGTACAGTATCCTACGGCCGAGAGTGCACCGACAAGAGACACCCCAGCAATGGAATTCAAGTTAGGAAACTGAGCCAATGCAATGGCCATGCAAGTAAACACTAAGAACCACTCTGTTCCAGTCAATGACTTGGCATGATGACACGTGGCACCACCACTATGACAGATTGTTTTGAAGAACAGCTCTAGGGTCCCACCACCTGTGATGATCAGAATCACACAGGCCCCACCCGATAAGTACATCATAGGGAATATGGTAATTAACTTCCCCACCTTACCACCTGAAAATTCAAAGTGAACAAAAGAACCAAAAAAAAAAAAGGAAAAAACTGTTTCGATCATGAACTTATTCATGACAATGAAAAGAAGTATTCGATGAAACTTGAAAAGGTTAGGGAGTGGAAATTAACCAAAGGCAGCAAGTGAAAGTTGGAGGTATCTGCTGTAGCGGGTTCCAGGATATGGCTCGTGTAACTGCACTAGAAGCCAAATCGTGTAGAGTTGCCAAGCAAATGCAACTGATAGACATATAATGCCCCATGTCCTGTCCATAGTAAAACTTTCCATTAGGTCTGGTGTCTCTTCTTACGATTATTAAATAAACAATTTTAATAACTGCAAATATGTCTTTATATTAGGAAAAAAAAAAAAACACAATAAATTAAAAAGATGTTTTAAACTTCACCAAAAGTATATTAACTTAACGCAATATATGTCAGCTTTCAACTTAAAGCTCACATATCTGGATTCAAAATCCAGATTTAGCTCATATCTCACATAGAGATAGAGAGAGAAAAGAAAAAGAAGGGGAAGGTGATTGTGTGACGACGATTCAATTCATTCACACCGGGTTTGACTGAAAATAATGTGATTGTATGATGATTCAATTCACACCGGGTTTAAAAAGCATAGAGTGATACATGTTAGATATATTGACCCGTAAGTCAATCTGCCACGACAATTGTGAGGTGGAAACCAACGAGCTTCCTTCAGTCACGAGGTTCAAAGATGTGATTTTCTATTCAAATCATGGACCAACCGATCACCAGACATTTACAAACGAAGTCTTTAATTAATAAGTCGAAAAAATGATTACAAATTTGAGAGTGATATTTATATGAATTTAGTCTACACAAATATCGAGTTAAAATGGAAGAGATAACTAAAATGAAGGAGATTTATGGGTTTTATGATTAGGCATGATCCACACATTATTCATTATTTGTGGAACAAGTCTACGGCAGAATTTCTCCAAATGCAAACAGTAAAAAAAGAAAAAAGAAATCAACAGATATGCACTAATTAATCAATGAATTAGGGAAGGTTTAGTACCAGCCAAGAGAAACAAAAGCAAGAGGCAGAAGAAGAGCTTGAAATCCAATGCCAGAAGACAACAAATGCAAAGCAGCAGAAAAGACACTACCGCTCCTCGACTCGGTAAGAGGAAGCCATGAATCTTGATCAGGTCTCACCTCACAATTAACTTGATCATTAATATTAGTATCCTCTTTGTTAATGGAACTAGAACTATATGTAGATCTAATAGTTACTATGAGTTGAAGAGGTTCTTGGCTTGTTCTGCTCATGCTAGGTAATTGGTGAAGTCGTAGCTCCTGCCCTTCATCATAATAATCTGCTTCAATCATCTTTAAGGATCCCATGATAAATGGGACGGCAACAAAATTGATAGCTTTGTTATGAGTTGGTATGGTTGAGTTTATTGAACGGAAACAAGTAGTATATAATGACTTAGTTTGGTCAGCATGACGCCATTTGAAATGATCTCATCGTATGGCGTTATCAAGTCTTTCTTACCGCGAAAATGAGAAATGGAATACAAGTCCGCTTTCTCTTTATGACATTCAGTGTCTTACGAAGACTTTGTTCATCAAAAGAAACTTCAAGATGATTGTTGAAGATAATATGCCCCGCACTTAATAGAAAATTCTTAAAAAATTAATATATAAGAAATATGAATTCTTAATAATATATTTTTAGATAAAGGTTCAAATTTTTACAAGAGTTCAGATTTCTACCAAGATCACCGTATTATGGCTCTGATATTAACATTAACTTCACAAAAGAAAAAAATAAGGTCATTCTCTTTTGATATTAATTCGCATTCGTATTTTTACGCAAGGTATTTTTCTTACTATTTATACGTAAGGTTTTTTCAAGCACTGAGTAAGAATATCTTACCTCATTATCATCATTATCGTGGTGAGTTTGTGCTTTTCATTCCTTTTATGAGATTTTCTCTCGCTGTGCGAGAATACTCTTTGCTCTTAAGTGGGCTGAAGTGAGTGGCTGGTGAAATCTAAGTCCCCCAGTTCTGTACTTCTTATTATTATTTCTAGTTTTTTTTTTTTTCTTAATCAAAGCAGCAAAAATAATTGAATGGGAAAAGAAAAGAAATGAGGTGGACATAATGAAAGTGTATGCCTATCTCATATATATATATGTATCCTTAAATTCTATATTTTATGTTATGTTTTCCTGTAAAATTTATTGTTTGATGTGTTTAGTGAGTATTTTATGGGTAATTATTTCTAAAGATGAATTGGAATTAATCTCGAGAAGTTTATGAGACAATTATAGTTAAGAAAAGTTTTGGTGGCAAAAAGAAAATAAATGAAAGAGAGGGGACAGTAGAGGGAGGTGACTGGGTTTGGTGAAGAGAAAATAAGAAAAAGGACAGCCCATTGCTCAAATCAAATTGGATGCGGCAACATGAATAAGAGATCAAGCCCAGAAAGAAAAGAAGTGTGAATTATAGATGTAGCGTGTGCAGCAGGGGACAATTCTTTCCTACATGAATGAGACCTCCGTTGCGTGAAGGGGTGTGCAAAAATTGAGGATTTGACGAAGAAGAAGGACTACTGACGCTAGTTTTTGAAAACGGATCTTTTGGTCTAGGTGGGTTGCGTGAGTAAGCCTAGGGTGTGTGATTGTTTGTAATTTTTGCGGGCGTGAGAGAAGTATAAGGATACTCCAAAGAAACAATACTATCACAAGCTAAATGGTGTTAAGTATGTATTTTGGAAACCATAATAGAAATCATATTAATTAAGACTCAAGTTGTTTAAACCTTAAGAAACGAACTATTATTTGTCATATGATCTCAAAAATGAAGATTGATGATTCAAATAGACAATCACATAATTCATTACTTAAAGTATTTAGAATAGCCGATTTCATGGTCATTGTGTTAGTAGAACATCATAGTGATTATGTGCGTACTTAGTAGAGATTAAATGTACCAAATGTGATACATAGTTAATTCTCAATATTAATTAATACTAATCATTAATGAAAATTATCTAGTGACTATATTCCATGTAGTCCTTAAACATGAGATCGCTAAGTTATCTTATGTGCTGGGTTTCATACCTTTACATCATTCCAATTAGCCCTAGCCAATAGTCAACAATGGATGAACCGTTGAGTATATAATGTTGTACATGAAGGTTGTGAGAGATCAAGAGAATTCATTGCTTCCGTACTTGAAAATAGATCTTATGAATTATATACTTTATTGAACAAAATTTTTTTACAAATTAGTACTGTATGAAAAAGAGTTTCATATGATTTGTCTATTGGGGTTTAATAATTAAACTATATCCTAAGACGAGTCAGGATATTGGCAAGATGAAAAGATCATTTATTGTAAATATACTATAGATACAAAAGATTCTTTCTGAAGATAGTATTTTTCATCTCCTCGATAGTCTTGACATTTTATTAGAAGTCAATTTTGACTTGGAGGTTTAAATTATTTAATAGTGAGATAATTAAGTTAAATGTTTGATTTAAAAGGTATTTTAAATTAAACGAATTTAATTATGAATCAAATAAATCATAAAGTGTTGAATCTTGTGGATTATGATTAGAAGACGAATACATGAGCGTCTTAAATCTTCCCTTTAATTCGGATTGCAGGAGGAATTATAGTGATTTGCTTATTAAGTTAAGGTAACCATTTAACCTAAACATGAAACTTAAATTCAATGTGCTTTTCTGTAAAGAATTTATATACACAATATACATATTTTTTATGATCGATCTTACTTATGGAATCATGCATGTTTAGGATAAGATCCAGAAAATTTAAAATCATTACTTTTGTTGCTTTGTATGCATAAATTCTTAATATTGGTATCAGAAAAGTATGACGGAAAAATATATGTTGATTGTTTTAATTTGATATTTTTGATCTTGTTTTTGGAAATGAGTGAAAAATGGGGCTACTATTTGAGATAGAAGCTCCCGCTGCTAGGCAACTTCTTGCACGCCCTTGCTATGTAGTAGTCGTCCACGTGTTGCTGCCCTGTATGGTGCATGCCGCTACCGTGAGGCAGCAGACACGTGTGGCGGCGTGAGCTGCATGAAGGATGGCGATGGCGGTGGTAGTGGCAATTATTGTCGTGGAAACCTTAATTCGATTATGTCATTTTTTGCCGCATTTCTAAAATTAAGTAAAATCTAATCTTTTATTTAATTAATTAGAATATGATTTTGATTATATAATTTATGATTGGATTATGTGTTTGATGTATATTTGGAAATTAAAATAATATAAATTGTTTATATGTATTTAATTATTGTGTCAAACATAAAATCAATTAAATTACCTAAATAATTTATGGTGAATTTAATGTGATTGAGATTTTTATTTTGGCATGTTTCCTAAGCTTAGAAGAGGATCTAAAATATGAATATTTCTAAAATAATATTTATCGTTAAACGACCAATTAGCAAAGTTTCCAAATATGAAAAGTTGATATTTTTGGTAAGTATTCTTAAAGAGTTAAGGATGATGGTTTTAATTATTTTCTTGTGCTTGAAATAATTAAAATGTGCTAAAAGAACTAAACAAGAGTAAATTAGATCTCATGACTTTTTTGAATTCCATGAACATAGCATTATCAAGCATCAAAAGATAAAACAACAATAAGGTATGAATGATTAAAATTGTTTTTAACATATTCATGCATTAGATATATGTAATTTAAGTTGTTAAATATATATGCATCATTATATGTATATATATGCTTAGTTAAATATGTTATCACATCATATTTGAGGATTGTGGATGGTGTATGATATATATGTATGTTTATTTGTGATGAGACTGTAAATCAAATCCTTCCTGTGATTATATTGAGCAATAATTGATCATGAAATCGTTTCATGGCTTACCTTCCAAATGTTATATATGATATTTTCATTAAATATAAGTTGGCTATAGACACGTAGGACTTATATTTGGTGTGAGTATGCATATATATTATCTTAACATTAGATGCGTGATTAAGTAATTTTGTCATTCTAGGTGTGGATATGGATACATACACATACTAGTTTAATTGATTATGGGCACATGGAATTATGTTTTATTAGAGATAAGATAAAGGAGTTACATGAGATGTAATTATAAAAAAGTTTGCTACCTTCCATATTTATTATGATTGAGCCATTTTTATATCTTATTCTCTTTTTACTTCCTCTTTAGCCCTCTTGCAATCCTCCTCGTTAGTCAGTCGCTCGCTATCGATCATGTAGACTTCCATTGATGGGTTGATCCTGTCCTCTCTGAGTGAGGTCAAGTAATACCTTCTTGAGCTTTCATGGCTTCCCTTTACCATTCCCACTCCTCCCTCAGTGATAAATTTTATCATTAGGTGCTTGGTCAAAATGATAGCTCTTAGGGAGTTGATAGAAGGCATTCCTAAGATGATATTATATTTTGACAAAAAGTCGACAACTATAAAGTTTACCATGATCGTAGCTCTTTGGGATCCTTTTCCTAAAGTCATTGGCAAGCTTATCATTCCTTCAGATATAAGGACTTCCCTGAGAAACCTGTGAAGAGAGTATTAACAGACTTCAGGTTAGCATTGATGATGCCCATCTTTTTTAAGGTCGACAAGGACAAGACATCCACTGGACTACCCGAGTCCACCAGCACCCGATGTGTCGACAAGGACAAGACATCCACTGGACTACCCGAGTCCACCAGCACCCGATGTATCAAAGTGGTTGCGACATTAGCTGAGACGACAATGGCATCATTATGGGGGTACACAACCCCTTCCTCGTTGAAGTGGTTGAAGGTGATATCCACTAATGCCCTTTTCTGAAGGGACGATGAAAGGAAGAGCACTTCGGCTTGCATTAAGCTCCTCATCCATTTGCTTCTCTACCGACTTGAGTCTCCCCCTTCCGGTCCTCCCACAATCACCTGAATTTCTCCTGCCACTCTTTGGTGGCCGATGTTACTTCCTTGTCTATTCCATTCTTTATCCTCTCTCCTATCATTTTTCCACCCTCAGTTCAGGTTCCCTCTTCCTTCTCGGTTTACAAATTCCCCTAAACATCCCTCCTGGATCAGCCTTTCAATTTCCCTTTTCAGGTACTGACAGTCTTCTATTTTATGGCTATAATCCCCATGGTATTTGCAATACAACCCTCAGTCCCTTTGGGTCGGCACACCTTTGAGGGGTTCAGGAGCTCTAAATAGGTTTTGGTTCCTAAAGCGATTGTAGATCACCTCTATGCCGCTATGGGCGGTGTAAAAGTATCTCTGAAGAATGGGGCCACCCTCTTCTTCTCCGGGCTTCTTCTTTCACCTTCCCTTTCCTTTTTTTCCTCTCTCCACTCACCCTTTCCCCTTGGGTCATCTCTCCTCTTTTTTCCTTCCTGCCCCCGGCTATTCTCGCCTTTCTCTTCTTAACTCCTTAATTGAGAAGTGAGAATCTCACCAACCACTCCTATTTTCTTTGCTTTAAGCAGGGCTTCTGCACAGGAGCCAAAGCACTTTTTACCCGAGTAACTGATTAGCTTCTTGTCTGTCGTCCCTCATAGGAAAGTATGTAGAACCCCTATGTCTCTAGGTCGATCTACTTTTTCCGAGGCTAAGTTGAAACATTCAATGTAATTCAATAACGTCTTGCCCTGATTTTGCCTCATTGTGTAAAAACTCATAAGGGGAAGTCGTGTGTTCGTTTCTCCTTAGAAGTTTAACGCGAACAACTTCCTTAACTAATCAAACAAATCAATGGAAACTGGTTTGAGGGCTCTGTAGTAGTCAATGGCCGAGTCAATCAGAGTGATGTGAAAACATTGGCACATCAACTCATCAGACGTAGCGTTCATCCTCATGCACGTCTTGCATGAGTTTACGTGGTCTCAAGGGTCTTTGTCTCCATCATACATCAGGGTCGGAGTCCTGAACTTCTTTAGTAGCACAACCTTTTGTACCTGCTTAGTCAAAGAGCTATTGGGCTCATCCATGAACATCGATGTTCCCTTTACTATTGCTTCAAACTCTTTAATTGTTTTGGTTAACTCGCGGATGACCTTCGTTTGTTCCCTGGACTCCTCGACTTCTTTTGTAATAGGTGTGAGTTCCCTTAATGTCTCAAGGGGATTCAAGTTCCAAGCTGTGTTCGGCAAGCCCACTGGATCTCCTCTTGTCGTCACGGTCCTCAAATGAGATGTCACGTCATTCTCCTCAATGTGGGATCTCTTGCTCATAAATGCACCTCAACACTCCTCTTGAGGATGGTGGAGGTTTCTATTTCTCAGCTCATCTCTTTCTCCTTTCATCATTTTCACTCTAATCTCTTCCATCCTCACCTCAACAGAGCACTACATTGCTTGATCGACCCTCTTGGCTAAGCCTCTCTTCATCATTTCTATAGCCTGTAATATCTCTACTCCACTGCCAGCTCCAAAGAGAGTTTTAGGGAGGCACAGGTTGTCTCCTAGCAGTGTTCACAGAGCCCATTACTCTTCCTCCATCTCCTCCTCCCCCTTCACTTTCTCTCATCTGCTCTCCTCTGTAGTTTTCCATCTTTTACACTTTCTGGTCAGGTTTCTAATATGTTGCAACTTTGAGAGTGAAAATAAGGTCCCCACGGTCGGCACCCAACTGTTGATGTGGATTTCCATCCACTACAAAGGGATTCTTCGTCTACAGTATGCTCCCTAGATCGTTACCTGCACACAACAACAAGCTACGACCGAGAAGGTAGTTGGTCAGCTCTGCTCCGATGCTCTAGTCAATTTTCTAGAGAGTTGTTTGGGGAGAAAGGAGTGATTATGAGATGTAAATTTCTAGCCAAATTCTCCTTATCTTATTCCTTTGTGCCTGGAGGCTTTTATACTTGCTCAAGGTTGAGGGAGCATGCTAGGGGATAATGATAGGGGACAAGGATGGACAACCTTGTTGGTGTCACGTCCTCATTGCTCAGTGTCCCCTCTGTTTCCTATCAAGTGTCAGCACCCCTGTCGCTTGACACCCTATGGGTCCGCTATTTGCTCCATCACATTTATGACTTGCAGCGGCGGTGCCTCCATCTAACACATTAGGAGTGCATCATCCTCGAGTGCTAGGTCCTTTCCATCTGTCTACTCGTTCAACCTTCATTTGCAAATGGCTAACCTGAGCGAGGAAATACCGAACTCAGTTTCAACGTCGCTTGAGGTTCTCTTGTTTCATTCAGTCATCGTTAGGTTGACCGATGACACATCATCCTCAGTTACCGTCGGCCCCGATCCTTCAACTTCCGTATATATTACTGACCCTGATCGGCTTCGGTCTCTAAGACTACAATTGGACATAACAATTATGATCAAATTAAGCTCAAAGTTTACATTTTTCTTTATTTCAAACATTAGACTGAGCTTGATTAAAGCCCGAGCACCTATACTAATTGTTCAGATGGGAAGATGGAGCCGACTAGTTTTTTGGTTGGCCAATCATTGAGAAACTGGATGAAGATGTTAATTTTTACTATCAAGATGGGTGTAATTTTCTGTAGCAATTAGTGGCTGAGAAGAGGTATCAAGATGAAGAAGATAACTCTTGTGCCTCCATTAACATTTTATGAAGTTCCTCAACAGTTAACGATACTTCCCAGTTACGAATCGACACTGGAATTTATGAAAATCTATGTGGAGTCCCCTACAAAACATAAGACGAGATTATCATTAGAAAAGCGGGTGACCAATTAAGGCAAACTCGTCGGCTTGATTACAGGGTCCATGAGTAGTATGTGCATATTCAAAAATTTGAAATTATGTAAACTACTATTTCAATTACATGTTTTTTATATCTTATATATTTTCTGAGATACAAGATAATTTTATTGATGAACAGAGCGTTGTTTTGAGAAAGTTTCTCATTGAACCAATGTGGAGCTCATGAGGTGATAGAAAAAGTTATATGTTTGGCGTGTATATTTCTGTTTATTTATATATAATATATATTAATATTTTTGCATTGAAAGTATGAAGTTTGATTCTCGCTTTTTATACTTCTCATTTATATATTCTATTCTATTAAAATCTAGTCGAGTAAGTGGACTAAATGAACTAAATTAATAATAAGCAAACTAACAATAAATAAATAAATAAATAAATAAATAAATAAATAAATAAATAAATAAATAAATAAATAAATAAATAAATGAATAAAAAACATAACAAAAAAAACACGCGTATATACGTCACAGCGCAACCAGCTGGTTAGTACACCGGCAAAAGAGTTGGTGAGAGATCCCATCAAATCAACTTTGATTTGTTTTACCGCGTTAAGTGTAAATGCCTGTCTCTTTCCTTTTGTCGAGGCCAGTTAAGCTCCTCATGTATCAGCAAAACCAAGGTCTTGTTTGGATGAAGCTCTCAAAAACATAATATTATTTAATATATTTATTAAAAAAGTAATAAATAAAAAAATATAATATTATTTAATATATCTATCTTCTTTATTAAATCACATCATAAAAATATATTTTAAAATATTCGCCACCGAAAATTTACCAAATAAAACAAGAAAGAAACATTTCATTGAAAAGCAGGTCCATACTCTCACACTTATATATACCTCATTCTTTTCTCTTCCGATTCATCTCATCTTCCTTGCAAAAAAAGTTAATGGCTTTGTTCATTTCGCTCTTCTTCTTACTAATTATTTCTTGTACAAATGCTTGTTGTGTTCACCAATCCAAGGCTACTTATTTCAGAAACACTTCTGCACTTTCATGTGAGTATTTACTTGTTGAGTATATGTATTTTGTATATGTTTGATCACTATCCATATGATTATTACTCTAGATTAGATAATTTTTGGATAGACCCAGATGATAAAACTATGGATTATTAATTGGGTCCCATTTAATTTTCATATTTCTTACAGCTGGAGCTTGTGGGTATCGTTCAATAGCATTAGGCCTTAGTGGTGGACACCTAGCAGCTGGTGTGCCTTCGCTTTACAGAGATGGAGCTGGTTGTGGGGCTTGCTTTCAGGTTTGTTGGAACACTTGACTTCCAACTCTTTTAATCATATTTGTTACTTTAGTTGTCTGGAAAATTAAATTGGAGTTGGAAATTCGGTAAAATGCAGATAAGATGCAACGATGTTAAATTATGTTCAAAAGCCGGGACTCAAGTGACTTTGACTGATCAAAATCTTAACAACGGAACAGATTTTGTTCTCAGCAGCAGAGCTTTCATGGCCATGGCTCAGAAGGGCATGGCCAATGACATCTTGAAACATGGGATTCTCGACGTTGAATACAAGAGGTATGGACATAGTACTGTTTTGTCTTTTAGTCTTTTTTTAATTAATTAATCAGTTCTAAATCTCTGAAGCCAAGATATTTAATAAATAATTTACAGGATTCTTATTTTGAAGAAAATTGATAACTGAATAATAAAAATTTATGGATTTTTTGCAGGGTTCCATGTGTATATAAGAATAAGAATTTGACTGTGAGAGTGGAGGAATCAAGCAAAAAACCTCAATATTTAGCAATCAAATTTTTATACCAAGGTGGTCAGACAGAAATAGTTGGGGTTGATGTAGCTCCGGTGAGCCAAAAAATAAAAGAGAACAAAAAAAAGTCAAATTATTTTTGATTTATGCAGTACTAAATTGATTTTTAATGAGTATTTTAAACAATTCAGGTCGGTTCTTCAAATTGGAGCTTTATGAGTAGAAACCATGGAGCTGTGTGGGACACAAGCAGAGTACCAAATGGGCAATTACAAATGCGATTGGTTGTAACAGCAGGGTATGATGGGAAGTGGATTTGGGCTAAGAGTGTTCTTCCTGCTGATTGGAAAGCTGGACTACTTTATGACACAGGTGTTCAAATTAGGGACACTGCACTAGAAGGTTGCTCCACTTGTGATGATGGCGATTGGAAATGAGCTTCTTAGATGAATGTTAATGTACTGATGCACTACTAACAGCCAGTTTCTGATTTCATTTTTTTATAGATTAAAATTTATATTAAATTAATTTGGAAATGATGATTTGATATGACTTATGTGCTTTTATGTTTGATCTCCATACGCGACAATATCATCATCATATTCACTAATAGATCTAATAATTCTCTTTCCAAACTCATGGACTTATTAATGTCTCGGCTCCGAGTATGAATAAAAATAAAAATAACTTTTCTATCATAAAAAAGTTTCTAATATGAGATGTGATGAACGAATTATAATCATGGTAAGTATATGAATTAATAGGACAATTAGTAAGTAAATCTGAGTGTTGAACTCATAGGAATTTTTAAAGTTTTATGAGTTATATCTTATAAATAATCTTTTTAAAATATAAATAAAAATACAACTAAGGTTATCTTAAAATTATAGAAACTAGAAACTAAGAAAAAATGAAAATAATTTATTAATGAAGACTTTTGAAATTAATTAAAAAGATTGAAGGATGAATACTAGGTGTTTGATTTCATCGTAACAATCAAACTTTATATCAATAATTAATTTAGTTGAGAAAACATAATTTAAATTTAAGATTCGTTCTATCAAATTTATGATGATTCATTCGGTTGCTGTGTCACCAAGTATTTATAATTATAATTCAGCTATAATATTTAGTATAAGCTATAAATACAAACCCATTAAACTTAAAATGTTAGAGATTTAACATAGCCAATATAAATATTAAACATTATATTTAAGATACAAATTAAAGAACGTATAAATAAATTATAATTGGACTCACCATCAATTTGCATACCTAGCAATCATTCTTAAACATCATAATTTATTGATCTATAGATCAGTGCTCACATGAATACCGGAGGATATGACTTTCTTTCTATCTTAGCAAAATGTTATGTGATAGGTCTCGATGTGATGAGACACTAAGGTTACTAATAGAGAAAGAACCTAGCTAATATATATGTGTCTAAGTGGACTCATTCTTTTTTATAGCACATTAGATACTCTTACTTGCCTTGGTACACACCACTTTTGAATAATAAAGATTGACCCTTTTTTTATTTATAATATTAATTAACTTAGCATAATCCAAAAATGATAGGATAAGGCTTTATTGAGGTCAATTGGGTCAAGGATAATGTAGTTAACAAAAGAAAATGCTATAAATATTTGGTTTCGAAAAGGGTTTATGGTGCACACATAGAGAATAGTTAATTATTACTTTATACAAAACATAATAAGATCATTCTATGAATGAAGAAAAAGGAGAAAATAGAGTTTTATGAAATCTCTTTAAAAGAATAGCTTGAGTACAGTTCCTTGTACACCAAAACACTAAGAGTATGGTAGTGTGAATGCAAAATTTATGATGCACAACTTTCATAACAATACCTTAGTAAGGAACCGATGATTATAACATAGCATATAAGTCTTCATTAGGAACATAAGCGATAGTTAAGTTTAGAAATTGAGCATAAGAATAAAATCAAATCAAATTTTTTTAAGAAAATATAATTCCACACCCCCAAACCTAAATCACATATTGTCCTCAATGTAAAGAAATATGAAAAGCACAGTAAATACTATCAAATTAAATCAAGATTAAGGAATAGGAATACTTTATCTTTATGATTACAAAACTCTTCTTATTAAGATGGGAATGCGCTCATGTGTTTTCTCTATAACCGTTATTCATACGATTCATTTTTTACAACCAACTTTCTACTAAATATCTCAACACATGAGATAATAAGTTCGGGGTAAAAGAATGTAAAAGTCTCTTTTCTCTCTATATTTTTCAGCCAAATGTGCTAATGAGCCAGTCTTATTTTGGCCATGGCCTTAGGATCTAATTATAGGTAAAACTAGGTTAAAGTTTTCTAATCACATTATGTATCTTTGTTGCCTAAAAACTCTTATCACTTTATGTTATTTTTTCTCTTAAAACGCTTATGAGACAAGATGGGTGAAGCCCACTATAAGGTCGGCCACCCTAATGGGTATAACTCATATATATATAATCAACCCTTTGATTAATTTGGCCAACAAAAATTCAACTAATAATCCGGCTAATTAATCTTTTAATGTTCGATTATTAATTACGAATTTTTAAGAATCTTTTATAATTAAATACAAGTTCCTATATAATTTATTAATTTTCAATTAATAAATATATAATTACCATTTTGCACTTATAGTAAAATTTTAAGTCAAATTACAATTTTACCCCTAAAATGATTTTAGACTATTTTTCTTTTTTCTCTGATGAAACTTTAAATAAGTTACTACGAACCTTATGTGTGTGACCGATGAGGTTCTATATCACGCTAGTAGGAGGTAGTCCAATTGAATTATCAATGTCTTATTCTGACAAATCTATGATTATAAACTATTAAAATCTTTGGACTTTAAGTATCTTGAATCTCAACCAGAATAATCACTATTATGATTCTAGAGCATAACATAAAATTTTAAGACTTTATCATGATATATATTTTAAGCACATATAACATTAATTTTCAACATAATAATAAGTATGATAAATAAAATACCTTTTATTAATGAGTTACTACAAATATAATAATTATTTGCTAATATTTTGTATCAAAATATTTTCTATAAAGTCTATACGCTGTATAAAGTTTAACTGAATGACTTAACTGACATATAATTTTTAATCTCCCACTTGCACTAAAGTCAATTATTTCTTAATCTAATTTTTATCTTGTCAAGATGGAGATGAGTGTCTTAGTGAATGGGTCAACAATGTTATCATTTGTATTGACTCGCTTGATATTCACGTCTTTTCTTATGACTATTTCTTGAATGAGATGGAACCATCACAACACGTCTTTGGATTTCTGAAGAGACCTTGGTTCCTTTGCTTATGCAATCACATCATTGTTATCATAGTATACTACCACAAGATCGACGATGCTAGAGAACACTCCGACTTCAGTTATAAACTTTTTTTATCCAAACAACTTCTTTTACTACTTTGGAAGCCAACATAATGTATTTGGCCTTTGTGGTGGAATCTATGGTTGTCTATGGTTGTTATCTGCTTGAAACTCTTCCGACTTACCGCTCCTCTATGGAGAATAAAAATAAACCCTAAAACTGATTTACGATCATTAGTCTTAAATTGAAAACTTGAGTCTATGAAGCCCACAATTTTCAAATCGTCTCCTTTATTGATCAAGATTAGTCTTTCACAAGTACATAAGAATATTCTTGATAAAAGTCTAATGCTTAATACCCAAATTACTTTAAAACTTGCTCGTAATATTTAGAGCATAGACAATATCCAATCTCTTACATAATTGGGTATACATGATTGAACCCATAACTGAAGCATAAGGTACCTCAACCATTTCATCTCTTTCCTATTGTGACCTTGAAGACATCACATTCCATGCTTTGGAAAGAGAGATTCCATGAAACATTAGGGATTGTCCTCTCTTAGAATCTTTCATACTAAATACTTTAGTATTTTATTTATGTACGTGTATTGGATAAAGCCTAGCAATCTCTTGGATATATTTATATAGATCCTTATCCTTAGGAAAAGTTTATGCTTCTAATACGATATAAATCCTATTAATTAAATCCTTACATAAAAAAGTATCGTTATTGGGTTAAGAAGCATGTAAGGGCCATTCCTGCATAAGGTTGTTATAGACTCAAACAAGACAAAATTCTAAACTAACCTAATTAAAATGAAATTGAATAACCAACCAAACCTAATAAATTATAACTAATATACTCACAAATATGACATAAACCTTGAGGGGGGGGGGGGGGGGGGGTTGTTGAATTAAACAAATATGTAAACAAAGGAAAATAAAAAATAACAAGAAAGACTTAGAACACATTTAAATGATTAAAATTTATGATTAAAGGATGGTTAAGGAATCATTCGTTACAACTAAACATAAGATTCAACCAATTAATTAGAATTATCTTTCACACTTTTTTAAAAATAATGACCTTAAAAAAATCAAAAGCTCAATTATTTTGATCTTTCTTTATTTTTTCGTTAAATAAAATAAGTTATTTTCTTAATCTATTTCCATTAAACAACCCACGACAAGATTTCTAAATTTAATTTATTGAAAGCAATCAATAAATAAAGATAGGTTCAATAAAGAAACAAACGCACATGCTCGGTTTATTTATCTTGAGTTATACCCTACATGTAATTAAATGAAAATATCTCATAATCAGTGAAAACATTATCCTACTTTTGTGTAGAAATTCTAACAAAATGAATCAAAACTCTAAACTAGCTATCAAATCATTATGATATTCATTTAGTTGTATATCTTAAATAAATAGATAAATCATAATCATTATAAGTAGTAAGATTTAGCAATTTTAAAAAAGAGATAAGATAAATTCTAAATTAATTTACTAAAAATCATGTTTTGAAATCACCCTTAACGAAATATAAACTTAACTAATAATAATAACTAAACTAACAAATACTAAATATATGAAAGAAAATAAATACAGAAAAAGAAAAGAGTATAATAGAATGAGTAGGGTAGTCTCTGGCTATTATTTCCCTAGAGACGCAAATATTCTTCTTTCTCATTCTATCCTCCTTGTCCCTCATTGCAGAAACCCTAATGGCTATTGAGGAAGTAGGAGCTTTCTATTTATAGATGCTTAGCCCTTCACTTTCAGTCTGATTCAAATTAGAACTCTTCTCTTGGTCTTCTTTTGTCTTAGGCTCATTACATGCCTAATTGAATCCAAGTGCCGTAAATAATTCCTTGCAACAATTTTTTTTAATTATCATTTTTACCCCAAAACTCCTACAAAATATAAAAATAAGCTAATAGAGAGTAAAGAAGTAAAAATATTAATTAAGTTATAAGGGTAAATAATGTAACAATAATACTAAATATACTAAATTAAACAGTTATAAAATTCCTCCAAACTTGACTTTCGCTAGTCCTCGATCAAAACTAGAAGAAATATACTCTTGAAAAACAAACCTTCCAAATATTCATCATAGGGACATTAAAAGATTACATCAATGAAATCAAACAAACATTAAAGTAGATACATAATTATTTAAAAATTAAGACATCTCTATAATAATTGTACTCAAATGTGTGTGTGATATAGTCCATGTCAATGATGATTTAAATTATGCATGCTTTGAATAACTAAAAACTCAAAAAACCTTACAAAGAATGTTAATCAAATTCATTTAATTTAGAATTAAATATCATAAGCTCTCCCTTTGGAACTAATTTCTACTAGCCGAATGCACCATTTAAAATCCAAAGATCTTTTGCTCAGGTTGTAATAAGAATAGGGGTAGTGGTGAATGAAATGAAGGAAATGATGTAACAAAAATCCTAAAGACTTATAGAGTAAATGTATTTCTTAGACCGAGATTTCTGTATTAACTTATGTATTGAATTTTATACTTTGACATCATTCTAAAAGAGTTTAGCCAAGGGTTAAGCATGGTGAACCATTGAATATAAAATTTTCTACATTAAGGTTGTGAGTAATCAAGATGAAATCCATCAGTTTTGTATTAATGAAAATAAGTCTTATGAGTTGTATACTTTATTGAACAATGAAATCATTGTGAGGTATGGTATAGAAAGAGTTTCAGTAAATCCATTGTATGTGTTCATTAAAGGTATCAAAGTTCATCTGATTTGTCTATTAGGGTTAACAATTATAGCATACCCTAGGACGAATCATGACATTGTCTAGATGGAAGGAATGTTATTGTACAATTATTAGTCATAACAAATTTATTTGGAAGATGCTTATTTCTCATCTCTCGGGGAGCCTTGACACTTTCCTAGAAGTCAACCTTGCCCTTGGAAGTTTAAATTATGATTGAATTAATTATTTAGTTTAAATTTTTTTTAAAAGTTAAAACGAATCTATTATGAATTTGATAAAATCATGAACTGTTATGAGATTCTCCTATCAGTATGATGTAGAACTTAATTAGTCACAAACATTAAAGTTCAAAAGTAACTATGTTTAGGTTTCTACCAAGATAAGGAAAACATACCATTTTAATTTTAGGAATAAAATTATAATTTATCGTATAATATGATTATAAAGATAAAATGGTAAATTAATTTATTAAATCTAATATTACGCAGCTCTGTTACCATAACTAAGCATGACATTAATTTAATTAATAATTTATAATTTATATAAGATATTTTATTTATATAATTACGTCCTAAAGGTAAGTAATTAACAATTAGATATTAACGGGTTAATGAGATAATTTGTTAATTGGGGTTCATTGGCTAAATTAATGAAAGTGTTGATTAAATAATTTTGGCTATAGAACCCAATAGATGGCTAACCATAGGTCATCGGTAATGACCCATTGTTCACTTGATTAGATTAAAGGAACTTTTGACTAAGTCCATAATTAACTGGATTAAAGTTGTTAGTTAATTTTTGGTAACCTAAAACCTAAGAGAACACTATACAAGCACTCTTGTAGGGTTGGCCGAATAGATGTTTGTCTTGCATCTTGGCCGAAATTCTTATTGTGAGAAAAGTTAGACTTTTCCTTTCCTGCCCCTTGGCTCTTTGAATCATGTGATAAATACTATAGTAAAAAATCAATTAAGCAAATTGATTTTCATGGATTACAATTAGAGGGTTAACACTTGGGCATCTCATTCTTCCCATTGAACTTGAGCATAATGAATGAGCAAAGCGATTGATTATATTCGGAATTAAGGTCGGTCAGTTTTCTTAAATCTTAATCTTTTTAGTTTCCTGCAATTTTTTTTTTTTTTTTTGCATTAAATATATGTTCGCTATATATTTGTATATGTATGTTTATGAGTTTAATCCATAATTTCATATTTGATACGAAAAATTTAAATTACCACTTCTACTTAGGCATTACTTGTAGACTAACACCAGTGCATGCCAATTGACATCCACCACCACCATCAGAACAAGGTTGCCGCTGCCGCGGCCACCACCCCATGCAGCTTATATATTATTACCTCTCGGAGAGAAGAGGACACAGAAAAACATTCTACCAAAGCTCAATGTTTAGTAGTTTCTATTTGATTTCATACCTTATTCGATTCGTATTCAAGACTTATGGATCGTATATCTTCATGGTACTTCACAACTTCTGTTTAAGCCCTAAAACATGATTTGTTCTTATTGAAAATTAGTTTAAGTTATTTTCAATCGGAGGAATTTTGTAATTCAGTTAGTTTTAAGTGGATCGAAATATATTTTTAATTTAATTATATAATTTAGTTTTTTTAAATTTATTTAAGTAATGAAATACATAAATACATAAAATAGGAAATTTAAATTATTCTATTATTATTCATTGATTATATAATCAAAAAAACGAAATTAAAATTATTAACTTTATTTCTCTTTAGGGAGTCAAATCGATTCTCGCCCTTTTTTTTTTTTTTTCCTTTTCGACGTGGGATAGCCCATTAAGATTTTGCTCACTATCTAAAAATATCTAATATAAGATTGATCTAGTAAAGTGAAGTACTAATCCTCACCCAAAGTAATATGGGAAAAGAATTTTCCACAAGTCCATTGTCGATTTTGGAATTGAACAAAGAAAAAGCTAACATTAGTTTGTATGGAAAGATTGAATAGTGACTACATTTTCTAGTTCAAACTTTCGTATGTTTGATTATTTTTCAATTGACATTAATTTATTTATATAATTTTTTAAATTTAATTTAATTTTAACTAATATATTATATTTTTCAATTTTAATCAAATTTTATTTAATAATTTTTTCGATAATTCTACCTCTAATTTTCTTTATATTATTTTACATAAATTGAATCAAGTGAATTTCTGGACATAAATACTGTAATATTATCATCATATTGGGCCTTGTTTAAGTGCTTCTTTTTCTTGATAATCCACCTTGTGTCCTTGTTTCCAACACAGTATATCATGTGAAAACGTTTCTACTTTTATTATTTTTTATTTTATTTTATTTTTTTTCAATTACCAAATTACAAAAAAAACGAGTAGATGACCGTTTTCATATTTCAATCTTATAAATACAATATTGCCAGATACTGGCTAATTTATTTCCTTAATTTTGGAGCATTGATGGTGCAAAGGATGCACACATACATAGTTTGATCACTCTCTAGCTAATTAATATAACCTACATTGTATCAACCAATGAGAGTCCATTCCCAAAAGGCCTTTGATTATAACAATCTAGGTTGGAACCATAGCCAACTTTAAGTATGTCACAGTACCTCTTGTAGAACCCAATACGATCTGCAACCTTTGCATTATATCCTTTACCACATTCGAGGCCACCATTTATGATGTTGGTTATAGCACCAAACCCTGGCACTCGGCCAGCTGAGCTATCTGCACCTGACGGCTTCCAGTTTCCGGTGATTACGTCATGGCATGAAGGCTTTGGTGCCTGAGGGGTCATCCAGAACCAAAATGCTGTTTTGAAGGATATAACAGGGTCCGTAGCTACAAGATCCGGGTTTCTTAGGAGGTCTGCTCCTATGGCTTTGCCGCATCGCCCATAGTTGTAGTTCCTGTAAATTTATTTTTTATTTCACAAATTTCATTTTTATTAATTGTACTTTTAACTCGCTCTTAAGCTGTTAAGAAATAAGCTAAAGTAATGTGTGTATGATAGAGTAATATATAAATCCTTTAGTAAATTTTTTAAGATTTATTTTTAGAATGATAAGTGAATTATTTTAATTTTGTTTTATATTATAAATAAATTCTTTTAGATTTATCTTACTTATATATAGACTTTTTGAGATTTTAAAATTATAAGTGATTTCTCTATATTTATGTTAAATTATAAAATGATATTCTTAAATTTTTTATAAATTATAAATCTAATTATTAATAGTCAATATTAAGTCAAAATTTTTTAACGGCTACCCAACTTTTGATAGTTAAAAAGATTTTTATAAATGTCTTGATATATATAAATTTTATTACAAGTTATTATAAAAGATTTAATTTTTATCTAATTCTAAAATTCTAAAATTTTAAATAAAATAAAAGGAGTTTATATAAAGTGATTTAAGTGTTTGATGCATATATATATATATATATATATATATATATATATATATATCCTTAAATATAACAACAAAGAGCATGTAAAAAATATCATTAATCTAATATTGTAGTAAACTATAAAAATTGGTTGCCATTGATAAATATAAGTAAATTTACTTATATTTTAAGATAAATATAATGAATATTCTTATGATTCTAAGAGTTTAAAAAAATCTACTTATAAAAAAATATCTATAATATTTATAAATGTCAAAAGATCTGTCCAAATTAATAATATAAAGGGTGAAAGCGAAAAAATAAAAATAAAAAAGAAAGATTCTATGTCTAATCAAGTTAGTGAGTTGATTATGTACTTACCAAGATATTTGTATAGGACCTCGGCCATAATATTGCTTACCAGCAGCACAAGGATAATTAGGATCTGAAGCACAGTACGAACTGGGGTTCTGTTCCTTAAGATAGCAATATCCCCATGAATATGGACCATCTGGTGCACTTGCCCATCCTCCTATGTAATCATTTTCGTTTTTGAGAACATTAGAATAAGGCTTCATTTAGTTTTACTTGTTTGAGCGACTGTCTCGGTTAAAACTAGAACTTTAAAGTAAAATTTGAAAAAAACATGAGCCAAAAAAAAGGTATAAAGAAAAACTTTCATAAGTCAATTAATTTTACTTAATGGTGAACTGGGGTTTCGAGGCGAAAATAGTAAAACCAAGTACACATGAAAAGCAAAATTAGCTGACCAGTGGTTTCATGGGATGTTTGAGCCAAGAAAGCAGCAATCTCTCTCTTTCGAGTCGCATCATCTCCGGTCGTAGCAAAGGTGGGGAAGGATTTAGCGGCCTTAATGAAAGCATCATATGTGTAGAAGCCTTTGGCCGGACAACCACCGTCATTTCGATGCTTAAGCAACTGATTGAAAGTGGACTGTGAGATGAGATTGCTAATGTCTCCTCCACCTCCACCGCCGCCACCACCACCTCCACCGCCGCTGCATTGGCTTTGGCAGCCGTTGGTGCAGTAGTCCGATGTGGTCCCACACCAACCATATTGGCTGCAGCACTGCCCTCCTGGGCAGAGGGCACCTCCTGCTTGTCTTCCACATTGCTCAGCTAACCCTCCATGGAAGTAGTAGAGGAATAAAGAAAGAACTAGTACCCAGGACCTCATTTTTTTTCCAATTTTTTCGTTCGTTTAAAATGTATAAGAGAGAGAGAGCATTAATTATATTTATAGGAGATTTAGAGAGGGAGAAATTTGGGTCAATAATTTACACTAATCTAAAATAAATCTTTTTGACTCGGTCAAATTAATGACCGAGTTTGGCTTTCTCATCTTGTCTACGTAATATAAAGGTTCATAAAGGAGCTTGTGGGCGGCTGGCTTATTATAATTCAGTTTAGCTTCTTATACATGAATGTTTTTTTTTTTTTTTTCTCTTAAACTGTAGTGGCGTAACCGGATATACATCCTCTGGAAAAGGGAAAATATCAATTCCCATGGGCGCCACGGGTTAGGCCCGAGTCCATTTTATAAGAACCCTTTTGAAATGCTATCATGATCACCGAAGTCAATAATTACATTTGGCATTTCAGATCATATCATCTTGTGATCAGTGCGTTTTATTATATTCTAATAACCTAACGTAGAAGTAGAATAGATGATCCGAATTCTTTCAAAGTGTTGTAATCGAAGGTTGCGGTCGCTCTCCAAACAAATGATCAATTACTTGCAAGCATTGCCTTCTACTTTCCGTCGCATTGTTCTTAATATCATTGCCATTTTTTAATTGCTGGTTCAATTTTACTTTTACTTTCTTTTCTTTTTTTTTTTCCTTTCATTTTTTCATTCTATATTTATTTATTGGTATATAAATTACATATTTTATTTAGAGGTAAAATTCCCATAATCCCAATTATTTATTATTAATTAAATTTCACCTATGACCACTTTTACTCTTAATTCCGCTATTTTGAGGGCTTGACAAGTTTTTCGAGACCTCACATATGATGAGATGCCTAAGCGTCAATAATGGGAAGTTATATATATGTTTATGCTATCTCCAAAGTAAAGAAATTATTTAAGTAACGAAGATTATGTAGTCCTAAAAAAGGATTGGGTCGGCCTCGTTAAGCCTAGTGATTGCATAGGTCATTGTTCGCCTCATCAGGAAGAATGCAACAACATGGATGCAACATAATGAATAGCTTATAGCACTCATATCTCGCATGCAGACTACAAAAAAATTTCAAACATGCATGCGACATCCCAATTCTTATAAATAATCATATCAAAACTTGTAATTCATAAATACATATACTTGTAGAATATTATGACTTTAGTTATATTAAAAATAAGCTATGCAGAAGATAAAGTTGAAATACAAAATAATCAAAATATCAATTGTTTACGATCGTTTCTTACGAGTATATGCATATTCTAAGATCGTTGCAAGAATGGTTTGTTATTGTTGCAGTAAATTTTTTGTAGATTCACAGGGACCCACTTGTCAATTTCAAAAATTTACTAATCACACACATAACACCCCCTCGAGCTTTTAACTACGCTAAAGTAGTAAAGAATAAATTATACTCTGGTTGTGAACGTCAAAATTAGTATTTTGACGTGTGATATGGACTCATAAAACATATGGATGATAAGGGCACAATTTGGAATCAATTATGGGATATTTTATTCAACATCAGTCACTCGCCACTTTGGTTGACTCGCCAGTCGGTAGAATAGTCCCCTGACAGACTTCAATTGACATATTTCAGAATATTTTAGATTGTTTATGTGGCAAGTGGAATAATCAACATTTGGAGACTTGGGAAAATATTTGGATCTTTAGGTAACTATGGTAAATTTGGATCAGTCAAAGAAGGTGAGATCTCTTGATTTTAAGAGTTAGTTTAACTAATTATCTAAAATTTGGGGATGGTGGCCTAGAAAATGGGAAATTGGCTAAAGAATAGAGACTTGGGATTCAAGTTTCCTATGAATGTAGAAGATGAAATCATGGGAAGTTGCAAATAGTCAGTGGATGCAGCCAGCCATAACTTTGCCTATAACTTGGTCTTCATTCACAAGGGTCCATCACCACCAACAAAAAGGTCTCCGAAGTACTAACTCTCACAATAAGAATTTATCTCTTTATTTTTGTGTCAAATTCATTTAGATCTCTATACTTTTGAATCTTATCATTTTGTATGTCAATTTTTTATTTATTTTATCTTTATATCAAATTCATTCGAAATTTCACGTTTATAAATCTTATCATTTTTCTTTACGTTACTCTTATCTTTTTATCATCTTATGTCAAATTCATCCAAAACTCGATGTTTGTGAATCATATCTTTTTTCTTTAAGTCAATCTCATAGTTTTATTATCTTATATTAAATTCATCCAAATCTCTACACTCGTGAATCTTTTTCATGTTTATTATTCTGCTATTATTTGAACCCTTGTATGATTTTGCTATCTTTTAGCATTATTAATATCTAGTCATTTTCTTTCACACCTAATTATCATTAATTAGATCCAAAATTGAAGAAGGATTGAACCTGCAAGCATTCTGCCGGCTTCAATCACTTTTGATTCGCAAAAGTCAAATTCATTTTTTTCTCACGGTTTTTAGCTAGCCTTTAGCCGGTTTCTACCAAATATCTCCATTTAACCCTCGGTATTTCTAGCACGACTGCAACACTATACTCCATAGAGTGCATCCTTAAATGACACGTTTGGTGGGACTCGGGGCCCATAACCGCTTGATTAGAAATCAAATTACTTGTCTTTCATAATTTTTCATGAGACTTCGACTAGTTTCCTCCAAATATCTCTTTTCAAAATATTCTTAGTATTTCTAGCACTCCTGCAACATTACATTTCACATAGTGCATGCACCGTAGGCCAAGTTAGTTGGCAGTTTTAAGGTATCAAAACTTGTTGATTAAGAAATTCTTGATTTACAGTAAGTTTTGTTGTCTAGAGGTACGACCAGACCACTAGTTAAAATGTATAGATTAACCAAATAGTTAAGGTCGAAAGACTAATAATTATTAGATTGATTAGGATCGATTAAGATCGACTGAAATCAATTAAGAATGACTTACACCGATTAGATTACTAGAATCGATTAGAATTACTTGGAGCTATTAGAACTGATTTGGATATATAAAGAGAGACAAATGAAGATTACGAAAGATCAAGGAAGGATGAAGAATGATGGAGAATGCTAGAAAAGAATAGACAAATGGACAAAAAGGTCAATAAATAATATTAAATAATAAAAGATAGTAAATATGGGAATGAGGAGAGGTTGCCAAGTAAAATACCGATTTTCTTCATTAGCTTTACCATGAAAGCGTGACAAAGAACTATACAACACATGTAATGTGACGAAGAACTATACAACATATGTAATGCCACCCTACTTCACCTTTACATATCCTTAGACGAACACACATCTAGCCCATATACCATCCAACATTCTCCTTTCAATTCATTTTGCTCCTAACATTTTACATGACCTGATCAAGTATTTTACATGACCTGATCAAGTATTAGAAGTGCTTTTGCTTGAAGAATATCCAACAAGTAAGAGTCTTTGTTGATTTAAATAGTCATTATTCCCATAGTTGTAAGCCTAAGGAAAATGCAGATTCGACCCTGGTAGATATATTTGAAATATGGAAATAATTGTACATGATAAAATTACAAAAAATATATATTAGAAACTAGACCCATCTAGCTTCAAGAACACCCAAATTAGAGATATATTTACTATGATAAAAATTCTAAAATTAGGTTAACTAATCTATAAAATGGTAGAACTCAAACTATTAACAGTAGGTGTCCTCATGAACTTTTGGCGAAATAGAGTCATGGTTTATGAGAAACTAATAATAATACTTGGACTAAGTACCAAATAGACATAGTAATTGATGACATCATATTTATATATATATTGTGCTCTTAATTTTTATGTTTTACGTTATATTTTCTTGTGAGATTGGTATGTTTAGTTAAGTATTTTGTAAACTATTAGATTGGCTGTAAAATATGATCGGATTAGATGATATGTTTGAGAGCCTGATACAGCTATGTGATCAATTTTGATTATTAGCTTTAGTGCATCTTATATTTTAATAGACGTGATTGACAATAATGTGGGAACTAGTTGAGTGATGACCAGTAATGAAGGGTCCACTTAACACCTTCATATATTGAATAAGAACCCCTCTATGGGTAAGCTAAATGTCTCGTCTCATTAAGAGCCATCTAAAATTTCACGAGAATAGAGGGGAAGCCCTATCATCCAATTGTTCATGTAAGGACTAATCTACATATCAAGAAATTCTGCTACTTAAGGATGATTGTTAAGTACGCAATCGATAGTGAGTTCAAGTATGATTCATTAATTATTCTTTAATATGTATTTTGAACCTAATGTAATTTATATCACATTGGCTATATTAATTTTTGACATTTTGGTGAAGAGAAATCATGAAATCTAGGACAAAATAAGGGTGGGACAAAGAGAAAGGGATTTTGCTGAAGAGAAATAGAAGAGAAGAAGGAAGGTGTGGGCTCTAGTTTGCAAAGAAAGATGTTGTGAAGATAAAATTTATCTCAAATGTCTTGCCATGTCATATGTATACGACTCACAAGCCGTATAAGCCGTTTTGGTGAATACGGCTAAAAATCATACGTGAGACTTCATTCGTGTCCATTGGATCTCGATTGTATAGACGCCATTATTTTGTAAGCATGCATAAGTAAAAGTAGTTGTAAGCACTAAATCCCACCTCAAGGTTGAAACTATGATTTTATTAACATCTACTAAGAAGCATGTGGACAAAGCTAGACTCAATTTGGACAAATCTAGCCTTAACTGGACTCAAATAATGACCGTGATGATCTTATTTAAAATAAAAATTGGAAGCAATCAATATATATAAGGATGGTTGTGAATTGCGGTACCTATCTCAATACCCTCAAACCAGTCAACTAGAAGGGGCAAATGAAGAACAGCTTTTCATGGCTTCCTTGTTTGGAGAAAGGCAAGACAAAGATGAATGAACTATTGATAGTGGCTACACTAGTCAAATGACCTTCAACAAAAGCCTATTTCAAATGTTGAATGACTCCATCAAGACCAAAGTTACCATTGGTAATAGAGAAGAGTTGAAAGCTGAAAGAAGAGGAATAGTTACTGTCAAAACTGATGATGGAGAGAAGATCATTAAGCATGTTCTATTCATGGTAAACTTAGATTAAAACTTACTAAGTGTTGGTCAAATGATGAAGAATGGCTACCGCCTAACCTTCAAAGAATAGCATTGCACCATTAAAGATTCAAGAGGAAATGTGGTGGGAAATGTGAAGAGACAACATAATAACTTCTCTTTAAACTAGAAGTTAAATAAACATAGAGCTTTAATAAGAAGGGAGGATGAATCATGGCTATAGCACAGAAGGTTTGGCTATGCTTCGATGAAGAAGATCAACACTCTAAGCAAGAAGAATCTGGTGGAGGATATTCCACAACTAAAAGCTCAGAAAGATGTTTGTGAAAACTGTCAAGTAGGGAAGATGCATAGACTGCCATTTCTTTCAAATCAAGCTCATAAAGCCTCTGATAAGCAGAGAATTTTTCACACAGATGTATGTAGACTATTGAAGATTCCATCCTTAAATGACAGTAAATACTTTTTATTATTCATTGATGATTTGACTAGATATGCACGGATCCACTTCAAGAAGAACAAGTCAGAAGTGTTGATAACTTCAAAAGATTCAAAACCATGATTGAAGCTTCATTTGAAAAAAAAAATCAAGATCCTAAGATCAGACAATGAAGGGGAATTCACCTTAGGTGATTTTAATCGATTCTGTGAAGAACAAGGGGTAGTGCATCAGCTGACAATGCCTTATACTCCTCAGCAAAATGGAGTGAATGAGAGGAGAAATAGGACTGCCATGAAAATGACAAGAAGTATGCTATCAGAGAAGAGGATTCCCAAAAGATTTTGGGTTAAAGCTGCTGCTACTTCAATTTCTCTACTGAACGGGCTACCTACCAAGTCTGTAAAAGATAAAACACCATTTGAGGATTAGTTTGACTTCAAGCCTAATGTTTCAAATTTGAGGGTGTTTGGATAAACTTGTTTCATATATGTTCCTGATGTTAGAAGGGACAAGTTTTCTGAAAAGGCTAAGAAGTGTGTGTTTATTGGGTACAACTCAGAAAGTAAGGCATTCAGGGTATATAACCCCAAGTTAAACAAAGTCTTGGTAAGTAGAGACATTACTTTCAATGAATCTGAGCATCCAACATAGGATCATGACTTTGATCATTGTAATATGAACCTGAGTTGTTGTTAGAGGTTCAGGGTTCAGGGTTCAGTGATGATAGAGATGATGAACCTATTGTCCCTAGGTTCAAAAATTTGAATGAGGTGTATCAGAGATGCAACATTCCAATCTTTGAGCCGAGCTGTTTTGATGATGCAAGAGGAAATCAAAATTGGGAAAAGGCAATGGAGAATAAAATTATCGTGATCAACAAGAATGCTAAATGAAGTTTGAGCAACAAACTAGATGGCAAGAAGGCCGTTAGTGTAAAATGGATTTTTAGGTTGAAGCTGAATTCTGATGGATCTATAAACAAGAATAAATCAAGATTGTTATTAAAGACTATGCTCAGCAAGAAGGTGTTGACTATGGTGACACATTTGCACCAATTGCCAGACTCGACAGCATCAGATTGCTCATTGCAATTGCTACTTGCAAAGGGTGATTTATATTTCAATTAGATGTCAAGTCAGCTTTCCTAAATGACTACTTGGAAGAAGAAATTTATGTTGAGCAACCTGATAGCTTCACTGAGGAAGGAAAGGAGGATCATGTCTATATGCTACACAAAAACCTCTATGGCCTGAAACAAGCCTCTTGAGCTTAGTATGAGAGAATTAACTCCTATTTGATGAGTAAGAAATTTTAAAGGAGTGAAAGTGATAAAACCTTGTATGTCATCCAATCAGGTAACTTAATTTTGATTATTTCAATCTATGTTGATGACCTTTGGCTCATTGGTAGTAGTTTATTGCTTATTTATGAGCTTAAGGCTCCTATGAAGAATGAATTTGAAATATTGATCTTGGTCATATGAAGTATTTTCTTGGTATAGAAGTGCATCAGACATCAAAAGGAATTTTCATTAATCAAGAGAAGTATGCTTTAAATCTGTTGAAGAGATTCAAAATGGAGAGTTCCAAGACTGTGTCCACACATCTCTCTACTAGTGAGAAGCTGAGCAAAATGGATGGATCAAGGAAAGCTAATTCCACTCTTTTCAGAAGCTTGGTTGGAGGATTGATATATCTCACTGTCTCTCGGCCAGACATCATGTATGCCACTTGTTTACTTTCAAGGTTCATGCATGAGCCAACTCAAAATCATAAAGGAGTTGTCAAAAGAATCCTCATATACTTGAAGGGTTCAAGTGAATGTGGAATCTAGTTCAAGAAATCTGAAGTTGATCTTCATGGTTATGTGGACAGTGATTGGGTCGGCTCAGTGGATGATCTCAAGAGTAGTGGAGGATTTTGTTTCTCTATAGGATCGAGAGTGTTTTGCTGTAGCTCTAAGAAGTAACAAGTGGTTACTTAATCAACAACCGAGGCAGAAAACATTGTTGTTGCCTCAGCTACTAATCAAGCTGTATGGATCATAAAAATCATGGAAGATCTGGGGTTCAAGCAAGATGGTCCAACAATCATTCATTGTGATAGCATATCAGTTATAGCAATCTCTGATAATCCAATTCAATTTGGAAAGACAAAGCACATTTTTATCAAATCCCATGTGATTAGGAAATTGATCAAGAGTGGAGATACAAAGTTAGTTCATTGCATTTATGAAAACCAAAATGTTGACATATTCACCGAGGCAGTGCCAAGCTACAAATTTGACTTCTTTAAGTCAAGGTTAGGGGTTGTAAGCAATACAAGCATGAAGGAGTATTGAAAATGCTTATTCTGCTATTTGATCAAAACCAAAAGGTTGACTTTTTGTGTTAATTTCATTTTGGCATTGACTTCTCAACCATCAGTTGAAGAAGATCATTTCTGATTTGTGGGAACTAGAATCACTCAAATCGGACTTCTGTAGCCCTAGTTATGCAGAAAAGTGCAGAAGATGTTCTTGATCAAGTGAAATAGCTTCATGTGCAAGAAATTGAAGAAATTTAAATTCTATTGACAATTTTGAAGATCCAGCGATTGCATAAAGTTGGAATGATCGATTGCAGCATGTTTTGTGAAGGAATTGAAGTCATTTGAATTTTCAATTACCATAGTTGGTGAATTTTTGCAATTTATTTTTTCAGACTTTTGCATATTATTTGTGTCTGTTTTCATTCTAATTTGATTTACATTTATTAGCAGTATGGAAGAGATTGTAATCATACTCTTAAGTATGATGATAGATATCTTAAATTATGTAACTTTCTTTTTATTTAAGTCTTGTAAAAACATTGTCCAAGTTAATGAGAAATGTCTCCATTTTTCGAGAAATCATAAAATAGAGCTGTTCTGTTTTGTTCTTGAATAGAATTTGATCTCATCAACTGTCATTCGTGTGTTTGAGTTTAAGTTCTAACAATAACTACCTAATAAACTACTTGATAACTACATAGTAAACTACCTAGTAAGATAACTATTACATCATACAAGAATAATAATAATGCTTCCTAACAGTCTCAACGATGACTATCTGCTTTTGCGTGCAACTGTTAAAAGGATAAAAGGATTCCATCTAGGGATTACAGTCCTCTAATCCCTTCTAGGGACCTCAATTTCCTACAAAAGTGGCTGATCTAATTGAAACGAGCTAGAGAGCCTACAATATACATACATATAAAGGGTATTAATAATAAACGGACTAGGAATCGAGGAAAAGAGCATATATATCATTTTTCTCCATATAAAGAACCGATGCATATTAATGCATGTGAAGTCATTCATCTACAGGTATACATACTTTGACATGAGAAAACAGAAAAGACCATGTACGTAACTAAAATATATGCTCTAGTTACTAAGGATATTGAGAAGTGAAACTCTTGTTTTAATTAAACGCCTAAAAAGTCTTTCTAATTCTTGTTCTAGATCTTGACTGCACGACTCTAATTTCTCCAGCCGACTTGTGATATTCTCCATGTTCTCAAATTTTCCAGCTTGTAAAGCATCATCCACATCAGCAAATTCATTATCTGCTTCAAACATCTCTTTGACCCCAACTTTTTTGATTTGCATTAGCTTAGGGACTTTAGCCCAACCACTAAACTTTGCCTTTCCCTTCTGACCAGAAATAACACACAACAAAGATTCAAACACATTTAGACTCACAACTTCCACCTCTCTCAAAATGCTAACCAATGCCACTACATCAAATTCTTTGCGTGACAAAGAAAACGAGCATTTACTACTTCTAATGCTCTTAATATTCACGAACGCCTTCTGGGTAGCTCTCTTCACAACTCTTCTAGAGGCTAAGTATTTATTGACCTCATTTGCTTGCCAAAAGAGTACTTCACCACCACTACTAGCCCACGATCTTCTCCTTATGATTGATTGAAGTTCACGTACAGATTCCTTTGTATGAATTATAGAATCTTTAGCCGCGCTACAAGTATCCAAGATTCTAAGGGATCCGTCTAAAAGCTCGTCTACCCATTTCTCTTGTCGCTCTTGGACAAAAGCTTCTTGAGTTCGAGGCAAGAGAAGCAAGTTGTTTACACATTCGTGTAAATCATGGAGGCCATTTAGCTTGTGTGTTATCGAAGATGGTGAAAGCTGGCTGGTGGTGTTATGATCAGAAGCCCGTATACTGCACAAGTGCTCTTCGCATTGTAAAATCAGTGGATGTGGTCTAGAGGGCAAGCTGTTAGAACGAGCATGATTGGTTGCTTTAGGGTTTGTAGGAGAGACAGCCATATTTTCTCTTTCCCGTTTCAAGATGGAGGAGAGAAAAATTAAAGGAGCTAAAAATTTTGAAGTCGAATGAACAATATTGACTCAGATGTAACTTTTTTATAGCATGGGGTTGAAGGGAGACATTTGGAATCTCATCTACTTACAAAAATTTTATGTCATAACGTGATCCAGATTTGGATCTAAACAGCATAGCAGCCATGTTCGCGCAATGTCTCCTCCCCACCCAAGTTTCCAGCTCAGAAACCTAATTTCATTGACTTCATGTTATTAAATGGCACGGGAGTATCTTTTCATTAATTATTTCCATTCATGCACGTAGATCTAAGATCATCATACTGCCTTTAAATTTTAAAATAACTAGATTTAATCCCTTAACATTATAAATAAATGTATTCGAACTAAAAACGTCTCTTTATGATATAGTTTTTCCCATTATTTTATATCTAAAATTAATAAAATAAAAAATTTGTACCGTAAAATATTATGTCTAAATTGTTTAAATATATAAGAATTTATGTCTAATTTAAAAATTATATATGAAAAAAATGAAGTGTAGTTATTTAAAAATTTGGTAAAAGTAAGTTTTTTTTGTTTGTTCGTACAATAGTATAATAAAAAAACACAATGAAGGATCCGGTTCAGTTGGGCTTGCGTACGTATTAGAAGACAAGAAGGTTGAATGACACATGCACACGCGTGGATATTGATATGATCAATCTCATCGATGCTTATATGCTGTCTCCCAACGAACAGAAACCAGCTCACTGCTCTTTGAGTTTGAAGGCACTGAATCAATCTGAATCGTTAGTTATGTATATTTTAGCATATATAATACACATAAACTGCAAATGTGACATTTGTTGAGCACGAGTGGCGTTGACCAAGTGGGGGGGGAGGGGGGGGGGGGCAATAACATTAAAAGCGACATCTTTTAGCATGCATGATGTCTCCATCTTGTCTTTTTTTGTCATTGTGTTTCTAATCTTACCCTTTTTTTCTTTTTCTTCGTTATTTATTTATTCCCAACTAATGTGTTTTCTCACGTAAGATCCTTCGTTTTAATGTCCATACAAATGAAGAATACGATCCTACACTTGTGTCGATATGATTTGAATCGTCGCACCGAATATATGAATAGTATCAAGCCACAAGATTAAAAGTGTAGGGAAGAGAATTTTCTTTCTTATGAACATAAAGTAGAAATTCGATCCATTTTATGAACTTTTACAATGAAATTAGTTGGGTTTTGTTGTGAAGGGAACGTTTGCTTGCACTTAAAGATCCACACAACAAGGGAGGTGAAAATTTAGATTGGCGTCAGGGTAATAAGAGCGATAGAAAAAATAGAGAGTTTGCAAGTTTTGTAGAAATTCAATTTCTTTCCATTAAAGTTTCTTCTTGTTTTTTTCATTGAAAAACGATTTTATCGGTCTTCTTATAGAAAAACCGAACATAGAGGGTTCTATCTCCTCACAATACTCAACCTCTAAACTCCAATACAAAGATAAGATTATTGAATTTCTCTTGTCGAAGTTTTTTTAGCATTCTTGACGTCAAACCAAGTATTTTGACATGTGACAAGAAGTTATGGAAGTCAAAAAACGAAATGAAATGAAGAGTCAAGCTTACTTATGTAACTAAAAATTATTATTTCTAGTATATATTTCAACGTGACCAACCAGAACGGATTACAAATCGTATTTAAACTGTTCTAAGCAGAGACTAAAGAAGGTAATAATATATTTTGTACATAGCGAATGATGGAGAGAATAATGGGGAATATGGTTGGTGACGGGAAGTCGTTGAAGAGGCTGTAATATAGAGGGAAACTTTGACTATTGACTTGATTTAGGATATGGATTTTCATGTACTGGTTTTGTGCTTCAGGTCAAGTAATTTTGTTGTTCTATTTTGTATGAAGAAGTTGTACTCGATTCTTCTTTATTATTCAAGAAAATTTCTACTAATTGATATTGCTGTTGACGGTGAGGATGTTGTAATTTTCTTATCCATCCAAAGAGGCATCCTTATCATGCTTTGTTTTTGTTTGTTGAGCTGGCAAGGTTATGTTAATAAAGTTTGCCTAGACGAAATTAGCCTATGTGGCCAGGGCCGGCGCTAGCATATAGGTTATAGAAGCCACTGCCTAGGGCCTACAAATGTGTGAGATTTTAAATAATTATTTAAAAATGGTATCTCGTAAGTTGTGAGTGATCAAGATGAAATCTATCATTCATATATTTAAGGAAAGAAAGTCCTACGAGTTATGATCTTTATAGCAATAAGAAATATTTTTAAAGTGAAATAGTATTTAAAAAAAGTTTTCTTTAAAGACATAATCAAATTGTATAAAGATATAAATGATTTATATTATTAAAATATTAAGATTTAATAGTTAAATTATATGATTTCTCGGTGAAACTTCATTAGTTCTTGCTGCTCGTGGTTAGTAGTTAGTAGTAGGTTGTAACTGAGACCAAAAATGGAAATATATATGTAACGAGGAGAGTAATTAGCTTACATGTTATGTAGTTGTCACTTTACTATTATGTTAATGTCATCATCTATGTGTGTTAGTTTTATTTTTCACAAAATCTTAAACTTTTAGGCTGAAATCTTAATTTTAGAAAAGTTGATGCCGGTAAGTGCACGGTATCCCCTATCAACCCTTCCCCTCCGCCCCTGAGTGGGGGAGCGCCACCATTGCTTCCCTCCAACCTTTAAAATTATGTTGCAAAATTTTGAAATTTATTAAATACTGACATTTTCTCATCCAAATTTTATGCATCTATTAATATTTTTTTTTTTAATTTTCATAATTAGTACTCTTTATATATTATTTTGTAATTTTTTACCGACCTAAATAAAATTTCTGATTCCGCCCCTAAGATCAAGTGTCCGAAACATAATCTTAAGACATGTTTCTTCAACATGCTTCAAATTTGGAGCTCCAATTCATTTTTCTGACACTGTCCCTTCAAGTTTCTTGGTTTCTTACTTCAAAATCTGAATTACACAACTTAAGTTGTATTAATATAGTTTTAGTAATAAGTCCTATTAGTAGAAGAGAAATAATATTAAAGAAACAAAGAAGAATAATAAGAAGAAAAGAATAAGAGACAAGAAAAGGGAGACGAAAAAAAGAAAAGAAATAATAATACAAAGAGTTCATTTACTTTTTTTTTTCTTAAATTTTTATTGGGATTGTGATTAGTTTTCAAACTGGTCCCGCTTCCAATTCTATTTCTGATATCTATCTAATAACAAAATTGGGACCGATACTTTATTGGTACTTAAAATCGATATTAATATTAGGTTCAGTATCAAAATTCCTATCGGCACTACAAATTTTATCCGACCTATCACCAACCAAACATTAGATCAATCCATGATCGAACTCATTTTTCCATTTATTTGTACAGCTCTCCTCTAATCCAACCTCTTTATCATCTAAAAGGAATTTCGGATAATCTAAATTATGTAAAACTAAAGATATAATAAGTTTGGAGGTAATACATCAGTAAGAAATTCTCTGTTTAAATGAATAAAAGATCCTATAAATCGGGCATATAAGCCAAATATAAGAGCGGAGCAGTAAGACCCACCATCTTTTGATGTATGGATTTCACCACCCCTTCTCCCATTAGACTTTTACACCCGATTTATAAGATCATTTCTTGTCTAACCGACTCTCTCGATCGACAAGCCTCCAAGGGTTGTTTAACACTGCCCGACTATGATCGACAAGCCTCCAAGGGAACCTTCAGAACAATGCGATTTAAATTCTACTTCATATTTAAACAATATTATTCCCTACTTTAGCTTTGTTCCTATTATTGCATAATGTGATATGAAATATCAACCATATAGCTTGGTTGAAATAGGATGGATCTCCTATCAAATGCACTAGAGGTGCTAAGTACACTTAAAAGGAAAATCTTCACCTTGAAGTTTTCATGTGAGATCCCACCTATACTTATGTATGGGATCAATAACGTAGAACTGTCGGATACACTTAAAGCAGTTAGATCCAAAAGAAATAATCACACCTGATTTTTCAAGAAGTCCCCACAAGAGAAGTGAGAACTAGCCCTGATCTTCCCTTAACAAACATGTGGGTCCCATAATATGTATCTGGTTCAAAGCTGTGACAAATCTCCTTTTTTTGGCCAAATGTAATTGTCACTTCGCTAGCTTTAATACAGTAGAAGTACTAGATTCTGCTCTTCAAAAGTGACCCATCAATAACTACCTTTCTTTTCAGCTAGAATGGATTACATCTGCCTCAATGGCGTTGAATATAATTTGTTCTACATATTTCAAACGAGGGAAGGAGTCGCTTCGATTTTTATACAAGTATATGACAGCCGAGAAGAATACAATTTTTCTAGCGGTGATTATAGCGTTGTCTATTTTCTTCTAAGATGGATGCTTCATTCAACATGTCAAGAGCATCCTTGTTCATGTCAAGTTTTGCAAGAGCGACAGACTGCAGGTAGAAGGCAGTGGACCAGTCTGGATAGACACATTGAGCTTGCATGGCATCTCTAAGGGCTGCATCTGCCTGATCACATAACAAATAGCATAGACTTCTTCTCGCAAAAACCGTTGGGGACACCAAGGTTCCTCCATCTATGAACTGTTGTATGCACCCAATCAAACATATTTAATTTGGCTCATAGTTCAGAACGTCAGTTTCAGTCTAAACTTTAGTTTGCCCACCCCTGCCCCTGCCCCCGCAAAAAAAAAAAACTAACAATAGGCTTCCATCACTTGTCCAAACCAGTTTTACATCAGAAAAATAAAAATCCAATTTTCCAAAACTCTCTAGTTTCCATAATTCCTGTTTCAACTGCTAACCTAGACACACCCTTAAACAAGAGATTAACAGTTTCTTCTATTTATTAAAATTTTTATTTTTCTTGGCCGAGAAATTAAGATTTTAGTAAACAAATCAATTTGTTACATGCTCAAGTCGATCAAAGAATATAAATATGATATGAAACTCGAAATCAGAACTAGGGAAATTGAAGAATTTTTTTTTTTTTTTTTAATTTTATTTTATTTATTTAATTTAAATTTTTTTTTTTTTTTGGAGGAAATACCTGAGAATAGCAATCTATTGCAGTCTTAAAATTTTGTAAACGGAAGGCAGCATCCCCTAACTTCCTTGCTTCAAGAGTATTTTTCATTTGCTGGGTCCACTCTTGGAAAGATAACTGAAATTAAAAAGAAATAATCCAACTTAAGACTCATCAAATTTGTCATGAAAAAATGCAATTAGAAAGGGAAAATGTAAAAAAATGTTACCTCCTTGGTTCCCTCATCGTCTTTGTAGTTTGTAGAAAACAGTATCTGATAGATTGCAGTTAGGTCCATTCGTGAACAGGCCTCGCCCATGGGTGATAGAGGGCCTTGTGGGGTCTGTGGGGTCAATGGGGCTTCCTCTTCCTTCTTAACTCCATTCACGAGAAATGAAGTAACCTACAGAACAACCCACAATATTGTGTTAAGTTTTAAAACCACTATCGCTTCTTAACTGTATTTCAATTTCTCTGATGTATACGTAATTTCCATTAGGATGACAATGGAAACTAATTGACGTTTTGTTGGTCAGAACTGTAATTTTAGACCGAGACTGGTGTTCCAAATGCTGAAAGCCAAATGAAGCCTAACACGGCGCTTGCAGGTTGCAAAGAATACTATTTGGTCAAGTTATAACAAAGGGAAGCATCTCAAAATATAAGATATATTTAGACTAATAAAAAATATAAAAAATGAATAAACTAAAAAGAAAAAGAAGAAGAGGACTATGGATGTACTGATAATAAGTTGTAGAGTTGTTACTTTCACTGTAGGGCCAGTATTACAGATGGGTTGAATAATAAATATAAATCACAGATTTCATCAATCCTAGTTTCATTAGGTTCTATGTATCATGTTTGAAAGGAGAGGGCGTAGTGAAGGTCATATATAAAGTGTAAAGAAGAGATGGTACATTGAAAGTACAGTTTAAAACATTATGTTCTTCAGTTTCGTCAAAACAATATGTTCCGCGGATTCTAGGAAACCATGTTGGAGAAATAAATGAATTGACATTCACGTAAAGTGTATAAAATTCCCCAAACAGAAAATTTAAGAGTTCCCAGGCCCTTCTATAATCCAGAGGTCCTAAACAAATTGCCTAGCATTCCCCAGGCCCTTCTATTCTTTAACACCAGCAACCGCTTTAATCATTAACAGAGGTGAGGAATAGCTTAGGTACTTCTATAAAATAAGGAAGTTATTAAGCTTTCGTAATTCCTAGATGAATAACATTGTAGAATCAGAGAACTAGCTAGTCATATTAAAAGAAACTGAGATGCGCTTGGAGTAATTATGCATAAAATACTGTTCAAAAACATTTCCTAATATCTAAACCTCCTACTTGTCATGGATAGTAAAAGTGAATTCCAACATTAAACAATTTAAAATCATGGCTTTTAAGAAAACTGCATAAGGATGACTAAAATATCGACTTGGAAAGAAGAAGAATGGTTCAGTACAAATAAATATATGTATATATATATATATAGCAAAATGATAAATTTGCTTACATCAGGTTTGGTTTCCAGTGGAGCAAGGGCCACAACAAGATCATTGGAAGTAGGTCTCTGCTCAGGTTCAGATTGCAAACATCTCGAGGCAAGATCAACAACAACTGTTGCTTCTTCGGTTGAAAACTTTCCCTCCAAATGTGAGTCCATTAACAGACTGATATTTTTTCCTCGAATCAGATCAAGTGCCTGACTCATAAATAACATTAAAATTACGTCAACCAATATATGGTTGAAACTCAGGTAACTTTTTAGCTTCAAAAGGATTCAAGATCGGACATACTGCACAGTTAACATGGTTAAACTTGTGAAAAAAATAGGCTAGTTTTTAAGAAGGGAGAGTGGAAAATTGTGAAGGAAACCTTCATTAGGAAATATGACCACTTACATAGCTTGGAGGGAGATGCTTGCCACTTAGTAGATCCAGAAGGACATTTCCAAAGCTATAAATAACACTTTCAGGGGTGATGCTTCCTACAATAGAAAAATAATAGCAACTATGTTTACCATATATGAGATAATATTACCATAAAAAGATGACTTGCAAAAAGTATACTAATTCATATATGTATAGTATAAGGTACTATTTTACCATTTCTTAAATATTCAGGAGGAGTGTAAGCAAGATTTGTGCTATAATTGTCTCCATCCATGCTGTTCTTCATCAATCCAAAGCATGAAAGACGTGGTTCGCCACCCTACAAGGCCATTCAGCTATTTGTTTTAACACCCTAGAAGAAGATGTGCATGTAGAAAGAGATAATGAGATATTCGAATGCATCAAAAGATAAGTATGATATAGATTCTTATCCAAGGAATGAAAAAAAGTACCTCGTCAAAGAGAACTCGATATACATTCAAGTCATGGTATAATAGACGGCCCTCCGTACTACAATAATCTAAGGCTTCTGCAATAACAGTAGCTACTCTTAACCGCATGGCCCACTCAATTGTTTGATCTTCCCCTGCATTACAAAAGAAAAAAAATCATAATATAGAGATCAACAATTATAGAATCAATGTGTGGATACCATCTATTCCAATAAGCTACCTTTAAGTTGAAGAAGTTTCACAAAATGTCCAATTAGAATTCAATTTGATATTAGAAAACGAATTATTGCAAATTCTTGAACAAATCCTAAGTAAAGTCAAAGACTTAAATTAAGAGAACGTACAGTGAAACAAATGCTTGGCAAGAGTATTGTTAGGCATATACTCGGCAACAAGCAACCTTTCATCGCCTTCACAGCAAAATCCTATCAAATTAGCCAACCTCCGATTCCTCAACTTACCTACGCTTCGAGCCTCCCCCTAATGAAAATGAAAATTCAATAAATCCTTATTTGGAGAAAGAAAATAGAAATTCAAAGAACAAAAGAACAAAAAAGAAAAAGAAAAAAGGAGTACCGCGAATTGAACCGGGTCGGGCCAGGCCATTTTCGTGAATTTCTTCACTGCGATCCAGTTCGAGTCTGGTAGGCGGCCCTTGTAGACAACGTTGGGTGCTTTATCGCCACTTTCCGAAACGATGAGGTCGGAGCTGAAGTTGCTGGTGGCAGATTTGAGGTCGGAGAAGGAGAACTCAGCAAAAGCAGAAACAGGAACGGGTCCGTTTGTTTTCCGTTCGGGTCGAGTGGAATCGGGTGGGTTGGTCTGAGTGTGGAGGCGGGTTTGTGGGTTTTGTTGCTGCTTTTCGGGGTGAGTCTCTGTTAAAAACGAGGACTCGCAGCAACCCATAAGCTTTAGACAGAGAGCGAAGGGGAGAGAGAGAGAGGGGGGAGCGTTCTTGGTTTTTATGCGTTTCTGTTCCTCCTCTCTCTTCGTCAAGCAGCAAGTAGTTAATACTTCCTGACAGAAAAAAAAAAGACTAGTTTTTCATTCTGATCATTTCTGGTTCGGCTGGCATGCAGAATATATAGACTTTAATCAGTTAGCTGCTTCCAATCACATGTCGCCACGTCACCTTAGAAACGAACAAAACTAGCTTCAAGTCTATTCCTTCTATCATTATTCTATACTTATGTCGTGATATGATATAATACACGACCGTGAGCCTGTAATTTGGCAGTGATCTATTACATTAAAATGGGACGGAATTCTAAAATCCTATTAACTCTAATGCTATAAGTTAGAAGTGTAACTCTGGCAACCATATACTAAGTTAGAAGTGTAACTCTGGCAACCATATACTTCGACTGCAGTGAATGCCGGTCTATTCAATCATAAAATGTTTGCACAAATTGTTATAGAAGTCTTTTTACTCGTATAATGATAATAGCAATTATGAATGTTTATGGTTATCGGCAAGAACTTATTGAATCTATCTACCAAGCCGACTGTGAGTCTGCTTATACAATCTAGTTCACACTCGGCTGCTATTATTTATTAAACTCAAGTTCGGAACATCACCGCACAAGATAATAAAAGTTATGGGCCTTAAGTAACTGATACGTGCTTATGCAATCTAGTTCATACTTGATACGACTCGTATCATTTATCAAACTCAAGTTCGACATGTCATGGCACGAGACTCATAATAAAAATTACGGGTCTTATATAGCTCATACGTGAACCCATGTATCAATTGTGTAAGGCCTGTGTAGTTATTTATTATATAATTTTTTAAAAATAATTTTATATATTCAAAATAATAATAAATTAATAAAAAAATAAATCAATCAAATATTACTAATACTATCTAGTACAAAGCGTGGCCCATAGTAGACATGATTTTCAAGTCCCATGCCCGTGTAAAAACCTACCAAGTCTTTAGGCTATGCTTAATATGCAGACTGTGCCTAGCGGGCTTTGATAAATGAGCACAAAAGCGGTCGTGTCTAACCATGCCTGCTAACCAGTTTTAACACCTCTACTATTATTTATCCGTCAAAGAGAAGGGCACTAAAAGATTATATAGACCATTGTACACAAAGTTCAAGAGTATATGATTAATTGATTTAAAAACCACGTACCAATCATTTTTGGTTTCTCATGCTTTATATTTATAAATCTTATTTTTTTTCGCATCTAACACATTTTTTTGCAATCATTGCAAATAATATTTTTGAGAAATGAAATGAAATAAATATTGCCAAATATAGTATTCCTCTTCTAAAGTCAATTCTAATATTAAAAATAAAAAAGGAAAAACCGAGATGACTAAATTAACCTTGTTCATTCATTTTTTATTTCCCTCCATTTCTAACTTAGAATACATAACCAATTTCTACTTAAAGAATGCGAACTATTCCAAATCAATCAAATCAATATCGATCAAAATCACCCAAAAACACAAACTACACCTATCATCACCATTTCGAACTAATTCTGAATCATTTCAAACCTCCAAAACCTTTGCTTTCGAACCTCACTCCAAAATCGAGAATATGTCTACTAAGAACCACAAAGTTAGGAAAAACAATTACCCCAAAAAGGCTAAACAACACAAAGAAGGTTTGGCTGGCAATACAAAAAACCAAAGTGGTGGAACCCACAAAAGAAATTTGAGGATCGAAGCTGAAGAATAAATCGGAAAAGTAAAGGTATTAATTGAAAAATTAGTTTTTTTTTTCTGTAAATCACTCAAATATTTAAAAAGTAAGTATGAGAGTTGAAATATATGCATTTAATTATGGTTTTGTGATTTCATGGTTTGTATTGAAGAGAAATGAAACAGTCGAAGAGTATCAATGAGAGTGTCATTCTAGATATTTTAAGAATGATAAAGATCGACAAGAAATCGGTCATTGTCGATCTTGAAATTTTTAGAACAATTTTTTTATTGGTCTTATTTGATATAGCCAAAAAATGCCTATTTCAAGACCAACAAGAATGTTGGGTTGTCTATTCATGACCAATGACAGGCCACTCACATTCTTATTGATCATATTCTATCTTTGTTGAGCTATTTTCAATTTACAATTATTACTTTTCGTATTTATTTTTATTGGTATTATAATATTTAATTCAATATTTTTGTTTGATTAAGGAGGAAAAATTATCTATATGTACTCTCCTTTTGCAACCTCCACAACCTTTTGAATATCAAATAATGAGACTTTCGAAACTACACAATGTGATTGAAAAAATTAAAAATAAGCTGAATAAGAATTAGATGGAATAATTTGAGAAATCATGTTTTGTGCACTTCCTCAAAATGAATCTAAAACTCAATTTCTCTAATCGGGTACTTACATACCTCATACTTTGCCAAGTTGAGTGCAAGAAGAAGTAGAAGACATGATTCTTCAATAATGACATTCCTCTTCATTTCTCCCTATGAGATGTTGCTCTTATAACTGACCCGAAGTGTCGCAACAAACTAAGGATTGAAGATCATATCATGGAGAATAGATGTGTCACTTGCATTAACTGCTTTCCATTGTAATGTTAACATTGTACCTTGAATTTATAAACCGCATAGTTTGTAGTAGTTTAAGAAAGGTTAATACACTATAAGAATGGAAGAAGAGGTCTGATATGTGCAAAGTCAGGAATTTATAAGGCCAACATTACTGTTCGAGCAAACTTTCTAAGGTGAATACAAATTAATTGAATAAAACTAAGTGTATTTTGTGGAGGGTTCATAAAATAACACGAACACGTTTCAAAGTACTTTCATGTAATGTCTCTTTCGAAAAAGAACACTTTTACAGAATAATAATTTTTATAGTAGAGTACGTTAAAAAATCTCTTAGTAAAAGTACAATATAGAACATAAATATGGTCTATATAAAAATTTTATACTTTACTATTCTTCATTAGTAGCAATTACCTAAAATAAGGAAAAAAATTAAGGGTAAATGAGCTAAAATTTTACCTGATTTTTTATACATCAAATTAATCAAAGAGTTAATTGAAATTTATAGGCTAATGGCCATGGAAGTGGCCGACCATGTATAATGGGTATTGACCCATTGTTTCCTTAATTAAGTTAAAAAAACTCTTACTACAAGGAAATCTTAGATATAGTAGAACATTATAAATATCCTACTAAGTAACCGAAAAATCCTAAGACATATGCTCCTCCTCTTGGCTGAAATTGGTAGAAAGAAAAGAGAGGATTTTTACATCCCTTTTTACAAACCTTTTGATTTATGTGTTGAATCCAAAGATAGAAAATTAACTTAGAAGACAATTCATGTGGATTATAGTTAAGCACCTACATTCCTAACCTGATATTCTTTTGTACCGATGACTATGAGAGCATAATTCTTCTTTTGATGCACATGTAATACTCACTTTGGATTGACATCATCCCATCATGGCAATCCTATGATTATGAAAAATTTGAATCTCAGACCTTAAGCTACCTTGGATCTCATTCAACATGATCTCTATCATGATTCCAAGCACATGTCTAAGAATCGATAATCTATCAAGTATGCCATGCAATTAACCATGCAAGCGATTTGTTATCTAAAACATAATAACATCATGATAGATTATTATATACTCTATTAAGTACTATGCATTCAACTATGTAATTCAAGATTGATTCTCATAAGTATTTGACCCTATTAGGTCATACCCGATTAAATTATCGGGTACTACACTTTTAGTTTCTGGCTTGTATTAAATTTAGCCAATCATTTTACCCGATTCACAAATTATTAGGATATCAATTTAAACTTTAGTTGGAGAAGTTCCTTAGTGTGTGTATCAGTCATGTTCTTTATTAATGCTAATTCTCTTTTTTTCACTTTAACTCTTCTAGAACTTTTTCGATTAAGTGACAATGAGGTAACTTGTGCTTAGATTTATGATGAGATGTTGGTTCTTTTGGTTTCGCTATGCATCATTTTGTAATCGTAGTACAATACTGTGTAATCAATGATATTTGGAACCCTTATAGTTCATTGATGAACCTTTTCATCCAAAATATTTCTTTTGCCTCGAAAACAACAATGCATTCATTATTTGTTAATTGAATTATCGGTTGCTTCTTTCTTTGCCTCTCTTCCAACTAATTGATTCAATCATCATAAGATAGAACATGATGCAGTTTCATTATCTGTAATTGAGAATTCGAGTCTATGAAAACTCTAATTTCAATCTAAAGTCTCCATTGTTTAAGAAAATATCCTTTGTTCTTCTCAAGAACATAACTCTAATGCTATGAAATCAAATTTCCTTTATTCATGTTCGTAACACTTAGAGCATATCAAAACATATGATTTCATACACAACATACATGACATAACCTATACACTAGCATAGGTTATTTAATTCATGCATTCTCTCTCCATCGAATGAAGAGTAAAATTCCAAGACATTTCTACAATTTTCATTTATTCGAATCTTCTATACTAGACTATTATAGTACTTTGCTTATGTACGTTAGTGGGTTAAGCTAAGAAACCTTTCGAACCTATCTCTATAGATCTTTTAATTATAAGTCAATATGTGCTTTACCCATATCTTTCATGGAGAAGATTTTTGATAACCACACTAAGACGTTTTGTAATATAACTTCGTCATTCCTTATGAGTAGTTGATAAGAAAACAAAAATTGTATTGCTCCCACTATCAAATAAGAAAATGAACATATAAGATAGCAAAACAACTTTCGCAATTGCATCACATGCAACTCTTTATTCCGAAAACAAATGATTTGATTTATTGATTAGATCAAATTTTCAAGTCATAGATATGCATGCTTCAATCCTTAGATTAAGCTCCTAACACCACTACTTTGTGTCTTAATATAAAAACCATAGGTCATATACTGAGGAATCACAATTCCTTCTTTCGAAGGTTCCTCATTACTGAGAATCTGGAAAACTGGGATTCTTAATCTAATTGTTAATTTTATGGTACTTATAGTTCTTTCAAGTATTGTCTTACTTCCACTATCATTTTAGAATGTAACATTCTTTCTAGAAAACATCATTTTGGCTATAAACCCCTTTTTAGCTTAATGAGATTTAGAGAAGATATATCATAGTCTCTACTAAATATATCCCACAAAAAAACATCTATTAGATCTGATCTTTAACTGATCTATATCATGCTTTTAGCGAGAACCAATCATCTCCATATTTCATATGGTGGCATAATATTGTTCATTCTATCCATATCCAATATTGATTATTTGATGCAAATGTAGAGAGAATCATTTTTGCTATATTTGTGGTGATGTCTAGGTTAGTGCCTAGTTTAACATAATCACATTTTGTGTAAGTGAAAGTATAATGCCTATTAAGTCCATCGGGTATGATCCAATAAGATCAAATACTTATGAGATTTAATCTTGAATTGAATAAATGATAAACATAATTAAATGCATAGCATTTAAGAGCATGTTGTAATCTATTTTGGTGTTATTAGGTTAGAAATAACAAACTACATACATGATTGATTGCATATCATACTTGACAGATTCCTGGGTAATGGACATGCATTTGGAATCATGATGGAGATTATGCTTGACAAGATCCAAGTTGGCTTAAGTATAAGACCCAAAATTGTTCATAGATATAGGATTGTCACGATGGGATAATAATAATCTAGATATACTATGACACGCGTTATTATCTTCGAAAAAAGAATAATGTTCTCATGATCATCGGTATTGGAGAATACCATATAGATATGTAGGTTATTAGTAGAGAAATAATCACTAAACATGATCACTTGACAAATCTCATTCGTTATATTAACTCTTAATGAAATTTATCTGGTGACTATGATAATTGTGATTATTAGACTTGAGATAACCACGTAACTGGCATATGATATAGCATGACGCTAGTCAAAGGTCACTAAAAGGGTGAACTATTGGGCATATTTTCGTTTACGATTATGTATGCATAGAAATATCATGCTTCTGAATAGGATTATGTATGCATATAAATATCATGATGAGACTATTGTATTATTAAAACGTTTCTTGATTATATTAAGTTTGTATGCTATGTAAGAATGTCTTGCATAAAGCCTTCAAAAATGTTATAATGAATTCTATATTAATCAATTATTTAATTGACGATGGACACATAGTGATTAATGGTTAATTTATTTGTGAGTTCATTTATTAATAAAATGCAAAAGATGAATGTGATTTCACTATTCCAACTATATTCGGCTATGTACATAGAGGAAATATTAGTTCGACTAGTTGTTATGTCACACAAACATTTTGGATTAAACTTAACTAGTATATATCATTTGCTACGGACATTTGAGACTAAGTTCTTCTAGAGACATTAAAAGGAGTTACAGGTAATGTCATTGTGAAAGTTATTTCACTGATTTGCATGTTTATGGTGGTTGGCTACAGACATGTGGAAGCACAATACTCGATTAGTGGTCTTTTACCCACTAGGAGAAAATAATTTTTTTTTCCAGTCCACTTAAAAGTGTAAAGATGGATTGTAATAAAATGATGGGAGATAAACTAAAATTGAAGAATCTCTTAATTTTAGTAGATGATGTAATTTTCTAAGTTACTTATGTTATTTTTTGTTTTCTTTTAAAATAGTTATGATGAATAGTTTGTTGCATTCAATCTTGGAACAATACAACTTAGTTGGATCTATTTATAGAGATTGGCGTAAGCAATTGAGAATAATTTTCAGGCATGAAAAAATTTCTGAAATTCTTACCCAAAAGGTCCTGACTATTCTAAAAGAGGGAGCAAGTGCCCAAGATAAAGCTTATTGGGATAAATGGTTGGTTAAAGATGATGGGCACTATGCATCATGCTTGCATCCAAGTCAAATGAGTTTCAGAGTAAATACCAAAAGATGCACGCCATAGAGACTATCGATAACTTATACATAATTTGGGGTGAAGATAGTCAAACTAAGAGTATGACACCTCGAAAACACTATTTCGTTTAAAGATGGTTGAAGGAACTCACGTTGGGGACTATGATATCCTTAAAATGATTAGACTAATAGAGATACTAGAGGATCTAGGTTTCATAGAAAATTATTATAAGAACAAAATTAACAATTAGAATAAGATTCCTAATTTTCTAGATTCTAACTAATAAGGAATTTTTGAAAGAAGGAACTATGATTCCTAAGTACACACTAACACTCGGTGTATTTGGATTTGAAAACTCACTTTCTTATTTGGATCAAGGACTAAAAGATCTCTGAGTTACAACCTATGATTTTCATATTATGACACAAAGTAGTTATGTAGAAGATTAATCTAACCAATGAAGCATGCATACACAAATTTGAAATCCAATCTAATCAATAAATCAAATTGTTTAATTTAATAATAAAGGATTTTCATGAGATGAAATTGCAAAAAGTTGTTTCGCTACCTTTTATGTTTATTATGGTTGGCTACAGAAATATGAAACCATAATACTCAATATGAGATCCTTTCCACATTAGGAATAATTAGTTTTATCCAATTTATTTAAAGGGATTAATTAAGTTTATACAAGAGTTAGTGGGAGTACTACAATGTTCATTATCTTAATAACAACTCATTGAGAATGTATGCAATTATATTGCAAAACATCTAAGTGGGGTTGGTAAAAAACTTCTCCATGAAAGATATGGGTAAAACACCTTTTAACTTATGATTAAGGGATCAATATATATATATATATATATATTCAATTGCTTGGCATTAATGTACATATGCAAAATATTGAAAAAGATTTAGAACAAAGATTCCAATAAATAACAATTTAAGAAATGTTATGGAATTAAAGAAACTCACTTGACTTACTCTTCATTGGATGCAAATAATGCATAAATTAAATAACCTATGCTTGGCTATAGGTTGTCATCTATGCTATTTATGAAATATGATGTTGCCAATGCTTTAAATCTTATGATCATGAATAAGGGAAATCTGATTTAATGGCATTAAAGTGCGGTCAAAAGCATTGTTACATTTTTTACAAGACTTAATGATATATTCTTAATCCATGAAAACTCTAGATTGAAAATTAGAGGTTGCAAAGACTCCAGCTCTCAATCATAGATAATAAAATGACTTCATCTTTCATCTTTTGCTAATTGATTGAATCAGTTAGTTAGAAAAGTTTCAAAACAAGAAACAACTGATAATTCAATTAACAAAGAATGATTATGAGGCAAAAACAGTGATTTTGATAAAAGGTTTATGAATTAAATTATAAAGTTTCTAAGTTTAATTGATTACGTTGTATTAGACTACGATTACAAATGATGTATTGTGAAAGTAGTAATAGTTCGCTCTATATCTTCGTCAAATAGAGGAAAATGAGTAATTAGTTCGTTTTCAGATCAAATGACTAAAATTTAAAGAACAAACATAATATGCTTATACCCATTAACGGAAAAAGTAAAAATAAAGAGAAAAAGAGAATACGTAGCTTCGAAATCTTAGTATTTTATGGGTTGAAATGATGAAACTTTTTTTTTTTTCAACAAAGGACATCCAAAGTATATATCTTTCTTCTCTAACGAAGGATCGAGCAAATCAAAATAAGGGCGACGGTTTTCTGATTATGGTAGTAAGGTAGGTTTTTTTTTTTTTTTTCCATTAAAAGATAGCACCTACATTTTTTTGGAAAAAGGAGAAAGAAAAAGTAGAAAAAAAAATGAAAAAAATATAAATGTAATTTTACTTTTTATTTACTAAATTCAAAATATATAATAAATAAATAAAACAAGAAAAGTCACGTAACCTCGCCTCCCAACAAATATACTGAAATATCAATATTCGCTTCAATTTTGAAATATATTAATACTTTTTTCTCTCAAGCCTTCAGCCTTTCCCTTCAGAAACGTTTTACTTTGGGCCCACTCTCTCCTCTCCTCTCCTCTCCTCTCTCCCTTTCTCTCACGCCGCCGCGCCCTTGCTGCCTGGTAAGTCCTCTCTCTCGCACCGTCGCCGTATCCTCTCACGCCGCCGCACCCTAGTCCCTTGGTAAGTCCTCTCTCCCGCCGCCACCCTCTCTCTCATTCGAAATTTGATGGAAGTTTGAGTTGAAATGTGTGGGCTATGAACGAGAATCTCTGATTCCTTGCATAAAATGTAACATTTTAGTTTTTTGCTTTTCTGTAATCTTCCGGTATCCATTATTATTTGCCAGAGGCTGTAGTTGTAAAGATAACATCTGTTTCTTCTCTACAACATAACATGCGAATCTTACTACGAGCAAAAGGATGTCACTTTTTGTTTCTGAACATAGTGGAGAAGGAAGATTTCGTGAAAGAACAGCATCTATTTTTCTGCACTGAATCTGATCATATCTCAAAGTCTGATAGAAGATAAAGCCTAGCTCCAACTAGAAAATATTTTTCAATGAAATATCTCAAAGTCTGATATAAGTGTTGTATGGACTTTCTTTTGTTATGACTTATGAGTGTTGTATCATGTACTTTGTTGTTAACTTGTTATTTTCTTAGCAATATATATATATATATATTTTTTGTATTTTTTAATTTGGGTGTTCTATGAATTATAAACTCAAATGCATGTTGCCATATTAATTAAATAATTAATTTGCAAAAAATAAAAAACAAAAACACTAGACCAGGAGTCCTGGTACCGGTACCACCCTGTCCCGGTCCTGATTGGACTTTTGGTCCTTCCTGCAAATAGAGCACTCTTTGCAGTACAACACCATAATAAGAAATGAAATTACAATAGTGACTGTCGATTTCTATTCCTTTAACCAAATTTAGCCTCTAAGAAGCAACTTCTCTTGTTTGTTTTTGTACAGGAACATTAAGGGGTGACAAATCGAGAATGTTGCGCAGAAACATTCGGTTGAGGAGGGAGTACCTGTATAGAAAGAGCTTAGAAGGCAAACACCGTTTGCTTTATGAAAAGAAGCGCAAGATCAGAGAAGCCCTTGAAGGCACTATAATCTTACTTCTACTTTCTTTCTGTTTCTGATTTTTTGGGTGTTTTATTTGTATTTCTTATGGATTTTTTTATTTTTTTTACACAGAGGGAAAGCCTATTCCCACTGAACTCCGGAATGAGGAGGCAGCACTTCGTCAAGAAATTGAACTTGATGATGAGTACACCTCAGGTATTGGTCTTTGAAATCTATTACTTTTCTTGGAGATTGGAAACTCTTGGATGAATTTGAGGTGGAAGCTTGTTTTTTTAGAAGGAAGCACTGATTTGGTATCAGTTACTTGGTCAAATAAGATGAATAACTGCTCAACAAATACGTTCATAAAACTGTTAGTGAAATACACACTTCTTTCATTAACTATGAAATAGGATATAATCCATATAGCTCTCCCGTTCTAAGAAAAAGTGATGTAGAATAGTGGCGCTGTACTTCTATATGGTCATAATTGACCGATAATAGGAAAAAAGGATCACAACTTAGGGTTGAAAATATTTGGTTAACATCAAATATTGTTAAAATTGGTTGATCTTGAGCTCTACTTAATTTTTGTAACATTTGATATGAAGACATCATCTTTGTTTACCACTAAAGTTCAGAGATTCTATATTCCTCACTATTTAAGTCTCTGCATATGTGTGTCTATGAATGTGTGTTTGGATGGAAATTAATGTACAACATAAGGCAAGATCCATTTCGTGGGCTGGAATTGATGGCGCAGTATGAGTTATGAAACAATTGGGTTCATTCCTCTTCTTTTTGTAAGGGTGATGACAATGCAAATACTTGTTACTTGGTGTGGTCTTGGATTTATTGTTTACTGTCAAAGAAAAAAAAATGTATTCTTTTTTATTTTATTGTTCATTATCACTGTTATTATTTTTTAATTTGTTACAGTATATTATTTTATTTCATTGTCCTTCAACATTGTGTTCTCTGAATCCAGTTCCAAAGATGCTCATTGATGACGAGTATGCAAATGCATCAGAGAAAGATCCTAAAATCTTGCTAACTACATCTAGGAATCCTAGTGCTCCTCTGACCCAATTTGTGAAGGTTGGTTTTGTTTCTTCTTATTTCTGGGTTCAAGATTTGATAGTCTATTTTTGTATTTACAAAATCAATATAATGCAAGTTTTCAATGTTGTGGTCATTAATAATGGCTCAACTGTCAATGCTCGTGTAGGAATTGAAGTTTGTCTTTCCAAATGCACAACGAATGAATCGTGGTGGTCAGGTTGGTTCATTGCTTCTTTCTCCCTTTGAAATATTTGTGCTTTGATTCTGCGTTTCACGAGTAAATTAGAATCTGTCACCAAGTTATATTTTTAGCCTTTTTAGTATTTTTCTCGACATAAAGCATGAGTTGACACATTTAAACAGAAGGATTTAAAGGCCCACCTGATAATAATCTACGTGCCTCCGTAAAAATGGAAAATATTTTGCATTTGTAACTTTCATTTTGTCATTTATCTATTGATTCCTTTTAACTGACTGATGCAGTGTCGTTTTTAAACATGTAAGCTCCAGCTTAGAAGTCAGATTAGAAGGCCCACCTGATAATAACCTGAATTTTCTCTCTTAGAAGATGAGCACCAAAAATTATTAGATTGTTACTTCAATATTTGCCCTTGGGAGTTAAAGGAGGGATGTACTATTTGTAATTGGTTTATCTGCATCAGTTCAGACTAGATTTGTATGTTGGAGAGTCATAATTTTCTAGGTTATTCGATTGGTCCTTCAACACTTTAGTGCTGTCATTTTTCTAGGATATTTGTTTAATCTTTTTAAAGACGATTCAAAAGAACTACAATCCTTTTTCTGGATAAATTATTAAATTGGTAAATGAGTATTTGCGAGTTTAATACTTTGCTTTTAATAATCCTCACTTAATTCTTTGCAGGTTATTTCTGAAATTATCGAGACTTGTCGTTCCCATGATTTCACAGATGTAGTGTTAGTTCATGAGCATCGGGGTGTGCCTGATGGTTTGATCATAAGCCATCTTCCTTTTGGTCCAACGGCATATTTTGGGTTGCTGAATGTCGTAAGTGTTGTGTTCCTTAGTTCTAGCTTTGGAGTTATTTGTTTTCGGCATTTTGTATCCTAATGATTTGTTTAATTGTAGGTTACAAGACATGACATTAAGGACAGGAAAGCCATTGGGACAATGCCTGAGGCCTACCCACATTTAATTCTTAATAACTTCACAACCAAGGTATCATATACTAGTTGTGTTTTTTCGAATGCTAAAATTGTATTAAACTTGATAGTTTTGGAAGTTTGTTCATGGACGGTTTTGCATGTATTTTTGTACAACTGACTTTTATTTATTTTTTGTATCGCTAATGAACTAGTTTCTCAGAGATGGAACTGTGGTTTGTTTTTTTACCATTCTAGATTAAGGACTGCTGTTGCTGCAGAAAGAGTGACCTCTTTGGAATTTTGTTTGGACTTAGAAATTATCATTTTTCTTACAACAGTAAAATTATTCACAAATACATTCTCATGGCATAAATATAAGATGATGATGTTCTTCCTATTCTTTGTTATATTTATGCCATGAGAAACATCAGGAAAATATATTCATTATTAGGCATACATTCTTATGGCATGAATAGGAAGAACATCAGGAAAGGAGATGATACATTCTCCCCCATGTTCTTTGTCTTGATCTTGACTTCTCCTTTCCTCTTGGACATAGTGAAGTTCTGCCACTGATACTTAATCTCATCTATGATCTTTTCTCCAACCTAGTTCTGTATATCAAAATTGGTTCATGGTTTGGTCTTAGTGAATTCTTATACTTTCTTCCTATGCATGTTCTGATAGCTTGGTGAAAGGACGGCTAATATTCTGAAGTACCTATTTCCTGTGCCGAAGCCAGATACCAAGCGCATAGTCACTTTTGCTAATCAGTTTGACTACATCTCATTCAGGTTTGTTCCCTCATGCTTCTTGTTAGACCCTCGATTATTAAGACCTATGTTAGAGGCGTAATAGAACCTAATATAATCATTATTTTTATGTTATAGTTATTATTATTAGTGAGGGCTATTTTAGTAATTAGTGGTTAGTAGGTTAATTAGCAGCTCTTGGTTAGGGTTAGGGTATTGGGAATTTTGGAGAGTAAGAACTCTTAGGGAGAGACGGT